>CM060367.1:142665106-143869609 GCA_030545235.1 Helianthus tuberosus | reverse complement strand
TCCCTCTGGTATTGACTCTAATGCCATTAAACAAAATTCATCATTAGAAGGTTCATTAGAAGCATAGAGTGCAAAATTTTCATCACTAAGCTCATCAGGCATGCTGCTCCAGTCAACAAAGCCTTGAGTGAAAAAGCTTTGCTGATCTGGTTGTACCACTGTTGGAGCAGCTGTTTGAGGTGCAACAGGTTGCACTTGTGCCTGGGGAACAGGGGTTTGAACATATTGAATTTGTGGAACAGTGGTTTGGACATAATGCACAGGCACAGGGGCAGCAGCATAATGAGCAGTGTTAACATGAGCTGCAGGGGTATATTGGGTATAGTGCACAGTGCTTTGATTTTGAGGTCTAGGGTTTGAGCTAGGATGAGTGATTATAGGACCAGTAGTTTGACTCCTGCATTCCCTAGCGAAATGACCTAGCCTATTGCACTTGTAACACTTGATTTTTGATTTATCTAACCCAACCCTCAGATTCCCATGTAACCCTGGGAACTTTCTCCCTGTTCTTTTGTAGAATTTGCAAATCATTGAGTTCAAAGCACAAATTATCTGACATCTGGTTTTCAGTATTTGCAGTAAAAGCATAATTTGCAGAGTGAGGATCAGGGTTGGTAAAGTTACCACCAGCTGTTATATCAATGAAATGATCATAACCCTGTTCCTTACTACTGCTACCAGATTCTTCCTGACCAAGAAGAGCTGTGCTACCAAATGAGTAATCATCAGTGGCTTTTCCAGACTCTTGCAACTTCTTTTTCTAGTTCAACTCCCTTTCATAGGTTAGGAGTCTACCATGAAGTTGGGTCAGGGTCAGATCTTTGAACTCAACAGAGTTTCTAGTCACAAATGCTATTGTTTCCCATTTATCAGGTAGTGATCTAAGAAACCTGCTATTTTGGGTTGATTTTGGAAATTCAACCTTAACAAGCCTTAGCTCACTAATGAGACAACTGAACCATTCAAATTGTTGGGTCAATGATTCACCCTTAATGTGACAGAAGGTTTCATACTGCTGATTCAGAATTTCCCTATTGTTTTCAATAACTTCTTTTGTCCCACCAAATTGTTCCTTCAACGCATCCCATAGCTCTTTGGCACTGTTACAATGTAACAGTCCAGCATAGATCTCATTTGGTAATGCAGATGCTATGATGCTAAATGCTTTGGCATCCAGTTCGAATTTTTGAAAGTCAGTTTCAGTATAGTTTTCATAAGGTTTTGGTACGAACTTCTTTGGATCCTCAGCACTTGGCACCGTAGGAACATGGGGACCAAAAACAACAGACCTCCAACATCCAGTGTTCTGTTGAGCAAGGATGTGACCCATCCTTCGCTCCCAGATGTTGTATTCATTTCTTTTAAGCATGGGTGGTTTAAAAAGTGAGCCAATGTTATTCTTATCATCTTGTGATTGTGACGTCATCCTGGTTGTTTTACAGACACTGATTAATCAACTTTAATGGTGATTAAACCTTGCTCTGTTTTTCAACACAAACGAACAAACTATCGATATCAACGATTTTGAGCTGAACTGTTTATGTCAAAATGATTGTTAAATCAAATTTGACTGTCCTAGCTCTGATACCAATTGTTGGATCTGAGTTTGGTTTTGATTGTATTTTACGTTTGACATAAAGATAGAAATGAATGAGTTGTGCAGGGGAATTAAGATGGAACCAAACTTTGCATACAATCAAAGGAGAGTATTGCTTTGATCAAAACACTTTTCACAATGAACCGAAAGATTGAATTTACTTTCAATAACGATTACAAAGTAATGCTTGATACAAACTCCCCCTCAGCCAGATCTCAGCGTTTGTTCGTGCAGGAAAACAAGTTTGCAAAGAGCTAATAGAACAGTACAGAGCACTGTTCTATTTATAGGCACTAGCAAACCACTGAGCATCTTAGCTGACGTCACCATGAAAGTGACATCTAACCTCCTAACAAACTCTAACCTCTGATCTATACAAACACTGCTATACTAACTACTGCTATTACATTTCATTACATAAAAGACACTTAAACAGCTGCTGCATCCTTCCACTGTTGTGAACCCGGCAGTGCTTGTCCGGATCAGCAGTACTTGACTCAAGGCAGTAGATTGAGCACCAGGACTTTAGTCTTCTATCAGTCTTTACAAGAGCAGCAGATTAACGGTCAGTGGCTTGTACGATCAGTAGATAGGAGGTCAGCAGATGTTGAAACCACTTTCAAGGGGAGAGATTTGTATGAAACGTCTGCTTATTCTGGATCCACTGCTCTGACCCAGTTTTGGCTTTAATTATCTGTTCCTCTGGTAGGGTTCAATCCCAACAGTTGGTAAATTCGAAGTGTGCAACCCATCAAATTATATTCCAACTTTATCCGATCAAAGCATAAAACAAGGATTTCAACGTTACTTCCAATATTATCTTTTACAAACATACGATGTAGATTCTCAATCATTAAAATACCCGTATCATGCGAACCTATTTATCATCTTACAAAACCATTCATGTACAAATTCAATTATATACTATCGTGAAACCCATCATGCTTTAAATGCATAATAGATTACTGGCTTCATAATATAAACAAAATTAAGTGTAATAGTGTATGATTATGTAAAAACATATATAAATTTGTATTTAGTGTACTTGTTATATTAAACACTATATGTACAGCATATGAGTATAATTAAGAGATCAAAAAGTTTTCATTTTCAAACATAAATTCAAATATGATGGTTCTCTAGACCGATACAAGGCAAGGTTGGTTTGTGACGGGAGTTTGCAACAGGTTGGTATAGACAGTGGAGACATTTTTAGCCCGTTGTGAAACCGGCCACCATTCGTACCGTTTTTCTATATCACTATCGAAATCTTGGTCGGTTCATCAGCTTAATGTTACTATTGCATTCTTGCATGGCACTCTCAACGAGACGGGTTATATGCATCAACTAATGGGACTTACACACAAACATTTTCTGGATCATGTTTGTTGTAACGACTCTCGCAAAATATCTATTTCTTATTCTATTTTGTCCAAAAGGAAACCCTAATTGAGACCCTCAAGAAATATTACATGACCCCTAAAATTTTCAGAATAGTTGGAACTAGGATCAGGGCCCCCTAAAACTCGAAGGGGGTATTCCCTAATTACGTTTATCCATTCGAAACTGTTACAAAACACGTATTTTCAAAAAATTCCGACTCACCAAGGTTACACAAGACACGACGCTACCCTAGGCTAGGGGGTATGCCCCACGACTCGCGATAGGGGTGGAGGAACCCTCCGCGACACGCGGGAGGTTCCAATTCGGGCTATAAAGCCCCTGGCCTGGGACTTGATTTGTTTGCTTGTTTCGACAAAAAAATTATTTACGTACGTTAAGTTATACGCTGTTTCCTTCAAAAAACACACACTGTCCCGAACCTCTGCTGCGATAACAGGGTAATAACTTGATCGCTGCTACGATTCAATGTCCGGTCGATTGAAACTATCCAACGGATGTTTAAGTGCTGCCCACATTAGGGCTATACTTGGTCATTCGTCGTGAATTCGATGGATGTTTAAGTATTGCACTTTGTCATTCGTTGTGAGGGTTTTAATCTCGTGAGTTATCGTAAATGCTGTATTAGTTACTGACCTAGTTCGTGTGCATTGTTATTTAAATTAGGTTACAAGGCTAATCAGTAGGCTAAACTCTGCCCTTTTAAATCTGCAATGTGAGTCATTCTCTTTTATCAAAAGTATTTTACAATACTCCATTTATTTTTAAAGGTTATAATTACAGGGATTAAGTCATGGTTATCTTAATCACTGGCTAGTGGGGTATTGTGCACATTACTAAATTTCTCACAGTTAGGCTAATAAATCCTAACAGTGATAATCATCACTACTTGGGTGAAAGGACCCAATAGTGGTATGACCATCGTCACCAGGAGGTGACACGGCGCCAGATAAAAAATAAAATAGAAGCCATTGTAATCGCTCTTATGCTGTAATTTATAACTATGTGTCGTTTTATTAAACTTGAGTGACTCGCCAGTATTTCTCCGCAGATAAAATATTTTCAAAACATGTTTCAGGTGACTACTGTGAACCAAGGAAAAGTGCTACGGAGCACTAACAAGCTTGAAGTAGTGGCTCAGTTAAATAAATAAACATGTTTTGTAAATCAGGGAATTTCCTTGTGAAACTCCTCTATTGTAAATTACGGGGTTTATCCCGAATTATGAAATAAAATAATCGGGCATTTCAAGTTTTAAAAGATCCTGTAAAATCTTCCGCTGTCAACTCAATTAATAAATACCACGGGTTTTCTGTCCCGCGGCTCCTGGACCGGGTAAAATCGGAACGGGGGCCGTGACAGAAAAAGGTGGTATCAGAGCCACTGATTTAAGCCCATTAAGTATTTAGAAATACTTAATTTTTCTGATTACTATCTTGTAATTATGTGTTTTTGTTAACTGACTACTTGTTAGTTACAGTATGGGTAAGCAAAGAATTTCGGACATCTATCGTCAATTAGATAGTTCACCAAAAGATAAGGGAACCTCAGTTCAACCCAATTCCTCAATATACTCAGCAGATACTGAGGAAGGAATATTTGTTCGTAAGGCACAGTTTGAGAAACCACTTACCATTAAGAAAAGAAGTTTGATTATTAGGAAAAGTCAAGAGAAAATAAAGAAGTCACAAACAAAAGAAGTGATAATTAATAAAGAGACTCAGGAAACAGGTGATAACCCACCATGGGAAGATGAATTAGACGAACAATGGGCAAATCTCTATATGTTAGCCACTACAGCAGTAAATGTTAATCTTTAACTGCCAACACCCTGACCTAGTACTAGCACCCATATAAGCCATAAGCCAGAAACTTTAAAGAAACTTGCCCATTAAATAAACAACTTAGTAAGAAAAGATAGACAAAAATAAATTATTAATGCACAATCCCTAGTATATTTTAATTTTCCGTTGTAATTTGTAATATATATATATAATCGCAATATTTTATTTTAATCAATCTGTTTGTATAAATATATTAGATAATTGTAATTAATATTTAATTTTCTGATTACCTTGTTGTGATTATGTGAAAATTTAATTTACAAAATTTTAACCTAGAATTTTGTGTGTTTATTCATATCTGCTAAACAGCATGAATGAGTTGTCTGAAGCTCTTCAGAATCTCAATCCCTATCCTGTTAATGTAGAAGTTTCCAGAGACTTTACCGGTTATTGTGCCGACATGGAGGAACCTATGGAATTTCAAGCCCAGCCACCAGAGAAACCCAAGCCAAAGAAGAGAAGAAGAATTGTGGGCTGGAGGCGTGTGCGCAGGAGGAAACCAACGACACGGAAAGTTATAAAGACGGAGGATCCCAAGGATAAAGGCAAGGGAATAGAAATTGGGGAAAGTTCCAGGCAAGATCAGGAAATGCCACCCTGGGAGGAGCTGGATCATAAACTAGCACTTAGTGACCTCATCGGACCTGCCGGTGAAAACCTTTTTAATTACCCAGCGGAAGCACAACTTCCAGTTGATCTAGAGCCTGATATCCCAGATCCCATTATCCACTCCCAACCTCTACCAACAGAACTAGAAGAATGGTGGACCACCGATTGGCAGTTTCAGAGTCTCCTAAATAACCCTTATACCTTTTTCCCTCAGTTTGACCCAGAACCTGCACCAAATCCACCGATGAGCAATGAGAACTTGGCTGAACTCCGCCATTTTGGCGAGGAGTTGGTGGATGCAGGGAATCGAATCTGGGAGGTGGGAGAACAGATCTCCTGGAAGTACGACGAGAGGGAACGTCGCTTCTGAGATGCCAGCAGATGGTGATGGTGTGGTTGTGGTTGTATAATAACAAAATAATAATATAATCATAAAAATATAATTATGTGAAATAACTTAAAAATAAAACTTTTGTAAGATAACCAGTTTGTACGAATGCCTATTATAATATATAAAATATCGAACGTCGAAAAAATCGACAATTTTGGCTATACCTGTTGACGTGATTATGTGCAATTATTTTATTATGTTCGATTATTAATTATTTTATGCTAATCACTTATAAAAATTAATTACCAGATGGAACACGCTGGTAATGAACAAGTTAACGAGGGTAACCAATCTGAACAACACCATGAAGATCAATTTTTGAATAGGCAAGATATCGAGAATATCGTTGCTCAGGGAATAGCCAATGCTATTCCAGCAATCCTTGCTGCTGCCCGAAATCCAGTTGAACCTCAACAAATTATTCCTAGCAAACGTACACACGGCGACAATTTTAGTAATAGTGTAAACGGAGGCGGTAACCATACTAATAACGACAACGATAGAATGCAAGCCCCACTCCCTAAGAAAATGAAAGCTGCAACGCCTAGTTGCACTTATAAGGAATTTCTTGCCTGTAAACCGGTTGAATTTGCAGGCAACGAAGGGGCGACTGCTGCACTACGTTGGTTAGAGAAAACCGAGGCGGTGATTAAAATAAGTAAATGTGCAGAGGAAGACAAGGTCATGTATGCGTCGCATCTTTTTAAAGAAGGAACGCTAGAATGGTGGAATACGGTACTTCAAGCCAAGGGAAGCAATGTAGCCTATGCCATGAGTTGGGAAGAATTTAAGCGGTTAATGGAAAGAAAATTGTGTCCTGAGTATGAAAAGGAACAAATGGCGAATAAATTCCTGAACCACCGGATGGTGGATGTAGACTGTCGAGGGTATACTTCGACATTCTTCGAATATGCTAGAGTGGTACCAACCCTGGCTTCACCAGAGCCGGTACTTATTTCCCGCTATATTTGGGGATTGATTGGCAAAATCCGTGATATTGTTAAAGCTGCGAGACCTCTCACAATTGACGATGCAGTGGAATTAGCCAACACTTTGACCGATGGGCTGATACGTACAAGAGAAGAAAATAGAAAGAAGGAAGTGGCCCAAAAGATTACCCAGGGATTCCGTATGGGTAACCGTAGTAATTTCAAGAAAAAGGGAACTGGGCAATCTTCCACTGTTCCATTTTGCAATGCCTGTAAAAGAAAGCATTTTGGTAGATGCAAGGGGTATTGCAACTTCTGCAAAATTCCAGGGCATCAAGAAGAAGATTGCAGGAAAAAGAAATCCACAATCTGCTACAACTATGGAGAAGCTGGACATTTTAGGCCAGACTGCCCAAAATTGGTCAAACCAGCTGATAATAAAGTCAAACCTGCAGAAGGAACTACCAAGAGAAACGCAAGAGCCTTCCAGTTGACCACTCAGGAAGCAGAACTAATCCCTGACGTGATAGCTGGTACGTTCCTAGTTCACAACGTTTATGCAAAAGTATTATTTGACTCTGGTGCAAACCAAAGTTTTATAAATACTTCATTCTGCCAAACTCTTAACCTACCCTTAACCAACCTTAGACAATTTGTTTACGGTAGAAACGGCAGATGGAAATTCTGTTAACATAGATAAGGTTTTGCGAGAAGAAAAGATAGAACTCTTAGGCCATAAATTCTCTGCAAACCTGTTACCTATGAATTTAGCCGAATTCGATGTAGTATTAGGAATGGATTGGTTAGTAGCCAACCATGCTCGAATTCTTTGTGATAAGAATTCCATAGAAATTCATACACCCACAGGAGAATTAGTGGTGATTACAGGAGATAAGCCACGAAAACCACTGAAATTCATTTCAGTAATGAAGTTGGCCAGTTATTCAAGAAAACAAGAAATGGTGTATATGATTTCAGTAATCATTAACACGAAAAATAAGGAACTTAAAGAAATTCCTGTAGTAGCAGAATACCCAGATGTATTCCCAGAAGAACTACCGGGATTACCACCCAATAGGGAAGTCGAATTTAGAATTCATCTAATTCCTGGAACTACACCGATAGCTAAGGCACCTTATCGGTTAGCACCCACCGAAATGCTAGAATTGAAAAAGCAGTTAGATGAATTATTAAGTAAAGGATTCATACAACCTAGTTCGTCCCCGTGGGGAGCTCCAGTGTTGTTTGTGAAAAAGAAAGATGGGTCAATGAGAATGTGTATCGATTATAGGGAATTAAATAAGGTTACAATTAAGAATCAATATCCATTACCTAGGATTGATGATCTTTTCGATCAACTCCAAGGAGCTAGATCTTTTTCTAAAATAGACTTACGCTCCGGATATCATCAATTGAAGGTACAAGAAGAAGACATACCTAAAACTGCTTTCAGAACTAGGTATGGTCATTACAAGTTTACAGTCATGCCCTTTGGGTTAACAAATACTCCTGCTGCATTTATGGACATGATGAATAGAATCTGTAAACCGTATTTGGATAAATTTGTAATTATCTTCATCGATGATATACTTATTTATTCCAAAAGTCAGGACGAGCATTATGAGCATCTGCATGCACTCTTAACTTTGTTAAGAAAAGAAAAGTTTTATGCTAAATTCTCGAAGTGTGAATTTTGGCTACAGGAGGTGCAATTTCTAGGTCACATGGTGAATCACGAAGGTATTCACTTAGATCCCTCCAAAATAGAAGCGATCACCAAATGGAAGGTTCCGCAATCAACCATGGAAATTAGAAGTTTTATAGGGTTAGCCGGATACTATAGACGATTTATTAAGGATTTTTCCAAGATAGCTGTACCATTGACTAAGCTAACCTGTAAATCATTTAAGTTTGAATGGGGACCTAAACAAGAAGAAGCTTTTAAGATCTTAAAACAGAAATTAACAAATGCTCCAATTCTAGCCTTACCAGAAGGAACAGAGGATTTTGAAGTTTACTGCGATGCTTCTAAGCTAGGATTAGGATGTGTGCTAATGCAACGCAAGAAAGTAATTGCGTATGCCTCGAGACAATTGAAAAAGCACGAGGAAAACTATACGACTCATGACTTAGAATTAGGAGCCATAATTTTTGCCCTTAAAATTTGGAGACACTATTTGTATGGAAGTAAGTTTACTGTCTATACAGACCATAAAAGCTTAAGATACATATTTGGGCAAAAAGAATTGAACATGAGGCAAAGGAGATGGATGGAAATCCTAAGTGACTACGACTGTGATATTCAATATCACAAAGGAAAAGCAAACGTAGTTGCTGATGCTTTAAGTCGTAAGTATCATGAAAAACAACGACGAGTTCGTGCTCTTAGATTAAATCTACAATTAGATTTAATGGAACAACGGAAAAACATTCAAGAAACAGCAATCAAGGATGATGCTGAAGGAATGAAAGGACGAATAAAGGAAATAGAGCAAGGAAGTGATGGAATTTGGAGATTCCACAAGAAGAGAATTTGGGTACCTAAGCAAGGAGAATTAAGAAATAAGATTTTAGAGGAAGCCCATAAATCTAGGTATACCATGCATCCTGGTAACAATAAAATGTATCAAGATTTAAGGAATAATTACTGGTGGATAGGAATGAAAAATGACATAGCTAGATACGTTTCTAAGTGCCTAACTTGTTCACAAGTTAAGGCAGAACACAAGAAACCTTCAGGGCTACTTCAACAATTAGAAATGCCTGTATGGAAATGGAACTCATAACAATGGATTTTGTTATTAAGTTGCCCAAAACCAGAAAAGGTAATGATGCAATTTGGGTAATTGTGGATCGATTAACCAAATCAGCTCATTTTCTACCTATGAAAGAAACCTTTAGCATGGAAAGGTTAGCAAAGTTGTATGTACACGAGGTAGTATCCTTACATGGAGTTCCACTCTCCATTGTATCGGATAGGGATAGTCGTTTCACTTCCCATTTCTGGACAAGTTTCCAGGAAGCAATGGGAACCCGACTAAATTTAAGCACTGCATACCATCCTCAAACAGATGGACAAAGTGAAAGGACGATCCAAACCCTGGAAGACATGCTCAGAGCATGTGTGATAGATTTTGGTGGAAACTGGGATGACCACCTACCCTTAATCGAATTCTCCTATAACAATAGTTACCATTCAAGCATTGAAGCTGCCCCATTCGAAGCACTATATGGACGAAAATGCAGAACTCCAGTCTGCTGGGCAGAGATAGGAGAAAGTCAATTATCAGGTCCTGAAATTGTGCAAGAGACCACCGACAAAATTACTCAAATCAAGGAAAGACTGAAAACGGCTCGAGATCGCCAGAAAAGTTATGCCGATAATCGACGCAAGCCACTAGAATTTCAAGTTGGAGACAAGGTACTCTTGAAAATTTCTCCTTGGAAAGGAGTAGTTCGGTTTGGTAAGAAAGGAAAACTAAGTCCAAGGTACGTAGGACCATTCCCAGTAATCCAGCGAATAGGACCAGTTGCCTATCGCTTACAACTACCAGAGGAGCTAGCTGGAGTACATGACGTATTTCATGTATCCAATCTCAAGAAATGTCTATCTGACGAATCTCTGGTAGTACCTCTTCAAGACATAGAGGTAAATGAAAAATTGAAATTCGTAGAGAAACCGCTTCAAATAGAAGACCGGAAAGTCAAGTTTCTCAAGCACAAAAGATTTGTACTTGTCAAAGTCAAATGGGATTCGAAAAGAGGACCCGAATACACTTGGGAGCTAGAATCAGAGATGAAGCGAAAATATCCCTACTTGTTCCAGTAAATCTCGAGGACGAGATTTTAATAAGGTGGGGAGGATGTAACGACTCTCGCAAAATATCTATTTCTTATTCTATTTTGTCCAAAAGGAAACCCTAATTGAGATCCTCAAGAAATATTACATGACCCCAAAAATTTTCAGAATAGTTGGAACTAGGATCAGGGCCCCCTAAAACTCGAAGGGGGTATTCCCTCATTACGTTTATCCATTCGAAACTGTTACAAAACACGTATTTTCGAAAAATTCCGACTCACCAAGGCTACACAAGACACGAGGCTACCCTAGGCTAGAGGGGTATGCCCCGCGACTCGCGACAGGGGTGGAGGAACACTCCGCGACACGCGGGAGGTTCCAATTAGGGCTATAAAGCCCCTGGCCTGGGACTTGATTTGTTTGCATGTTTCGACGAAAAAATTCTTTACGTACGTTAAGTTATACGCTGTTTCCTTCAAAAAAACACACACTGTCCCGAACCTCTGCTGCGATAACAGGGTAATAACTTGATCACTGCTACGATTCAATGTCCGATCGATTGAAACTATTCAACGGATGTTTTAGTGCTACCCACATTAGGGCTATACTTTGTCATTCGTCGTGAATTCGATGGATGTTTAAGTATTGCACTTTGTCATTCATTGTGAGGGTTTTAATCTTGTGAGTTATCGTAAATGCTGTATTAGTTACGGACCTAGTTCGTGTGCATTGTTATTTAAATTAGGTTACAAGGCTAATTGATCTACTTCCCTTCATTGCCACCTACGTTTAGCCAGAAAAGAAAAAAAAAGATATGCATCTTGTTAAATTTCTTTTCTTTCTCTTGGCATTCTTCTCTTGTAATGTCTTATCCCAATATAAAAGTTTCAATACCTCGGTTATACCCGTAACCCAGGATACCAAAACATCTCTTCCCAAGGTTTCTTGGTTTCTTAAGAAACGAACTTGGGATGGAGAACCCTATTACCTCATTGACCTCGATGCTCCTTTCACATGGCAAGATTGTATTGTGCGTCGCATTCTGCGCGTTAGAGGAAGGATGCAAATTTCCCTTAGAATGTGACCACAAGTTTTGCAAAGAAGCACACACTTATATCTATCCTACATTTGGAACCGAGTTTGTAGTATCATTGAAATGAATAGGACTCGTGTCACACCCTCAAATTACACATGCGAAGTATTACCTCGAGTCGTGCGACTGCCCAGGATCCAGCCACTAATTATTTTAAACCGTTTGCGAAATGTGTAAATTATTACAAATAGTACAATTAGTGACTTAATTTAAAAGTTTCAAAAATATAATTTAAGTTTGTAGCGGAAATGTAATTTAAAACTTATCACAGTTAGAAACCACAAATTAAATAATGTACAAAAAATGAAAATTCCAAACCACACACACTTCATCCGTTTGCAATGCTCGTCTGCAGTTATACCTGTAAATCTGCAAGCATGTAGTAGTATGTCAACATAAAGTTGGCGAGTTCACGGTTTTAAAAAGGTTTTCTCGTTTTATCCAAAAACATTAATTATTAAGTTACCGTTTATAAAACATGCCACAGGGAGCTACCCATGTAAGCTACTAAACTGTGTAGTACCGATACTGCGACTATTGTGTTGTTTGCCCCAGATCAATGTCTACCATCATTGATCGGTCCTAAGGCCTATTAGTTCACGCCCGATCCTATTGTTGGTGCATTCATCTGTCGTCTTCGTCTTATGTCGAGTCTCAGTCTCGTTGCGGATATGAAAGAGGATGATGTCACCATCTTTGATGATGACATCATAATGGTGAAGTCATCATGACATCATTACATACAAGACAAAGTAGTTTGTAAATGTGTTAGATAGTGATTTCGTTCATATGTCATGATTCTGATTTCGCTCTTATGTCAAACACATGATTTCGTTCATGTGTCAAAGTTGATTTCGTTTATTTGGCATGTGGGTGATTTCGCTTATATGTCATGTCCTTATAAGCGAAATCATGTTGTCTATAAATAGGTCATATGAGCGAAATCATACTTAGAGTTCGAGGTGTTGTCTTCCGGTGAGCCACGAAGTGCTGCCGAAGTGTTGATTTGATTGTAAACGTCATTCAGATTAATAGAATCAACATATTAAATTGAATTCTCGCTGAATTGAATCTGATTTGTCTGTTTCCGCCGTTCAAATCAGTAATAGCTCTTCTAACCGACTCGTTTAGGTCCGAAATCGATCCTACACCTATCCAGGCACGGTGTGAGGTTTGTCAAACCTAATAGAGCTATCAACTAATATCCCGTTCGCCATATCCGGTGATTAATTGGTATAAGTGTTGGGGACTTCATGGTAGAGTTTCGTTTAGTACGCTAGAAACATGAATTATGAGTATTGTTTAATTATTATTCCGTTCCCCCGAAATATTAGGTTTCCAAACCACCGGGAATACATACTTTAAGTGTTAGTGTGAACTCACCTTTGCTTTGCTCGGTAGATAAAGCATTTGTCCTAAGTTGGTCAACCATGTCCTATTATGGTTACCACTTATTAGGACAGTATACAAATAATCACGTATTAACCACACGTATCTAACACGTATTTAGCAAGTAGTGTACAAGTAACAGTTTTTGTATGTTATACTAACATGTTTACATATTTACTAACATCATTACAGATTAATCACAGTTCAAATGTACTGTATATGTGTGCGGTTAAACAAAGACATGGGCTTTTATTAGTGTGCGGCCCACTAAGGAATACGGCGCAAGTAAGAGTGTGCGGCCCACTTGTCAGTGTGCGGTCCACACAGAAGTGTACGACCAATTGACAAGTGTACGGTCATGCTCGTAAGTTATAGGAGGTGTGCGGGTGTAGTGTGCGGTCCATCTTTGGGTGTGCGGTCCACTAAGGTTGTGGCCCAACACCGTGTATGGCCCAAACATGAATATGCGGCACACATGAAGGTGTGTGGCACACGGTGAAGTGTGCGGCCTCCTCATGTGTGCGGTCATGCAATATTGAGTTGCACACTGTGCAACACGTGTTGGTAAATTCGAAGTGTGCGACCCATCAAATTATATTCCAACTTTATCCGATCAAAGCACAAAACAAGGATTTCAACGTTACTTCCAATATTATCTTTTACAAACATACGATGTAGATTCTCAATCATTAAAATACCCGTATCATGCGAACCTATTTATCATCTTACAAAACCATTCATGTACAAATTCAATTATATACTATCGCGAAACCCATCATGCTTTAAATGCATAATAGATTACTGGCTTCATAATATAAACAAAATTAAGTGTAATAGTGTATGATTATGTAAAAACATATATAAATTTGTATTTAGTGTACTTGTTATATTAAACACTATATGTACAGCATATGAGTATAATTAAGAGATCAAAAAGTTTTCATTTTCAAACATAAATTCAAATATGATGGTTCTCTAGACCGATACAAGGCAAGGTTGGTTTGTGACGGGAGTTTGCAACAGGTTGGCATAGACAGTGGAGACATTTTAGCCCGTTGTGAAACCGGCCACCATTCGTACCGTTTTTCTAAATCACTATCGAAATCTTGGTCGGTTCATCAGCTTAATGTTACTATTGCATTCTTGCATGGCACTCTCAACGAGACGGGTTATATGCATCAACTAATGGGACTTACACACAAACATTTTCTGGATCATGTTTGTTGTAACGACTCTCGCAAAATATCTATTTCTTATTCTATTTTGTCCAAAAGGAAACCCTAATTGAGACCCTCAAGAAATATTACATGACCCCTAAAATTTTCAGAATAGTTGGAACTAGGATCAGGGCCCCCTAAAACTCGAAGGGGGTATTCCCTAATTACGTTTATCCATTTGAAACTGTTACAAAACACGTATTTTCAAAAAATTCCGACTCACCAAGGTTACACAAGACACGAGGCTACCCTAGGCTAGGGGGTATGCCCCACGACTCGCGACAGGGGTGGAGGAACCCTCCGCGACACGCGGGAGGTTCCAATTCGGGCTATAAAGCCCCTGGCCTGGGACTTGATTTGTTTGCATGTTTCGACAAAAAAATTATTTACGTACGTTAAGTTATACGTTGTTTCCTTCAAAAAACACACACTGTCCCGAACCTCTGCTGCGATAACAGGGTAATAACTTGATCGCTGCTACGATTCAATGTCCGATCGATTGAAACTATCCAACGGATGTTTAAGTGCTGCCCACATTAGGGCTATACTTTGTCATTCGTCGTGAATTCGATGGATGTTTAAGTATTGCACTTTGTCATTCGTTGTGAGGGTTTTAATCTCGTGAGTTATCGTAAATGCTGTATTAGTTACTGACCTAGTTCGTGTGCATTGTTATTTAAATTTGGTTACAAGGCTAATCAGTAGGCTAAACTCTGCCCTTTTAAATCTGCAATGTGAGTCATTCTCTTTTATCAAAAGTATTTTACAATACTCCATTTATTTTTAAAGGTTATAATTACAGGGATTAAGTCATGGTTATCTTAATCACTGGCTAGTGGGGTATTGTGCACATTACTAAATTTCTCACAGTTAGGCTAATAAATCCTAACAGTGATAATCATCACTACTTGGATGAAAGGACCCAATAGTGGTATGACCATCGTCACCAGGAGGTGACACGGCGCCAGATAAAAAATAAGATAGAAGCCATTGTAATCGCTCTTATGCTGTAATTTATAACTATGTGTCGTTTTATTAAACTTGAGTGACTCGCCAGTATTTCCCGGCTGATAAAATATTTTCAAAACATGTTTCAGGTGACTACTGTGAACCAAGGAAAAGTGCTACGGAGCACTAACAAGCTTGAAGTAGTGGCTCAGTTAAATAAATAAACATGTTTTGTAAATCAGGGAATTTCCTTGTGAAACTCCTCTATTGTAAATTACGGGGTTTATCCCGAATTATGAAATAAAATAATCGGGCATTTCAAGTTTTAAAAGATCCTGTAAAATCTTCCGCTGTCAACTCAATTAATAAATACCACGGGTTTTCTGTCCCGCGGCTCCTGGACCGGGTAAAACCGGGACGGGGGCCGTGACATTTGTCGCCTGAAAATGTCCCTTTACGGACTCAAACAAGCACCACGTGCTTGGTACCAACACTTCACCGACTATGTCCTCACTTTGGGATTCTTCAAAGTCGGTGTGATGCTTTTCTCTTCATTCTGAATCACTGGTATAATACTTCATATCTCCTTTTATATGTGGAAGACATCTTACTCGTTACGCCCTTTACGGAACCTCTGGGACAACTAATGACATACCTTTCAAAGGAATTTGTATGAAAGATCTCGGTGCTCTTAGTTTTTCCTCGAAATTTTTATCACAACAAGGCTATGTAAACGACATTACTAAGCACATCGGGATGTAATCTTGCAAACCGGTGCACACACCTGTGGACACAAACACTAAGCTAAGCGTATCTTCTAGCACAGACTTCGATAACCCCACACTTTATCGAAGCTTTGCTGGCGCGTTACAATACTTGACATTCACTTACCTAGACATCAATTATGTCGTCCAACAGATATACATGTACATGCATGCGCCAAAAACAACCCAATGGAATGCGCTTAAACGTATTATTCTTGGAGTTGGAAGTGGCAAGAAAAGCAACTTTAGTTGTTCTATCCATCTTCATACACTCTTCCTGCTGTACGAACATGGCGCTCACTCGCTCATCGTCCATATGTCCTTCTGAGTATTGTAGTTGATCTTCAATGCTTCATAGGACGGCGGAAGAAAAGTCATGAAGTGTACTAGAAAGTCATCACCGATCTCCATGTCTAACCCCTTCAGCTTATGGGCCATGTCGCTCATCATCATGATGTGCTCACAAATGTCGCCCGTCCCATCATACTTAGTAGTCACCAGCTTAAGAGTCAAAGTATTATCATACACCTTAAACGTCCCTTTAAATTGCTCCTACATGGAAGCCAAGTAGGTTTTACCATCATTAGAGTCTGGAATGGCTCCTCTAATTGCAGTGCTTATGGATTGTGTTATGAACATGAGAGATATGCGATTGCACCTACTCCACTTTTCAAAAGCAATTTGCTCAGCGGGTGTGCTTCCAGGAGTAAGTCTTGCAGGCTCAGGCTCTCTTAAGGCATAGTCAAAATCCAGCAAAGCAAGAGTTAGCGTGAGAAAGTCCTTCCGGGGAGTCGCCAATGTTTTTGCAGAAATATGTTGGCTTTGCATCCTGTTACTTGAATTTCATATCCACATTTGCGCGCCTCTATTGTCTACAATGACAATGTTAGTGTTTTCTACTTGTCGGGCAACCCTGTTCAACACCAGTGTACTAAACACATCGAACTTGACATTCATTTGGTTCGTAAACAAGTTTAAGGTGGTCAAGTTCGCGTGCTTCATGTGCATTCTCGCTATCAAGTTGCTAATATTTTCACCAATGGGTTACCCCGAGTCTTGTTTGAAGATTTCCGCTCCAGTCTCAGCATTCGGTCACCTCTTGCTTCGACTGCGGGGGTGTAATAGATTATATTTAGTAATTATCTATTCCCTTGTAACTAGGATATTCGGTTGTATCATTACCTATTATAGGAGATTACATTGAATATTTATAAGAATGATTAATGAGAGAAACAGGCAATCAGTTTAGCTAATATCGATCTCCTTCACTAATATTCGACTCCATATAGTATGAGCCGAATAGGAACTCATTTCCAATTTGGATTGAAGATTGTATTCGTATCAAAGCAAACTTGTTTCGTAATTTTGGTGCACTGTACAATTCTATTTGGATGGAACCGCATAGCTTCAATAGGCTAAGAATCAATATCCGACTACACTAGTTGTAGGCTTTAGGATTTTAGGTTAAAGTATTTTAGGTCTAACCAAATCAATAATCTAATAAGACAAAAAAAATTGTTTTTACAAAGAATGAGGAGTTATTTTTATTTATTTATTTATTTTTTTGTGAAAATTTGAAGTATGAAATTGATCTGTCTAAAGTTAGACCAGATGATTGCCATTTCTATGGAAGTCGAACCATCACAATGTCTCAGTTGGTGGTTAACTGTTTACGCTTTTTACGGTAGGCAGTTATAACAGTCTTAGGGAGAAAACAAAATATTGGATGGCACGAAATGAAAATAAAAATGGCACATCAAATGGCTTCTTGTTAGGATCTGAGTTTACAAGGCTTGGGATTAAACAAGTAATAACACAGAGAATTTTGTATTTTACAAAAGATAAAGTAATCACAAGCAAGGAATTATCATCAACATTTGTTTATTATTGAATCAAAAGATTACAAGTTTTACATATGATTGACTCTACAAACTCCCCCTCAGCCTAATCACATACAAATCTGTTCGTACAAAAGAAAAGGTGATGTGTGTAACAATAGATCTCTAACATGTGAGATTTATTTATACTAGGTTCAAAAGGCCTGTTTGTGATTGGTTGATATTACCCTGATAGTGACATCTAGCATTCCTAACAGAAAAGATTCCACGGATGTTACAAACATCTAATCTAACTAAGCTAAACACTGTTAATAAGCTAATATTGTTACATTAGGAAACATCTATTCTTCAATGCTCTCTTGCTTTGTTCCAAACATCTGTTTGGACACAACAAATGTTTGGTCTTCATGAGCAGACCTTTGTTTTCAACAGTGCTTTGGCCATGAATTGACTTTGCTTCTTCATAAACAGCGGTTCTAAAGCTTTAAACAGTGGATAACAAGTCTTCAACAGTTGCTTTGATCTAGGTGTTTAAGATTCACTATCATTGGGAGAAATATGGTTCAATCTTCTGTTTATTTCTTGATCACTTGATTATATTTTGGCTTTTGAATATTATATGTTCTTTTGTAAGTTTAACACTTCTTAATTTCTTCATGCTCAAAAGACAAGATTGTATAGTGCCGATGGCAGAAAATCTCATCTATTTTTTTTTCAATTGTTGTTTGTATCATAACCTAGATATCCATTTAACAAAATATGGTATGGTTCAATGGGACCTTGATGAGTCGATCCACCTATATGGCTACATACACAAGGGCATTCACTGCAAATACTAGCTTGTGGTCTCCATACCTATTGCTTTAAACAAACCCGCCATACCAACTCACATTATATTATCCAAATATAATCCGCTATATTATTTTTCTAGTCGAGGATTTATATTTGTCCCTTTAATTTATATTTTTTAAAAATAAATTAATGTTGGTTGTTACATGGTGCCAGTTTCGCTTTAATTTTCCCAAAAGTAACTCTTGTCGCCTCGAGTTCTTTTGTCTAAACTAAGTTATTCCGACGGATATTAACAATATTATTTTGGGGACTAGTTTGGCTTGCGTGTGCATAGTGATGTTTTCGTTTATTCACATCACCTAAAATTCTTCAAATGTCAAAAGTGCATAAAAAATTGCTCTTAGAAACTCTCTAAATTCTTCGTTGTTGTAATATATATTTTAATTATTTTTACAAAGAGCAAAACTAATTTTAAATTGTAAAAAATGGATTTATTTTGTGTAAAGTAATTTTTTTAAATAAGGTACTAATACCCGGTTCCAATACCCAACCCGGCCCAGTTAATTCCTATATTAGATTCCTGAAAACCCGATACACTCGAAATTGGTATGTAAAAAAACCCAATTTGTGCACCTCAACTTGTGGGTCTCGTGATAAGGCCATATATGTTTAGATTTAGAGCATGGTTTTGGCGGAGATGGTGGGTCTCATGTTGGGCCAAGCATTACTACAAGCCCAACCTATCTAGTTTTTTTTATGTGGGCTTATCTTGTTGGGCCGCAATATTGGTTTTGTTACGGGCTTCAAGGTGGCCCTAACTTTTGATCATGTGGAACTTGGGCTTTTACCGGAGCATGGGTTTCACCTTCAGTCTTTCACCATTCGTGGTTATAATTAATTAGTTGGGGGGAAACATTTAGACTTTTATGAAGGTAGTCTCCTCTCACCCCCAATGTGGGGCTAAGTTCAGCTTCAAAAAATTGCGTAATTTAAAAATTGAGCGAAAGAGAAATTTAAACATATTCACTATTACTACCAAAATAGTTCAAGTCATACCATACCAAATCAAACAACCATAAATCTAAACCTAAAATAACAGATCGATTAAACAGAGCAAAACAACAAACCAAACATCACCTACAACTCATTCTTCAAACCCTATTATTATTATTCATAACACTCAACTACAGATCAAACATCCGATTCATTATTGTTGATCATATGCATATCGATCCTACTGAATACGCATTCTTCAAGCCACCTGCACCTGAATCGTCTTCGGCTTCTTGGGCTCTGGCGGGGGCAGCTTCTCCACAGTCACCGTAAGCACTCCGTCCTGACAAATCGCCGATATCTTATCCGTATTCGCATTCTCTGGCAACGCAAACTTCCTCATGAGCTTCCCAATCCTCCTCTCCATCCTCACATACTTGACTCCTTCCTTCTCCTCCTCTCGGTTCCTCTCTCCGCTTATAACCAAAACGTTGTCGTCTTCCACCTGCACCTTTATATCCCCCGACTTCAGCCCTGGCATGTCCACAATAAACACGTAGGAGTTTGGATACTCCTTGACGTCAGCAGGAGTTGCCGCCATTGCTCTGGCGTCACGGACGTAAGCGCGAGATGGAGCGCTGTTGTTTGACTTGTTTCCTGTGGTGTTGTCGTCAGTGGCTTCGAGGATGTGGTGGAGATTGCAGAGGAATGGAGAGTCTAATCCCATCAGACGGTATTCCATTTTGATCGTTTGATAGAAGAATTTGGATTAACAATGTAATGTACGAAACTTTCAAAACCCTAACGAAATAAATAAATAGTGCGACATTTTATGTCGAATAATCAATGTTTCAAATGCTAGTATTTTTTTTATTCATCTAAAACCTAAATAATTAAATATAGTGAATTTAGTAATAACAAGAATGATGAATCATACTCTGGTCCATAAATGTTATGATATTAAATTAGTATTTTGACTAACAAAAAAAAAAGATAAATAAAATTAACTAAAATAAATAAATAAATGAATAGAGACCATAAGGTGTGGAAACCAACTAATGTGGGGACCTTACTTTCGTTCCTTTATTGTATACAACTTGGAAAGAAGAATAAAGTTTCCACTTATGACATTTATGATCATTTCCATATCTTCGAGCATTTATGGCAGCCTTATTCTTTTCAAAACCATCAGTTGGCATTTATGATCATTTCCATATTTTCGAGCATTGATGATCATTTCCATGCAGTTGGCAATTATGATCATTCCCATATTTTCGAGCATTTATGGCAGCCTTATTCTTTTCAAAACCATCAACGCAAATCACGGGATATGCTACTCCTTTAAATCGATCTCATTTAAGCCTACGAAACCATTTCAAAAACTAACCCTTCTCTACCATTAAACCATTCTGTAAAGCTTCAAAGTGCTCCGACACAGACACAAACGACACCGCTGGCCACCAGTTTGAATCTACCAACTTACTCATTTCCGCTTGTGGTCCGTGTGTTCAACGCAGCAAAAGACCGCGATCAGTTGCTGGTAAGATTCGTTGTTAATTCGGTAGTCGCTCATTTTGTTGCTCATAGTTTGACCCACGTTATATTTTTCTTAGTCGCCACTGTCGAGTTCATTTAATCGTCTCATTTCGTACCGGATCCACACTGATAACTCCGATCCATCAACCCGTAACCATTGACTCGTTGTCTACGATCTCCGGTGTCAAGCCGTACGAACCACCACAGAACCACCGAAGTGTTTTCCTTTGATTGTTCGTGATTACATCGACTCCGCTCCTCGACCCAAGGTATCATTTACAGTTGTTTCAACCTGGTGTTCTTATCCTGTTGTAAGCTAAATAACAAGTAGAAATAAGATAAATACCATACTTATAAAGAAGAAAAATGAATGCATAAATACTTCTGTGTCTTGACGAAGAAGATGGAGTGGAAGTCATATGTTGTTTAATGAGTGGATGGCACCACCTCATATAATATTCAATTAGTGGGAACAATCATGGTCATTTAAATATGAATTTTAATGCTAAAATATGAACAGGAACATTTGTGTTAAGTCTCGTGTAATGTGGTGATGATACAAAAGTTAAATTAAATAATTTCATCAATGTATTATTATATGAATTATTTGGAAACATTATTTGAGTTGGTTAATATAAAGTATATTTATTTCAACAAAATATTCATCCTAACATTAGTTAGTCTAGTTAGTATACAAGGAGTTACTAGGGAGACATGGCCACATGGGTTTCTAAAGTATCATCATGCATTCTGTCAACTTTTAAAAAAAAAATAAAAAAAAAAATAACAGAGACCTCATCCAAACAATTATCCCCCAACATCTAATGTATTTGTGTTTATTTGAATGTTAATAGACATCACTAGATAAAAACATAATTTTAATACATATGGATATACTTTTAGGTTATCATATTATTCAAGGGAGACGTTAAGGCTACACTAATTGAAATCTACAGTTATTACTATTCGTCAGTAAAGGTACGGATTTTGTGGTGTCTTGCTCTTAGCATAATTGTTTTAATTCATGATATCGTATTCGTTCGTTATTGCTACTTGAACCGTTGAGTTTTCTACGTTCTCTAATTATTGTTACATACATCGTATCGAGTTAATGTCCTTGCCACGCATGCGATAAGTTACCCATTTATACTCATTGTCGCATGTTCCCATGACTTTTATTATTGATTATTTTCATTGGCTAGATGTGACATGGCCTTAGTGTATCATTAGTGTATTTGCCTTGACTTGAGTGAATCGTTTCATTGACCTCAATGCCCGAGCATATCCACCTATGGGGACATAGGGCGTCATCATAGGCACAGTTGACGTGCACCATCCGTGGCGGTGCGAAAGGCCCACGGCGTCTCTATATTGTATTGTGTGCTAAGTGATTGCACTTATTGATTATTGAGAGGCGTATGGATCGATCCTAGGAGTGTAAGTGTAAGTGTTAGTGGTAGTGGGATAGGTGTGAGTGCCCACATCCCCTCTATATAATGGTGCATTGGAACTTCAGCTAATGTACAAAGTGTTAGTGTTTGTTGTTAGTGGCTCACATGGGTATTTCTAATATACCTTATGGTATTCATCAGTGATCATTCAGCGTATTGTATTGTTAGCATCGTTAAAGTGTTCAGTGTATTGCTTCTATCAATTATGTGTTAGTGCTATTGTTTCTCCGTTACTGGGCAAATTTTTGGCTCAACCGTTTCTTTTTCTTGTTGTTTTTATTATGTCTTAAACAGGTACTCAGGGAAATCGGGGAAATGTGTGAAGAGTGATAATAAAAAAGCTAGAGTTGGAACAAGGAGTTTAATTAAACCTTATATTCATTTAATTTAGACACTTATGTTTTTCTGTTGAGACGTTATGTCGTTTTGAGGATTTTTGTTTTTGAAACTATGGAATTTGTGTTTTAATTAAGGAATTAATTAGCTCTGATATTTATTTATTTTAGTTAATTTTATTTATCTTTTTTTTTTGTTAGTCAAAATACTAATTTAATATCATAACATTTATGGACCAGAGTATGATTCATCATTCTTGTTATTACTAAATTCACTATATTTAATTATTTAGGTTTTAGATGAATAAAAAAAATACTAGCATTTGAAACATTGATTATTCGACATAAAATGTCGCACTATTTATTTATTTCGTTAGGGTTTTGAAAGTTTCGTACATTACAATTCTATCCCCCTCTCAAAATTACGCCTTCTCCATTGGATCAAGCTTTAGTTATTTCTACACCAATGGGAAATTCTGCGGTTATTACTCACGTCTATAAAGATTGCCCGCTTGTGGTCGGAAATGTTATTCGTTTAGCGAATCTGTATCCCATGCAAATGGGAGATTTTGATGTTATACTAGGCATGGATTGGTTATCCACGCATCGAACTACCATCGATTGTCACTCCAAACGAGTCATTTTTGGCGATATTCTAGATCCTGAATGTATTTATCAAGGATCTCAACCTCGAAAATCCATTAAAATCATCTCTGCTCTTAAAGCTCAAAAACTCATATCCCATGGATGCGTGGGATTTTTAGCTTCTATTAAAGATACCTCAGTGGATACACCACATGTCGAAGACGTTCCTATTGTTCGAGACTTCTCTGATGTCTTTCCAGAAGAATTGCCAGGGATACCACCTGAACGGGAAGTAGAGTTCACTATTGATTTGATTCCCGGAGCTGAACCTATTTCTAAAGCACCCTATCGTATGGCCCCATTGGAGTTGAAGGAATTGAAAGAGCAGCTGCAAGAACTTTTGGAACTTGGATTCATTAGACCTAGTGTTTCACCTTGGGGAGCACCGGTTTTGTTTGTGAAGAAGAAGGATGGTAGCATGCGTTTATGCATCGACTACAGGGAGTTGAATAAGATCACCATTCGTAATCGCTACCCCTTACCGCGTATTGATGACCTTTTTGACCAACTCCAAGGAGCGAAGTTTTTCTCAAAGATTGATCTCAGATCAGGGTACCATCAGTTGAGGGTCAGAGATCAAGATGTTCATAAGACAGCTTTTCGTACCCGGTACGGTCACTATGAGTTTCTAGTCATGCCTTTTGGTTTGACAAATGCTCCTGCTGTTTTTATGGATCTTATGAACCGAGTATTTCATGAGTTCTTGGATCGGTTCGTGATTGTATTCATCGATGACATCTTGGTGTTTTCTAAAAGTAAAGGAGAGCATGAGGACCATCTTCGCACTGTTCTAGGAACTTTACGCCAGGAGAAGTTATACGCAAAATTTTCTAAGTGCGACTTTTGGCTTGAACAAGTGGCGTTTCTAGGCCACATTGTATCAGCGGAAGGTATCACAATGGATCCATCAAAGGTGGAAGCTATCACTAAATGGCCCAGACCCACTTCAGTTACCGAAGTTCGAAGTTTTCTTGGTCTAGCGGGTTATTACCGACGTTTCGTAGAGGGATTTTCTATTTTGGCCTTACCTCTCACTCAACTCTTGAGGAAAGGGGTAAAATTTACTTGGAACGATGATCGGGAAAAGAGTTTTGAGGCATTGAAGCAGAAGCTAGTATCCGCTCCTATTCTTACTCTACCTTCTGGCACAGGCGGATTCGATATATATAGTGATGCATCGAAGAAAGGGCTTGGTTGTGTTCTCATGCAGCATGGGAAGGTTATTGCTTATGCCTCGCGTCAGCTTAAACCCTATGAGGTGAATTATCCAACGCATGATCTAGAGTTAGCGGCAGTTGTTTTTGCACTTAAGATTTGGAGGCATTATTTGTATGGGGAGACATGTAACATATTCACCGACCATAAGAGCCTCAAGTATATTTTCACTCAGAAGGAGCTTAACATGAGGCAGAGGAGATGGTTAGAGCTACTCAAGGATTATGATGCCAACATTCAATACCATCCTGGTAAAGCAAATGTGGTTGCTGATGCACTGAGTAGGAAGAATTCCGGGGGTTTGGCATGTTTGACTCTTGAGCCTCAAATTCAATCAGACCTGATACGTATGGATATTGGTATACAGGTTGGTGAGTCTGGTGGTTATTTAGCTAGACTGAAGATCGAACCGAACCTCATCACTCAGATAAAGGAAGCTCAAAAAGAAGATGGTGAGCTTTGGGCGGTCTTACAAAATTTGGAAGTAGGGAAACAATCTGAATTTCGAGTGGATGAACATGGAACAATATGGTGTGGGAAGCGTTTATGTGTGCCAGATGATTCCTCTCTTCGTGAATCATTATTGACTGAGGCACACAGTTCACCTTATTCTATACACCCTGGATCCACAAAGATGTATAGGGATTTGAGGCAACATTTTTGGTGGAGTGGTATGAAAGAAGATGTAGCTAGACATGTGAGCCAATGTTTGATATGTCAGCAAGTGAAGATTGAACATCAACGGGCTAGTGGATTATTACAGCCTTTAGATATTCCTGTCTGGAAGTGGGATGATATTTCTATGGACTTTGTAACTGGTTTACCAAGAACCCGTATGAAGAACGATGCTATTTGGGTTGTGGTAGATAGACTTTCAAAGTCTGCTCATTTCTTGCCCATTCGTAAGGAGTACGAGGTGAGTAAGCTATCAGAGATATTCCTTCGTGAGATTATTCGATTGCATGGTACACCATCATCTATAGTGTGTGATAGAGATCCACGTTTCACATCACGGTTCTGGAAGGGTTTCCAAAAAGCATGGGATACGAAGATACGATTTAGCACTGCTTTCCATCCGCAAACTGATGGACAGTCTGAACGTACTATTCAGACTTTAGAGGATATGCTTAGATCGTGTGCACTTGAGTGGACGGGAAACTGGGATGAATACTTGTGCTTGGTGGAGTTTGCCTACAACAATAGTTGGCAAGCTAGTATCGACATGGCACCTTTTGAATTGTTATACGGGCGTAAATGTCGAGCTCCCACATGTTGGGACGAGGTCGGAGAAAAGATGATAGAGGGTCCTGAACTAGTGCAGATCACGAACGAAAAGGTCGCTATTGCTCGCGAGAAACTTAAGGAAGCCCAGAGTAGACAGAAGAGTTATGCTGATCCCCATCGAAGGGCTTTGGAATTTAATGTTGGTGAAAAAGTGTTCTTAAAAGTCTCACCATGCAGGGGTGTTCGACGTTTTGGTATAAAGGGAAAGCTGAGTCCTCGTTTTATCGGACCTTTTGAAATTTTGGAACGAATTGGCGAAGTTTCTTATCGGTTAGCTCTACCACCACAATTATCGCACGTGCATAACGTGTTCCATATTTCACTGTTACGTGGGTATAATTATCATCCACTCCATGTTGTGAACTATTCTCTACACGAGATTCGTGAGGACTTATCATACGAAGAGGAACCCGAGGCTATCTTGGATCGACAAGAACGCGTGATGCGTAAGAGATCTTTTCCGTTCGTCAAAATCTTATGGAAAAATCATCCCGAACGTGAAGCCACTTGGGAATCGGAGGAAGCGATCCGTTCTCTATATCCATATCTATTCGAAACTTAAGGTTAGTGTTCCTAATGGTTAAATTTTTGTGTATCAAACTCACTAGTGTGTCTTTTCGACTCTTTTGCTAATTGTGTCTGGAACTTCGTTATCGTTATTCGCAGCATTAATGTGTAACATAAATAGTATACCATTTTCGTCATCGCTAATTTCGTGGACGAAATTATTTTTAAGGGGTAGGGAGTTGAAATACCCGTACTGTGTAGTGTAATATAACGTAAATTTCGAGGACGAAATTTATTTTAAGGGGGATAGAATTGTAATGTACGAAACTTTCAAAACCCTAACGAAATAAATAAATAGTGCGACATTTTATGTCGAATAATCAATGTTTCAAATGCTAGTATTTTTTTTATTCATCTAAAACCTAAATAATTAAATATAGTGAATTTAGTAATAACAAGAATGATGAATCATACTCTGGTCCATAAATGTTATGATATTAAATTAGTATTTTGACTAACAAAAAAAAAAGATAAATAAAATTAACTAAAATAAATAAATAAATGAATAGAGACCATAAGGTGTGGAAACCAACTAATGTGGGGACCTTACTTTCGTTCCTTTATTGTATACAACTTGGAAAGAAGAATAAAGTTTCCACTTATGACATTTATGATCATTTCCATATCTTCGAGCATTTATGGCAGCCTTATTCTTTTCAAAACCATCAGTTGGCATTTATGATCATTTCCATATTTTCGAGCATTGATGATCATTTCCATGCAGTTGGCAATTATGATCATTCCCATATTTTCGAGCATTTATGGCAGCCTTATTCTTTTCAAAACCATCAACGCAAATCACGGGATATGCTACTCCTTTAAATCGATCTCATTTAAGCCTACGAAACCATTTCAAAAACTAACCCTTCTCTACCATTAAACCATTCTGTAAAGCTTCAAAGTGCTCCGACACAGACACAAACGACACCGCTGGCCACCAGTTTGAATCTACCAACTTACTCATTTCCGCTTGTGGTCCGTGTGTTCAACGCAGCAAAAGACCGCGATCAGTTGCTGGTAAGATTCGTTGTTAATTCGGTAGTCGCTCATTTTGTTGCTCATAGTTTGACCCACGTTATATTTTTCTTAGTCGCCACTGTCGAGTTCATTTAATCGTCTCATTTCGTACCGGATCCACACTGATAACTCCGATCCATCAACCCGTAACCATTGACTCGTTGTCTACGATCTCCGGTGTCAAGCCGTACGAACCACCACAGAACCACCGAAGTGTTTTCCTTTGATTGTTCGTGATTACATCGACTCCGCTCCTCGACCCAAGGTATCATTTACAGTTGTTTCAACCTGGTGTTCTTATCCTGTTGTAAGCTAAATAACAAGTAGAAATAAGATAAATACCATACTTATAAAGAAGAAAAATGAATGCATAAATACTTCTGTGTCTTGACGAAGAAGATGGAGTGGAAGTCATATGTTGTTTAATGAGTGGATGGCACCACCTCATATAATATTCAATTAGTGGGAACAATCATGGTCATTTAAATATGAATTTTAATGCTAAAATATGAACAGGAACATTTGTGTTAAGTCTCGTGTAATGTGGTGATGATACAAAAGTTAAATTAAATAATTTCATCAATGTATTATTATATGAATTATTTGGAAACATTATTTGAGTTGGTTAATATAAAGTATATTTATTTCAACAAAATATTCATCCTAACATTAGTTAGTCTAGTTAGTATACAAGGAGTTACTAGGGAGACATGGCCACATGGGTTTCTAAAGTATCATCATGCATTCTGTCAACTTTTAAAAAAAAATAAAAAAAAAAATAACAGAGACCTCATCCAAACAATTATCCCCCAACATCTAATGTATTTGTGTTTATTTGAATGTTAATAGACATCACTAGATAAAAACATAATTTTAATACATATGGATATACTTTTAGGTTATCATATTATTCAAGGGAGACGTTAAGGCTACACTAATTGAAATCTACAGTTATTACTATTCGTCAGTAAAGGTACGGATTTTGTGGTGTCTTGCTCTTAGCATAATTGTTTTAATTCATGATATCGTATTCGTTCGTTATTGCTACTTGAACCGTTGAGTTTTCTACGTTCTCTAATTATTGTTACATACATCGTATCGAGTTAATGTCCTTGCCACGCATGCGATAAGTTACCCATTTATACTCATTGTCGCATGTTCCCATGACTTTTATTATTGATTATTTTCATTGGCTAGATGTGACATGGCCTTAGTGTATCATTAGTGTATTTGCCTTGACTTGAGTGAATCGTTTCATTGACCTCAATGCCCGAGCATATCCACCTATGGGGACATAGGGCGTCATCATAGGCACAGTTGACGTGCACCATCCGTGGCGGTGCGAAAGGCCCACGGCGTCTCTATATTGTATTGTGTGCTAAGTGATTGCACTTATTGATTATTGAGAGGCGTATGGATCGATCCTAGGAGTGTAAGTGTAAGTGTTAGTGGTAGTGGGATAGGTGTGAGTGCCCACATCCCCTCTATATAATGGTGCATTGGAACTTCAGCTAATGTACAAAGTGTTAGTGTTTGTTGTTAGTGGCTCACATGGGTATTTCTAATATACCTTATGGTATTCATCAGTGATCATTCAGCGTATTGTATTGTTAGCATCGTTAAAGTGTTCAGTGTATTGCTTCTATCAATTATGTGTTAGTGCTATTGTTTCTCCGTTACTGGGCAAATTTTTGGCTCAACCGTTTCTTTTTCTTGTTGTTTTTATTATGTCTTAAACAGGTACTCAGGGAAATCGGGGAAATGTGTGAAGAGTGATAATAAAAAAGCTAGAGTTGGAACAAGGAGTTTAATTAAACCTTATATTCATTTAATTTAGACACTTATGTTTTTCTGTTGAGACGTTATGTCGTTTTGAGGATTTTTGTTTTTGAAACTATGGAATTTGTGTTTTAATTAAGGAATTAATTAGCTCTGATATTTATTTATTTTAGTTAATTTTATTTATCTTTTTTTTTTGTTAGTCAAAATACTAATTTAATATCATAACATTTATGGACCAGAGTATGATTCATCATTCTTGTTATTACTAAATTCACTATATTTAATTATTTAGGTTTTAGATGAATAAAAAAAATACTAGCATTTGAAACATTGATTATTCGACATAAAATGTCGCACTATTTATTTATTTCGTTAGGGTTTTGAAAGTTTCGTACATTACAATTCTATCCCCCTCTCAAAATTACGCCTTCTCCATTGGATCAAGCTTTAGTTATTTCTACACCAATGGGAAATTCTGCGGTTATTACTCACGTCTATAAAGATTGCCCGCTTGTGGTCGGAAATGTTATTCGTTTAGCGAATCTGTATCCCATGCAAATGGGAGATTTTGATGTTATACTAGGCATGGATTGGTTATCCACGCATCGAACTACCATCGATTGTCACTCCAAACGAGTCATTTTTGGCGATATTCTAGATCCTGAATGTATTTATCAAGGATCTCAACCTCGAAAATCCATTAAAATCATCTCTGCTCTTAAAGCTCAAAAACTCATATCCCATGGATGCGTGGGATTTTTAGCTTCTATTAAAGATACCTCAGTGGATACACCACATGTCGAAGACGTTCCTATTGTTCGAGACTTCTCTGATGTCTTTCCAGAAGAATTGCCAGGGATACCACCTGAACGGGAAGTAGAGTTCACTATTGATTTGATTCCCGGAGCTGAACCTATTTCTAAAGCACCCTATCGTATGGCCCCATTGGAGTTGAAGGAATTGAAAGAGCAGCTGCAAGAACTTTTGGAACTTGGATTCATTAGACCTAGTGTTTCACCTTGGGGAGCACCGGTTTTGTTTGTGAAGAAGAAGGATGGTAGCATGCGTTTATGCATCGACTACAGGGAGTTGAATAAGATCACCATTCGTAATCGCTACCCCTTACCGCGTATTGATGACCTTTTTGACCAACTCCAAGGAGCGAAGTTTTTCTCAAAGATTGATCTCAGATCAGGGTACCATCAGTTGAGGGTCAGAGATCAAGATGTTCATAAGACAGCTTTTCGTACCCGGTACGGTCACTATGAGTTTCTAGTCATGCCTTTTGGTTTGACAAATGCTCCTGCTGTTTTTATGGATCTTATGAACCGAGTATTTCATGAGTTCTTGGATCGGTTCGTGATTGTATTCATCGATGACATCTTGGTGTTTTCTAAAAGTAAAGGAGAGCATGAGGACCATCTTCGCACTGTTCTAGGAACTTTACGCCAGGAGAAGTTATACGCAAAATTTTCTAAGTGCGACTTTTGGCTTGAACAAGTGGCGTTTCTAGGCCACATTGTATCAGCGGAAGGTATCACAATGGATCCATCAAAGGTGGAAGCTATCACTAAATGGCCCAGACCCACTTCAGTTACCGAAGTTCGAAGTTTTCTTGGTCTAGCGGGTTATTACCGACGTTTCGTAGAGGGATTTTCTATTTTGGCCTTACCTCTCACTCAACTCTTGAGGAAAGGGGTAAAATTTACTTGGAACGATGATCGGGAAAAGAGTTTTGAGGCATTGAAGCAGAAGCTAGTATCCGCTCCTATTCTTACTCTACCTTCTGGCACAGGCGGATTCGATATATATAGTGATGCATCGAAGAAAGGGCTTGGTTGTGTTCTCATGCAGCATGGGAAGGTTATTGCTTATGCCTCGCGTCAGCTTAAACCCTATGAGGTGAATTATCCAACGCATGATCTAGAGTTAGCGGCAGTTGTTTTTGCACTTAAGATTTGGAGGCATTATTTGTATGGGGAGACATGTAACATATTCACCGACCATAAGAGCCTCAAGTATATTTTCACTCAGAAGGAGCTTAACATGAGGCAGAGGAGATGGTTAGAGCTACTCAAGGATTATGATGCCAACATTCAATACCATCCTGGTAAAGCAAATGTGGTTGCTGATGCACTGAGTAGGAAGAATTCCGGGGGTTTGGCATGTTTGACTCTTGAGCCTCAAATTCAATCAGACCTGATACGTATGGATATTGGTATACAGGTTGGTGAGTCTGGTGGTTATTTAGCTAGACTGAAGATCGAACCGAACCTCATCACTCAGATAAAGGAAGCTCAAAAAGAAGATGGTGAGCTTTGGGCGGTCTTACAAAATTTGGAAGTAGGGAAACAATCTGAATTTCGAGTGGATGAACATGGAACAATATGGTGTGGGAAGCGTTTATGTGTGCCAGATGATTCCTCTCTTCGTGAATCATTATTGACTGAGGCACACAGTTCACCTTATTCTATACACCCTGGATCCACAAAGATGTATAGGGATTTGAGGCAACATTTTTGGTGGAGTGGTATGAAAGAAGATGTAGCTAGACATGTGAGCCAATGTTTGATATGTCAGCAAGTGAAGATTGAACATCAACGGGCTAGTGGATTATTACAGCCTTTAGATATTCCTGTCTGGAAGTGGGATGATATTTCTATGGACTTTGTAACTGGTTTACCAAGAACCCGTATGAAGAACGATGCTATTTGGGTTGTGGTAGATAGACTTTCAAAGTCTGCTCATTTCTTGCCCATTCGTAAGGAGTACGAGGTGAGTAAGCTATCAGAGATATTCCTTCGTGAGATTATTCGATTGCATGGTACACCATCATCTATAGTGTGTGATAGAGATCCACGTTTCACATCACGGTTCTGGAAGGGTTTCCAAAAAGCATGGGATACGAAGATACGATTTAGCACTGCTTTCCATCCGCAAACTGATGGACAGTCTGAACGTACTATTCAGACTTTAGAGGATATGCTTAGATCGTGTGCACTTGAGTGGACGGGAAACTGGGATGAATACTTGTGCTTGGTGGAGTTTGCCTACAACAATAGTTGGCAAGCTAGTATCGACATGGCACCTTTTGAATTGTTATACGGGCGTAAATGTCGAGCTCCCACATGTTGGGACGAGGTCGGAGAAAAGATGATAGAGGGTCCTGAACTAGTGCAGATCACGAACGAAAAGGTCGCTATTGCTCGCGAGAAACTTAAGGAAGCCCAGAGTAGACAGAAGAGTTATGCTGATCCCCATCGAAGGGCTTTGGAATTTAATGTTGGTGAAAAAGTGTTCTTAAAAGTCTCACCATGCAGGGGTGTTCGACGTTTTGGTATAAAGGGAAAGCTGAGTCCTCGTTTTATCGGACCTTTTGAAATTTTGGAACGAATTGGCGAAGTTTCTTATCGGTTAGCTCTACCACCACAATTATCGCACGTGCATAACGTGTTCCATATTTCACTGTTACGTGGGTATAATTATCATCCACTCCATGTTGTGAACTATTCTCTACACGAGATTCGTGAGGACTTATCATACGAAGAGGAACCCGAGGCTATCTTGGATCGACAAGAACGCGTGATGCGTAAGAGATCTTTTCCGTTCGTCAAAATCTTATGGAAAAATCATCCCGAACGTGAAGCCACTTGGGAATCGGAGGAAGCGATCCGTTCTCTATATCCATATCTATTCGAAACTTAAGGTTAGTGTTCCTAATGGTTAAATTTTTGTGTATCAAACTCACTAGTGTGTCTTTTCGACTCTTTTGCTAATTGTGTCTGGAACTTCGTTATCGTTATTCGCAGCATTAATGTGTAACATAAATAGTATACCATTTTCGTCATCGCTAATTTCGTGGACGAAATTATTTTTAAGGGGTAGGGAGTTGAAATACCCGTACTGTGTAGTGTAATATAACGTAAATTTCGAGGACGAAATTTATTTTAAGGGGGATAGAATTGTAATGTACGAAACTTTCAAAACCCTAACGAAATAAATAAATAGTGCGACATTTTATGTCGAATAATCAATGTTTCAAATGCTAGTATTTTTTTTATTCATCTAAAACCTAAATAATTAAATATAGTGAATTTAGTAATAACAAGAATGATGAATCATACTCTGGTCCATAAATGTTATGATATTAAATTAGTATTTTGACTAACAAAAAAAAAAGATAAATAAAATTAACTAAAATAAATAAATAAATGAATAGAGACCATAAGGTGTGGAAACCAACTAATGTGGGGACCTTACTTTCGTTCCTTTATTGTATACAACTTGGAAAGAAGAATAAAGTTTCCACTTATGACATTTATGATCATTTCCATATCTTCGAGCATTTATGGCAGCCTTATTCTTTTCAAAACCATCAGTTGGCATTTATGATCATTTCCATATTTTCGAGCATTGATGATCATTTCCATGCAGTTGGCAATTATGATCATTCCCATATTTTCGAGCATTTATGGCAGCCTTATTCTTTTCAAAACCATCAACGCAAATCACGGGATATGCTACTCCTTTAAATCGATCTCATTTAAGCCTACGAAACCATTTCAAAAACTAACCCTTCTCTACCATTAAACCATTCTGTAAAGCTTCAAAGTGCTCCGACACAGACACAAACGACACCGCTGGCCACCAGTTTGAATCTACCAACTTACTCATTTCCGCTTGTGGTCCGTGTGTTCAACGCAGCAAAAGACCGCGATCAGTTGCTGGTAAGATTCGTTGTTAATTCGGTAGTCGCTCATTTTGTTGCTCATAGTTTGACCCACGTTATATTTTTCTTAGTCGCCACTGTCGAGTTCATTTAATCGTCTCATTTCGTACCGGATCCACACTGATAACTCCGATCCATCAACCCGTAACCATTGACTCGTTGTCTACGATCTCCGGTGTCAAGCCGTACGAACCACCACAGAACCACCGAAGTGTTTTCCTTTGATTGTTCGTGATTACATCGACTCCGCTCCTCGACCCAAGGTATCATTTACAGTTGTTTCAACCTGGTGTTCTTATCCTGTTGTAAGCTAAATAACAAGTAGAAATAAGATAAATACCATACTTATAAAGAAGAAAAATGAATGCATAAATACTTCTGTGTCTTGACGAAGAAGATGGAGTGGAAGTCATATGTTGTTTAATGAGTGGATGGCACCACCTCATATAATATTCAATTAGTGGGAACAATCATGGTCATTTAAATATGAATTTTAATGCTAAAATATGAACAGGAACATTTGTGTTAAGTCTCGTGTAATGTGGTGATGATACAAAAGTTAAATTAAATAATTTCATCAATGTATTATTATATGAATTATTTGGAAACATTATTTGAGTTGGTTAATATAAAGTATATTTATTTCAACAAAATATTCATCCTAACATTAGTTAGTCTAGTTAGTATACAAGGAGTTACTAGGGAGACATGGCCACATGGGTTTCTAAAGTATCATCATGCATTCTGTCAACTTTTAAAAAAAAAATAAAAAAAAAAATAACAGAGACCTCATCCAAACAATTATCCCCCAACATCTAATGTATTTGTGTTTATTTGAATGTTAATAGACATCACTAGATAAAAACATAATTTTAATACATATGGATATACTTTTAGGTTATCATATTATTCAAGGGAGACGTTAAGGCTACACTAATTGAAATCTACAGTTATTACTATTCGTCAGTAAAGGTACGGATTTTGTGGTGTCTTGCTCTTAGCATAATTGTTTTAATTCATGATATCGTATTCGTTCGTTATTGCTACTTGAACCGTTGAGTTTTCTACGTTCTCTAATTATTGTTACATACATCGTATCGAGTTAATGTCCTTGCCACGCATGCGATAAGTTACCCATTTATACTCATTGTCGCATGTTCCCATGACTTTTATTATTGATTATTTTCATTGGCTAGATGTGACATGGCCTTAGTGTATCATTAGTGTATTTGCCTTGACTTGAGTGAATCGTTTCATTGACCTCAATGCCCGAGCATATCCACCTATGGGGACATAGGGCGTCATCATAGGCACAGTTGACGTGCACCATCCGTGGCGGTGCGAAAGGCCCACGGCGTCTCTATATTGTATTGTGTGCTAAGTGATTGCACTTATTGATTATTGAGAGGCGTATGGATCGATCCTAGGAGTGTAAGTGTAAGTGTTAGTGGTAGTGGGATAGGTGTGAGTGCCCACATCCCCTCTATATAATGGTGCATTGGAACTTCAGCTAATGTACAAAGTGTTAGTGTTTGTTGTTAGTGGCTCACATGGGTATTTCTAATATACCTTATGGTATTCATCAGTGATCATTCAGCGTATTGTATTGTTAGCATCGTTAAAGTGTTCAGTGTATTGCTTCTATCAATTATGTGTTAGTGCTATTGTTTCTCCGTTACTGGGCAAATTTTTGGCTCAACCGTTTCTTTTTCTTGTTGTTTTTATTATGTCTTAAACAGGTACTCAGGGAAATCGGGGAAATGTGTGAAGAGTGATAATAAAAAAGCTAGAGTTGGAACAAGGAGTTTAATTAAACCTTATATTCATTTAATTTAGACACTTATGTTTTTCTGTTGAGACGTTATGTCGTTTTGAGGATTTTTGTTTTTGAAACTATGGAATTTGTGTTTTAATTAAGGAATTAATTATCTCTGATTACCGAATTGTGTAACACGTCAGCCCTAATTGGGGCGTGGTGTTACAAACAAATTGTTGTATAAGAGGACGATGAGGAAAGTAGAGTTTGAATGGCGGATTTATGGGGATGAAGAAGTAGATTCTGGAAAGTAATGGAAGGGGAAAAGAGGGTTCTAAGACTTCTAGTAGTTTCGGAATAGAGGAAGCGGAAGAGGAAATAAATAGAGTACCGAAGAAAAAAAATCTAGTGATAATTAATTCTATGCAGTAGATTTTTTGATATTTTTTTGTTAAATATTACTTTTTTTTTTCGAAAGACATCAAAATTAAAGAATCGTTAGGGACTATCTTTTATCTTTATTTTCTTTTTCTAAAATATGTAATAATAATATCATAAAAGAAACAAGAAACTGATTTGTAAAACAAGTATATTTTACAAAGTTATTATATATAGAGTAAAGTCCTATTTGAGTCCCTATGGTTTGTGCAGTTTAACCATTTGAATCCAAAAACCAAAACTGTCTTGATTTGAGTCCCTGTAGTCTCTAGTTTTAACCATTTGAGTCCCTGTGGTCTCTAATTTTAACCATTTGAATCCAAAAACCAAATGTTTCTGATTTGATTGTTGTTTACTTTTGGATTCAAATGGTTAAAATTAGAAACCACAGGGACTCAAATCAAAACAGTTTTGGTTTTTGGATTCAAATGGTTAAACTGCACAAACCACAAGGACTCAAATAGGACTTTACTCTTATATATATTATATGGGTAAGGATGTGCGAAGCTTTTAAGGGGCAGGAGGGGGCGGCCGACCAGTATGTTGTTTTCGTATAAAATTTTTTGGGTATATATGTTTTCGACCCTCCGGTTTTATAGCAATTTTTTAGTCCGGAGACTTCCACCCCCCACCCACTCGGTCGGAAATCTCAAGCTTCGCCACTGTGTAAGAAGTCTATGTAAAAATGGTGTTTTAAATTTAAGGTATGGTGTTTTATATTCTTTTGATATGATATAATACAAAAAAAATCATCAAACACAGCAATTTATAACACAATCATGTGTATTTTAGGCATTTAATTCAAATCCACTAATTTAATTTTTCGCATGATATTTTAGATTTCATGCCTAGAAAACATTTAATTGTGTTTTAAATTGTTATGTTTGTTGTATCTCTATATAATACTATGCCATAAAAATATATAACATTATAGCTAAAATTTAAAACATAATGACTATATAGACTTTTTACATTTTGTACGAAAAAATATCCTTTTTATAGGAACCCTTATTATATATCTATCTTAAAAGTGATGTTGGTGATATTTAATGAATGAGTCCCTTCCTTTGAATTTTAATACAAACTAGGATGGATTCCGCCGAGTTGCGGCTACGGGCAAGCATGCTTCATTATTGCATCTCCTTTTCTACCAAAAATGAGCATTTACAAATGCTTAATTGAGCTACATAAGAGCTTACATTACATCCCTAATCAAAATATAAATCGATTAGTTTCTACATATTTATTTCAAGTAGTCGATGCTTCTTGTTTTCGTTAAAGATATAGAAAAAGTATAATGGTTTTACTGGTTAACCCAACCGAGAAAGGAAAGGTTAACGGGCCACCGTTTTAACACAACAACAAAAAATACTTGATTGTATACATATGTGGGATGGGATCTTCAGTCAATTAAGTGGACTAACAAATTCATTACAAAAAGTTAAAACTCTTTTTTCCAATATCTTGAAACATAAGAGTAACTTATAACAATTATCTCTATGATGTTGCTCAAAGTGGGTTCACCCAGTCATTTAGTTTATTGCATTTAGCAAGTGATGGGGATTTTATCATCATTCTATACACTTTATGCTTTCACATAGGTTCTATCGTATTTTCAGAAACATATATTGCGGTAGTAGGCATAGCACTTCATTATTAAAAACAAAATTTTGAAAAGTTCAATTTCTCTACAGCATTACTAACTTTGTTTTCATAGTCACAATCCCTCAGTGTCATTTTTTTTACAACAGTCAACAGGTCCATTGTAGATTCTTAAATTGCCGCTTTACAATTGAGGTCACTACTCCTACACATGAAAACCGGTCCCAAACTGGGTTGTACCCATCACTTATATCTAGTCATAACAACACACAGATGTGTGTACATCACTACCACAACATATCAGTTGAATGAACCATCGGAAAAATCACTACAAATTTTCCAATCACTCAAACTCAAATCCCCTGTTTCAAACTTTTATAAAAAATGTTATCCTAACTTTTATAAAAAAAAATTGTTATCCATGATACACAAAGCTTTGTTGCCTAGTAGGCACAAGCATGTTCAAGACTTATATGGACATATTATTGCAGTTGAAGAGGCATATTGTTTATATACTTAATTCACATACAAATTGTCATATGATGTGTGATAGTTATGCTGTGTATTAATTTAACAGTCAATCTACATATATCACATTTTAGCAGCCAATGTAACAGGTTTTTTAACATGTTAAGTGAAACTTCAACATCCACCAAGTTGGATGAGAGCTGCAAAATAAAAAGGTACAACCAACACACACAGAGAACTAAAATTATAGTCTACATATGTTCTTCACATATAAGGTGTCTCATGTTTGCTAGTAGGCATTCATCAATTCAACAAACTCATTTTATAAATTCCTTTAAACAACAATATTTTTTATATCACAAACTACATGTTCAACAATTAATTTCATCATCAGAAAATCAGAAATAGACAATTTCCCAAATCGAAAACCCCGAGAATTTAGACATCGAAGTAACATAAAAGAGCATTACCTACAAGTAAGAACACAAACAGGAAGACAAAGGAACCCTAGTCTCCGGGTATGCCCAGGTGCTCTTTACCACTGTCGCCGTTCATCATCCGATAAGCCCTATAAACCCGTCAATCACATGAACCTTAATCTGTGGAGTGGAACGACTTACGCGCCTGATTAGGTCATCATAGCTTGCCTCTACTAATCTTATCTGTGTGTATGTGAGTTTTTGTAAAAGGGAAATGAGATGTAGAAGATTGAAATTACAAAACTACCCCCAAATACTGTAGCAAACCTATGTTATCATTTGATATATATAATAATGTTTCTTTTCAGTATATATAGTCCCTTCAGTTATTTGTCTATGTGTGTTTACTTTAGAATTGAGTTAAATGTCATTTTAGTCCCTGTGATTTAGGTCATTTTGCTAGTTTAGTCCAAAGATTTCATTTTTCCCCTGTGGGTCCAAAAAGGTTTCACCGTTGCTGTCACACCCCGATTTCTGGTGAGCCCGGATGGGTAGGGTTTAATTGTGACGATTGGATAACAGTATCACAAGTTATAATGCAGCGGAAGTATTGTAGTAAAAATATTCCTTTAATAAAAGCTTGAATATATATAAACTTTATACAAGCGTTCAAGTACAAGCCCACAGGCGTGATCGAAATAAAAAGAGCTTTAGACATCATAGGCCTTAAGCTGAGGAGTTGCAAATTACATAGCCTTTATCATAGCCGACCCAGATTCCCAGCCTAATATCCAGGTTCGGTACCTACGGTTCAATCTTTTGAAAATACGTCAGCTTTCGTTGGTAAATACAATTAACTGACTCGTTTTGAAAACGGTTTTTCAAAAATAGTTTTATAAAAAGAGAGAACCCGTAAGTAATCATTTCATATTTCTTGGGATTTTATCTTTTCACCAGATTTACAATACTTGTCATACAATCGGGAACCAGAGCAGGTCATTTTCAGTGCTATAATGATTAAGGTACACACCAAAGTTGAATAACGCGTCTTACAATCAGTATGCCTACCCCAGCACGTTATTCCGTATGGCCATAATAGTTCATGAGTCGGGACGCCCGGACACGGTACCATTAACCCCCAATTGTTTTAGTTGTCAGGTAATACGGATTAAACCAAGTTCTTATATTTATAAGGAATCACAGGGCTCATTTATATAATACCCGCTCCAAGTGACATATTTGTCATACCCCAAATTTTAAAATAAAATAAGTTAAGAGTATTTACCTTTTGCTAGCTTCCAATCGAATACGATTATAATTTTAGCAAAAGTCGCAAGTAAAACTGTAAAAGTATTATTGACCCAAGTCCGATTATCTAGGGGGTTCTATAGTCCTGAATGAATAGAATTAGTTATATGTTAGAATGTATACGGGTCATAGGTTAGTTCCTTTAGACATGACCTGTTACTTAAGAATAGATTCGGTTTCGCTAAATGGAAGCGGTTCAATCAGTTGATCCGTAATTGTCCTCATCATGGTATTCCATGATGGGAGTTAATCACCGCTTTCCATGACGGGTTATCGAAGGAATGGAGGCAAGACATAAAGGCCACAATGGGTGGTACTTTTCTGAGAAATCATGTGGATGTGGATTGGGATTATCTGCATATTGTAGCTGCGGATTCGAAAAGACAAGCCCAATCTAATAGAGGAAAGAAGTATCCGGTCTCTATATCAGTTAGTACGGGAACTTCTACAACTAGGGTTGCTCAATTAGAGAGAGAGAACGAGGCGTTGGAACGCCAATTGGTGAAGTTTAAAGGTCTTGGAGGAAGAGATGCATTACATGTGGCTCAGTCATATCCGTTGTGTGATTCGTGTGGCGACTTAGGCCATGTTTGGGAAGATTTCCCGGTGCAGTTCAATACAGCTCACGAGGAAGTTCACGTACTAGCAGAGATTTGATATGAATTCAAACCCATATCACCCATGTCTGCGTAATCATCCCAATTTTAGGTACAGTAATACTACTAATCAGTTAAATCCGAATTTTCAGGTACCAAATCAGGGAGTCAGCAATGCCAGAACAGACAGCCTGGTTACAACAATCAAAATTACACTCAAAGGGGCTACCAACAGAGTTCAAGTCAAGGGAGATCGAGTGGTCCAGCTGAGACTTCAAATAATGAGATGATGGAATTGTTGAAACAGATAAAGAAGGATCAAGAGTTACAAGTCAAGGCTTATCAAACTTTAGAGAAACAAGTTGCACAATTAGCGTCTGAAGTAGCTCAAGGAAGATGTAACGCCTCGCTTTTTGGAACTTTCCTCAATTAGAAAGATCACGTGTATTTCTACCTTTGGAAACTTGTATTCATACTATATTCATAAGCCACTCCCAATTTCGCAATTTGAAACCTTGATCATAACAAAATTCATTTTTTATACATACTTGTTACTCGTTCAATCGACGTTTCCTGGACTATCAGCCACCCCCAACTTAACACCTAGTGTGTTCTGTCACCATGTCGTTAACTGATCACTAACTTTTGATCATGTTACAATACTTTTGGGGTGTCCTAAGTGGAGGTGTACAAATTGGTTTTTCCAAAAACCAGTTACGGTTATTAACCGAACCGGTTAAAAAAGCGAGGAAAAAAACCGGTTCCGGTTATAACCGGTTTTAAACATGAAAACATGTAACCGGTCGTAACCAGTTGTAATCGGTTAAAAACAGTTTTTTTAATGATTACTAACCGGATTAAAAAACTGGTTTAAAAAACCAGTTAAAAAACCAGAAAAATAACAGGTTCTGCAGAAACTTCACAGAATGCTCACAGTTTGTAGTTTTTGCTGTTTTTTCAGCATATTTTGATGTTTTTGTTGTTTTTTCAGCATTTTTTTTTGCTGTAAATGCAGTTTTTTATACAAAAACTTAACAATGAAAGTATAAAAAGTTAAAACATGATATCATTAAGTCTTGGAACAAACGGATTTACTTAAAAATACAAACGGTAAACGTAACAAAGGAAATACATAAACTTAAAATATTAATCCGCAAGAAGGTCCACTAATATATATTTTTAGTGGGACTACAATAGTAATATATCTTGAGCCTCGTTTAATCTTCTTCGCCCAAACCCGAACTCGAACTATTGCTTAGGAATTCATCTAATTTGACTTCTTTGTCGGTCATTTGGGTTGTCAATTCGGCTTGGACCTCGTCCTCGTACACTTCGCCTTCGTAATCTAATTCTCCCTCGAGTGAGCGTATGTGTTGACATCTCCCCGCTGCATCCAAGTAATCTTTCAAGCAAATCGACATATCAACCGCCTTTGGTGTTAGTCGAGTCCTCCTTGTTGAAATCACCCTACCACTAATAGAAAAAGCACTTTCCGAAGCTACCGTGTAAGCTTGGACCGTTAGTAAATTTCGGGCCATAGTGGCTAAGATCAGAAATTGATCTTCCTTACTTTTCCACCAAGCTAATAAATCAAAATTTTTAAATTCTTACGAAATCATCATTTGTAGAAAGTTCGACCCACCATACCAATCTAGTTAACTACTACTAGTGTTACCATGTTGCATTTGACTCGACTCATCAAACAATTGGTTATAAACATACAAATCTTGATCTTCCATACTTGAACCTTCGCCGAAAGCGGCATTTCTCATTGACTCATGAATGTGTGACGAGGTTGTACCATATTTTGTAACATAAACATCAAACATTTTTTAAAGTTGATCTTTGAAACAATCTTTTGCAAAGCTTCTCCAAAGTTTGGTTCTTGCGGGGTGTTTAAATTCAACTCATTTGCATTTTTTTCAATCAAAGACCCGGTTCCAAAAATATTAAAGCAAGGGTTTAGAGCGGCGACACAAGTGAAAACCGCAGGTAGTTCTTTAAAATATTTTCTTAGTTTTACCTTCATCGTATCTACCATATCACAATATGGTCTATCTCTCCCCGATAACTCGTTTAATTATAAACACATTTTTAAAAAAATTGTGAAGTACCAATGAACTTGTTGGATAGTAAACCCCTGATAAAGTCTTTGTTGATGTTTTGAAAACTTGAAGCAATTGTGTAACCGTTTCAATAGTATCCCAACCCGATAGGTGGTAAGGCGAAACCTTTCTACGACTTGACAAAGTGTTATGAAATTCTATTAAACTTTCTTTTTGCAAAATAGCTTTTGTTGGAAATTTAGATGGTGTGAATGGATATGAATTTAGTGAAATTATAATTTAGTAAAATTATAATTATTTACTAGACTCTTCATATGGGTGATAAACTCTTAAGTAGAGTTTTTATGTCAATTTATTAGTTTTTATTATAGTTTATGTCTCTAATAAAATCTCTAATAAAGTGAGACTTTTAGTAGAGTTTTATGTCAATTTATTAGTTTTTATTAGAGTTTATTTCTCTAATAAAATCTCTAATAAAGTGAGACTCTTCTCTACCCCATATCTCTTGTATGCAAAGTAGGTTATGTGCCTAAATTGATGAAGCTAATTACAAGTAGAGAATTGAAAGTAGAATTTTAGAGAAAAAATTAGAAGAGTTCTTGGAGATACTTGAAGGCCCATGTGTTGGGTACTTAGAGAGATATGTTGTCTCTATTCGATTTCATCATATTCATATCATTATTTTCCACAAGTTCTAACACTATAATTTTATCCGGTGTAACCTCGGGCGCGTGGCCATCTCCAGCAGTACATATTGCTTCGGCTGTTGTACCCTGGGAGACAGACGCGTCGTCTTTAGTAGAGACGCGAAATCTGTTTTAAGGGAAGTGTGTTGAACACGTGCCTCAACCAAAATCGTCAATGTTTTAATGTGCTCTTTGTTGCAGTCAAGGAGTATTATTCAAGACTCAAGATGATGAATACTCGAGTCTAGGATGCTATCAAATGCGCGTGAAGGACCCACCAGAGATGCGGCTTAAATCAAGATTGGTATATAAAATTATATTTTATATTCTTTTTATTTTGTTATTGCAACCGGTATTGTACTATGATATTTCCTACGAAGAACGAGAGTCTCGTTATTATATATTTTGTAATTATATTTTATAAAAAGTGAACCTAGTTCCTACAGCTTTTTCAAACATGGTGCAAATCGAGTTCCATCTATGAACAACGTCCCAATTGGGTCCTAAGCAAATTCGACCCGATTCCTTACACATTTTAATATATTTTACATGTCTTTGCGTGTGACTATATATATGATGTAACATTTTTTTTGAAAGCTTCTTTTTGTGGTTCAATAACCTTTAAACAGTCTTGAACGGCCAAATTTATGATGTGTGCAACACATCGATTATGGGAAAATACCCTCACAAATCAGATTGTATTTTAATTTTAAATGCATTACCGAAACCGTATTGTTTGAGGCGTTATCAAAAGATATTGAAAAAATATTTTTTTCCAATTTGTATGTTGTAATACATTTGTCGATTGCTTTATATATAACTTCACCGGTGTGAGGGTAATCGAATAATTTAAACAAAATCGTGTGTTTCATCATTTGCCTTGTCGCCGGTTCAATCCAATTGGCGGTGACACAAATATACGAGTCGGGTGAACCGTGCGGTGCGGACCAAACGTCGCTAGTCAAGTTAATAGTGGTTTCTAATTTTTCAAAATAAGAAACTAATTCTAGTTTAGTATTTTTCCACAATCTTAAACAATACCTCCTAAGAGTAGCACGGCTTACATGGGTGTATCATGGTTGGTGAGTTCTTTGAACCATCTTTGTGTAGCGTTGGTTGTCGAAATGGTTGAACGACAAACTTTCTTGGATTACAAACTATACCATTTCCTGCCTAGCCATATCGAAATTGTAGGCTGAGAAACTAACGTCTTCACTTGCCATGGAAGCTTGACCACTAGTGGGTTGTTGTTTCAACGACTTTCAAAATGGGTTTTTGATGTGTTGTTTCAAGGTGGTGTTTGCCCCTACGGCGTAAAAACCATGACAATGATGACAACGCGCTTTTTTCCCGTTGTCCATCTCGCACAAATCGAAATGTGACCAAACTTCAAGGTTGCGCTTCGTTGGAAGAACACGAACTACCGTGTCGGTTGTAGACTCGCCAACATTGACCGAATCATGAGCACTAGAGATTGCCATACTTTTTTAAGAATTATCGAACAAGAAAGTGAGCTTTTTTAAGAGTTTTTGGAGATTAGAGAGTGGTGTGATTGAACCTAAACACCCACCACCCTTTTATACTAGTTAGAGATGGATTTTAGGCAAAAAAAAAAAACAAAAAAACGGCTAGATTTTGGCCCAAACGGTCATATGACTGTTGCTTCTCGCTAGCACTATTTAACCGATTATAACCGGTTTTTGAACCGGGTTTTTTAGACTTTACTGGTTAACTGGTTTTTATGTATTTCGGTTAATAACCGGTTTTATAACCGGACTGTTCAACGAAATGTAGAACCGGGCCGTAACCGGTTAAAACGGTTACAAAAAAACCTGTTGCTAAAAACCGGTTTCGGTTTTTTTACTGGTTTAGGTTGAATAGCCAGTTTTTTTGTACATCTCTAGTCCTAAGATCCCTAAAATCTTTCTAAGATCCCTATGACACCCCCAAAAGTATAGTAACAAGATCAAAAGTTGGCGATCAGTTAACGACGTGGTGACAAAACACACTAAGTGTTAAGTTGGGGGTAATGGACGTTAAAGTGATAGTTGAAGATGGAAACGGCCAATAGCCAATAGTTAGAGGTGATAAAATCCAATAACGCTTTTATATATAATATACTTTTTTATTTAACATTTTAGTTAAACCACAATATAAGATGAATTAGTTAAACCTCATTCTTTACATGATTATGCTATGTTATACACTTTTTAATTAATGCCGGTAGTCCAATTTCTTTCATCATGTCAGTCGCACGTTCTAGTTTCATTCATCATTAGGGTGAAGGGAGTACTTAGCTATTTGGAATAGGTAAACTCCTCATTCACCCAATAAAACAGTGGCACGTTAATTCACCTAAATTGTTTACCTAATACTCAAAAACGTTAGCGGTGGTTTACCTAATAGGGTTTAGGTAAACTATTTAAAAAAATGTATGATTGGTTGAGAAGAAATAGACCCCACCACACACCCTCTCTCTCCCTCTCACCGAGTCGATAAAGGTTCACCGATGTCACACCCCGATATTTCCACGTATTACCGGTGGGGAGTATCGTGACGTAGTTGATATCATCATAGTCAAATAATCACAGTCCAATGCACAGCGGAAGTCTAAAGTAAAAATATTATAAACCGATTCGAAAATAACATAAAGTATTACAAAACGGATTGCAAGATGGATCCACAGGCGGATCAAAACTAAAGAAGTATTGTTCAACAGACTTAAAGTGATAAAAGCTTGCAAGACTCCTTATTTATTCACTCAGGAGTTCCAGCCTATTACGCTTAGTACCTGCACTTAACCTTTTTGAAAATACGTCAGTTTACACTGGTAAATACAATTAACTGACTCTTTTGAAAAGTGTTTATAAAATTGGTTTGAATGCACGAGGCATAAAATCTTTTATAACTTGGGACAATTATTTAAAAATAATCTTGTATACAGTTTTACATGTTTGCCGTCCGTCAGGGCCGGTTAGAAGAGCCGGACAAGATTAACTGACACACCACAAGTATAATGCCCACAAGGAAATTCCTTATTGTGGGATACCGTTTATACATACGCAACTGTCAGGTGTATGCCTACACCCCGTGCTTAAGCCGTGGCCATTTCAATGAATGAGCCGAGGATATCCAGGACATGGTCATTAACCCCCCAAAGGCATTGCACCAAACAAAACAGATTAAAACAGGTTATGTAAATATATTAATCACAATCCGATTTAAATAACTACATACCCGACCAAGCGGTATTATTATAATACCGTATCCCAAGTCCGTATAACGGAAAATAAGTTAAAAGTATTTACCTGAGCAAAATACAAATTTATCTCAGCCGTATAACAATCAGCAAGTGCAAATATCTTTTACTGGGCTCCTAAATCTGGAACGAAGGTTTTAATAACCTATTAGATTCCTAACGGGTCTTATTTAAGCTTTAACTTAGACCGGATAGTTTTAAGGAAAGGAATACGGTTCAAAACGCAAGATTAAGCGAAGACCGGATTAGAATGTGATTTAGACCCGACAAGTATGAAAACTTGTATAATATGGGTAAACTAAACACATTCTGGATTTTGAAGTGAAAATTATAAGGTTTGACCCGTTTCGGCTAATTTATGCAAACTAGTTACATAAACCGAACCGCACGCGAAAATGCATAACGGGTAACCAAATAAGTCATGTACAGGTTTCATAGGTTAACATGCCTTAAATATGTTGTGATATCAGTAGGATACCTTCCATTATGCCCAAAACGGATTTAAAATCAATTTAAGCCCCGTAGGGGTATTTTGGTCATTTTAAAGATTATAAAAGAGGTTAAATGACAATCTGAGATTCTGGTCTAAAATGATCAGTAAAAATATTTATTTTTGCAAGTCATATCAGTAAGATATTGTATATATGTGAAATTTATTATTTAAAGCCAAACTATGCACCGTAGGGGCATTTTGGTCATTTCACATAAGCTTTAAGGGTCAAATTTGTAAATCTGAGTTTAAAACTTTTACTTACTGTTAAAGTATAAAAATTTCCTTAAAATATCAGTAGGTAATAAGTCTTATGTGTCAAAAATATTTTTAACGCATACTATGCGTTTAAAAAGCGTAAAAGTCGGTATTTAGCGATTTTCGGGTTATATAAGGAAATCTGAGTTTTTTATCAGTTTCTAAAACTTAATATATTTTATTTAACATATGAAATCAGTAGAAAAAGGTTTGGTATCAAAATGTTATGTAAAACTCATTTTATTAACAAAAAGGGCATAACCGACAATTACCGAGTCAACGCAAGAACTCTATGTTATGATCAGTTTAAAAATTTATAAGAATTTCAAAAAATCCCTAAATATTATATTATATCAGTAGGTATAAAGTTTGGTGTCAAAATTTGGGTTTAAGTAGGTTTTATGCCGAAAATGCCGTTTAATTAATAAAAAGCTTTCAATTTACGATATTGAGCATAACTCTTAATTTAGACCTCAAACTGATGTCAAATTTTTAGGACATGTTTATAATTCAGTAATAAAGGTTTTTGTCCTCTCACATTTTCAAAAATATCGTTTTAATATCAAAGGGGCATAATGGTCAACTTTTAAGCATTAACGGAAACATGCAATGAACTAGGATTTCTATGGAACCAAGTTGTATAACCTCAAAGGGTTATACTAACCTATAACATGGTCCTAAAGGAACCCTAAGGCATATCTAAGCTAATTCGGGTCAGAACTGAAAGTCAAAGTAAAAGTCTACTTTTGCGACTTTCGGTTCCGAACCGAGCCTAAACTCAGAATTGTCGGGTTGAACATGCCTAGACATGTTCTTATATCATTTACCAAGTTATTTTAATGTTAAAACATGTTCCATAACCCCTGCATTACTAGTTATGAATTTATTTATAAAAATAGCTTCTACCTCGAATTTCAGAGGTTTACGCCTTTTATCTACGTAGCTTTTCTGCCTATCCCTGGCAGCTTTGAGACGATCGCGTATCTGCACAATCTTATATGTCATCTCCAGGACTATATCAGGTCCTGTTAGTTGGACATCTCCAACTTCCGCCCAACAAACTGGCGTCCTACACTTTCTTCCGTACAAAGCTTCGAAAGGTGCAGCTTGAATACTCGAATGATAACTATTATTATACGAAAATTCTATCAACGGAAGATGATCATCCCAACTTCCTCCTAAATCAATAACACAAGCTCTTAGCATATCCTCCATCGTTTGAATTGTACGTTCGCTTTGCCCATCCGTCTGAGGATGATATGCAGTGCTGAAGTTTAATCGAGTGCCCAATGATTGCTGAAAGCTTTTCCAAAAGTGAGACGTGTATCTAGTATCCCTATCGGAGATAATAGATACCGGCACTCCGTGGAAAGATACAATCTCATCCACGTACAGCTGAGCTAACTTATCTGAGCTGTGTGTTTCCTTAATAGGTAAGAAGTGGGCTGACTTGGCCAGTCTATCTACTATAACCCAAATAGTATCATTCCCATGCTTTGTCCTTGGTAACTTAGTGATAAAATCCATGGTTACCATTTCCCACTTCCAGGTGGGAAGTTCAGGCTGTTGCAGCAAACCTGACGGCTTCTGGTGTTCAGCTTTAACTTGAGCACACGTCAGACATTTGGCCACATAAGTGGCTATAGATTTCTTCAAACCTATCCACCAATAATTTGCCTTTAAATCCTGGTACATCTTATCACAGCCAGGATGAACAGAATATCTGGAGCTATAGGCTTCTTGAAGAATCACATCTCTAAGTCCTCCATAAATTGGAACCCACATGCGTCCATTCAATCTTAGGATTCCATCCTTGCCATATGACAATTGCTCAGCAGTTACTCCCAACTTTTCATTAGGATAGTTAGCTTCTAATACAGCTTCCTTTTGAGCTGCTAACAATCTTTCATTCAAGCTATTCTTTAATTCAATGCTCTTGGCATTGATTCTAATGGGCTTAACCCTTTCCTTCATGCTTAAAGCGTCAGCGACAACATTCGCTTTGCCTGGATGATATCGGATTTCACAATCATAGTCATTTAATGTCTCCATCCATCGACGTTGTCTCATGTTCAGATCCTTCTGGTTAAACAGATGCTGAAGGCTCTTATGATCAGAATAGATCACACATTTGGTACCATAAAGGTAATGCCTCCATAGCTTTAGTGCAAATACAACGGCACCCAACTCCAAATCGTGGGTGGTGTAATTTTTTTCGTGCTCCTTTAATTGTCGAGAAGCATATGCAATAACTTTGCCCTTCTGCATAAGCACACATCCCATGCCAGTGTGCGATGCGTCGCAGTAGACCACAAATTCTTCAATCCCTTCAGGCAATGTCAACACAGGAGCATTGCTCAACTTTTGTTTAAGAATATAAAAGGATTCTTGCTGCTTGGGACCCCAGTCAAACTTGACATTCTTGCGGGTCAGCGATGTCAGAGGTGCGGCAATCCTTGAAAAGTTCTCAATAAAACGCCTGTAATATCCTGCCAGACCCAAGAAGCTGCGTATCTCTGTAGGAGTCTTGAGCTCTTGCCAATTCATAATTGCCTCAATCTTAGCGGGATCCACCTGGATACCACGCTCGCTAACCACGTGTCCAAGAAATTGGACTTGGCGTAAAGCTTCTCTTGCTGAAGAAGTTCAAGAATACATCGAAGGTGCTTCTCATGATCGGATTGATTCTTCGAGTAAATAAGTATGTCATCTATAAAAACAATGACAAACTTGTCCAAGTATGGCTTGCAAACGCGATTCATGAGATCCATGAACGCTGCTGGTGCATTAGTGAGCCCAAAAGGCATCACTAAGAGCTCGTAATGACCATAGCGAGTTCTAAATGCAGTCTTATGCACATCTTCATCTCTAACCTTCAGTTGGTGATAACCTGACCTTAGATCGATCTTTGAAAAATAACTTGCTCCTTGAAGCTGATCAAAAAGATCATCGATCCTGGGTAACAGATATCTATTCTTGATTGTAACTTTGTTTAGCTCGCGATAATCGATGCATAGACGCATCGACCAATCCTTTTTCTTCACAAACAGTGTCGGTGCTCCCCAAGAGGACGAGCTAGGTCGAATAAAACCTTTTGCCAACAAATCATCTAACTGAGTCCTCAATTCCTTCATCTCAGTAGGTGCCAACCGGTAAGGTGCTCTTGCTACTGGTGCTGCTCCAGGAATGATATCAATTCTGAACTCAACTTGCCTATCTGGGGGTAAACCAGGTAGTTCTTCAGGGAATACGTCTGTATATTCAGAAATGATAGGGATGTCTTCGATCTTGGGCTTTGGTTCATCAATAGTCACATGTGCCATATAAATGACACAACCTTTCTTCATACATCTCAAAGCCTTAAGCAAGGACACTTGCTTAGGTAATCCGTACTGAGTATCTCCTTGAATTGTTAACGGCTCACCATAAGGAGTCTTAATAACCACTTGCTTTTTATCACAAACAATCTGAGCTTGGTTAGAAGATAACTAATCCATGCCTATGACTATGTCGAAGCCCGCCAATTTCAAAGGAAGCAAGACAGTGGAAAAGAGTGGTTCCTAATGGATATAAAACATCCATCTAACACGGTTGAAGCAGTTTCTACAGTACCATCAGCCAATTCTACTTCATATTTTATGCTTAGGGTTCTAACAGGCAGATTTAATAACTTACAAAATTTATTATCCACAAACGACTTATCTGCACCCGAATCAAACAATACCCTTGCATAAACATCATTGATAAGAAAGGAACCTGTTGTCACATTGTCATTCTGAATGGCCTCCTGAGCATTCATTTGAAAGACCCGTGCATTGGTCTTTTTACCTTCTTCACGTTTCTTCGCATACTTTGGGCAGTTAGTCTTGATATGCCCTTTCTCGTTGCAACCATAACAGGTTGCGTCCTTCAACTTCTTGCAATCCAAAGTCTTATGTTCTTTGGACTTGCAGATCCCACATCCAATAGGCTTTGATTGCGACTGCGACTTCGATTCAAACCTGCATTTTCCAAAACGACGCTTCTGGCAGGTTTTGCATTTAGGCTTCTCATCTGTTTGCTGGTTACCCTTGTTAGACCCAGAATTCTTCTTGTGGTCTGATTTCCCCCTATGTTTCTTATCAGAACGACGTGAGTTCTCATCCTCACGTTTCCTTTTTCCTTCATTGGAACTCTCAAGCGATCTCTGCCTAACCGCATCGAGTGTAAGGGATAACGACAAATCAGCCACTGACCTAAAAATAGTAGGTCTTGATGCTTTTACACTTGCCTTGATTTCTGGGGCTAGTCCCCCAATAAAACGAGCTATGCGTTTTGGTTCCGGTGTAACCAAGTATGGAACCAATCGAGACATGGTATTGAAACTGGTAAGGTATGCCTGACAGTCTAAGTTTTTCATGACTAAGGTCATGAAGTCAGTCTCAATTTTCTCAACCTCATGTTGAGGACAAAAATTTTCCTTGATTAAAGCAACAAACTGATCCCAAGTCAGATTATATAACGGGATCTTCCCAGTAGCTTGGATCAATGACCTCCACCAAGCTAGAGCTTCTCCTTTAAACGATTGTGACACAAACTTCACAATATCTTGATCTGCATAACCACTAATATCAACCACAGTGTCCATCTCATCGAGCCAGGTCATACAATTGATGGCTCCTTTCTCCCCTGTGAAGTCTCTAGGCTTGCAGGAGACAAAATATTTATAAGAACAGGTTTTGACCCGAGGCTCCTGATTGAGCATAACCTGTCTAGACGGAACACTCCTCTGATTCAAAGAATGATGAGATTCGCTCTTGCGAGCTGTATAAGTCTTGGAGGGTGTTTTTGAGTGTGGTACAGACTGAGTTCTGACGCGAGTTCCACTCGATTCATTAAACTGTTTGTCAAGAGCTCGAGTAACGGCATTATCTATTAATGCCTGCAATTCCACACCCGCTACATTAACTCTGGTAGTATCGTGATTCTCTCTCGGGTGACTGTTGACTTCATCTGATCCAGCCATGTAGCTTGATTGCTACATAAAATATTGACAAAGATTTATTCAGAAGTCAATTATGGAATTGTCATTTATGGCCATTCCATTAACCATGGTAACTATAAACCATATTGGTTAATTTAATTTATTTAAATTTTTATTATATTTTATCCCAGATATAAACTATTAAGGATAATAGGGTGGCATACAAAAGGCCTAGTCACAAGGACAATTTTAATTCATAAGCCATGATTTTATAGAATCAAGGCATTTAGGTTTGAACATAGTTCATTACCTTTTCTTGACAGAGAGTTGTAGACTACAACTGTCTTTTCGTCTCAGAGGACAACAAACATGGCCCGTAGGCACTTCATCACAAATGGATGTTTTAAATAATAAAAAGAGAAAAGGAATTGGAAGAATCCAATATAAGGATGACTTATGTGATTTTATCGAATCACATTTTCCAGGAGTGTTAACATGTTTTCAGATGTTAACAAGGATTTGAATCTTAAAAAGGGACTACCATCATGGTCCTGTCTTAAAATGACACATGGGCTAGGTTTTGCCTTTAAGACTTTGTTTAATATATAATGGCAGATCATTTACAAAAAGGAATGATATTTTGATTTATTTCATATATAATGATAAAAATGAAATTTAAATAAAACATTCCAATAATATTTTTAAAAGGAGTACATAATTGCCCTAAACGGGACTTGAAAGAAATAACATTGTCCACGAAGGGACTAAAAGATAAATATGCCCTTATAAGGACTACTAAAGAAATGAAATCAACAAAAGGAGTTTCTTCTTCACTTTATTCCTGAAAGTCTCCTCCTTGGTTCACTTTGTGCGGTATGGTACTGAAGGTTTTGGCAGGTGGTCGAATTCTTCCACTTTAGGAACCTTAGCAGAAGTGGAATCCAAGAATTCTATGGTTAACAAATAATATGGATCACGGATATGGTCAGGGCAGGTATAATCCAAATTTGGGATTCCAAGACTTGGAGGTAAGAAATATGGATCATTTGGGTCCATAGGTATCATCCTTGGAGTGGGAGCCTCAGGGACTGCTGGTATGGACTCCTCCAATGTTGGCTTCTCATTCGAAATTTCAAAAGTCTTAGGTAAGGAATCTGGAATATGGTTAATGGTTTCAACGGGTTTGATTTTGGGAATGGGTCCAAAAATATCCTTCCTCCATACTGGTCGTACGCTTATTCGAGCTGCGGTATGAAGTTTAACATTCTTTGGCTTCGAGTTTGGAGAGCTTCCACCAATGGCAGCTTTACTCGGTGACATGCTCCTAAAATACACAAATATCGAAAACAATGTATACTTATTAAGGATGAGATTATTCCTAGTTCATGTCTAGACTCGGAAGTCGAGGAATGTGCAACTGTGTCATTGAGATTAAACACAAAAGGCTAGCGTTTAATTCACTCATTGTTGGCTCTGATACCAACCTGTCACACCCCGATATTTCCACGTATTACCGGTGGGGAGTATCATGACGTAGCTGATATCATCATAGTCAAATAATCACAGTTTAATGCACAGCGGAAGTCTAAAGTAATAATATTACAAACCGATTCGAAAGTAACATAAAGTATTACAAAACGGATTGCAAGATAGATCCACAGGCGGATCAAAACTAAAGAAGTATTGTTCAAAAGACTTAAAGTGATAAAAGCTTGCAAGACTCTTTATTTATTCACTCAGGAGTTCCAGCCTATTATGCTTAGTACCTGCACTTAACCTTTTTGAAAATACGTCAGTTTACACTGGTAAATACAATTAACTGACTCTTTTGAAAAGTGTTTATAAAATTGGTTTGAATGCACGAGGCATAAAATCTTTTATAACTTGGGACAATTATTTAAAAATAATCTTGTATACAGTTTTACATGTTTGTCTTCCGTCAGGGCCGGTTAGAAGAGCCGGAAAAGATTAACTGACACACCACAAGTATAATGCCCACAAGGAAATTCCTTATTGTAGGATACCGTTTATACATACCCAACTGTCAGGTGTATGCCTACACCCCGTGCTTAAGCCGTGGCCATTTCAATGAATGAGCCGAGGATATCCAGGACATGGTCATTAACCCCCCAAAGGCATTGCACCAAACAAAACAGATTAAAACAGGTTATGTAAATATATTAATCACAATCCGATTTAAATAACTACATACCCGACCAAGCGGTATTATTATAATACCGTATCCCAAGCCCGTATAACGGAAAATAAGTTAAAAGTATTTACCTGAGCAAAATACAAATTTATCTCAGCCGTATAACAATCAGCAAGTGCAAATATCTTTTACTGGGCTCCTAAATCTGGAACGAAGGTTTTAATAACCTATTAGATTCCTAACGGGTCTTATTTAAGCTTTAACTTAGACCGGTTAGTTTTAAGGAAAGGAATACGGTTCAAAACGCAAGATTAAGCGAAGACCGGATTAGAATGTGATTTAGACTCGACAAGTATGAAAACTTGTAAAATATGGGTAAACTAAACACATTCTGGATTTTGAAGTGAAAATGATAAGGTTTGACCCGTTTCGGCTAATCTATGCAAACTAGTTACATAAACCGAACCGCACGCGAAAATGCATAACGGGTAACCAAATAAGTCATGTACAGGTTTCACAAGTTAATATGCCTTAAATATGTTGTGATATCAGTAGGATACCTTCCATTATGCCCAAAACGGATTTAAAATCAATTTAAGCCCCGTAGGGGTATTTTGGTCATTTTAAAGATTATAAAAGAGGTTAAATAACAATCTGATATTCTGGTCTAAAATGATCAGTAAAAATATTTATTTTTGCAAGTCATATCAGTAAGATATTGTATATATGTGAAATTTATTATTTAAAGCCAAACTATGCATCATAGGGGCATTTTGGTCATTTCACATAAGCTTTAAGGGTCAAATTTGTAAATCTGAGTTTAAAACTTTTACTTACTGTTAAAGTATAAAAATTTCCTTAAAATATCAGTAGGTAATAAGTCTTATGTGTCAAAAATAGTTTTAACCCATACTATGCGTTTAAAAAAAGCGTAAAAGGCGGTATTTAGCGATTTTCGGGTTATATAAGGAAATCTGTGTTTTTTATCAGTTTCTAAAACTTAAAATATTTTATTAACATATGAAATCAGTAGAAAAAGGTTTGGTATCAAAATTTTATGTAAAACTCATTTTATTAACAAAAAGGGCATAACCGACAATTACCGAGTCAACGCAAGAACTCTATGTTATGATCAGTTTAAAATTTTTTTAAAATTTTCAAAAATCCCTAAATATTATATTATATCAGTAGGTATAAAGTTTGGTGTCAAAATTTGGGTTTAAATAGGTTTTATGCCGAAAATGCCATTTAATTAATAAAAAGCTTTCAATTTACGATATTGAGCATAACTCCTAATTTAGACCTCAAACTGATGTCAAAATTTTAGGACATGTTTATAAATCAGTAATAAAGGTTTTTGTCCTCTCACATTTTCAAAAATCTCGTTTTAATATCAAAAGGGCATAATGGTCAACTTTTAAGCATTAACGGAAACATGCAATGAACTAGGATTTCTATGGAACCATGTTGTATAACCTCAGAGGGTTATACTAACCTATAACATGGTCCTAAAGGAACCCTAAGGCATATCTAAACTAAGCTAATTCGGTTCAGAACTGAAAGTCAAAGCAAAAGTCTACTTTTGCGACTTTCGGTTCCGAACTGAGCCTAAACTCAGAATTGTCGGGTTGAACATGCCTAGACATGTTCTTATATCATTTACCAAGTTATTTTAATGTTAAAACATGTTCCATAACCTCTGCATTACTAGTTATGAATTTATTTGTAAAAATAGCTTCTGTTGACTTTTTAATAACAAGTTTGACCCGACAATTGACCAAGTTAGAGTGAGAATCAGTAGGTGCCCTTTTAAGGGTTTATTACCTACATAATTACCAACTCATAGCCACTTTCAATTCGAATAATGGCTGGACCATTAGTGATTAATCACTAAGTCAAAGCTTAATTACGATGGCTTTGACTTTTGGCCATTAAACTAATAAAACTTGAACTTAAGGAGCTAAGAACACTTACTAGGGTACTTAGCACGAGTATGGAGCTTAAGAAAACTTGCTTGATCTCCAGGAATCTCCAGAGAATGATTTTGAATGAGAATTTTTAGAGTGTGCAAATAAACAAGTGCAACAAAGAGGGTATTTATAGGAGATTTGAGCTTGTTAAGATCAAACCACATGTCCCTAGAGGTAATTCAGATGATCCCAAGTGTCCCTAGGCCAGTAAAACCATCAAACAAGCCCCTAGAATCGAAAAACTACCTTACAAAGGCGGTGGAACAGGTTGACCTGCAGCTGTGCATGCTTTTCTGCATCTGGGACTTCTACGCGGCCCGTGTAAACCCCAGAGAAGGGTTACGCGCCCCGCGACGCTCCTTTCTGACCGGACAAAAACTTTCAAGCATTGCACTTTTGGTCCATGGTCCATTATAAGTTTATTTAACTTTCATTTATTGCATTTAGGACCCCCATAGTTAACTATTTAGGGCCTTGGGTAAATAACTAACTCCGTTAAGCTCCCGGTTATTTATACGGTCACCCGAAAAGTCTTGTTTTCTTCGAAACTCCTCAAGATTAATATCCGAAATTCTTGAGATCAAAATAAATAATTATTACAATGTTCTTGGGATCGTTAAAAGGTCACTAAGAGGTTACTTTCAACATGTTGACACTTTTAACCCCTATGTTTCGCAAGATCCTTATTTTTAACACAAACGACTTTCTAAGTTCGACAGATTGTTCGTTAAAGAATACGAACGTCGTGTGAGGTCAATTAGAGGCACAAGAATGGCATGTTGACACTTTGGATCCCTTTATTAACATATTTACATTGTTTGACAATTTTAGTCCTTCCAGATTAATTCATTACACGTTTAAAGTCCATAACACGTGTCTTCATTATATTGGTCGTGATTTTACGGGGTGTTACAACCGATCATCCATGTTTGCCTAACGGTAAACATAGACAGCGACGGTGTTATTGCTCGGTAAACCGCTTTGCCGTTGTGTTTACCGATCCACTCCGTTCACCCTTACACTTCACTTGACCACATTCAGCAAGTCAAAATTCCATACTGCTCTAGAAAGTCCACATCATCAACGTAAAATATTATTTTCATATTTTTCCTTTCGACACCTTTAATCAAATATGTTTTTTTGAAGGGTGACTTTCTATTTACAGGAACTAGTAGTCACTGGGTTCTTGTCAAAGACAATCCCCCATCAGCCTCGCCTCCGGACGCAATGTTCTATCGTGCCCCGGCCGCCGCGCAAAATGACCTTCGCCCGGAAACCATACTACCCCCACACGAGAACCTCGCTGGGGTAACAGCTGGGTAAAACCGGGTTGCCCTCCGGATCGAACCATGCCTCGGTAAGTGATGTGTCACTATACGCAGGGGCGGACCCACATGGTCCGGGTCGGGGTCCACGGGCACCAATCTTTTTTTAAAAATAAAGAAGCTATTCAAGGTATCATTTTGATAGTGTGTTGGAGTATATGGTGTGCTAGGAACAATCTTATTTTTTCCAACAAAGTGGTAAAGATCGATAGTATAGTTAGTGAGGTCAAGGCTTTGGGGTTTTTTTTTGTTTTCTAATAGATCCAAGTATAAAGGGATAGAGTGGGGAGAGTAGAGTTCTTTTGTAAATATGTACTCCTGTAGTTGTTTGTTTTAGTCGGCTCGGCTTGGGTTGGCCTGTTCGTTATGAAGTTTTACCTTTCAAAAAAAAAATCCAAGGACCCCATAAAATAAATTAGTTGGACACCATAATATTAAAAGCAAAGATGGCGTGGTGTTAAATCCCTTTGTGTTCCAACAAATAGATCCCAAGTTCAAATCTTACATGTCTTGTTTTCTTAGTTATTTTTTTCCATCAAAATTAAATTAGTGTTTTAAAACAGCACAACTACCCATTGACCCTCTAATTTGCTTCTTTAAAATTGTTGGGATTGAACCCTACCAGAGGAACAGATAATGAAAGCCAAAACTGGTTCACAACAATGGATTCACAATAAGCAGCTGTTTACACTAAGTCTTCTCCCTTGAAAGTGATTATAACATCTGATGGTCCTCTATCCCCTGTCCGCATACAACAGCTGCTGTTCTTCTAACTACTGATGAAGCCCAGAAGACTGCTGAGAAGTAAACACTGCTGGTACAATCTACTGATGACAAAGCACTGCCCAATCAAGGACTGATCAACCTTGAGGAAAGCACTGATGTAAAAAGAGAACAGTAGTTTAGCTTGTCATCTGTTTTATACATTGTTAGTGGTTAGAATTAGCAGTGTTTGTATAGGAACAGTTGTTACAGGTTGTTAGGCTGTTAGACGTCGCTTTCATGGTGACGTCAGCTGAGATGCCTCAGTGGTTTGGCTTGTCTATAAATGGAGCAGTACTCTGTACTGTTACATTTGATCGTCTTGAGTGAGTTCTTCTCTTCAATTCAATCCTTTCATCTTGTGCAACCAACCATGGAGTATCAGGCTGAGGGGGAGTTTAGTTTGTAAGCATGCTTGTAATCTTTTGATTTGTATTGTAAATCTTTCGACTTATTGTGAAGCATGTGTTTATCAAAACTAATTCTCTTTTTGATTGTGTTTACAAAGTTTGTTATTCATTTCCGCTGCACGTTACATTGTTTCATATTCATTCATAGTTCAAATCATACAAACTAACACAATCATGAGAGCCTCCGATCCTAACAAAAATGATAAATTGAATGTCGATTTTATTTAACACTTGATTACCAAATAAAACTTCCAACATATAATGTAGTGGTTTCATGTCCACTAAATGCTTCTACCTTATTTCCTAGCCCCGACCCGACTATGATGATCGACACGAAAATTTTAATGTTTGGTTGTGAAAAATCCTTATACAAAAAATAGACCGCAATGAAAAAAAATCTTGGGTCCGGCACTGACTATACGGTTTCCATATGATTGTGCTACCAAAACAGCTTCTATTTATACCTTCTTTAGTTCATTATAATTTATTGGAGTTAATTGCCATTTTCGCCCCTGAGGTTTGGGCACACTTGCCATTTTCGTCCAAAATGAAGGTTTTGTACCATTTTGCCCCCAACGTTTGTAACTTTTTGCCATTTTCATCCAAATACCTAACCAAGTTACTTTATATCTTATTATGGGCTATTTTTAACCTAACCAAGTTAGTTTATATCCAATAATAAGGTATAAACTAACTTGGTTAGGTTAAAAATAACCCATAATAAGATATAAAGTAACTTGGTTAGGTATTTGGATGAAAATGACAAAAAGTTACAAACGTTGGGAGCAAAATGGTACAAAACCTTCATTTTGGACGAAAATGGCAAGTGTGCCCAAACATCAGGGGCGAAAATGGCAATTAACTCTAATTTATTGCTTACTTACGTCTAAAATGTTAAATAGAACTTTTAGATTCTACAAGGCACAAACTTTTTAGAACATAAATCGTTTATTTAAGGAAAATCGTTATGACAAAATATCATCCGTGCAGGAGTTTTAACACACCCAGTCTTCAATGAGTTTCTCCTAAAATTTTCATTAACGGGATGAGTGAATAACTTTTAACTATAAATATACCCGAATGACTGGAGTTTTGTTAGACGTTAAAATGAATCCTTCTTAAACGTTCACTATAATATAATTGTTTTAAATTTGTGATGGCTCACTTACATCCGAAGATTCAATATGCCTATTATTTGTATATTAAATAAATTGTGAAATCGTTCAAATTAAAAAAAAAAAAAAATCAATATGTTAAACTATCCACAAATCAAATTAAAAAAACTGATATCAGATTCATTATCTTATCAAACAGAGCAAAACAACAAAACATGCTTCAAACCCCATAACATCCGATTCATTATTCATTCCCATATCATTCTTCAAGCCACCTGCACCTGAATCGTCTTCGGCTTCTTGGGCTCTGGCGGGGGCAGCTTCTCCACAGTCACCGTAAGCACTCCGTCCTGACAAATCGCCGATATCTTATCCGTGTTTGCATTCTCTGGCAACGCAAACTTCCTCATGAGCTTCCCAATCCTCCTCTCCATCCTCACATACTTAACTCCTTCCTTCTCTTCCTCTCGGTTCCTCTCTCCGCTTATCACCAAAACGTTGTCGTCTTCCACCTGCACCTTTATATCCCCTGACTTCAGCCCCGGCATGTCCACAATAAACACGTAGGAGTTAGGATACTCCTTCACGTCAGCAGGGGTTGCCGCCATTGCTCTTGCGTCACGGACGTAAGCACGAGATGGACCGCTGTTGTTGGACTTGTTGCCGGTTGTGTTGTCGTCGGTGGCTTCGAGGATGTGGTGGAGGTTGCGGAGTAACGGATCAAACCCCATCAAACTACTGATGTCCATTTCGTTTGGTTATAGAAATTGAAGAATTTAGGTCTGAAAGAGATTTTGAGAGATTGTTATGTTGCAAGATGAAGAAGTGAGGTTGTTGATGGAGGATTTATAGGAGGTTAAACTGGCCCAGCCCAGTTGGCCAGGAAGGATGATGATTCGGAAACATGACTGAGAGGTCGTGGGTTCGAGTCGGACGACCGCCCGAGTTTTCTATTACCGCGCATACTTGCCTAGAGTTTCCGCTCTAGGTGGAGGTGCAACTTCCATCAAGTGGTGGAGGGTGGGAAATTTTCTCGGGGAGCGCCAGCTACTCCAATGCACCAGCACGGGCCCGGTTAAGACAACGTAGCCTGGTTGCGTGAGTAGTGAGTGGGTACCACTTCGGGTGGTATTGCGGCATGAGCCGTTTGTTGTGAAATGTCGCCGTTCAAAAAAAAAAAGGAATGAAGAAAGGAGGGGTAGGTTCAGGAAAGAACGGGAAGGGGAAAAGTGGAAACGAGGAGGTTCCAGCAGCTTCTAATAACATCCAGAAAGTACCTGAAATGTGAAAATATATAAATTCTTGACTTAAATGGCATTTTGGTTACTCTAATTTCAATACTTGCTTTCTTCCAAATGTTTGAAACGTTAATATTTTAGTAAAAATAATTTTAACTCTTCTCATTTTAGTCCATTAAGTTAACTTTGTTCATTTTTTATATTAGCTAGAAGGGTAATTCGGTCATTTTATATGGTCGAATTTTCCTTCTAGTTAACAAAATTACATATAAGATTACTGAAATGTCTTTTTAGTTAACAAAATAAAGGGATGGAATTAACTCAGTAGACTAAAATGGCAACGTTTCAAACCTTCGGACTAAACTGATAAAATGACCTAAACCACAGGGACTAAAATCGCATTTAACTCTAAATTCTTTAGTTAGGAATTAGTTGTGAAGTATGATATTTTTAGATTTTTTTTTTTAAGATTGAAACCTTTTATATCAAAAGAAATAAATTCGTGTAAATATAAACATGTCTTTTAATAATAGAAAGACTTGTATACATAATTATTAACTCTAAATTCTTTAGTTAGGAATTAGTTGTGAACTATGATATTTTTAGATTTTTTTTTAAGATTGAAACCTTTTATATCAAAAGAAATAAATTCGTGTAAATATAAACATATCTTTTAATAATAGAAAGACTTGTATACATAATTATTCTTTCCAAGTCTGTTTAACTCTGTTTGTATATTTTAGTGCTGTCCAAAAAGCGCGCGGCTCGTACCTCGCTCGGATTTAGCTCGGAAAAATCTCGCTCGATATGGCTCGGTTTGAAAGTGAGCCGAGCGGCTCGCCTTGGTTAGAAAGTGAGCGTAGCTCGGCTCGGCTCGTGATGAGCCAAATTAGCTCGGTTTGGCTCGCTTGGTAGCTCGGCTCAGCTTAGCCCGAATTATTTTACTTATAATATATTTTATTTTTATATACATATAATATATTACAAAAAAGTGATTATTATTTACATGTATTTAAGCTTGTAGTTTGAAATCTATGACATATTTAGGGCATGTTTGGCTAAGCTTTTTGAAACAACTTATTGACTTATTGGCTTTTTGAAAAGTATAAGCTTCAAAATGATGTTTGGCAATGAGGGTGTATGTGAGGGGGAAAAACCAATAAGTCAATAAGTCACTCCATACTGACTTTTCCAAAAAGCCAATAAGTCAATAAGTTGTTTTCAAAAAGCTTAGCCAAACATGCCCTAACATGCCCTAAGGGCATGTTTGGCTAAGCTTTTTGAAACAACTTATTGACTTATTGGCTTTTTGAAAAGTTATAAGTTATAAAAAGTCTGTTTGGCAATGAGGTGTATGTGAGGGGAAAAGTGACTTTTCCAAAAAGTCACTACTCCCTGACTTTTCCAAAAAGTCATAAGCCCCTTTAAAAAGCTAAGCCAAACATGCCCTTAAAGGTTGATTGCCGTGCTAATGAACAAATATTGTATTTGCTTGAAATATAAAACTTATTTTGCATTGTTGAACGTGATTTTGGCTTGTAATGTATTAGGTTGAACTTATTTTGAATATGTTTTTTTTAAGTATTGAATAATATTTTAGAATACTGAATTTTGAGAGCTATGTATTAATTTTTATTTTTAAAATCGAGCCAAACCAAGCCGAGCCGAGCCAGCTCGGTTTAAAACCAAGCCGAGCCGAGCCAGCTCGGTTTAAAACCAAGCCGAGCCTGAACTTAGATTTTCAACTCGGTTTCAAATCTGAGCCGAGCCAGCTCAGTTTATAATCGAGCCGAGCCCGAGCTTGCCCTAGCTCGACTCGGCTCAGCTCATGAACAGCCCTAGTATATTTACTCAACTGAAAATCAAGATTTAATATATTCCTTCCAAATTATTAGATTTTAAATATTGACAAAGTTGCTCTTTCAAAAAAAATAAAAATAAAAAAAGCCCTATGCAATAATACGGAGAATTACCCTTTCCGGGTCAATTCCAACCGGTTCATCTACTATTCTTTTAGGTGATGTTTGTTTTTTTAGAGATAAAACGTCTGCAGTTTGCGGACCACATCTGCAGACATCTGTAGTAGAAGAGGTGGACCAAAACTCTACAGCCTGTGAGAAGAAGACTGTTTGTTTTTTTTACTTCACAATCAACTAGCAATTTTCTATGTTTTAAACAACAGCAAGTAATAAACACTAAATTAAAATATCATACAATTTCAGGTTCTATAAATTAGAAATTCCATCATATAAACATGAATAATTCCTGCAAATATATACCTAAATCTACACAAATAAGGACAAAAATTCACAAACAACAGACAGTAAAATATCATACAATTTCACCATACATCAACAGCAGATCGATGTGAAGTTTATGAGATTGGTATGGAAGATTATGGCTCAATTTCACACCACTCAATTCAAGTTATCTAACCCTCATTCAACCTACTCAACAACTCAATCAATATTAATAACCTTCTATAATCCTTTTTAGCAGTCAATAAACAAAACAAAGCAGTGAATCAATAACAGCGTATGTATAAACTTCGACTGAGGGTAAAACAAAACCTGATGAATGACGTCGGGCAACCGGAGGTGTTTGTCGGCGGTGAAGGCGGAAGTGCTTGTCGGTGGGGGAGGTGACGTCGGAAAACTGGAGGTGGGGGAGGTGACGGAGATGTGGTGGTGGCGGAGGGGAGATGTGGTGTCGGCTGGGAGGAGCAAGTTGCTAGGGTTTCAGTGTGTTTTGAAAGAGCCGAGAAGAGGTCTAGAAGAGGGGAGTCCTGATCTGCGCGAGGAAGAGATCTAGAAGACATTTTTAATGAAATTTCTTCCAAAAAACAAACACACTGCAGACTCAAACGTCTGCGTGGGGTAGACATAAGAGGTCATGAAATGCTTTTCACAAAAAACAAATACCCCCTTAGTTCTTCGAAGATTCTACATGTGTGTTGTTCTACTTCGATAAGTTGTGCAACAATCATAGTGTATTTGCAATCAAGAGAAAGTAACCAGTCACTTTGAATGTTCAATTCAATCCTCAAACAAGTTTTATTATTATTATTATTATTGTTGTTGTTGTTGTTGTTGTTGTTGTTGTTGTTGTTATTGTTAGTTATTTGGAGTATTTCGTAGTTTAAAAATGAGATTATTCAATCATAAAGATATAGACATTTCATATATACTGATAATATGACCCGTGCGCGTTGCGACAAGGGTGCATCACAAACATCATCGAATGAATTAGTCCAATCGATATGTAATGCTTTAAGAATATGAAAATGCGTGTTTAGACGTATTTGATTGAACTCAATGTAACTTATATAAGCATTGCGATTGGATCAAAACATATAATAAATTGAATTTATACCGTACAATCATAACGCGTTATATACGACCCGACACATACACAAAAAACATAACGGGTATAAAGAAAAAGTTAACACATGTAATCAGAAGAGACTAATTAGAGCTTTTTTCTAAAAAGAAAAAAAAAACCACAATTTGACTCCATTTAGTTCGGAACAAAATTTACGAAATGTACATAAAAATAAGCAAGAATATGTATTATATTTGAGTTGATTCGTTTTCCAAATAATACGTCGAAATGTAGATCAACTCGAATTTATACCGACATATACATAAAAATATGCACGTAAAATATTGTTTTTTTTAAACGAAAATGCACTATGTTTGACCTCACTCCTTTCAAGAAAAATAATTGCGTTGAAACGTAGACTGATTCGAATTTAGACCAACATGTAAAAAAATAGTTTTTTAAGTAAAGAAACGATAGAAGTAAACTCAAAACTTTAGAACCTCGAGGGGGTCAAAATGATATTTTACAAAGTTTTTAAAGACAAAGAAAAAATAGCATTTTTTAGAAAGAATTTAGCAAACGAAAGTTATTGAATGAAAATTAGATTAGTAAAGAAACTTAATAGGTTAAAAACGTATATTATATATGGTATAAGGGTAAAGTTAGAACATTGAAAACTGGAAGGGTCAGTTTGTATAACATGTAAAATGAAATAGATGCTAAAAATGCTAATTACCAAAATTGAAGTCTTAGCAAAGATGAAAACAGTTATTGCACACTTTGTTTTCCGTCTTAGTCAGAGAAAACAAATAGAAAAAAATAGAGTAAATTAAAAATATCGTCCTTTATAATGACACCAGATTACAAACTATATCATTATATTCAAAAAGTCAAAAAACGTACTCGAGTTTGCAAAGCCTTATACATTACGTCCTTTGACCGTAACTCATTTAATTTTCTGGTTAAATCTTACCGGTTAGACCCCATATGAGGACATATTAGTATCCCCCCCCCCCCTTATCTTACTTATATTTTAATGGTTAAATATAAAAGTCACTTTCCATAAAAAAAATTTAGAGAGAGAGAGAAACCTGGAGATAAGAGATTGAATGAGAGCAAAGAGAGAGAGAGAGGCAGAGAAATCTAGAGAGAGAGATCAGAAGACTGGTGACTGTGGTGCCGGCTATGGCCTCAGACCGACCACTATCTCTCTGATCGAACTGGGATGACGGCGGTTTAGGGAGGCTCTTTTTGGTTGAGATTGCGAACTTATGTAACATGAGTAGTTTAAGATGAATTTCAGACAGCCATAGAAATCCCCTGCTAGCTCGATAGGGTAAGCAAGCATGTCTCAAATGTTATATTTTGTTCTGAACCTAAGCACACTTTGTTAATCAGGGAGTTCAAGCTTTAATTAAAGATGATGAGAATTTCATGTAACCCTTGTGCAAAATTTGGGGCTTTCAAAAACTTTTTCTTTTGAAAGCAATTCGTTAACCGATACTTAAATGTAATCCATTTAACGTAACGTACACACCAGAACAAGGACATAAGCTACACATACCCTAAATATGCTTTACATAACTTAGAAATAAGTTTTGAAGGGTTAGGGATGACGAAAACACGTTTATTCAAGTTCAAGGACTATTTCCGACAAACTACGAAAGTCTGTCGATTCTCGTATTTCTGAATATGAACCTCTTATACGAATCTGAATATTTTTGTACTCAATAAAATCTTGTATTTTATTGATAAGAATCCAAAAATATCGATCGTTGCGTAATTTCGGTCGTTTTCGTGTTCGTTTGGGTGTTTGACGTAATTTAGCGAAACGCACAACCGTACAACCGAACGAGCCAACATCCATGGCATTTTCAGACAAAAACTAAGCTATATATGCCTTAATTCCCTTATGTAACCTAAAATTTGGGTTAACAGGGGTTAAATGCATCAAAACTCCACAAATCTTGTGCAGGGACTAAAGCTGCCAAACTTTTAAACTGTGTATAAGGTGGTGGCGTCACGCGACGGCCCAGGGCCATCCTGGTCACGGCACATGACGCCCACATCGGGGCAGAAAGATCTTGCCAGCAAACAGCTGGTTGCATCATTTGTTTTGTTTTGTTATTTTATTATACTTGGGGATCAAGATGTGTGTTCTCCAAGCATAAAATATGATCCTAACACATGTAATCTTGTTCAATCCTTGCTAAACACCCTAGACATTTGTCATGATCATACAACTCTAAGACAAGTATAAATAGCCATCCCTTTTCACTTCAAAACTTGCTCATTTCATTCTATTCTTCTCCCACTTACTAGGAGCTTGCTTCCATCCTTTGGAGGCCTCCTAACTGAGATCTTAAAGTGTTCCTTGACACAAGTAAGTTCTCATCCTAGTCTATTTCAATTATTTTAGCTATTTTGAGCTAAAAGTCAAACAGTTTGACTTTCGGTTTTGACCATAATTGGTCAAGTCAAAGTTCAATTGAACTTTGCAACGTGATCGTAATCATGAATGTTATAATCCCTTGCGATTATACCTACTGATTACCACGTTTACTAGTCGAAGTGACGAGTCAAAGTTTCGGTCAAAAATGCACATTTTGTGCATTTTACGATGGAACTATTTTCAGGTATCAAAACACTAAGTTTTGATACCAAATCAGTTTTGCAACTTAGTTAGACATGTTTTGACATGTCTAACTCGTCACTTCTAGTTTAGTGCTTATGTAGTGTCGTAAGTCGAGCGGTCTTGACCACCGCTTTGACTTTCGAATCCGACCCGTTTGGTCGATCTTAGGATCCGACCAAACACATATTTGTGACCATAGTTGTATAGGGAATAACCTCCTGAGGTTATACCTTATAGTTACGTCGTTTGGTTAGTGTTATGATAAGTCGATTGTTATATGCCTAAAAATGACCAAAATGTCCTTTTTGCGCATAAATTCATTTTAAGCTTATGTAACCAAACTTTTGACATATAAAGTGATGTTATAACATTTTCAAACATGTTTGGGGATTTAAAACTTATCATAGGACATGTTTAACCATCCGAACACGCGTTTACGCAAATGACACGTTAAAGTAGCGTAAACTACCTTAACGAGTCATAACGGGTCAAAAGCACTTAGGATTCATTCCAAATCAGAATGTTAAGTTTAGTAGACGATTTCATATGAGTTCCAACACTCATTTGGTTTATAAAACCTCATTCTATCTGATTCCTCGATTTATGTCCCGATACACTAAGATAGTATCCGATATGCTAGGAACCACTTCAATATTTGAACTCTTGATCCCTTGAGCTTTGTTATATCATTTGAACAAGACCTATACGCAACCCCAAGTGAGTACATAGCTCCCATCTTTTACGTTTTTCAAATGTTTTGGGGTGATTCATATGTGTAACCGATTTTTCTCAAATGTATGCCATATATATGTTTACTAAGTGCTTTTTGTGCATTATTCCGATTATGCAAACACGAAGATTGAGAACACAAACCAAATCCTTATAGGATCTATCTATCTTCATAGCTAGATTCTTATAGGATATTTGAAGTACAGTCTTAAATCTTTCTATCTTCATAGCGAGATTTCTAAGAATTGCTTTACACGACAATGGTTATCGTTTATGTGTAGAGATTGTTGGTGATTTAGATAACGAAACTAGAGTAATACAATAAGGACATGGTGGATGCGCCACTGGTACTTCCTATATATAAGTGTGCTTATTGTATTACCCTTCATGGCGTTATCCCGAATCACCATTAGGATTTAGGATGTTATGATTCAAAGATCCAATGTTACCAAACCAAATCCTTATAGCATCTATCTATCTTCATAGTTAGATTCTTGTGGGATGTTTAAAGTGCTAAATTGGAGTCCTTGTTTGGATTCGTTAAGTGCTTTAATTATGTTAAGATTCAATGTGACCAAACCAAATCCTTATAGCATCTATCTATCTTCATAGATTGATTCTTGTGGGATGTTTAAAGTGCTAAATTGGAGTCCTTGTTTGGATTCATTATGTACTTTAATGCGTATGTTATTATTCACTGTGACAAAACCAGATCCTTATAGTATCTATCTATCTTCATAGCTAGATTCTTGTGGGATGTTTAAGGTACTATATTAAAGTCCTTGATTGGATTCATTGTGTACTTTAATGCTTGTTTACAAGTTGATGACCAAGTTTATGATTATGTGTTTATGTGATTAGTAGTGATTTAGATAACGAAACGAGTGTAATACCATAAGAACATGGTGGATACGTCGCTGGTACTTCCTATATATAAGTGTTCTTATTGTATTACCCTTGTAGCGTTATCCGAATCACGTTAGGATTTTTGTGTTAGTTGATTCAATGTTCAAGTATCCAAATCCTTGTAGAATCTTCCATATCTTCATATGTTAGATTCTTAGAAGGATATCCAAAGTATTATTTTAAATCATTGATTTGATTTCTAATAATACTCACACGAGTTATGACCGATTTCAATATTGTTATTATTAATCCTTGATTGGATTTCTAATAACACACTCATAAGTTTTATGACCGATTTCAATGTGATTACAAAGATCAAAGTACAATTTTCAATGGCATAAAAATTACCTAGTAATAATCATATTGCCATATACAAAACTCTTTTATCACAAGTTTTCACAATCAAGATATGTATTGCAATGCTAAACACTTTTTGCCATTCCTTGGCTTCAAAGATTCCATTTTCAATTGACAACTCTCGTAGTTGTCAAAGTATTTCAATACCAAACATTTTCCATTTATTTGGCTAACAAAACCTATGTACTCGCCAGCTTTTATGCTGACTCTCATTTTCACATATGTTTCAGGATTTGATTATTCAAGCATGCTACACATAGGAACACATCCAGGCCTTAGACTTCTTTAATCAAAAGATAATTACATGTATTCTTTGTTTGTAAAACAATGTTAACATTAATGAAACAATTTAGTACCAATTGTTGTGAGCAATTTGTAACCTGACTCCTCGATATTTCCGTCGCGTGTTACGCGATTGGGGTATTACTGTTCACAACCAGGTTGAGTACAATTTCACAATCACCTTTATACCAATGAACAAGCTAATTGCATATAAATGAGTCTGGGAGCAGTAAGTGACATTATTGGAATCAAAGGTTTGGGTAATGTTTAATGGAGTTTGCAACCGGGATTTAACTATTAACCCCTTGGAATCCACAAGCCAAACCTTCTTGCAAGCCTCTTCCAGATCTAAAGTTAATCAAGATTTAACAGTGGTCAACAATCATTACCAAAAGCAAAGTTTTGTAATTCAGCAGTGGTGTTTAGATCTGAATATGTGGGTTATGGTTGAGGGATGGTGGTGAAGGGGGTTGTGCAGCAGGGGTCGGCTGCTGGTGGCTGAGGTGCAACGGTGGTGGGGTTGTGCATCGGGGGTGGAGGTGTTTACAGTGGTGGTGCAGGTGCGGTGGCGATGATGGTGTGACGGCCATGGTGGTGCCACGACCATGGTGATGCAGTAGTGATGGTAGAGGTGGGGTGGTGATAGTGATGGTGGGGTGGTTGAGAGAAAGAGATAAGGAAGAGAGGGAGAGAGATTAATCAGATTATTGTGTATGTATATATTTTTAAAATTTGATTTTGTTTATTTATTAAAATAAATATGTAAAAAGACTAGTTTGCCCTCAGATGGGTTTTACTTGGTCAGATTTTTACAATGAAAACTAACAGGGTTTGGACTAAAAGACATAACGTGCAAGAGTTTACAAACATCGAGTATGTTTTTCGTACTTTTTTAAAGATAAAAGACATAGTTTACAATCTGATATCAACATAAAGGACAATTTTTGTAATTTACTCAAAAATGTAAGCATGTAAACAATACACAGGGACTGAAGCAAATAGAAATTGAAACCTAAAGGGACAAGGGGAAAAAGCATGAAGTAGTAAAGAGGTAAATCTATCCAACATTTGTATTTAATACATATATAACTTGGAACAAAATTATTGCTATACATGAATTTTGAGGATTTTATTATTGTCTTTTGAAACTTCCCGAAAGAATAATTTCAAGGAATGAATAGAACTTCAAGTCCGGGAGTTAGCAGTTATTCAATCGTAAGAGTGATGGTATCTACACATCCCCCAAAATTTTTATACATCCCTCAATAGGAACTGTATAGCCCAATACGCTTCACATAGGGCTTGAAGCATTAAATGCGACACCAATAGGAAGCGTATTGGGCAATACGCTTTCTATTGGTATGATGTACCAACTCTCTGACATGCACGTAATTCAGAACTGAAAAGGTCTGAAAAGTGACCCCAATAGGAAGCGTATGGGGCAATATGATTCCCATAGGTTTGAAAAGGTTTGGGAGTCGTATAGGAAGCGTATAGGGCAATATGGTTCCCCTGTCAGTAAAGTATAGGAAGCGTATATGGCAATATGATTCCCCTGTCACTAAAGTATAGGAAGCGTATAGGGCAATATGGTTCCCCTGGTCCTCTAATTCGTTACTGAGCTTATCCTTATATAAATATACACCTATCTAGGGCTGATCAAATTGCTCGACTCTCGAGACTCGTTCGATGCTCGATCAAAAAATGTTCGGAATTTGCTTGTTCGATTCAACTCGATTAAAAAAAGGTCCAACTAGCCAAAGGTCCGCTCAGTTTGGTTCAACTCGGTTGGCTCCAATTATTTTTTAATATATATATATATATATTAATAAAATAACTAGAGGCATACATTAATAACGTTTGTTCCAAGATCCAACTAGAGCTCATTTAATTATAGGCTGAGTAGGAGGGCGGGCAGGATGATGTTGAGGTTCCGCCTTAGCATGAAGAAGGGGATCATTAGCATCCACAAAGAGTTTATCGTGTGATTAGGTTGCTTTGGTCAACCAACCATCTTCTCGATAGGATTTTACGTAAGCAGGATGAGCAGATTCGGCTTTTGACACTGCAAGATGCATGATGACATGGGGTGGCTGATGACTGGCATGGGTGATTCCCTATATGATTCCTCCAGAGAACGTATTGCCCTATATGATTCCTCTGGTCCCCTTTCCATGCCCGACCTTTCCATGCAGGTATGTTATTTTGTTTTTATTTCAATTTCTACGAACAATGTTAGTGTTATGTAATGAGTATTTTGTTTAAAAATTTTATAGGCTCAAGGCACGTCCTATACGAAGCACAACCCGTCACCCTTTACTAGGCGTGGCCCGAACTTTATGGAGGAGGAGCTCGCTGAGTCTGACGAGGAGTCTGACGAAGATTGATGACGATAGTGGTTTATGTTATTATTATATGATGCAGTACCGTACGAACAATTGAATTTAATTTTAAGTATTTGTAATATTTGTTTACTTTGAATATGTTTAGTTTGTTTGGATTGCTTAATTTCACTATGTTTTTATAAATTTATAACAAAAATTAACATCATTTTATAACAAAAAAACCAACTTAATTAATTTAAAAAAAAATAAAGTTCAAAAATTTACTAAAAACAATATGTTGCTCTTGCAAAAAAAAAAAAAAAAAAATCTTCCAGAGAACGTATGGCCCTATATGATTCTCCTGGTCTTTTGAAAAAAAAATTCCTTCAGCGAGTGTATGGCCCTATACGATTCCCCTGGCCCCTGATCATTAGCTGACTATCTTCTATAAAGTTTGTACTTCAAGTACACATATAGGAAGTGTATTGCTCAATACGCTTGGACCCAGAGGAACCGTATTGCCTAATCTGAAGAATAGCACGACCCCATGCGGGTGTTGGCACAGCCAGTGCTGTCCAGAAAAAAATTATGTTTTCAAGTTCCCAGATACTGGAAGTTTGACACGGCCCCATGCTCCTGTAACACGACCCCGTGTCTCTGTTCCAGTAACAAGAAAACTGCTCTTCCCAGATATTGTAGGTCTGACACCGCCCATGTTGATCAAACATAGCCCCTTGTTATTCCTGTAGGAAGTAGAAAATTGGGGGGAAAAGAAGAAAAACTAAAAAAGAAAAGATAAAAAAGGATTTGGTCGTTATTTTTAAGCTTTCTCAAAATCCTTGTGTCCCCGACAACGGCGCCAAAAACTTGACGTATGCGTGTGAGGTTATAAATTTTAGATATGTTTTAAGCACTTATACTCGCGAATCAAGTTTTAAATTTATAAAACACGATATAATACTATCACTCTACACACGTTAGGGCAAGTGCACCCATCGTGGACATAGTATAGTGATGGCAAGATACCGAGGTCGTCCAAGGACACAAGAACTTTTAGTACCGGCTTATCGTTAACGACTGATCTAACCAAATTTTGATAAAATGTTTTGACTAAAAAAATAAAGATAATAAAAATATAAGGAAAACAAATAGACAAGAAGGAATCACTTGGTTCCAACTCCTCTTTTATGTATCCTTTAATGATTTCTGCACTTTGGGCATTTTAAGAGATTATCTTTAAGTTAAAGTAGTAGGCCCCCTTCCAGGCAGCGTTACCCTTAACCTATTGGTCTGAGTCAGCAAGGATACAGTCCCGCAAGGTCGGATTATTGAAAGATAATTAACTAAGTTATTATTGTGAAAAGTGGTAGGCCCCCTTCCGGGCAGCGTTACCCTCAACCTATTGGTCCGAGTCAGCAAGGATACAGTCCCGCAAGGTTGCTTTAATGCTTTAACAGTAGTTTATAGATAAGGGATTCAAGCAGTTCTTACTTCTCCCGAGGCGGTTAAGACCTACCTCTCGTGAAGTCCTACTAAGCTTGAACCAGGTTCTCACAGGATCTATACACTGAACGAGACAAGAATTTACCCAACCACCCTTCTAACCCCCTTCCACGCAGTTAACGTGCTTTATATAGACCTTAAAGACACGAATGGGTGAATCAACAAAACATGAAGAATGATTAAGTAAAATTCACCTTTAATATAGAAAACTAGTTATTAAAGTCATTAATACATACCCACATAAAAAGGAGCCAAAGGTTGGAAATCAAAAAGTAATACATAAAAGATTTGTCTTCACCAAGTGATGTAAGAGTTTAGCCAAGCATGAGCTTTGTTTGACAAGAACTCTTACGATCCATCTTGGATCCCGAGACTACTACACACTCTAAAAGATGGAAGATGGATGATGGTAGTGGGTGTTGGTGTTGTAGTGGTGGTAGAGTTGTGGCAAGTGTGAGAGAAGTGGTTTACCAAGGGATGGATTGGAATGAAACCAAGCACCCCTATTTATAGCTGAAGTCAGACAGTTCACACGGCCCCATGCCCACCTGGCACGGCCCCATGGCCTTCCTTCTCTATCTTCCTCATTAACTGCAGTATCAGATCTTGTACTAATGGCACGGCCCATGGCAATTGTACTTGTAACACCCCAATCGCGTAATACAACAACACACGGCGGAAATATCGGGGAGTCACGTTACAAATTGCTCACAACTATTGGTACTAAATTGTTTCAATATCATTAACATTGTTTTATAAACAAAGAATACATGTAATTGTTCTTTTGTTTTAGAAGTCTAAGGCCCGAATGCAGTCCTATGCGTTGCATGCTTGAAACAGTCGAAAACCTGAAACATATGCGAAAAATAGTCAACATAAAAATGCCGGCGAATACATAGGTTTTATTAGCCAAGTAAATGGCAAAACATTTGGTATTGCAATACTTTAACAGCTACAAGAGCTGTCAATCGAAAATAAATTTTGAAGCCAAAGAATGGCAAAAATTTAGTATTACAATACATAATCTTAATTGTGAAAACTCGTGACAAAATAGGTTTGTATATGGCAATATGATTATTACTAAGTCATTTTATGCCTTACATCGTAATCTCGTTTAAACCATCGTAAAAACTTGTTAATATGTTATTAGAAATCCAATCGAGGATTAATAATAACTGTTTTGAAATAAATCAAAACTTATGTAAGTATTATATAAATTAAATCAATGAGTCATAATAATACTTCAGATATCTTTCTAAGAATATAACATATAAGAATATGGGAGATTCTACGAAGATTTCGATAATCAAACATTGAAACAATAGTACACAAAATCCTAAAGTGATCCAGATAACGCTACAAGAATAATAAGATAAGAACACTTATATATAGGAAGTACTAGCGGCGTATCCACCATGTCCTTATTTTATTACACCATTTTCGTTATCTAAATCACAACTACCACATAAACACTTAATCGTCAACTTGTTCCACCTCGTAAACACGCATTAAAGTACACAATGAATCCAAACAGGGACTCCAATATTAGTACTCTAAACCTCCCATATATGTCTAACTATGAAGATAGATAGATACTACAGGGATCGGGTTCTCGCCACATCGTATAACCTAACACGCATTAAAGTACACAATGAATCCAAACAGGGACTCCAATATTAGTACTCTAAACCTCCTACAAGAATCAACCTATAAAGATAGATAGATGCTATAAGGATTCTGGGTTCTGTTACATCGAATCAAAATAATCCTAAATCCTAATGGTGATTCGGTATAACGCCACGAAAGGTAATACAATAAGCACACTTATATATAGGAAGTACCAGCGGCGTATCCACCATGTGCTTATTGTATTATGTAGTTTCGTTATCTATATCACCAACAATCTACACATAACCAACCATCGAGTCGCAAAGTACTTCTTAAAAACCTTACTATGAAGATAGGAAGATCTAAGACTGTACTTCAAATACCCTCTAATAATCTAACTATGAAGATAGGTAGATCACTTAAGGATTTAGATAAACATCGCATTTTCATAATCGGAATAATACACATAAAAGCACTTAGTGAACACATATATGCCATACATTTTGAAAACTAATCGATTACACATATGAATCACCGCAAAACATTTGAAAACGGTAAAAGAGAGGAACTATGTACTTGCCTGGGATTGCGTATAGTTCCGGTTCAAAGGGTATAACAAAGCTCAAAAGACCAAGAGTTCAAGTGTTGAAGCGGTTCCTAGTGTAACGGATACTATGTTAGTGAATTGACACCTAACTCGGAAGATCGGGAATAATGAGGTCTTGTGAACCAAATGAGTATTGGAACTCATGCGATATGGTTTAACAAAGCCTACATTCTAAATCGGAACCTATCCTAAGTGCTTACGACCCATTACGACCCGTTAAGGTAGCTTATGCCACTTTAACGCATCGTTCGCGCGAAAGCTCGTTCGAGACGCCTAACTAGTCCTATGACAAGTATTATATGCCTTAACATATCTAATTATGTTATATAATCAGTTTAGATGTCAAAATATTGGTTACATAAGCTTAAAATGAAATTATGCGCAAAAAGGGCATTTTGGTCATTTTCCTAAAGCATATAAACTACCTATCATACAACTAACTAAACGAAGTGACCATAAGGTATAACCTCGGAAGGTTATTCCCTATACAACTATGGTCACTTAATGTGTTTGGTCGGATCCTAAAGATCGACCAAACGGGTCGGGTTCGGAAGTCTAAGCGGTTGTTTAGACCGCTTGACTTACGACTCTAGACAAGCACTAAACTAAAAGTGACGAGTTAAACATGTTATAACATGTTTAACTAAGTTAGAAAACAGCTTTTGATATCAAAACAAAGGGTTTTGATACCCAAGAATAGTTTGGTTGCAAAATACGTATAAATACGCATTTTGACCGAAACTATGACTCGTCACTACACCTAATCAACGTGGTAATCAGTAGGTATAGTCACAAGGGACTATAACCATCGTGATTACGCTCACGTTGCAAAGTTCAAACGAACTTTGTGTTGACCAAAGACTGGATAAAGCAGAAAGTCAAACACCGTTTGACTTTCACGCTTGAAAAACGATAACAAGCATGAAAGAAACTTACAAAGGGTCCAAGCAATGAAGAATTGAATAAAAAATACTCAGGTATGAAGCATAAGCTTCAACTTAGAGCAGAAATGATTCAATTGTGTGAGGAATGAGCTAGAGGGACTTGCTATTTATAGGAAATCTTGATCCATTGGATCAATGACATGTGTTTTGAGTAGATCAAGACATAATCTAAACCCTACACTTGTCATATACTGATTTGGCACCTTGATGAGCACACAAACCAGCCCATAGAATGCAAAAACAAGCAAAGGAAACAAGTGCAAGTAGCTGGGTTTTGGAAAACTGGTTTCTGCTGATCTGGGCATGGCTTACGGACCGTAAGCAGGTCCATACGGTCCGTAAGGACCTTGCTGCAGATCAGCAACTTTTGTAATTTGGCAGAACAGGCCCCTGTGTGTGTTTCGTCGCGTTTCGGCACTTCTAACACCCGTCAAACCCATTTTCAAGCTCCATGATGAAGTTAAAGTGTAGGGAACATGAAATATGATTGAAAACATCTCGGATGTCAGTCTGTTTGGCTGTACGGTTGCGTTGTTCGGTAAATTACGATGGAAGTCGTAACGAACGCGAAATCGATCCAAATTACGCGACGAGTGAAATTCTAACATTCCAAACACTAAAATAAAATATTTTAATGATTACAAAAATTTTTGGATGTCCGGATATATTCAGAAGGTAAGATATGCGCGTAAATGCAAACTTATGCACTTTTTAACGCTTTTAGTCCCTATTGATCAATTAAGCATATTTTCGCATAACGAACCCCTCAAAGCCTATTTCTAAGCTATGTAAAGGATATTTAGGGTACGTTTAGCTTATGATCAAGTTTTGGAATGTTCGTTACTATACGAATCAGCAGACTTTCACAGTTTGACGCAAATAGTCCCTGAGAGTGAATAAACTTGTTTTTGACACACCAAAGCTTTCAAAACCTATTTCTAAGTTATATAAAAGTTATTTAAGGTATGTTAAGCCTATGTCACTGTTCCGGAGTGTTTTCCGCATTAAACTGATTACGTTTACGCATAAGTTCGCGTATAACTTTCCAGAAAGCGATTTAAAGCTTGAAAAATGAACTAAAATCAAAACGTGAAATTGTAAAACACAAATAAACAAAATTTGAGACCAAAATACATTGTTTCTTTGATAAAAGATAGTGTCCTACATTGTGAGTGTTTACGGAGCACAAGTGTCACAGTACTTGCTGTACTATTTTTGATTCTGCGAATCTTAGAGTTGACTACACCCCGTGTTGAGTTAGCACGGCCCCGTGTTGGTGTGTCTGGTTTGTCTTTTCCTGTTGTCTTTTCTTCTGCATGGAATCTTGACTGGGCATGGCCCCGTGCCAGAGCTTTTGTTGTTATTTTTGTTGGTTTAGACGTGGATGGGGGCTTAGCGAGTCATGTCAATCCTTCTTCTTTGTATTTATGTTGGTTTCTACTGTTAATTCGTTCCTTTTGTGCGTTTACGCTCTTTTGATCCTGTAAATTAAAAGAAACAAAGAAACATGCAACATTAGTACCGAAAAAGGGTTGATTTTACGTCGTATTTGATATAATTGATATGTTGTATTTTATGCACATCAGTGCGTCTATAACCTATAAGAACAATATTTTTAGCCTAAGTATACACACTGTGCATCTAATAGCACAATGGTGAATCCAACTTTGATGATGTAACGTGTCTCCGACTATGCAACTTCCTCGAGACATAGTGTGGCTAACTAGTCAATTGTGTCTTTAACTGGCGTTTAATATTACTGTACACTTGCATGATTAGAGGAAAATAACTTTTATGTGTTTCAAAAGTTCAGGCCTTGCGCTATGGCCTCACGCCCCAGCCAGGTGGCATGTTGTCGACGTAAGGGGGCGCTATACACCGGCGGAGGGGGCGGGAACATCGGGTTGAGAGGCTGAGGCATGGAGAGGAACATGGCATGAAGGAGAAGGGTGTTGGTAGGGCCCATGCCAATCAACCAATCCGATGTTTTAATAAGACTTTTTTAGATTTTAATATTATTACAATAAGGCGTGAAAAACTTATGAAACCATATTAGATGTTAGTGAAAAGAAGTGAAGGAAAGTGGGATAGTCAGGTGAGAGATACTTTATGACGTGGAGTGAAAGGGCATGAAACTATAATGGATAGCCTCAAGTAATGTAATTTGTTCGACACTTAGGTTATATCCCAGTGGTAAGAAGCATAGCTTATTTGGAGAAGACCTAAGTTCAAATTTTGGGCAAGGTGTAATTTAGTAGTATAAGGTGAGTATGTAAGTTAAGCCCTAAAAAATGTAATTTTTTCACAAAAAAAAATATTTTAGATTAAAATTCCAAAATCGTCCATGAGGTTTGGTCACTTCAGTCTAAAAATGAAACCTTTTGTAACTAGACCCCTGAGTAGGGCTGTAAACGAACCAAACGAACACGAACAAGGCCTTGTTCGTGTTCATTCACTAAGGAATGACCCTGGTAATGAACTGTTCACGAACACTTACCAAACAAGATTTCTTGTTTGTGTTCGTTCATTAAGGAAATGAATGTGTTTATGAACTATTCACGAACATTACCGAACGTAAAAGAACGCAAATGAACATAAGAACACAAACAAATGTTTATGAACATACATGAATACAAACGAACACTCATCCACACAAACAAATACAAATGAACATATATTCATTTTAGAATAAAATATGCATTTCTCATCACAAAGACATAATGAAGAATCCACTAAAAATAAATATGTACTTACCATAATTATTCGAACATACTTAACATAATTGGCATAAACATAACTAACACAAAAATTAAGAAGTTTCTCAAGATTTAACACAAACTGAAATTGAAATAGACAAATGAGAGATGTTGGTGGAGGTTTGTAGTATAACTAGGGTTTCAAAGTTTTAAAAAAACTAAAACCAATAAAATAAAAATATAGGGTTATTGGATTTTATCACTCCCAACTATTATGTATTTGTCGCTGCCACTCCCAACTATCACTTTGACTGCCACCACTCCCAACTTAACACTTTTTGTGTTGTGTCACCCCGCATGTGAACATTTCTTAGTGTTTGACTTGTGTTATTGGTGATATTAGGCTAACACTTTGTGAATTACTAATGGTTACAGCTGAATCTGCTCCTAAACAACAAAATGGGAGCCAAAAACCACTCAACCGGAGTGACACAACACACAAAGTGTTAAGTTGGGAGTGATGAGAATCAAAGTGATAGTTGGGAGTGACAGCGACCAATACCCAATAGTTCAGAGTGATAAAATCCAATAACCCAAAAATATAACATATAAAAACCTTTAAGTGAGCAAAAAAATGAACATATATGAGTGAACATAAATGAACACATTAACGAACATTCACGGACATAAATGAACAATTTATCGAACGTCCACGGACATAAACGAACGCATACTCTGTTCATGTTCTTTCGTTTAGCTTAACGAACGAAATTTTTTGTTCGTGTTCATTCATTTAATAAACGAACTTCCTGCTTAATGGTTCACGAACTGTTCGCTGGATGTTCGTTTCATTTACAGCCCTACCCTTGAGGTTTAATTTTTGTTGCCATTTCCATACACATCACCAACTCAGTTAAAATGTATCGTTAACTCCCATGAACGAATTTGGCAATTCTCAAACCTTAGGGATGATTTTGGGACTTTCCTATTTATTCTTTTGTTTTTATTTTTATTTTTTTATCTTTAAATAAAAAATTAATTATAAATACCATATATATATATATATATATATATATATATATATATATATATATACACATTTATATATTTACACACTTATTTTTTTAATTTTCTTTTTACCTTTAAATAAAAATATTAATAAATTAATGATGTTTGGTACGACGTAGAGACGGGTGGTACTTATGTTTGGCACGGCGATGAGAGATGAGGTACGAATGCCGAGATAGACGGGGTGGCTGTGGCGATAATGGTGATGGTGATGGAGTTGGAGATGGAGAAAAGAGAAGGGCAGAAGAGAAAGATTATGTATGGTGTGTGTATACAGTGGCGAAGCTTGAACGAAAACTCTGTAAGGGCCAAACTCTCAAAATCCAAATCGGTGGGGGCCGGACTATTAAATATCCAATATTTACACTACAAAAAAATAGAAATTTTTGTTAAATTTATCACTACGAACGGAAAATGGGTAGGGGCCGGGCTACCTCCGGCCCAAATAAAGTTTCACCAATGTGTGTATTTGTATAAACTTATAAATGTGTGTATTGTGTATATAGGGCAGGAGTTGGCTACAAAGTCCATTTTTCTTACAAAGTGTAAAAATCATAAAACACCATAATGTCAATCATAAAACACACTCAAAAACCACAAATAACAATGTGAAGATTACTAAAACGTCATATTTGTGGGTTCTGTGTTGTGTTTTGGATGATAAGACTTTGATTATCAAATGACTAACATTAGTGTGTTTTATATTGATTATTATGTTGTGTTTTATATTCATAGTTCTACGATGTTATGTTTTAAGTTTTATGGACTGTTAAGGTTGGATATTGTGTTTTAATGATCTTCACTATGTTATTTGTGGGTTTTGAGCGTCTTTTATGGTTGAAAGTATGGTGTTTTATGACTTTGTACACTTTGTAGGAAAAATGGACTTTGTAGCGGAACTTCACTCTGTGTATATATATTCTGGTTAATTTTTTTTTTTCATTTTAAAGGTAAAAAAGAAAATGAAAAAAATAAGTGTTTATATACAAATGTGTGAGTATGTATATATATTATATTTATTTTGTTTTTTTGTTTAAAGTTAAAAAGAAAAATATAAAATAACAGAATAAATGGGTAAATTGCCAAAATCGTCCATAAGTTAACGATACATTTTAACTGAGTTGATGGTTTGGATTGAAAATTATTAAAAAATGAAACTTACAAAAGGTTTCATTTTTTTTTACTAAAGTGACAAAAGTGATCAAACCTCAAGGACGATTTTGGCATTTTAGTCAATATTTTGAAAAAAAAAAGAATTTCATATATACCCCTGCAAACTTACAAAATATCACACACACACACATATAAATACACCATTGCAAAATTATAAGTATTGTATATACCCTTACAAAATCGTTGAAATATCATATATACACAATTAATTAAAAACAATTTAAAAAATTACACTTTTTCCACTTCAAAATCTCATGTATGCCTTTAACTTCAAATATATATTTACTCTTTTCTATCTTAATTTATTTAGCTTAAATATTATACATGAAGAATACTAATGTTTATAGAAAAAAAAATATCAAAAAAGTAAAAATAAATTTAAGCTTAAAGTGTGTAATATAAAATATGAAGTTAATAGATTATTTTATGCAAACTTGAAGTTAAAAAAGTAATTGTATAATAATTATTTATTAAATTGTTTTAAATAAACTGAACATCTTTAATATTTTAGTTATTATTTTGTATAAATATATATTAAAATTTTTAGAGTTAATTGCCACAATCGTCCTTGAGGTTTAAATCTGTTTGTCAGTTTCATCCAAAATGACTTTTTTGTGCTAAATACCCCTTCACCTTTGGCATTTTTGCCATTTTCATCCTAACCACTAACTTAGTTTACTTTTTCTGTTAAGTTCAAGGATATTTGGATGAATCTAGCAAATATGAAACCTCAGGGACGATTTTGGCAATTTACTTAAATTCTTTTTAATTTCTTTTATTTAACTAATTTTCTCACATATATATAAAATATAATATACATGCAGGTCTTATAAAAAATTAATAGTTTTGTCACATAATTTTTATAAATTTTCATCCAACCACTAACTTAGTTATTTTTTTCTATTAAGGTGAAGGATCTTCTAAATTTTATAAAGTAAGACAAAAATTAATTTCCAATTTTTTTATATACATCAGTTTTATAAAAATAAAATCTACTTCAACCTCTAAATTTTATAAAACTAAAATGCTAGTGACCTTATAGAAAAATGTCAAATAAACAATTCTTATCATATGTACCAAGTTTGTAATTCAGCTTCTACTCTTTTAAATTCGCTCCTAAAAAAACAGAAGACATTTGCCGCCCTCCCCCTTATTAAAACAACGTATCGTTACCAAACCTTAAAATTACCCACCAAATAGTAAGAATAATGCAATGAACCAAAAGTTTCTTTACTCAAACCACTCGGAATAAATATTATTTAGTTACCCTCATAATCTTAATTAGGTAAATATTTTATTTCTGCCAACATATTTCTTAGGTGTCCAACACATTTAAAAATATGTAACGTTTTACAATTTTTTTTCTATCTCTACATTTGATTAAATACTAAAAGTTGTAATCGATCGTTATGTACTGCACACCATTGATGTTTATTTTATATATTGATTTCTCTTTATAAAACTGATCTATATGAAAAAACTGGATATTAATTTATGTTTTAATTTATAAAATTTAAAACATCCTCATCTTAACAGAAAAAATAAACTGAGTTACTGGTTTGGATGAAAATTTATAAAAATTATGTGACAAAACTATTAATTTTTTTTTATAAAAACTGCATGGATATTCTCTTTATTTATGTGTGACAAAATTAATTAAATAAAAGAATTTAAAAAGAGTTTGAGTAAATTGCCAAAATCGTCCCTGAGGTTTTATATTTGTCAGTTTCATCCAAATATCTTTCAACTTGACATATAAAGTAAACTAAGTAAGTGGTTTGGATAAAAATTGCAAAAAATGCCAAAGGTGAAGGGATATTTGCAAAAAAAAAATCATTTTGGATGAAATTGATAAATAGTCCTAAACCTTAACCTTATGTACAATTTTGCTAATTTACTCAAAACTAGTAATAAGACCCGCGCGCATTGCGGCGCGGGTACTTCGCAAATATCGAACGGATTAGTTAAAGCGTTATGTGATGTGTTAACCATATGGAAACACAATGCTTTTGAAAAAGTTATCGTTAGCTTCTCATGAAGACGTAAATAATGCAAACCACCAACAATCACTACATCCGTTCATCTTCTCCCTTGTACCCCTTGTACGCCAGCTGTTTATCCTGAAAATGGTCAGATTTAAGTTGTATAATAGGAAAATAGTTTGAGTATGTGTTTTATTGTACCTCTGAAATCAGGAACAGACTTGGTCAGGTCCAAAGTCACTGGAGCAGCCACCTGATTCCATCATTCGATTCATTCGTCACAAGAATGTGCCTCAGCTTTCAGAGCAAAAATGCCTTGGAGCGCCTCCCGTTTTTTTTAAACCAAGTAGTAGACCTAAAATAGTCATTGTGTTATTTACTTAATTTAAAAGGTAAATGTGCTACGTTATAACAGCTGGCTTCTTTTTTATGGCCTAAGACGAATGGAGGAGTAGAGGACCATAAGGGCTTCTATTTCAATTCATTACACCGATTATATAGATATGGTTTATTAGTTAATGTGTTCTATATTTGAAATGTGCTTTATATATAATTCATAATTGTTCTACAAAAGATGCGTTCGACTTGCACCTTGGCTTCGAGAACCGTATTGTCCCAGCCCGCCTTGCACTTTCTAACTCCAAGGCCCGAATAAATACTCCTCTTAGAGCGTAAGGTATGGAAACTATTATGTGTTCTCTCTACATATACACCTATACTACTTTATCTTTCTATCGACACTCCCGTCTTACTCACGCTAGAGCATGCTACCTCTGGTTGAAACAACCAGACCTTGAAGCACCAATGGCGCTCCAGATCACGCAATACAACACATCCTTTGTTGCAACAAATCCCACAGTACAAATTGGATGCAACGTAGACAATAAAAGGGAGCCATCACCCCTATATAGGTGATGGGTTGAAATTTAAGATAAATGGTGAATGAACTATCCTTGAACATTCTTATCATCTTCGTAATTTAGCAATAAGTAGCGTATATTTTTCTTAATTTATCTTTTTCTGGTCTTATCGCTATTGAATGCTTAACAGCCTAAACTTGTATGTAAAGAGGGCTGAAGCCTAAATTTTTTTGCATTAAATGTTTCATTTGTAAATGGGCTTGAATGGTGTGGTTTGTTACTTGGCCGAGTAAAAACTACTCGAGCCTCTTGTGACTTCAACATGCGAAGACCAGTTTTAGGTCCATCCCTGGCATCCACATAACTAATAGAGACTGCACTCTTATAGTGATCGTCTAGCATCACCAGAAGCCACAAGTACCTCTCTAAACCATTTATTGGCTTCAGCTCGCGACATCAACTGTTTAAGCGCTCAACAACATATTTTAATAGATTTCAAAGTTACCTACATTCTAAGTTTCAACTGCAAATAACTTCACATACAAAATCAAACACACATTCATTCATACATTTACCTAAGATTTCAAATCTCAAATTCCTAAAGCAAACTCTACAACAAATCTGACAACAAAAAACACTCGAAAACAGGAGTGAAACTCTCTTATTAATTAGAAGAAACTAATGATGCAAGACACAAAGAAAGCTAAAACCATTCAAAAAAATTCAACCAAATTTCATAAAAACGGAAGTCAAATGTATAAGAGGAATGGGAAGACAACCGGTTAACTAATTTACTTCTGAGAATGGCCGATTTCTCCGGATTAGCGGTCGAACCTGCTGAGGTCGCCGGAAGCTTTGAGGGAAAACCGATTAAATCGATTTGCTTCTTGTCGCTGATGCAACTGAAATCTCGCCGGCCACCAACACCGCCAAGAAAGGTCGCATTCACATCAGACAACCTTCGTTGAAGAACGACCCGACGAAACCAAGAAAAGAATAGTGGTGGAGAGATTGAAGACGATAGCACGTGTAACCCTAAATCCTCAATTAGCGTGCGAGGGTAGTTTTGTGTTTTTGTATGTCACCGACTTTGTGTTTTAAGAGTTTAAAGAATATTAAGTTTGTATGGGTAAATGTGTAATTAATTAATCTATGAGAAAACATGTTACATGCGTAGATTTCGTCACTAGATTTTTCTTTTGGACAATATTTATTTTTTTATATAAATTAGATTTTATATCATATGAAACAAATTACACCAAGATAGCCGGTAAGCGGGCAACAAGTTGCGCCGCTACCCCCTTTTGAAACCCCGATCTCTAGGAGACGAAATGTTGCTGTGAACAACCCGTTGGACCCGTTCAAGAAATCTGATGGCTTCTGGGGCTAGCGAGCCAAAGGTATCAAAGGCAAAAGGGATAAAGGAATGTTGATTATCCTCGCAGGCTTTTGCATGTTTGTCTAGAATCCTCTTTTCCCCTTCCATTTCTTTCCAGAATCTACTTCTTCATCCCCATAAATCCGCCATTCAAACTCTACTTTCCTCATCATTATCATTCTGTTATACAACAACTACATCTCAATTCTCATTCCAATCTTCAATCGCTTTCTACAACAGTCGAAATGGAATTCAGTCTGATGGGATTAGACACTCTGTTCCTCCGCAACCTCAACCACATCCTCGAATCCACCGATGACAACACAACCGGCAACAAGTCCAACAACGGCGGTCCATCTCGGGCTTACGTCCGCGACGCAAGAGCAATGGCGGCAACCCCTGCTGACGTCAAGGAGTATCCAAACTCCTACGTGTTTATTGTGGACATGCCGGGGCTGAAGTCAGGGGATATAAAGGTGCAGGTGGAAGACGACAAGGTTTTGTTGATAAGCGGAGAGAGGAACCGAGAGGAAGAGAAGGAAGGAGTCAAGTATGTGAGGATGGAGCGGAGGATTGGGAAGTTCATGAGGAAGTTTGCATTGCCAGAGAATGCGAATACGGAAAAGATATCGGCCGTTTGTCAGGACGGAGTGCTTACGGTGACTGTGGAGAAGCTGCCTCCGCCTGAGCCGAAGAAGCCGAAGACGATCCAAGTGCAGGTTGCTTGAAGAATGCGTATGCGGTAAAATCGATATGCATATGAATGAATAATAATGAATCGGATGTTTGATCTGTAATCGAATGTTATGAGTGGATATCTGGTTTGTTGTTTGGCTCTGTTTGCTACCATAATCGACGTGCTGTTTGTTTGTTTTTTAATATGAACTCTGGCTATTTTGGGTTTAAATTCATGGATGTTTGATTTCATTTGAACGATTTTAGTAGAAATAATGAGCAGGTTTAGGAATTGAATTTGGGTTAGGGGAAACGATATTTCAAGCCATGAATTTTTTTGAGTTCACACAAATGATAATTCACCTGAAAATGCATTGACCAAATTACAGAAATGGACACATGGCATATTTTGGGAAATTTATGTAGGTGACATGAATTTCTGACACATGTTTCTGACATAAACATTCTATCAGATAGTTTCCATATACAAAATACTAGGGTTTAGACAAGCATTGCAATGGGGTGCTCGTCTTTAAAATACTTGGGTTTAGGCAAGCATTGCAATGGGCCGGGTATGGGTTTGGTACTCATACTTGTATACGGTTATAAAATCTTGTCTTATATCCGGTCTGTATTTGACGGGTATTTATCCATCGAGTATCGGGTATAGTTTTAACAAAGTTTAATAAAATAATTCTTTTATTTTTTAAACAAAAAACATTTTTAAAAAGTTATCATATAGTATAGGTTTAGTACGTGTTTATTATATTATACTATCTATGTTATAACTGTATTATATAATATACTTTTTTTTACAATTTTTTGTATATATTTAATTAGAGCATTCACAATAGCTCATATTTAGAGGTTGTTTCTTATCATTTTTCCACCTCATCCATTCTTTCCTATTGTGAGCATCATTTTTGTAGGTCCCGTAATCCCGTATGGATCGTAACAAGACTGTTAATCTATCAAGGGTGCGGAATCCCCTTGACAAACCTTCGAACACAGAAACAAGATTATGTAGATGAACAAGAACTCGAACACACAAACTTTCAAACTGATCTTCTGTGATTATCAAACCTTAGAAAATGTTTTACAATCACTAAGATCTCCAAGAACCTAACAGCCGATTTCTGTTTGTTCTAAACCTCTTACAATTCGAATGCTCTCAACAATCTCCAAAAGTCTAACCCTAGACATGTAGCAAGAGGTTGTTTATATACTACAACCTCCCATACACGAATTGGGCTCTAGCCCGTATACAATTACATAATAAATTCGGACCTAATAAACTTCATACAAACTTGGACTTGATTGGGCTTGATAATCTCGAAATCTTTAAGTCTTCATAGTCCAATCTTCTGTTTAATATCCAAAGACCAATCCACAGCTGTTGTCACATAACATGCACCAACAAACTCCCCCTTGACAATAGCTTGCAAAGGAAACTTTAGTCTTCAGAATCTCACAGTCTTTGGTCTTTGGATAGCGTCAGCTTCAACATGAACTCTGTCAGCAACAGACTCCCCCTAAGCTGATGTATCCAATCCCCAAATCTTCCAAGTTGTGATTCAGCATTCTCAACAAGTCTTCACATCATTCACTCTGCATTGTAGAAGGAGGATTCTACCAAGCAGCAACAAACTCCTCATCTCTTCAAAGCAACTTCTCATCAACAAACTGCTTCAATCTGTATACTATAAAACAAACATCTCGAGAAACCATAAGAATTTTTCAACATAGTTAAAGAATTATTATTATTCAAGAGATAGTTAAACTGTAGCAGATTAAGCATTTACAAATTACGCACCAACACGCAACAATTTTTAATCAAACCCTTATAACCTGCATGATTTAAAATTTTGAATCCACTTTCTAACACCGTCTCCCCCTATCGGTAACAACTCCTCCAAGAATAACAGTTTTCCGTACATTAAGAATTTTAACATAAAAAGACACTATTTTTGTATTTTTGTATTTTCTGAAAGCAAATAAATACGAAAAGCAATAAACACTCTATTTTTGTGAGAAATCACTGGTAAGAAGATCATATCAGCACAATCAAACTGTTTCACACCATACGTTAATTCTTTATGTAATTTTTCGTGAAAAGCAGTCCAAGACGATTACCAGTATGTTCGTCCACCTAAACAAAATGCATGAACATTTCAAGTACCATTACCGTATGATACGTTAAGGTAATTTTATTTCTGATATACTAGTGTGTCCCACTTCAGGATATACCCCCGCGATCAAGGTATGCACAAAGATTCATCGTAGTAGGTGAGTATACTGAATTCATCCGTTTTGTTTTTCAACGTTTAGATAATTGGTGAACAGGTCAGTACTTCCGTACAGCAAAGAGACCAAAATATCTAACGAGGGCTAAGACAAATACCATTTTTGGTACGAATTTTGCATTTTGCACTTTATGAATGACTCTCTATGAGAGCTTCTTCATTTTCAGGCTTTTGGCATTTTTAGCTCTTTTAAGATATCCTGGGTGTGCCTAGGTCAGCATGTATCTGGATGCAGCAAAAGGACACCCCTGATATCCTCAGATGAAATAAACAGTATAAAGACCCAAAACTTCAGATTTTGGCAATCTATCAACGCAAGATTTAAGGTCATTAAACCATACACCACTGATGTGTTCCCCACTCATACACAGTGCATTTATGTTTATATCACTTTGGTAAGTTGATTATTTCATGCTTTTGCCTACTGGTACATCATATGATGAAGCTGCTATCACACTTAAGCATTTTAATTCAGTTTGAGTGTGACAGTCTAACTTGCTGATGTACTATCATTTCTTCTTTTTCACACAGTGAAAACTCATTTTTGATTTTCTATTTTTTTTTATGTTTTTTATTTTTAAAGAAAGCAGTAAACTATTTACAAAATTCTTATGAAAAACCAGTTATTCAGGATTCCTCATCCCGTTGAGTTCGACTAAGTGCTCAAAGCGAGCTCGATCAAAAGCTTTAGTGTAAAGATCAGCAAGGTTATCTAGTGTGTCGACTCGGTGTAATTCAATTAGTCTCTTTTCAGCACAATCCCGTATAAAGTGATGACGTATGTCAATATGTTTAGTTCTACTGTGCTTTACGGGATTGTTTGTGATTGAAATGGTGGCATTATTATCTATCATAATAGGAGTACGAGTGAAATCCAAACCGTAATCGCGCATCTGCTGTTGAATCCAGAGAACCTGAGAGCAGCAGCTTCCAGCAGCAATATATTCAGCTTCACAAGTAGAGGTAGACACACAAGATTGCTTCTTGCATTGCCAAGACACAATCCTGCCTCCCAAGAACTGACAACCACCTGTTGTAGACTTTCTGTTCGACTTGCATCCCCCAAAGTCTGAATCAGTGTAAGCAACGAACCTCAAATCACTATCAGCTGGATACCACAACCCAAGTTTAGGTTTCCCCTTCAAGTAACGAAGAATACGCTTCACTGCTTTCATGTGTGACTCTTTCGGATTCGCCTGATATCTAGCACACAAGCATACGAAAAACATAATGTCAGGTCTTGAAGCAGTCAAGTACATTAGAGAACCAATCATCGCCCTGTATTGAGTAGGATCTACATCTTCAGTGCTTTCATGATCTGGGCCTAGATTGTGATTTTCGCAAATGGGTGTGTTGAAAGTAGAGCAATCATTCATTTTGAACCGATCCAAAATGTCATACACATACTTCGTTTGATGAATAAACATCCCATCCTCCTTCTGTTCAGCTTGTAATCCCAGAAAGTAAGACAGCTCACCCATAGCACTCATTTCAAACTTGCTCTTCATCACCTGTTCAAACTCCTTACACATGTTCTCATCAGATGACCCAAAGATGATGTCATCCACGTACACCTGTACCAGCAGAAAATCTTCCTTCTTCCTCTTTATGAACAGTGTACTGTCAATCTGACCTCTTTCAAAACCATTTTTGATCAGATGTGTAGACAGTGTCTCGTACCATGCCCTGGGAGCTTGATGTAATCCATACAAAGCCTTATCAAGTTTGTAAACCCGATCTGGATAGTCTGGATCAACGAACCCATCTGGTTGTGAGACATACACCACTTCTTGGACTTTCCCGTAAAGAAATGCACTCTTCACGTCTAGTTGGAAAACTTTAAAGCCCTTGAAAGAAGCGAAAGCCAGAAACAAACGAATTGCCTCCAACGTTGCCACTGGTGCAAACACTTCATTGTAATCGATCCCTTCTTGCTGATTGAAACCTTTCACCACCAAACGAGCCTTGTTGCGTGTGACAATTCCTCTCTCATCCTTTTTGCACCTAAATACCCATTTAGTGCCAATCTCTCTTTCACCTTTAGGAAGGTCAACTAACTCCCAAACCTTCAACTTAGCAAACTGGGCCAATTCTTCTTGCATAGCTTCAACCCATGAATTGTCTTTAAGAGCCATATGAATGTTCTTCGGCTCCTCTTGGGAAATAAAGCAACTGTACAAGCACTCATTCACTATCCCAGTCTTCTCAATAGAAACAAATAACCCAGAATTCGCTGCTATGCTTCTTCTCGTCTGAACACCTGCAGTAGGATCCCCAAGTATCATGTCAACTGGATGATCCCTATTTGCTCGTGTAGAAGCAACAGCATCAACTTCTAGATTATCACCCAGGTTTGATCCAACCTCTCCCTGAATGTTCTGATCTGCAAATGGATTAATGAAATCCTCCCCCTGAATGGGTTCAGATTCACTATCGCTTGAATCAGGATCAGCAGCACCTTGGGAAGTTTCCGGAGCATCTGTCACATCAACATTCGATCTAGGCCTAAACTCACCTTCATCGTCTTCACCAATCACTGTTTGAATCAGCTGAGAATCATCTGCATCAGAAACCTCAGGAATATTAAATGATTTAAACACACTTTCATAATCATATAGTATAGTAGGACCACTCGTTGATTGTTGAGGTTTGTAGGAGGTAATTTCCACATTAAAAACAACCTCAATTTTACCGGTTTTGAGATTAAAAACCCTTTTATTCGGTGTGCCAGGCACGTAACCTAGAAAGTAGCCTTCGTCAGCCACCTCACCGAATTTTTGTTTATCTTTGTTTCGCACAATGGTGCAGGGTAATCCAAATGGTTCAAAGCCTTCCAAGTTTGGTTTCTTGTTAAACATCAATTCATGACAAGTTTTATTAAAATGTTTAACAGTCAAAACTTTGTTTAGGACGTAGCAAGCTGTATTCACAGCTTCTCCCCAGAAAAGAACTGGTAGCTTTGAATCTGAAAGCATTGTCCTAGCGGCTTCAATCAACGTCCTGTTTTTCCTCTCAGCGACTCCATTCTGTTGAGGCGTATAAGGAGCGGAATATTGATGTTCAATTCCTTTTCGAAGACAGTAGAGATCCAGAATTCGATTCTTGAACTCCGTGCCATTATCACTCCTTATCCTCTTGATCCTTGCATCATGGATGTTTTCCAATTTCGTAAAAAGGTCTATCAGCATTTCCGCCGTCTCATCTTTTGTACCTAAAAAGAAAACCCATGAGTAACGTAAGTAATCATCAGTGACAACAAAACAGTAGTACTTTCCACCTATGCTCCTCACGTTCACTGGACCGAATAAATCCATGTGAAGTAATTCATAAGGGGCATCTATGGAATTTACTGTTTTAGATTTATGAGGTTTCTTATGTTGTTTTCCCTTTTGACATGGAAGACATTTATCTTCCACTTGAAACCTCTGCAATGGAACCCCTTTCACTAGCTCATTTTTAACAAGATAATTCATTTTTCGATAGTGAATATGAGCCATGCGTCTGTGCCACAACATCGATTCAGCTTCAGATGCTTTGGATAGCAAACACGCCACAGCAGCAGTCGGATCCTTGGCACCCATGTCCATGACATAAGTATCATTTTTCCTTGGTGCACGCATCACTATCCAGTCGTCTGGAATAACCAAACCCGGTTTCAACACCAATGCCTCAGACTTTGTAAAGTGGACCGAGTGACCCTTGTCGCAGACTTGTGACACGCTCATGAGATTGTGTTTAAGCTGCTCAACATAGTTCACTTTGTCCAATGTGATCTTCCCATTCGTCACTTTTCCTCGTCCGGTAATTCTACCACCTTTAGCACCAACAAAATTCACATGTCCACCATCATATTCTTCAAATTCAGAAAACAATCTCGCATCCCCCGTCATGTGCCTGGAGCAGCCACTATCAACATACCATAAGTTGATAATCCTCCTTAGCAGCTCCTGCACACACCAACCAAAAGATTAGTTAGATTGGGGGACCCAAGCCATGATGGTCTTGGGTCGTCCAGATTCATCAACTACAGGAACGTCCATCCAATATCCATCACTCCTAACTGGAGTCTTGGATCTCAGACCTGTTGATGGAAATGGGGTTTGATTTCCACTAGGTCTCTGGTCCTGAGGGTTCCTAGATGTGTTTGGACTATTTGACCTTTGAAACCTTAAGTTTTGATTTCTAGAAGCTTGGTTGTTGTAATTTCTAAAGCCATTGTTATAAAAAGTTCGACCACCATTATTTTGGTATCGATTTTGATATTGACCTTGACTTCTGAAATTATTAGAATTATGATTGTTCATTCTTGGTGAACTACTTCTAGGTCTCTCATATCTGCCTGATGTAGACTCAGGCTGAAATCTTGATTAATTTCTTTGAAAACGAGGAACTTGTGGAGTTCCTTTCTCAGCCTTATCTACACCACTTGCAACACTCCCTTGTTGCTTAGGAGTAGATTTCTTTGGAGAATTTGAGACTTTCTCCTCATTATCACCTTTCTTTTCAGGTGATTTCCCTCTTTGTTTCTCACTCACTTGTGCTTCAGTCTTTTTGGTAGGACAGCAGCTAGCTACATGTCCTTTGGTGTGACACTTGAAGCACGATCTCTTTTTCGAAGACTTCTTATCTGAAGCCTTTGAACTAGATCCTTGTTTTGAAGATGATGCCTTTGAAGGATTAGGTTCAGTTTGCTTAGTTTCAGATTTTTCTTTGTTTTTGTTTTTTGCAAACTCTACATTTGATTCATTTTCTATAACAGCTGTTTCGTTTTTCATGTCACTTCCTTGAACAAAATTTACCTTTTTAACAAAAGTTTGATTTTTATTCCTAGGCTGTGAAGTTTTCTTTTTCAAAACTGGTTTGCTGTTATCGTCCTTCTTAGCATCATCACTCTCAGACACATGAGCTTGACTGGATGTGAAACTACTTGGTGATGTTGACAGAAAGTCTGTAAACTCATCTTCATCAGGTAGGAAAGAATAGTCGTGACTAAGAGGAGGTGGGACTTCATTAAAGCCCTGGAAGCCCACACTAGTCTTGTCATTACTTTTCTTCAACCCGCCCATCATGTGTTTCATAACAAAAGTAGAGTCCCTGAATTGACCTAATTTCTTTTCAAGTTCAACAATTTTAAGTTGTGCATCTGACAACTCTTTGAATTTTTCATAAATCTCTTTTGTTTTCTCACCCATCATCTCATGAGCTAATTCTATGACTTGAAGCTTTTCGTTTAGTTTGCAGGTTAAAGCATCAATTTCAGCTTCATATCCTTTTATCTTTTTTAAATATAGCGACTCATTTCTTTTAGCGAAAAAATTTGATTCCTTAATGCTAGACATCTCGTTTATCAGACTTTTGTTTTGTGTTGACAACCTGTCAACCTCTCCCTGTAATTCCTGACATTTTAAACAAACAGAAGTAGCAGATTCACTTACCTCTCATGTTGATTTGTCTGAGTTGGCCATGAGAGCAACAATTTGAGCTTTCATTTGTTTGATAATTTTATCTTTCTCTTCAGCTTCCATTTCATGCTCAGACTCTGGCTTTTCCTCTTCAGCATCTGTTGTCTGATCACCCTTCTCTAGCTCAGCTTCACTTTCCTTCTTAACTTCAGTATTATCTATTGTAGCTTCACCATCATCAACAGGAGTAATCTCTGCCATGAATGCTTGAGTGACATTTTCATCATTTTCTAAGTGAATACTCCAGTCATATGAACCTTCTCTTGCTGTAGAGATCAACGCTCTTGAGTTAGAGTTGTTTGATGCATTCCTATTGTTTGAACTCTGACTCGAAGTATCCTGCTTTTGTTTTTGACACTCCCTAGCGAAATGACCATAACTTTGACAGTTAAAGCATCTCACTTTGGTCTTGTCGAAACCAACACTCTTCCCTACGAACTTCCTTCCTGTCCGGTTCATAAATCTCTTCACTCGTCTGGAGATCATGGCCATTTGCCATTGCAAATCCATCTCTTCTAGATCATCAGGGTCAATCTGATCATAATCTTCATCTAAAGTGGCAGGATCTGAGATCTTCCCCTGAATGTAGTTCTCATAAGAGGCAACGAATGAAGCAAGTAGAGCAAGATGCTCTTCTGCAGACTTGACACTCATAGGCATCGACTTTGTATTACTACTTTGCTTAGAAGCTGATGTTCTCTTGGCTCCTGTTGATCCACCTAAAGCAGCTACAAAACATACATCACCATCCTCATTTACTGTGACCTGTTCATTTTCACAAGATAGAAATGCAGTAGTAGAGTCGCTAGAAGCGTTGTGAGATGAAGAAGATGTAAGCCCATTGTAAATTGCTGGATCTTGAACCTGATCATATCCAGTGTCTTTCTTCTTCATACTGAGCTCATAAGCTCTCAGCTTGCCAACTACCTCTTCCAACTCCTTTGTCTCATAATCTACTTCTCCCTTGATCATGAGAGTGTAGATATCCCACTTAGTAGGTAAGGGATCGAGCAGCTTGTCATTCTTCTCTACGTCAGTATAGCAATCGATCTCATAATTGTCCATTTCTGACATCAGATGGTAGTAACGAGTGATGATGTCCTCAAGTGACTCATGTTTCATGTACTTGAAAACAGCGAATTGCTTCTTCAATAGATCAACTTTATTCTTCTTAACATCTGCATTTCCCGCGTATCTTTTCTCTAATGCATCCCACATATCCTTTGAATTTGTGTACTTCTTGAAGGTATGCTTGATGCTATCAGGTTTGGACATTTTGATTGCAGCCAAGGCTCTTTTTTCAGCCTCATATATCTTTTTATCATTCTCTTGCATGTTCACATAGTCTGTTCTACGTGGTCTGCCCTCAAAATCGTGTGTTGGGTTTGTGTACCCATCTTCAATACATATCCACATACGAGTGTCCTGATATTCAATGAAAGATTGAAAACGATCCTTCCAAGTCAAATAATTTTCCACCTTCATCATCTTAGGCGGTTTGTTGGTAGTGCCAACCTCATGTTCCATTCTCAAAAGCTCATTCAGGCTAGACATGTTCGACATTTTAACGTTGAAGACTGGTAAAACCGTACAAAAATTTTTCCGAAAACTGTTTTTACAAACTTATATCGTTAGATTCGTCTTGAAAATACGATTCTAATGATATATAATGTCGAATGCCTTTTACGGTATTTTCCAGAGTTTTTTTTTTTTTTTTTGTCCTAAAAATCCCGCGAATTCAACGGTGCAAACGGTTTGTCCAGATGAGCTACAGATGCTTCTCTAGACGCGAAACAACGGAAAATTTCCTACGCTTGCCTTTGAAAATTCCACCACTAGTGAATCGCACAATATACAGTCGCACAAGACAGCCTCAATCGCACAAGTACTACTGGATCGTACAATCTACTAAATTTGGGCTGAACAGTCACTTAAACGGGCCTGGGCCTGATCGCACAAGATTTTGAATCGCAAAAGATGAATTCAGATCGCACAAGATAACGTCTAATCGCACAAGACGAATTCAGATCTCACAAGAACTCTTCTGATCGCACAAGATACAATCCGGGTCGCACAAGAACTATCCGAGTCGCACAAGATCAATCCGGGTCGCACAAGAGCTATCTGGGTCGCACAACTTTCAAACGCACAAGTTTTAAACTTTGAATTCAACTAATCAGCCACTCAATCCCGAAAAATCAGCAACTAACAATCAGCAATTCTTTCCAAAAACTCGAAATTCACTTCCTTTTTCAAACTTTCCAAGCAAAGTCTCCTACAAACACGAAAACAGTCAAAACTAATAATCAAACCAGATCAAAATACACGAATTTAAACTGTTCTTCCTGTTCTTCGTAAAATCCCATAATTTTAACTCGAAAATATTCAAACAAACCAACTGCCTTGATTCCAATCGATCAGTCTTGAACCACGCACAAGAGCAAACGCTCTGATACCAATTGTAGGTCCCGTAATCCCGTATGGATCGTAACAAGACTGTTAATCTATCAAGGGTGCGGAATCCCCTTGACAAACCTTCGAACACAGAAACAAGATTATGTAGATGAACAAGAACTCGAACACACAAACTTTCAAACTGATCTTCTGTGATTATCAAACCTTAGAAAATGTTTTACAATCACTAAGATCTCCAAGAACCTAACAGCCGATTTCTGTTTGTTCTAAACCTCTCACAATTCGAATGCTCTCAACAATCTCCAAAAGTCTAACCCTAGACATGTAGCAAGAGGTTGTTTATATACTACAACCTCCCATACACGAATTGGGCTCTAGCCCGTATACAATTACATAATAAATTCGGACCTAATAAACTTCATACAAACTTGGACTTGATTGGGCTTGATAATCTCGAAATCTTTAAGTCTTCATAGTCCAATCTTCTGTTTAATATCCAAAGACCAATCCACAGCTGTTGTCACATAACATGCACCAACAATTTTTTCTATGTGTATTTGGGATACATATTTGTTGAAGAATGGAGTAAACTGCCATTTTGGTCCCTGTGGTTTGGGCACTTTTGCCATTTTAGTCCAAATCTCAAACTTATTACATCTGGGTCCCTGTGGTTTGCATTTTGTTGCCATTTTAGTCCAAAACTCAAAATCTCTGATTTTTTACTGTTTTAATGTTCCTTTTTTGTCTTTATCTGAAGGGGTAGTTTGGTCATTTAATTTTCATTAATGCAATTCATTTATTAAAAAAACCCCAATAATATAAATACCCCTTATATTAGCAGACAATTACTTCATCATCTTCAACCTCCCTCTCGAATCCCTAACCAGAGATCAAACCCAAAAAAAACCCTAACCCACAGGAGATCGAAGAACGACAATGGTGGTTTGCACTTGTGGAGCCTCAACCTCACTGAGAACCTCATGGAAAACACAAAACCCAGGTCGTCGTTTTCACCGGTGCAACAAACCATCAAGCTGTGGATTCGTTGCTTAGGCTGAGTCACCGAAGATTGAGAATCCGGCTGTGATGATTCCTGCACTGTTGGACACCATCAAGCGGCATGAAGAGAATGCGAGACAGATGTTTGCTCAGAACATGAAGCTTGAAGAAGAAGCTAAAAAATTGGCACAGGAGAAGAAGATGCTTAAAGTTATCTTAGGTCTACAAATTCAGGTTCCTTTTGAACATGCTTTTTTGATCACTATCTTCATCCTGCTGATCACTATCCTCATTGTCTTCATCCTGCTGATCACTATCCTCATTGTCTTCATCCTGCTGATCACTACCCTCATAACTTCCCTCATCACTAAGGTCTACAAATTCAGGTTCCTTTTGAACATCCTTTTTTGAAAACCTGCTAACATGTTGAATATACACCTCTAGCACCTTGTTTTTTTCAGCATAACTAATCATTCTCAATACATCACTATCAGTGCCTAGAGGCCTTAAACCCAACATTAAATCTTCCCCTGGAACCCTAAAATGGTAAACCACAACATCCTCTTCTGAATAACCAAATGCTAACAACATATCATTCATCACTATCAATGAAAACATATCAGAATTCACATTATCAACGTAGTCTACCTTACCCCAGCCGTATTCAAAATCATCCTCGTCAGTGAAATCACCACCATGGTGCACTTTCAGGGTGAATAAATCGGGATGATTTGCTGTGGAATAAGAAAATAACTTTCAATCAGAAACAGGGGTTTTCAAATCTAGCTTATCAACTTCAAATACGTACCGTATTTTACTTCTGGATCAAAATGGATGCTTTCTTTTCGAACACAGCAGCTAAAATCATCCCCATCGTCGTCCATCGGAATCTTCTTGGCAAGAATGCAGATCGTCGGCGATGATTTTTGGGAGAGGAGAAGATGAACTGAGAATAGGGGTTGAAGACGATGATGTAATTGTGTGCGATAATAAGGGGTTTTAATATTTTGGGGTTTTTTAATAAATGAATTGCATTTAATGAAAATTAAATGACCAAACTACCCCTTCAGATAAAGACAAAAAAAGGACATTAAAATAGTAAAAAATCAGAGATTTTGAGTTTTGGACTAAAATGGCAACAAAATGCAAACCACAGGGACCCAGATGTAATAAGTTTGAGATTTGGACTAAAATGGCAAAAGTGCCCAAACGAGTATGTTGTCAGGTGGTGGGGCCAAAGGGTGGGGGTTGGGTGATAAATTAAATGTAAAAGGTGGTGATGATGTGGCAATGTTTTTAAGTGTTTTTGTGTTTTCTTATTGGGTGGGTTTTTGATGTTTTTGAATGTTTTTAGGTGTTTTTAATCGTTCTTATTGTGGACGCTCTTATAGTTTTTATATACCAATTTTATAACTGCATTCTATACTACACATATAATATGTTATACTACAACGATTAGCATATACGAGATCTAAACTATACCTATAGGCCTATACGAGACCTATACTAAACCTATAGTTTACTATACTTATACTATTGTATTTATGTTATAACTGTCACACCCTAACCGATGGCGGAAACATCGGGGCGCGGCACTGAGCGAAACAGATTGTCCAGGAGAAATCCATAACAACTAATATTACCGGATATTTAACGTTACTTCCCATACCATAACATATCAAATAAAACAGTTATTACAGACACAGTATCTTAAAGATAAATTAAATTGTTCCGACAACTCAGATTAAATTATTTGTGGGTTTCTAGACCACCTAAACTTGATTCCATAACAGCTAGCAAGCAAAAGCATCCTAAACACCTGTCACATACGTTAAAATAAAAGTCAATAAACATAGTGTAAAGGTGAGCATACAAGTTTAATAGTATAGTAGTAGCGAAAGCGATTTATGCATAACCAGCATGTAACACGTAGAAATGTGAAGCAGGTAAGTTATTGACAATGAAATATGAATAGACGTGACTGCGAGTTGTAGAATGCGCAACACATATCACCTCTGTGACATGTGAAGAAAATCCCTTAACAACCCCTGTCCACGACAGGTGTTGAGTCCAAACTATAGTACTATCGTTGCTAAGGTGTCAGCATTCATCGAATAACACGTATAACATGCGAGAGCGGTTAGCGTATAGAAGTGTTTGCATTGTGTGTCGATGTGATTTGATATATGTTACGTATGTAACACCCAAAAGTGCGTTAAGCAAAAAGGGATCGAGTATACTCACAGTTCCTGTTTAATAAATAAACACAAGCTTGGATTGAAGGGAGTGCTGGAGAGTTAGCCTGATCAGAGAACGATAGTGTAAGCATTGAACAGTGCGTTAAACAGCGTGTCGGAGTGTTTTAGTGACGAACAGTGATCCGGTCGGATGACCGTCCAGACGGATGGTCATCCGGACGGATGACCATTCGGTCGGATAGTCATTCGTCTGGGAAGGATGTGTTTGTGTATGAACTTTGAAGTTTTCGTTGTAGCATTTTAAAAATCATGAAGTGTTTCTACCTCTCAGGTCGTCCGGTCGGACGGATGGCCATCCGCTCGGATGGTGATCCGAGTGGGTTCAGATATTCTTCAAACTTGGAGAATTGTTTAAGTTTTGAATTCACAAGTCACCTGATCGAATAGTAGTTCGATCGGATGGCTATCTGAAGAAACACTGGTTCAACAGATCGGAATCAATTGAACCAGGGGGTTTGAATCTGCATAAAGGGGTGATTCTCCTCGTTTGATTTGGGGTTGCATAAAGGGGTGATTCTCCTCGCGCGGGGATTTTGTTAGGACTTTATCATAGCTGTTCTGCTGTATGAGAGCTTGCGTAAGGATTTATTAGTTCCTTTTGGCGCGTGGATGTTAAAAACTGTTTCTTTTTAAGTTCACTTTTTAGAAACGGTGCGCAGCCGCGCAAGGTTCTTTTAAAGAGAGCTTATTGTGATGAAGTTGTGGTACGGTCCCAAGCACCTATGCAAGGTTTTTGGGACCTTACCCCTTCACTATCCGATCAGATGGCTGTTCGTCCGAGCGACTGTTTCAAGTTGAAAGTTTGTAAAAATCAGTTAAGTTAAAAGATTTTATCGAGAAGGTATGACAACGTGCTGAACAACGGAAACCACATCTAGTCCAGCTCATCCGGTCGGACAGGAATCACCCCGTTTGGCCAGACTCAACTGTTCGTGATGGTGTTTCATGTTCAACTCATGAATCGGTATCTTTGTTAGAAATCCATTCTCAGTCCGGGTCTCCGCTGAAGAATGAGTAGTGAGCCCGAACGAGTCCAGATTCTAACGGTTTTGAGGGAAAAATTAAGAATGTTGAAGAAAAGTTTGAAACACTTTGTTTATGCTTAGATTTAGTAGAAATCAGTGTAAAAAAGCGTAGAAATTTGTTAGATTCGAACCATTCTTGCAGAGATGAAGTCATTCTCCGAAGTTCATAAGAACTTGTGATGCCGTCACCATTGAACAGCCCGAAATCAAGTGATTTCATGGTTAAAAGTTGTGATTCGATGGTGAAAATGATGAAGAAGTTTGTAAAGATCAAGGAAGTACAAGATTTGAGATGAAAACTTACAAGAATCGCGAGGAATCGAGAGAAAAGAGGCTGGGAGTGCGTGGGTCGGAGGAGAGCTATCACATCATGAACAGTGATGTGACAGGTGAGGTATTTATAGGTGAAGAGGAGAAGAGGCGGTGTGGAGTGATTCGGTCGGAGGGCCTTTCGATCGGATGGCTTGAGTGAGTTAGTTTCCGACCTTTTGTTTCGTGCGTTGAGCGTTCCATTGCGTTTCGAGTAAGCGATGCGATAGTATAACACATTAGTTACACAAATAACATAATCAACCTAATAACCATAAAAGTAACTTACATTTCGAATTGCGATGCGATAGCGATAGAGTTGCGATTGCGTTTGCGAATAACAGCTAACAACATATAAGCACACACAAGTAAAGCACATAATAGCACACACACGTAAAACAATATCCATAACCTGTGATTCGAATTGTGATGTGGTAGCGATGTGATAGCGCTTACTAGGTAGCGTTTAATTACGTTTATCGCATTGTCACTTCACATATTAAATAATCGTATAACAAATAGCGTCAAGCAAAGTATCGATTATCGAGTCAAAGAGTACCAGCAATAATTAAGTCAGAAATGACAGATCTGATTATCAATCTTTTCTTTCTTTGACTTTGACTTTGACTTGTAGTTTGACTTTGACTTCGACTTCGAAAGTCGGGTTGTTACAATAATACGACATGTAACGACAAAATACATCAAGTAATAATACCGTATGACACGTATACATACAACACAACACGACACGTTAGAGTACAAGTGAATTCCAAAAAAATTACATATAATCATAGAATACGATACCACACGAAACCGAACGTCACCGGTATGACACCCCTTGTTTATTTGAGAATTTCGGGGGTCTATATGGATCGTATAGGTCTATACGAGTCGTATAATGGTACTATACGGCCCAATTTTAACCTATACGATGCGTACAGGGGTAAAATCAAAACTTCATAATTTTAGGTTTTGCCTTTTCGGTATACGTGCCGTATTTTGTCGTTACGTGTCATTTTATGAAGAATACCTTCTATACGAGTCGTTTCGGTGACGTTCGGTTCCGTGTGGCATCGTATTTGTAACAACCCGCACGTTCGTCCGTTGTTACTACTCGCTACACTCGTTACGCCTAGCACCAGAGATTCGGATCATAATGTAACTATATCGCACACCTCGCTATTTCGTAGTATATTCGCATATTTCGCATATTTTATCGCTATAACACATCACATCGCACATACTGACACTCACGATGACATTGAGTGAGGACCTATTCTACCCTCCTCGATGGCCGTGATGTGTCACAATGCAAACATTAACGCTAACGATGACTTTCGCGTGAGTACTACCCCATCGGTCGTCGTGACGATGATGACAATACGAGCGAGTAGTACCCCGTCAGTCATTGCGGCACAACACAATCACGAGCAATTCGATTATCGCAACGCAAACTGGGGAATGTGAACACGTATACGACCTTTTTGTGGACTAATTATAATAAATATACCTATAAATATAATCAATATATGAAAATGTGTAACCAAAACTATCGCAACACTCAACACGCGGATCGAAACACCGAAAAACACTCGCCGGATGCCACCGATCGACTGACCGCTTGATCGGATGGCCGTCCGATCGGACTACTGCCCGATCGGATTGCCACCCGATCGAGGTGTCGCTCGACCGGACAGCCGTCCGATCCGATGCACTGCATCACCTCCACTCCCCTTCACCTATAAATAGCACTTGTCACATCACTTGAACAGTGATGTGACAGCTCTCACTCGACCAGCACGCTTTTGGACATTTTTCTCTCGATTTCTCGCAATTCTTGTAAGTTTCCGACCTAAATCTTGTACTTCTATGATCTACACGCACTTCTTCATCTTTTTCACCATCAGATCTCACTTTTCCACCGCTAGATCTTCGGATTTGAGTCGTTCTAAGATGATGTCATCATGGAGTTCTTAGGAACAATGAAGTGTGACCTCGTCTCATCAAGAACAGTCCAGATCTGATAGATTCCATGGTATATAAACACTAATCTCACCTAAATCTAAGTCGAGTCTAAGTTTTCTAAGCTTTTCTTCAAACTTTCTTAACTTTCACTCGAAACCGGTAGCAACAGAGCTCGTACAGACCTTCTGCTCTTCCTCTAGTGAAGTGTCGGTATGAGAACTGGTTCCTATCGACGAGATGACCGGCTCATCGTGTTGAACACGAATAACCGTCAAGAACAGTTAACTGATCGGACGGGGTGATTCCCATCTGACCTGATAACTCGAACTTGGTGGAAGTTCCATTGTTTAGCTCATAGTCGAACCATCACGATCAAATCGCAGAAACTTAACAAAATAGCAAAGTTGTAAAACGATCAGATTGTTGGACCGGTTACCGTCCGATCGGACTGCCACCCGATCGACCTGCAATCAGATCGGGTAGCACTGGTTGTCATGACTTAATCAAACTCAAAGACCTGAACGACGAACGGATCGTCGTCCGATCGGGTTGCCACCCGATCGGGTGACGTTTGGATCTTCAACACTTAGACATTTTTACAAATCTTCATCGCTCATCAGTTTAACGGATTGTCACCCGATCGGATTGCCATCCGACCGAGTGACCAGTCAACAGTGAATTGTCACCAACCAAAGTGTCCCGCCCGATCGAACAGCCGCCCGACCGGAGTGCTGTCCGATCCATTGACACTTTTACACCGTTTAACGCACTACTCATCGCTTACGTTATCGCTTTATAATCAGGCTAATCTCAGACGCGCTCTCAATCAATCCAATCAAGTTGTGTTTACTCGCTGAACACGCACTGTGAGTATACTTGAACCCTTTTTGCTTTTGCACTTTTGGGTGTAACATACGTTGCTATCGAATCAAATCATATCAAATGCTTAAACTATTTAACACTTGCGAATGACTTACTTGCATAGTTATACGTGATGCTAGTTACATATGTGCTAGGACTTATACTCGCGACGTCCCACCATGACTAGTATAGTACTATTGTGCCCGACGGGGTCTAGTTTGCCATCGCGTATTCGAGCATCGAGGACTTAGCTGGTAGTATCGGTTGTGTGAGTATATATGTCGTGTATCCCGTTTATGTATGTAGGAATTCGCAGCACTTTTAATCTATTATGCTATTACATATCAAACCTGTATACTCGCCAATACTTTTGTATTGACGCTATTTTAACGTATGTTGCAGGTTTAGACGCAGGCTACATCAAATCAAGCTAGGAAGTCTAGAAACTTAACTAAAATCTAGGTTGTCGGATTTATATTGTTCAAGAGAACACAAAATCTGTGATAACTTATGTGACTATATTCGTTTATTAGTATGGGATAATGAACGCATTAAATAATGTCGCTAATAGTTGTTATGGATTCTCCTGAGCAATCTGATTCGCCTAGTGCCGCGCCCCGATGATTCCGCCATCGGTTGGGGTGTGACCAATTGGTATCAGAGCCATAACTATAGGGAATTAGGTAAGACATTCGACCTAGTCCGGGTTGAAGTCTTAGCAATGACCTCGTCTATAGTTTAAGTACCAACGGGCTGACTTCGTGCGAACCTAGTAGGGTTTGTACGGGCCTACTTGATGCTCTTATTCGAACTCGCTAAAACTACATCTTTGTGTGAACACCGTATACTACCGCTTCGCACGAGGAAAGCTTTTCCTAAAGCTTAATACTACTTAGCCTTTCCTAAGGTTGACACAATACACATGTTTTACGATACCCGCATTACATCAACGAGTGATCGTGTCGAGATGAGGTGTGAAAACCAGGAATTCTCGATAGGTCGCTCACTCAGCGCATTATTCTAGCACGAGAAACTTCTGTTGAGCCAGGAGTGACATCCATATCTCGACGGAATTCTCCTTTCAATCTAGTGGAACTCTCGAATTTATTTCGATGAGCACAACCACAGTCGGGAATGAAGTTGTTAAGTCAGGGGTGAGACCCATACCTTAATAACCCGTTTCACTCCCTAAATGGTTTTCGAAAAGCTCTCACCAAAGACTCAGCTATTCCAAATGACTCGAGCCGTGTGATGAATAGAAGGACGAATGCCATGAGCTGCATCCCAGTGGAAGCATAGTCTACTAGGTCAACGCGCGTGCATGAACTCGTAAGGTATAGTTGGATGACTTTGGGTAGTCGACGCCTTAAACACCCAGGGCATTCTATCAAACTTTCTAGCCTATGCTTCACCGGTTTTACGCTTGTCGAGCTTATTTACGCTTACGTGTTTACGATTTAAATTTCATGCTTTGATGATTTCTTGATTTAACGATTTTCGCTCTCCGCTTTATGAACACACAACTCGCATAGCCATCGCAATTCAAAACGAAAACCGAATGTTCGCAACGAAACGAAAGTCTAACAACTCAGCCCTCTCTTTTCATCGCGGCCTTGCGCTATCTATACCAACGCTTGACTAAATGTCACGAATATATATATATATATATATATATACACAAACGGAAACGCTTATGTGTCATATTTGAGAACTTAGGATTTTCGTGTTTCCTATGTGGCTCCTATGTGAATACGTATTACTATCCTACCTGCAACAAGTTTTAAACGCGCCCAAATCGCATCGCAAAAACTCAAAATCATTATGATCGAATCTCACTCCAAGTCTCTCTCTATCTCTGTCTAGATGCCTTCCAACAAATCTGCTTCGAGAATGTCAGCCAGGAGACGAGCCAAACGAAGGGACGAAAAGAGGATTGCTTCACTTGTAGTCAGGGAAGTGGCCAAAGTCATTCCTCAGATTATCACTCAAGTGTACTCTCTTAGCAACTCTCGAACTTCGGAAGACGTTAAGACAGCAGCGCCGCAATCTACTTTCCTATATAAACACTTCAAAGCCTGTGACCCGATGGTCTTCACGGGTGAAGGAGGTGTCTCTCAGCAACTCCAGTGGTTCGATTCTGTCGAGGTGACCCTTCGTCAGAGTGGGTGCCCCGAGCATTTTCAAACCACTTGCGCTACCGGAGTATTTCAATCGCGTGCACTCGACTGGTGGACCGCCGAACGTAACAAACGTGGGATTCATGCAGCCTATGCTCTCTCCTGGAATGAGTTGAAAGAGCTCATGAAGGAAGAGTACTGCCCTCCCCATGAAGTCCAGAAGTTGGAAAACGAATTTTGGGAAATCAAACAAGTCAAAGGTGAAAATACTGGCTACACCGCAAGGTTCAAATAGCTTAGCACAATCTGCCCAAGTCAAGTCAACACTTCAGAAAAATCTATAACGAAGTACATTCGCGGCTTGCCTGAATGTGTGGGCGATTTTGTCGAAGCTGCAAGGCCTACTACCATCAAAGAGACCTACCGCTTATTCGCGGAAATCAACGACAAAAGAGTCTTGGACGGGTTCTTTTCCAAGAATCCTGGCAAACAAGCTCATCAAGCAATCGTCTTCGATTCGTCTGACGATTCTACCGACGATTCTTCTGACGATTCTGCCGACGATTCTTCCGACGATTCTGCAAGTGAGTCCTCAGACGAATCCTCCAAAGAAGACATCTTATCACAAGACATCGACAAGCCCAGCCGCAAACGAAAGATCTCAAGCTCGAACTCCTCAACAACCGAACTGCTACAACCAGAACCTCTTCAATCAGTTCCACTACTTCCAAAACGTGCCTACACTGGAACTCATCCTCAGTGTTACACGTGCACCTATCATCATCCAGTTGAAGCTGATTGTCGCTATTGCAACAATTGCGACTGTTATGGTCACTTCACCCGCAACTGCCGCACCGAACCGCGAACTTGAGTACAACAACAATAGCTCCAGCAAAAGTCTTCAACACCAAGCATCTAGCAAGTGTAGGATAATGTTGTAATGATACGATTTTCGACGTTAATTTCTAAGTATTGAACCTACTCTATTACTCGATGTTGCCACTGTGTGCAACGTTAACTCTCGCTTTCGTTTTCGCTTTCACTCTCTAGTCGTCGCACTTAGACTAGCTTCACACACGAACTATATACTATATCACGATATAATGTGTTTTAACCTCACTACACTCTTAGAATAAGGTACGATGAACATGCAAGGAACGACTAATCACGGGTGCACACGGGATTATTTGGGTCAGTGCACGGAGATTGTAGTAAATTCTAATGGTGCCATAACGTTAAAAGCATGGTCAAGCGTGGTGGATACGCCGCTGGTACTTCCTATATATAAGCGTCTTGACCATGTCGACTAAGTGTGACATCTATTCGCGAGACACAAGTAGTAGGGGTAAAGCAAGGTGTGCTTTATCATACTACCGATATTTCGTGTAGAAAGTGCCATGTGCAGTTGAACGTTATTTAGACCTATACTATTATGGTTATTTTCGACACGCTAAACTAATCCGCAAGGCATAACATCCAAATCGCATCACCGCGAGACTTCTTCGTAAGTCTGCAAACGCAATGCAATTGCCTCATCGATAGACCTTGGTGAGTCTACCCCGCAGGGCGATCGCATCAACGCAAGACTGGTCGAAAGTCTGTCGCAATTAATCGCATCACACACACTAACGCTCACGATGCCATTGAGTGAGGACCTATTCTACCCTCCTCGATAGCCGTGATGCGTCGCAGCACAACGCATGTTCGAAACAAAACTCGATTTTCGCATCGCTTTGATACTCGCATCGCTCATCGCTTCTAACGCTTAACGCTATCTGGGTTATGTGGCACACATGACATCGATTCACGAAACGGATCTAGTATGGTCAAAACATGGTGGATACGTCGCTAGTACTTTCTATATATAAGTGTTTTAGCCCTACTAGCATACTTTTGTGGAGAGATGCCATGCGGGGCTTCATGTTGGTTAATTTGTGAAACTATGGAGACTAATCGAATCGCATTACCGTTTAACGCTTATTCGAGAATCATTTATTGTATTACTTACCGTATACCGCTTATCACACGATGCTTACTCGCTTGTCACTTATCGCGTACTGCTTTTCACTCATCGCGTACCGCGTACCGCTTATCGCTTGTTGTGTGTCTATGGATCATCGCTCATCGCATGGTACTCAATCGTAATTTGTGTTGTATTAGTATACATGACATCGCTTCACGGGACAAAACTGGTATGGTCGAAACATGGTGGATACGCCGCTGGTACTTCCTATATATAAGTGTTTTTGCCATATTAGCAAACTCTCGTGGAAACATGCCATGTGGGATTTAATGTGGAATCTAATCGAAATCGCACTAATCGCTTGTCGCTTATCGCTCGTCACCTATCCAGACACGCCACGTCAATGTTTCGTGTCATCAAGCTACTCGCACACGCTGCCATCGCTATGTTCGCAATAAACCTCGTTGTTTAACCCATTCGATTCTACCTTCAGCTCGGCCTAACCTCCTATTGATTGGACCGAGGGAACACAATTCTATCTGCGTCTTATCGGCACACATGACACCGCCTCACGAAACGGAAGTAATATGGGCAAAACATGGTGGATACGCCGCTGGTACTTCCTATATATAAGTGTTTTAATCATATTAACAAACTTTCATGGGAAAGTGCCAAGTGGGGCTCGATGTTAATTATCTTTTCGAACTGTTAAAATTGATTTTTATAAAAATTTTATTAAAACCGTTGGACAAGTGAAATTTCCTCACAACATGGAGGTAACATCGAATCAGCTTAACTCCATGCCCAAGGGAGTTTCATAAGTCTAGTTTTCCTCAAAACTTTTGCAACATCAAAACGAGACCTTTCTTAAGACGTTGGTTCGACATCGAATTCAGCTTGAACCCATGTCATAGGAGAGTTTTCTTAACTCTAGTTTTCATTTCCGAATTCTTTTAAAATGTTTAAATCTAAACTTTCTTACAACGATGGTTAACATACGCTGCTTAACCCTACGTTATGAGAAACCTTTCAAGTTCTTCTTTAAATTTCAATCGCATCGACCTTACTAATTCTTCGAGATTCGTGATACTTTTGAAACGCCAACTCGTGGGATGCTACTTTCGTCATTACGTCGCCTTCTCGCTATCGCAATCGATTTCTCTTACTCGAGACGCCCTCGCTTGTTAACTCTCAGTCAATTAACTCTCTGTGTCGCTACTTATACGAGGAAAACTCTCAAAAGTCTACCTGTTGGATTAATTTCGGGACGAAATTTCCTAAAGCAGGGGAGACTGTAACAACCCGCACGTTCGTGCGTTGTTACTACTCGCTACACTCGTTACGCCTAGCACCAGAGATTCAGATCATAATGTAACTATATCGCATACCTCGCTATTTCGCAGTATATTCGCATATTTCGCATATTTTATCGCTATAACACATCACATCGCACATACTAACACTCACGATGACATTGAGTGAGGACCTATTCTACCCTCCTCGATGGTCGTGATGTGTCACAACGCAAACATTAACGCTAACGATGACTTTCGAATGAGTACTACCCCATCGGTTGTCGTGACGATGATGACAATACGAGTGAGTAGTACCCCGTCAGTCATTGCGGCACAACACAATCACGAGCAATTCGATTATCGCAATGCAAACTAGGGAATGTGAACACGTATACGACCTTTTTGTGGACTAATTATAATAAATATACTTATAAATATAATCAATATATGAAAATGTGTAACCAAAACTATCGCAACACTCAACACGCGGATCGAAACACCGAAACACACTCGCCGGATGCCACCGATCGACTGACCGCTCGATCGGATGGCCGTCCGATCGGACTACCGCCCGATCGGATTGCCACCCGATCGAGGTGTAACTCGACCGGACAGCCATCCGATCCGATGCACTGCATCACGTCCATTCCCCTTCACCTATAAATAGCACTTGTCACATCACTTGAACAGTGATGTGACAGCTCTCACTCGACCAGCACGCTTTTGGACATTTTTCTCTCGATTTCTCGCGATTCTTGTAAGTTTCCGACCTAAATCTTGTACTTCTATGATCTACACGCACTTCTTCATCTTTTTCACCATCAGATCTCACTTTTCCACCGCTAGATCTTCGGATTTGAGTCGTTCTAAGATGATGTCATCATGGAGTTCTTAGGAACACTGAAGTGTGACCTCATCTCATCAAGAACAGTTAACTGATCGGACGGGGTGATTCCCATCTGACCTGATAACTCGAACTTGGTGGAAGTTCCATTGTTTAGCTCATAGTCGAACCGTCACGATCAAATCGCAGAAACTTAACAAATAGCAAAGTTGTAAAACAATCAGATTGTTGGACCGGTTACCGTCCGATCGGATTGCCGTCCGATCGGACTGCCACTGTCACACCCCAACCGATGGCGGAAATATCGGAGTGAGACGAAATAGATTGCTCGAGACATCATAACACTAAATTGTGATAAGTATTTAAATAATAAATTTCATTCCATTTCTAAAGAATCAATTACAACGATTTGAAGCAAATACAACATCATAAGTATTGAAATACAATGCAATAAGAATACAAATTAAAGTGTGTATCTAAGCATCCTACTAGATTTCATGCATCACCAACATCATCGCTAAACCTGCAACATGTTTTAAAAATCATAGTTCAATACAAAAGTATTGGCAAGTACACTAGTTTTAGACACGTGTCATATGTATAAAAAAAGTATTTTCAATCCAACATAGCATTATCGTATACAAGGTCAAACTATCATGCATAACAATATGTCAAACCCAAGTGTCCACTAGTATAATAGCATCCCTTGATACCGTAATATCAAGACCGTAAAGTATTACCATCCCTCGATAAATCCATATCGAGACCGTATAGTATATAACTTAACAAAACCCCATCGGGTGGTGTGCTACTCCTATAGCGCTATAATTGTTAAGGCGGGTGTAATAACTCTCATCAAAAGTCCTAATTATTATCTTATTTTGTCCAATAGGAAACCCTAATTAAGACCCCCAAGTGATTCTGTATAAACCTTAAATTTTTCAGAACAATCAGAATCAGGATCAGGGCCCCTAAAACTCAGGGGGGGGGGTATTCCCTATTTACGATTATCTACATAAATTGCTGTCAAAAACGAATTTTGACAAACCGCTGACTCACCTGAGCTACAAACACACAGGGATACCCTATGGTAGAGGGTGACCCCTCGCGCCACGCGACGCCCCAAACATGACCCCTCGCGTTACGCGAGGGGGTCAAATTTTTAGTATAAATAGGGATGTTTGGGACTTGAATTCTGGCACTTGAACGACGTTAAAATTCGTTTTACACTTCGAGATATCACCTGTTTACTACCAAAAACACATACATAAGCCCGAATTCTGTCGCGATAACAGGGTAATAACTCGATCGCTGCTACGATTCAATGTCCGATCGATTGAAACTATCCAATGGATGTTTAAGTGCTGCCCACATTAGGGTTATGCTTTGTCATTCGTCGTAAATTCGATGGATGTTTAAGTATCGCACTTTGTCATTCATTGTGAGGGTTTAATCTCGTGAGTTATCGTAAATGTTGTATTAGTTACTGGCCTAGTTCGTGTGCATGTTATTAATTTAGGTTACAAGGCTAAACAGTAAGCTTAAACTCTGCCCATTAAATCTGCAATGTGAGTTATTCTCTTTTTATCAAAAGCATTTTACAATACTCCATTTTCAAATGTTATAATTACAGGGATTAAGTCATGGTTATCTTAATCACTGGCTAGTGGGGTATTGTGCACATTACTAATTTCTCACGGGTTAGGCTAATAAATCCTCACCGTGATAAACGTCACTACTTGGGGAAGGACCCAATAGTGGTATGACCATCGTCACACGGGTGACAAGGAGCCAGATAAAAATAAGATAAAAGCCATTGTAATCGCTCTTATGATATAATTAATAACCAATGTGTCATTTCACAAACTTGAATAACTCACCAGTATTTCCCCGCTGAAAAAAAATATTTTTTTAAACATGTTTCAGGCGACCTGCTGTAAATCAAGGAAACGTGCTACGGAGCACTAACAAGCTTGAAGAGGTGGCTCAGTTAAAATGAATAAAACATGTTTTAATAAATCAGGGAATTTACTTGTGAAATTCCTCTATTGTAAATTACGGGGTATATCTCGGATTATGAAATAAAATAATTGGGCATTTTGAGTTTTTAAAAGATCCTGTTAAAAATCTTCCGCTATCGCATAAATTAGATACCACGGGTTCCTGTCCCGCGGCTCCTGATCGGGTCAAACCGGGGCTGGGGCCGTGACAGGAAAAGGTGGTATCAGAGCCATTGATCAAGCCACTGATTTAAGCCAATTAAGTATTTAGAAAATACTTAATTTTACTAATTGTCATTTGTATGATTATGTGTTTTATTATTTAAATATTTGTTTACAGTATGGGTAAGAAAAGACTTTCAGATATCTACCATAAATTAAATACTTCACCAAAAGAAAAAGGAACTTCATCCTCAAATTACCCAACAGATACTGAGGAAGGGATATTTGTTCGAAAAGCACAATATGAAGAACCACTTTCTCCTAATAAAAGAAGTTTGATTATTAGGAAAAGTCAGGAGAAAATAAAGAAATCCCAACCAAAAGAAATGAGAGTTAATCAGGAAACCCAGAAACTAGACAATAACCCACCATGGGAAGATGAGTTAGATGAAAAATGGGCAGATCTCTATATGCTAGCCACTATAGCAGTAAATGCAAATCTTTAAAAAGACCCTAACTCAGTCCTAGCACCTATATCACCTACAAGCCAGAAAAATTACTCAGTAAATAAATAAGTTTACAATAAACCCTAGTATGTTTAAATTTTCAGTTGTCCTTTGTATTAAATTAGTCACACGGTATGCTAAACAGCATGAATGAGTTATCTGAAGCCCTTCAAAATCTCAATCTTTATCCGGTGAAAATAGAAGTTTCCAAAGACTTTACTGATTACATACCCGATATAGAAGAACCTATGGAATTCAATGCTCCACCTCTGGAAAAACCAAAGTCTAAGAAAAAGAGAAGATTTGTAGGCTGGAGGCGTGTGCGTAGGAGGAAACCAGCAACTAGAAAGGTTCCCAAAATAGAAAATCTCATAGATAAAGGAAAAGGGATTGAGACTGAGGAAGGTTCTAGGCAAACAGAAATGGAAATTGGGGAAAGTTCGAGACAAGTTGAGGAGTTGCCATTTCAGGAGGAACTGGATCAAGTACTGGCAAGCTGTGATATTCTCAGGCCCATAAATAACAACCTTTACCCTTATCCTGCCGAAACTCAACTTCCAATAAACTTAGAACCGGCCATTCCAGACCCTCAGATCCATACTCAACCTTTAGGAGAAATGGACGAGTGGTGGACTAACGATTGGTAGTTTCAAAACTTTCTAAATAATCCTTATACGTTTCTCTCTCAACAAATTATTCCTAGTAAACGCACACAAGGCGACAATTTTAGTAATAGTATAAACGGAGGCGGCAATCATATTAATAACGACAATGATGGGTTGCAAGCTCCACTCCCTAAGAAAATGAAAGCTGCAACGCCTGGTTGCACTTACAAAGAATTCCTTGCTTGTAAACCAGCTGAATTTGCAGGCAATGAAGGGGCAACTTGTCACGGCCCCCGACCTGGTTTGACCCGTTTCAGGAGCCGCGGGATAGAAAATCCCGTGGTATTTATTTAACAGCGGAAGTTTTCTTCAGGATCTTTTTAAAACTGAAATATTTCCCGATTATTTTATTTCACAACTCGAGATAAAACCCGGTAATTTACAATTGTATGATTTCACCGGGAAATCTTTATTTTACAAAACATGTTTCTTTATTTTATACTGAGCCACTTCCTTAAGCTTGTAGTGCTTCACGGCACTTTTCCTTGATCACAACAGATCACCTGAAACATGTTTGAAAAAGGTTTTGTCAGCGGGAAATACTGAGTGAATCATTCTTTTTACTAAAAGACTCGTTTGTTATAATTTACAGTATTAAGAGAGATTACAATGTTTCCAGATTTCAACCAACTACCCACAGTATTTGTCACTCGACCATCCATTGGTAACCTCATTGTCCAATGGTGTCTGTGACTATGGTCATATCACTCATTGGCTAACTCGTTGTCCAATAGTGACGGTTATCAAGTAATGTATACAAAACCCCACATACCGGCTGTAATTTGGTGACTACATAAACTTAATCCCTGTAATTATAACTTTGAAAATAAACATGCTTTTGAAATTAAATTTGATAAAAAGAGAATGACTCACATTGGAGATTTAATTGAGCAGAGCCTAGCCTACTGATTAGCCTTTTAACCTAAATTTAATAACAGGCACACAATTCGGTTAGTAACTTAATACAGCATTTACGATAACTCACGAGATTAAAACCTTCACAACGAATGACAAGGTGCGATACTTAAACATCCATTGAATTAACAACGAATGACAAAGCATAAACCCTAATGTGGGCAGCACTTAAACATCCATTGGATAGTTTAATCGATCGGACATTGAATCGTATCAGCGATCGAGTTATTACCCTATATTGCGGCGATGATTAGTGATCCGTGTGTGTTGTGATAGTAAACAGAGCGTAACTCAGTGTATATTTCGAATTTTTACGTCGTTCAAGCGCCCAATTTCAAGTCCCAAACACCCCTATTTATACACAAAAATTAACCCCCCCTCGCGTGACGCGAGGGGTATCCTTGTAGGCTTCGCGTGACGCGAAGGGTCATCTATTTTCATAGGATAGCCACGTCCTTGACTAGCCTTGCTGACTTGACGGTTTCTCAAAATTCGTTTTTGACAGCAAATTATTTAGATAATCGTAACTAGGGTTTTACCCCCCTGAGTTTTAGGGGCCCTGATCCTGATTCTGATTATTCTGAAAATTTTAGGGTTTGTGCAGAATCACTTGGGTGTCTCAATTAGGGTTTCCTATTGGATAAATTAATTTAATAAATAGGACTTTTGATGAGAGTTGTTACATTCTCCCCACCTTAATAAAAATCTCGTCCTCGAGATTTATTGGAATAATTGAGGATACTTTCTCTTCATTTCTGATTCCAGCTCCCAAGTGTATTCAGGTCCTCGTTTCGAATCCCACTTGACTTTAACTAATACTAGTCGTTTGTGCTTGAGAAACTTCACTTTTCTGTCTTCTATCTGAAGAGGTTTCTCTACAAATTTTAACTTTTCGTTTACCTCTATATCTTGGAGAGGTACTACCAAAGATTCGTCTGATAGACATTTCTTGAGGTTGGATACATGAAATACATCATGTACTCCAGCTAACTCTTCTGGTAGTTGTAAACGATAAGCAATTGGTCCTATACGTTGGATCACTGGAAATGGTCCTACGTATCTGGGACTTAGCTTTCCTTTCTTACCAAATCGGACTACTCCTTTCCAAGGTGAAACTTTTAATAGTACTTTGTCTCCAACTTGAAACTCGAGTGGCTTGCGTCTATTGTCTGCATAACTCTTTTGGCAATCTCTAGCCATCTTCAGTCTTTCCTTGATTTGTGTGATCTTATCAGTCGTCTCTTGCATAATCTCGGGACCTGATAATTGACTTTCTCCTATTTTTGCCCAACAAACTGGAGTTCTGCACTTTCTTCCATACAGTGCCTCGAATGGGGCAGTTTCAATACTTGAATGATAACTATTATTATAGGAGAATTCAATTAAAGGTAAGTGATCGTCCCAGTTTCCACCAAAATCTATTACACATGCTCTGAGCATGTCTTCTAGAGTTTGGATTGTCCTTTCACTTTGTCCGTCTGTCTGAGGATGATATGCAGTACTTAGATTTAGTCGAGTTCCCATTGCTTCTTGGAAACTTGTCCAAAAATGGGAAGTGAAACGACTATCTCTATATGATACAATGGAGAGTGGAACTCCATGTAAGGATACTACTTCATCTACATACAACTTTGCCAACCTTTCCATGCTAAAGGTTTCCTTCATTGGCAGAAAGTGAGCAGATTTGGTTAATCGATCTATAATTACCCAAATCGCATCATTACCTTTTCTGGTTTTGGGTAACTTAGTAACAAAATCCATTGTTATGAGTTCCCATTTCCATACAGGCATTTCTAATTGTTGTAGTAGACCTGAAGGTTTCTGGTGTTCTGCCTTAACTTGTGAACAAGTAAGACACTTAGAAACATATCTAGCTATATCCTTCTTCATGCCTATCCACCAGAAATTCTTTCTTAAATCTTGATACATCTTATTGTTTCCATGGTGTATGGTATACCTAGATTTATGAGCTTCTTCTAAAATCTTATTTCTTAATTCTCCCTGCTTAGGTACCCATATTCTGCTTTTGTGGAATCTCCAAATTCCATCAGCTCCTTGTTCTACTTCCTTTATTCGTCCCTTCATTCCTTCAGTATCATCCTTGATTGCTGTTTCTTGAATATTCTTCAATTGTTCCATTAAATCTAACTGTAGATTTAACCTAAGAGCACGAACTCGTCGTTGTTTCTCATGATACTTACGACTTAAGGCATCTGCAACTATATTTGCCTTTCCTTCATGATATTGAATATCACAATTGTAGTCACTTAGGATTTCCATCCATCTCCTTTGCCTCATGTTTAACTCTTTTTGCCCAAATATATATCTTAAACTTTTATGATCTGTATAGATAGTAAACTTACTTCCATACAGATAATGTCTCCAAATTTTCAGGGCAAAAATTATGGCTCCTAATTCTAAGTCATGAGTTGTATAATTTTCTTCGTGCTTTTTCAATTGTCTTGAAGCATACGCAATTACCTTCTTGCGTTGCATTAACACACATCCAAATCCTAGTTTTGAAGCATCACAATATACTTCAAAATCTTCAGTTCCTTCTAGTAAGGCTAAGATTGGAGCATTGGTTAATTTCTGTTTCAAGATTCTAAAGGCTTCTTCTTGTTTAGGTCCCCATTCAAACTTAACTGCTTTACAGGTTAGCTTAGTTAATGGTACAGCTATCTTGGAAAAATCCTTAATAAACCGTCTATAATATCCAGCTAAACCTATAAAACTTCTAATTTCCATTGCGGATTGCGGAACCTTCCATTTGGTAATCGCCTCTATTTTAGCAGGATCTACATGAATACCTTCGTGATTCACCATGTGACCTAAGAATTGCACTTCTTGTAACCAAAATTCACATTTCGAAAATTTGGCGTACAGCTTTTCTTTTCTTAACAAAGTTAAGAGTGCATGCAAGTGCTGACAATGCTCTTCCTGACTTTTGGAATAAATAAGTATATCGTCGATAAAAACAATTACAAATTTATCCAAATATGGTTTACAGATCCTATTCATCATGTCCATGAATGCTGCAGGTGCATTCGTTAATCCGAAGGGCATGACTATAAACTCGTAATGACCATACCTAGTTCTGAAAGCAGTCTTAGGTATGTCTTCTTCTTGTACCTTCAACTGATGATATCCGGAGCGTAAGTCGATCTTAGAAAAATATCTAGCTCCTTGAAGTTGATCTAATAAATCATCAATCCTAGGTAATGGGTATCGATTCTTAATTGTAACCTTATTCAGTTCTCTATAATCAATACACATTCTCATTGAACCATCCTTTTTCTTAACAAACAACATTGGCGCTCCCCAAGGGGATGAGCTAGGATGTATGAATCCTTTGCTTAGTAATTCATCTAATTGCTTTTTCAGTTCTAACATTTCGGTAGGAGCTAACCGATAAGGTGCCTTAGCTATCGGTGTAGTTTCACGAATTAGATGAATCCTAAATTCTAATTCCCTATCTGGTGGTAATCCTGGTAACTCTTCTGGAAATATATCTGAGTATTCTGAGACTACAGGAATTTCCTTAAGTTCTTTATTCTTAGTATTAATGATTACTGAAATCATATATACTATTCCTTGTTTTCGTTCATAACTAGCAACTTTCATTACTGATATGAACTTCATGGGTTTACGTGGTTTATCTCCTGTAATCGTGATTACTTCTCCAGTAGGTATTTGAATTTCTATGGAATTCTTATCACAAAGGATTCGAGCATGGTTGGCTACTAACCAATCCATTCCTAACACAACATCAAATTCGGCAAATTTTATAGGTAATAGGTTTGCAAAGAATTTATGACCTGAAAGTTCTATATTTTCCTTTTGTAAAACTTTATCTATGCTAACAGAATTTCCGTCTGCCGTTTTGACTGTAAAAATCTGCCTAAGTTTGGTTAATGGTAAGTTAAGAGCTTGGCAGAATGAAGTATTGATAAAACTTTGGTTTGCACCAGAGTCAAATAATACTTTTGCATACACGTTGTGGACTAAAAACGTACCCGCTATCACATCTGAAATAAGTTCTGCTTCTTGAGTGGTCAGCTGGAATGCTCTAACATTCTTTTTAGTAGCTCCATCGGCCGTCCTGGCTTTATTGTCTGCTGGTTTGCCCAATTTAGGACATTCTGGTTTAAAATGTCTTGTTTCTCCGCAGTTATAGCAGACTCTTGTTTTCTTTCTGCAATCTTCTTCACGATGTCCTACCATTTTGCAAAAATTACAGGTTACATTACATCTTCCATAATGTTTCTTTCTGCAATTTATGCAGAACGGCGGATTTGAAGATTGCCCTGTTCCTCTTCTCTTGAAGCTGTTATTATTACCCGTACGAAATCCTTGGGTAATTTTCTGAGCCAGTTCCTTTTTCCTATTATCATCCCTTGTGCGCACCAGTTCATCAGTTAGGGTGTTGGCTAATTCCACTGCATCGTCAATAGTGTGAGGTCTCGCAGCTTTAACGATGTTACGGATTTCACCAATCAATCCCCAAATATAGCGAGAAATGAGTACCGGTTCTGGCGAAGCCAGTGTTGGTACCACTCTAGCATATTCAAAGAATGTTGAAGTATAACCGCGACAATCTATACCCATCATTCGATGATTTAAGAACTTATTTGCCATTTGATCTTTTTCATATTCGGGACAGAATTTTCTTTCTACAAGACTCTTAAATTCTTCCCAGTTCATAGCATACACCATCATCCTTCCTTTTGCTTGTAACACCGTGTTCCACCATTCTAGCGCCCCTTCTTTAAAAAGATTTGACGCGTACATGACCTGATCGTCCTTGGCACATTTGCTTATGGTAATTACTGCCTCGGTTTTCTCTAACCAACGCAGTGCCACAGTCACTCCTTCATTGCCTGCAAATTCTGTGGGTTTGCAAGCAAGAAATTCTTTGTAAGTGCAACCAGGTATTGCAGCTTTCATTTTCTTAGGGAGCGGAGCCTGCCGTGGTTCATTATCATGATTAATATGATCATTGCCTCCGTTTACGCTATTACTGAAGTTATCTTCAGAAATACGTTTGCTCGGAATGATTTGTTGAGGTTCAACAGGTTTCTGTACAGCAGCGACTATTGCGGGAATAGCATTAGCTATCCCTTGAGCAACGATATTTTCTATATCTTGCCTAGTCATATATTGATCCCCCGGTTGTTGTTCAGATTGATTAACCTCATTAACTGGTTCATTATTAGCGTTTTCCATCTGATAATTAATATATATAATTTTATTAGTATCAAATAACAATTATATATAAAACAATCATACAATTTTCACAACACACATATAGTCAAAACTATTGATTTTTCGATTTCCCTTTATATTTAATAGTATGCATCAATACACACAATTACTAAGTTAAAATTTCATAGATAACCTTTAAATATTATTTCATACCGTGTGATTACAAAACAACTGAAATTTTAAAACACAATAGAGTTTACTTATTTATTTACTAGATATAGTTTCTGGATTTTTAGGTGATAAAGGTTACTAAAACTTAAGTCAAAGTTTTAAAGATTTGCATTTACTGCTACAGTGGCTAGCATATATAGATTTGCCCATTTCTCATCTAACTTGTCCTCCCAAGGTGTTTTACTGGTTAATTCCTGGGTTTCCTGTTTAATCTTCTTTTCTCGGAATTTCTTTATTTTCTCTTTACCTTTTCTAATAATCAGACTTCTTTTACTAGGAGAAAGTGGTTCCTCATATTGTGCCTTTCGCACAAATATTCCTTCATCAGGAATTACAGACTGATTTGAGGATTTTGTTTGGGATGAACTTCCCTTCTCGTTGGATGACCTATCTAATTTAAGATAGATGTTTGACAGCTTTTGTTTACCCATACTGTACACAATTATTCAAATAAGAAAACACATAATCACAGAATAACAAGTAGAAAAAAATTAAGTATTTTCTAAATACTTAATAGGCTTAAATCAGTGGCTCTGATACCACCTTTTTCTGTCACGGCCCCCGACCTGGTTTGACCCGTTTTAGGAGCCGCAGGACAGAAAATCCCGTGGTATTTATTTAACAGCGGAAGTTTTCTTCAGGATCTTTTTAAAACTGAAATATTTCCTGATTATTTTATTTCACAACTCGAGATAAAACCCGGTAATTTACAATTGTATGATTTCACTGGGAAATATTTATTTTACAAAACATGTTTCTTTATTTTATACTGAGCCACTTCCTTAAGCTTGTAGTGCTTCACGGTTCTTTTCCTTGATCACAACAGATCACCTAAAACATGTTTGAAAAAGGTTTTGTCAGCGGGAAATACTGAGTGAATCATTCTTTTTACTAAAAGACTCGTTTGTTATAATTTACAGTATTAAGAGAGATTACAATGTTTCCAGATTTCAACCAACTACCCACAGTATTTGTCACTCGACCATCCATTGGTAACCTCATTGTCCAATGGTGTCTATGACTATGGTCATATCACTCATTGGCTAACTCGTTGTCCAATAGTGACGGTTATCAAGTAATGTATACAAAACCCCACATACCGGCTGTAATTTGGTGACTACATAAACTTAATCCCTGTAATTATAACTTTGAAAATAAACATGCTTTTGAAATTAAATTTGATAAAAAGAGAATGACTCACATTGCAAATTTAATTGAGCAGAGCCTAGCCTACTGATTAGCCTTTTAACCTAAATTTAATAACAGGCACACAATTCGGTTAGTAACTTAATACAGCATTTACGATAACTCACGAGATTAAAACCTTCACAACGAATGACAAAGTGCGATACTTAAACATCCATTGAATTAACAACGAATGACAAAGCATAAACCCTAATGTGGGCAGCACTTAAACATCCATTGGATAGTTTAATCGATCGGACATTGAATCGTATCAGCGATCGAGTTATTACCCTGTATTGCGGCGATGATTAGTGATCCGTGTGTGTTGTGATAGTAAAAAGAACGTAACTCAGTGTATATTTCGAATTTTTACGTCGTTCAAGCGCCCAATTTCAAGTCCCAAACACCCCTATTTATACACAAAAATTGACCCCCCTCGCGTGACGCGAGGGGTACCCTTGTAGGCTTCGCGTGACGCGAAGGGTCATCTATTTTCATAGGATAGCCACGTCCTTGACTAGCCTTGCTGACTTGACGGTTTCTCAAAATTCGTTTTTGACAGCAAATTATTTAGATAATCTTAACTAGGGTTTTACCCCCCCCCCCCCCTGAGTTTTAGGGGCCCTGTTCCTGATTCTGATTATTCTGAAAATTTTAGGGTTTGTGCAGAATCACTTGGGTGTCTCAATTAGGGTTTCCTATTGGATAAATTAATTTAATAAATAGGACTTTTGATGAGAGTTGTTACACAACTGCAGCATTGCGATGGTTAGAAAAGACCGAAGCAGTAATTATGATAAGTAAATGTGCTGAAGAAGATAAGGTTATGTATGCGTCAAATCTTTTCAAAGAAGGGGCGTTAGAATGGTGGAATACAATACTTCAAGCCAAAGGAAGAAAGGTGGCTTATGCCATGAATTGGGAGGAATTTAAGCAATTAATGGAAAGAAAATTCTGTCCCGAGTATGAAAAGGAACAAATGGCAAATAAGTTCCTAAACCATCGGATGATGGATGTAGACTATCGAAGGTATACATCGACATTCTTCGAGTATGCAAGAGTAGTACCAACCCTGGCTTCACCAGAACCAGTACTTATTTCCCGTTATATTTGGGGATTAATTGGTGAAATCCGAGATATCGTCAAAGCTGCGAGACCCCGCACTATTGACGATGCTGTAGAATTAGCTAATACCCTAACTGACGGACTGGTACGCACAAGAGAAGAAACCCGGAAAAAGGAAGTAGCTCAAAAGCTTACCCAGGGATTCCGTATGGGTAACCGAAGTAATTTCAAAAGAAAGGGAACTGGGCAATCTTCCACTGGTCCATTTTGCAATTCTTGCAAAAGGAAGCATTTTGGAAGATGCAAGGGATCTTGCAATTTTTGCAAAATTCCAGGGCACCAAGAAGAAGACTGTAGGAAGAAGAAAGCAATAGTCTGCTACAACTGTGGAGAAGCAGGACATTTCAAACCAGAATGCCCTAAATTGGTTAAACTAGCAGACAACAAAGCCAAGACGGCCGACGGAGCTGCCAAGAAGAATGTTCGAGCATTCCAGTTAACTGCTCAGGAAGCCGAGCTAATCCCTGACGTGATAGGTGGTACGTTCCTAGTTCACAACGTTTACGCAAAAGTATTATTTGACTCTGGTGCAAACCAAAGTTTTATCAATACTTCATTCTGCCAAGCTCTTAATTTTCCTTTGACCAACCTTAGGCAAATTTTTACAGTCGAAACGCCAGATGGGAATTCAGTTAAAATAGATAAGGTTTTGCAAAATGTAGAAATAGAACTTTCAGGTCATAAATTTTCTGCAGACCTGTTACGAATGAAATTAGCCGAATTCGATGTCGTATTAGGAATGGATTGGTTAGTAGCCAACCATGCTCGAATTCTTTGTGATAATAATTCCATAGAAATTCATACACCCACAGGAGAATTAGTAGTAGTTACAGGAGATAAGCCACAAAAGCCACTGAAATTCATTTCAGTAATGAAGATGGCTAGTTATTCAAGGAAACAAGCAATGGTGTATATGATTTCAGTAATCATTAACACTAAAGGTAAGGAATTTAAAGAAATTCCAGTAGTATCCGAATACCCAGATGTATTCCCACAGGAACTACCTGGATTACCACCAAATAGGGAAGTCGAATTTAGAATTCATCTAATTCCTGGAATTACACCGATAGCCAAAGCACCCTATCGGTTAGCACCCACCGAAATGTTAGAATTGAAAAAGCAGTTAGATGAATTACTAAGCAAAGGATTCCTACAACCTAGTTCATCCCCATGGGGAGCACCAGTGTTGTTTGTAAAGAAGAAAGATGGTTCGATGCGAATGTGTATCGATTATAGAGAATTAAATAAAGTTACAATTAAGAATCGATACCCATTACCTAGGATTGATGATCTTTTTTATCAACTCCAGGGAGCTAGATATTTTTCTAAAATAGATTTACGATCCGGATATCATCAATTGAAGGTATAAGAAGAAGACATACCTAAAACTGCTTTCAGAACTAGGTATGGTCATTACGAGTTTACAGTCATGCCCTTTGGTTTAACAAATGCTCCTGCAGCATTTATGGACATGATGAATAGAATCTGTAAACCGTATTTGGATAAATTTGTAATTGTCTTCATCGACGATATACTTATTTATTCCAAAAGTCAGGAGGAACATTGTGAGCACCTGCATGTACTCTTAACCTTGTTAAGAAAAGAAAAACTCTATGCCAAATTCTCAAAATGTGAATTTTGGCTACGGGAAGTGCAATTTCTAGGACACATGGTGAATCACGATGGCATTCACGTAGATCCTGCTAAGATTGTAGCAATCAACAAATGGAAGGTTCCTCAATCAGCAATGGAAATTAGAAGTTTTATAGGGTTAGCCGGATATTATAGACGGTTTATTAAGGATTTTTCCAAGATAGCTGTACCATTAACTAAGCTAACCTGTAAATCAGTTAAGTTTGAATGGGGACCTAAACAAGAAGAAGCCTTTAGGATTTTGAAGCAAAAGTTAACAAATGCTCCAATTCTAGCTTTACCAGAAGGAACATAAGATTTTGAGATATATTGTGATGCTTCAAAACTAGGATTAGGATGTGTGTTAATGCAACGCAAGAAGGTAATTGCGTATGCATCAAGGCAATTGAAAAAGCCGAGGAAAATTATACAACTCATGACTTAGAGTTAGGAGCCATAATTTTTGCCCTTAAAATTTGGAGACATTATCTGTATGGAAGTAAGTTTACTGTCTATACAGATCATAAAAGTTTAAGATACATATTTGGGCAAAAAGAATTGAACATGAGGCAAAGGAGATGGATGGAAATCCTAAGTGACTACGATTGTGATATTCAGTATCACGAAGGAAAGGCAAATGTAGTTGCAGATGCCTTAAGTCGTAAGTATCATGAGAAACAAAGACGAGTTCGTGCTCTCAGATTAAATCTACAATTAGATTTAATGGAGCAACTGAAGAATGTACAAGAAACAACAATAGAGAACGCTGCTGAAGGAATGAAGGGACGAATAAAAGAATTAGAGCAAGGAAATGATGGAATTTGGAGATTCCATAAGAAAAGAATTTGGGTACCTAAGCACGTAAATTTAAGAGATAAGATTTTAGAAGAAGCTCATAAATCTAGGTATACCATGCATCCTGGTAACAATAAAATGTACCAAGATTTAAGAAATAATTTATGGTGGATAGGAATGAAAAAGGACATTGCTAGATATGTTTCTAAGTGTCTTACTTGTTCACAAGTTAAGGCAGAACACCAGAAACCCTCAGGTCTATTACAACAACTAGAAATGCCTGTATGGAAATGGGAACTTATAACAATGGATTTTGTTACTAAGTTACCCAAAACCAGAAAGGGTAATGACGCGATTTGGGTAATCGTAGATCGATTAACCAAATCAGCTCATTTTCTACCTATGAAAGAAACCTTTAGCATGGAAAGATTGGCAAAGTTGTATGTAGATGAAGTAGTATCCTTACATGGAGTCCCACTCTCCATTGTATCGGATAGGGATAGTCGTTTCACATCTCATTTCTGGAAAAGTTTCCAAGAAGCAATGGGAATCCGACTAAATTTAAGTACTGCATATCATCCACAAACAGACGGACAAAGTGAAAGAATGATACAAACTCTAGAAGACATGCTCCGGGCATGTGTAATAGATTTTGGTGGAAACTGGGATGATCACCTACCCTTAATTGAATTCTCCTCTAACAATAGTTATCATGAAAGCATCGAAACTGCCCCATTCGAAGCACTGTACGGACGAAAGTGCAGAACTCCCGTATGCTGGGTAGAAATAGGAGAAAGTCAATTGTCAGGACCAGAGATTGTGCAAGAAACTACCGACAAGATCACTCAAATCAAGGAAAGACTGAAGACGGCTCGAGATCGTCAGAAGAGTTATGCAGATAATCGACGTAAGCCGTTAGAATTTCAAGTCAGAGACAAGGTACTATTAAAAGTTTCTCCTTGGAAAGGAATTGTTCGGTTTGGTAAGAAAGGAAAGCTGAGTCCAAGATACGTAGGACCATTTTTAATAATCCAACGTATAGGACCAGTTGCTTATCGTTTACAACTACCAGAGGAGATGGCAGGAGTAGATGATGTATTTCATGTATCCAATCTCAAGAAATGTCTATCTGACGAATCCCTGGTAGTACCTCTTCAAGATATAAAGGTAAATGAAAAGTTAAAGTTTGTTGAGAAGCCATTACAAATAGAAGATAGAAAGATCAAGTTTCTCAAGCACAAGCGGCTAGTGTTGGTCAAAGTCAAGTGGGATTCAAAGAGAGGATCCGAATACACTTGGGAACTGGAATCGGAAATGAAGCGAAAGTATCCTCACTTATTCCAATAAATCTCGAGGACGAGATTTTTATTAAGGTGGGGAGGATGTAATAACTCTCATCAAAAGTCCTAATTATTATCTTATTTTGTCCAATAGGAAACCCTAATTAAGACCCCCCAAGTGATTCTGTATAAACCCTAAAATTTTCAGAACAATCAGAATCAGGATCAGGGCCCCTAAAACTCAGGGGGGGGGGGGTATTCCCTATTTACGATGATCTACATAAATTGCTGTCAAAACCGAATTTTGACAAACCGCTGACTCACCTGAGCTACAAACACACAGGGCTACCCTATGGTAGAGGGTGACCCCTCGCGCCACGCGACGCCCCCAACATGACCCCTCGCGTCACGCGAGGGGGTCAATTTTTTAGTATAAATAGGGATGTTTGGGAATTGAATTCTGGCACTTGAACGACGTTAAAATTCGTTTTACACTTCGAGATATCACCTGTTTACTACCAAAAACACATACATAAGCCTGAATTCTGTCGCGATAACAGGGTAATAACTCGATCGCTGCTACGATTCAATGTCCGATCGATTGAAACTATCCAATGGATGTTTAAGTGCTGCCCACATTAGGGTTAAGCTTTGTCATTCATCGTAAATTCGATGGATGTTTAAGTATCGCACTTTGTCATTCGTTGTGAGGGTTTAATCTCGTGAGTTATCGTAAATGTTGTATTAGTTACTGACCTAGTTCGTGTGCATGTTATTAATTTAGGTTACAAGGCTAAACAGTAGGCTTAAACTCTGCCCATTAAATCTACAATGTGAGTTATTCTCTTTTTATCAAAAGCATTTTACAATACTCCATTTTCAAATGTTATAATTACAGGGATTAAGTCGTGGTTATCTTAATCACTGGCTAGTGGGGTATTGTGCACATTACTAATTTCTCACGGGTTAGGCTAATAAATCCTCACCGTGATAAACGTCACTACTTGGGGTAGGACCCAATAGTGGTATGACCATCGTCACACGGGTGACAAGGAGCCAGATAAAAATAAGATAAAAGCCATTGTAATCGCTCTTATGCTGTAATTAATAACCAATGTGTCATTTCACAAACTTGAATAACTCACCAGTATTTCCCCGCTGAAAAAAAATATTTTTTTAAACTTGTTTCAGGCGACCTGCTGTAAATCAAGGAAACGTGCTACGGAGCACTAACAAGCTTGAAGAGGTGGCTCAGTTAAAATGAATAAAACATGTTTTAATAAATCAGGGAATTTACTTGTGAAATTCCTCTATTGTAAATTACGGGGTATATCTCGGATTATGAAATAAAATAATTGGGCATTTTGAGTTTTTAAAAGATCCTGTTAAAAATCTTCCGCTATCGCATAAATTAGATACCACGGGTTCCTGTCCCGCGGCTCCTGATCGGGTCAAACCGGGGCTGGGGCCGTGATAGCGGGTTAACAAATAGTATGAATTCTAGCATGAACTTAAGCATAACAAAGCATGTATAAGGATTGATTGAATAAAGCATGTTTGTGAATCGTGCATTTTAACAAGTAAAACATATTGCACCCAAAGTGTGATAAAAGGAAATGGGTCAAGTGTACTTACGGTTTCTCAAAGTTGTTCCTTTGGTAATCCCGTGAAGAGTTGGAGGTTCTAAGCTTCCTTAGAATACTTAATGTTTTGTTTAGAACTCTTCGAGTTCTCTTCCTTGCTTGGAAGATTTTAAGAGAATTAGAGGGATTAAGAGGAGAAAGGTTAGAACACTTAGTGTTCTTTTAGAATTCTTAGAATTCTTGATTTAGAGAGATTAAGAGAAGATTGAGAAGATTGAGAGAAGAATGGTGTGAAGAAAATGGTAGGAGGAGGTTGGTATTTATAGGTGAAGAAGGTGGTAGGTGATTGGTGGAGATAATAAAAAGATAAATAAAAAAAATAATTATAATGGATAGTGGAGGTGGAAAAGGTGATTGAAGGAGGTGGAAAAGGTGATTGGAGAAGAAAAGAGGTGGAAAAGTGTTTGGTATAATCTTTGGTATTTATTGAGTATATGATATGTATAAATGCATAATTCAAGTATTGTAAATGTACGTATAAGTAATTATACGTCCAATCACAATGTTCACGTATTTAAAATACGTATTTACGATTGTTTGTTTGTACAAATTAGGTACGAGTTTGCGTGTAACGCCAATGTATCAAGTTTGCACATAAATGGAACGAATGTATGATATGTTTAATTTAAAGTATAATTCATGTATAATGATCAAGTTTTATTACGATCAAAGCCTCGGATTACAATGATTGAATACGAATACAATGGATATACGATTACAAAAATGCGAAGCGTTACAGTCACCCGATCGACCTGCAATCCGATCGGGTAGCACTGGTTGTCATGACTTAATCAAACTCAAAGACCTGAATGACGAACGGATCATCGTCCGATCGGGTTGCCACCCGATCGGGTGACGTTTAGATCTTCAACACTTAGACATTTTTACAAATCTTCATCGCTCATCAGTTTAACGGATTGTCACCCGATCGGATTGCCATCCGACCGAGTGACCAGTCAACAGCGAATTGTCACCAACCAAAGTGTCCCGCCCGATCGAACAGCCGCCCGACCGGAGTGCTGTCCGATCCATTGACACTTTTACACCGTTTAACGCACTACTCATCGCTTACGTTATCGCTTTATAGTCAGGCTAATCTCAGACGCGCTCTCAATCAATCCAATCAAGTTGTGTTTACTCGCTGAACACGCACTGTGAGTATACTTGAACCCTTTTTGCTTTTGCACTTTTGGGTGAAACATACGTTGCTATCGAATCAAATCATATCAAATGCTTAAACTATTTAACACTTGCGAATGACTTACTTGCATAGTTATACGTGATGCTAGTTACATATGTGCTAGGACTTATACTCGCGACGTCCCACCATGACTAGTATAGTACTATTGCGCCCGATGAGGTCTAGTTTGCCATCGCGTATTCGAGCATCGAGGACTTAGCTGGTAGTATCAGTTTTGTGGGTATATATGTCGTGTATCCCGTTTATGTATGTAGGAATTCGCATCACTTTTAATCTATTATGCTATTACATATCAAACCTGTATACTCGCCAATACTTTTGTATTGACGCTATTTTAACGTATGTTGCAGGTTTAGACGCAGGCTACATCAAATCAAGCTAGGAAGTCTAGAAACTCAACTAAAATCTAGGTTGTCGGATTTGTATTGTTCGAGAGAACACAAAATATGTGATAACTTATGTGACTATATTCGTTTATTAGTATGGGATAATGAACGCATTAAATAATGTCGCTAATAGTTGTTATGGATTCTCCTAAGTAATCTGATTCGCCTAGTGCCACGCCCCGATGATTCCGCCATCGGTTGGGGTGTGACAGTATCCTATGATTACGTGTAATTTTGTTTGGAATCCACTTGTACTCTATCATGTCGTGTTGTATGTATACGCGTTGTACGGTATCATTAATTGACGTATTTTGTTGTTAAATGTCGTATTATGACGTATATTGTCATTATGTTTGCGTATTATGGCATATATTGTCCGTACAGGTCGTGTCGTGTCGTGTCTGTGACGTTTGGTATTGTCACATTTATAGTTTGTAAGTGTCGTATTAGGGTGTAGATTGTCTACACGTGTCGTGTTATCGTGTATTATAGTGTAGTATGTCCCCACTTGTCATATTGTTCCGTATTATGGCGTATTATCTCTATACGGTGTCGTATTTTGACGTATATTGCCGGTTACTTTACGTGTTGTATCCATTAAACAAACAAAAAAACACCTTAAATACATTATACAAACAAAATATCTTTAAAATTACAAATAACCTATACGATACATATACAAGAACTTTACTACACCTATATATGGTTATACGGGACCTATACCTCACCTATATTATACTACATTGCATATGGTATTCTTAAAAAATTAAGAAGTTTTTATTTAAAAAAATATTTTTTTAGAAAATTTTGTTAAAACCATAAACAAAAGTATAAAAAAAATTTGTAAAAAATAATAAACCAATACCAACCGTATATGTTCAGTCAAATAGACAAAATCTGACACATCAGTCTTTATTGGGAATTAAAAAAACAATACGACCTGTATAGGCGTATCCAACCCGTATTAAATGTGTAGATTTAGTAATTTAGGTGGGCTAATAATACGACGCTTATTAAGAAACATGTTATATGCCTAGATTTCGTCACAAGATTTTTCTTTTGGACAGTACTAGTGGGAATGCCCGCACGTTGCTGCGGGTAATTATGTTTTTTTGTCGCACCTTGAGTGACGGGTTTCACGTATTTTATTTATAAAAATAATTTGTTGATACACCTATCAAAGATGTTTCTTCTACTATGTTTTTTAACTTCATTTGACCCTTCAGAAATAAAAGAATCCATAGTTATAAATAGATCAAAATTGCCACCAATACCATTAGTGTCAACATTAATATTTCAGTCCTCTTTATGTGATGATTGTTAAGAAGATATGGTGATGTGAAAAAAAAATACAAAATCAAACATGATCACTTGGAATAGTGTTTATCACATTCTGCTACATCTCTTAGAGAAGTGTACATGTAAACCAGACATGAATAAATAATTGCTTATTTTCTAGATATAAGATTTTTGTGGATTTTTCACAATTTTTAGTTTCAAAAATGTCCTAGTTTTCATCGATTATAATAAGTTTGATACTTGACATTAACACACTCTAAAATTTCTGTTATTTTTTTATAAAATTTCTATCATACTCTCATTATTAAAAATTTCTGTTTTTTTTTTATATAACATAAATCCACTACAGATTTTTCTATTTGAAAATGTACCAGTTTGAAACAATCAAATAAACTTTGGCTTCTTTTTTGAATTTCATTTAGCAAGCCTTAAAGCACCAATTGAAGTTATTCATTTGTACAAAGAAAGTTATACAAATTAATTACTAAACTTTCTTTTATAAACGACTTAACATGTGCACATAGCATTAAACAGAATCACACAACTTTTGGCTCCACTTCGTGCAACCAGCAACCCGTGTTATTCGGCATAACCACATCTATCATCTCTGGATACGATTAGACCATGCGTAGTCGATGGGGTGAATAATGCCCCACCCTTGGGCGTTGTCCGCCACATGTCGTCCTAGTCAGCAAAGGGGCGTTATTCACAAAGGGGCGTAGTGGTGATAACGCCCAATAATGCCCCGTCAATCATTACAAAATTATTTAATTAAATAAAACGAAATCCATCAAAAAATATTATTGGACAAAGACAATGAAGATGAAGTGTGATTGGACCATCAAAATGGGCAGTGGCGAAGCTTGGAAAAAAAGTTCGGGGGGTCGGAAGGTAACGGACCTAAAGAAAAAATTCTATCGCGAGTTTCAAGGTTTATGTTCGGGTCGGACGTCGGTGATTCGATTTGGGTATGGTCGGGTCAAACATTAATATCAAATAAAAAACGTTCTCGAACATTAAAAAAGAAGCTATCATTTTATTCTCCCCCATAGCATAATCTACTAACAAAACAAGTTAACAAATCACCCTAAATTTCAAACTCTAATTTTTATCTAAATCAAATCACAATAAGATTAAACAAATAAAATTAGACATAGTTACAGAAAGATTCAACAAGTTTAGGGCAAAAATTCAGACCAATTTCACCCATAATTTCAACCTAAATCATATAAATCGCAGCCCTAAATTAAACCTAAAGATAAAAACACATACCTTTAACCTTATGAAGATTGAAGAAGTCGAACAAGAGTACAAGACTACAACAACGAGCAGGGTTTTGGTTTCTTTTCTCGAACAAGAAGCTGAAGTCGAACAGTTCTGGAACCTGCGTTTTCCCCCTTCTGCAGTTCTGGCTTGTGGCTTCTGTTCTTCTGGTCGATGTCCCAAAGTAAACGAATTTGGGTTTTTTTTTGTATAGGGTGAGCTTTTAAGTTAGACTATATAATGATTTGATTTGGGTAATATAATATACATTCTAGTATTCTACCAAATATAAGGATTTGGGCTATAATATTTGGACTAATTAAATATTTTATTTGGGCTATATAAATAAAAAAAATTAAAACCGGGGGTCGAAAACGTATATACCTAATTTTTTTTATAAAATCGGGGGGTCGAAAACGTATATACCTACAAAATCCTATACGAAACGTACATATATAACACTACTGACCGAAAAGTTCGGGGGGTCGGGCGCCCCGCCCCTTAAATCCTGCGCCCCTGAAAATGGGGCTTGGGCGTGGAATAAAGCACGCTTCAACTGGATTTTGCCAAAAACACGCCCACGGGGGCGGTTAACACCGGCGTTGTCCGGCGTTTTCTACCAAACAAACGCCCAAACAAGATCGACTACACACGGTCTTAGGACTTGACATATTGTACTTGGTAGTTATATTTTTGTATTAATAATAATGTTTTTGAATTTGTCATGAAAAAAAGGGTTGGATTACATTAGTATGCAGAAAACAAAACACAATCTCCAGAAATAATAAGCTTGTATATATTCAACTTTTAATAGAATAAACACATGAAATTTCTAATATCTAAACCCCAATAGTTATTAAAAAGATAATCACTGTGTCTGATACTCCGAACACAAACATGTAAAGCACCATGCACCCTAATTCAGCCCATTATAGTACATCCGTATTTGTTGATTTCCACTTGTAACATGGGCTTCTTTCCATTATACTATTATTCTAGATTAGCGTTCCACCTCTTTAGGCTGGAGTGGAGGGTGTGGTACCCCTAGGGACTTTATCACGCTACCTCAGCCAGTGGCGGGTCTTGCCCGTTGAACGTGTCAGGGCCGAAAGACACGGACACTAAAAAAAAGCCCGGGATAGTATATATAAAAAATTTCGATCGAAATACGGAAAATTAGCACTACAGCCGAAAGACTTGCCCGGGCCATGGCCCTGCCAGTGGCCTTCTAAGAACCGCCCCTGAGGTCCTCAGCGCCACCTCACCGCCACATCACATGAGGCTTTAAAGCCCCTTCCTTTAACTTGCAGGGTGTGGTTTAAAGTCCCCATTTACACTATAGCGCCCTCCTTTAAAGACCATCAACTTCGAAAATGCCAAATTTGCTCGTTAACGTGCTGGCGGAAGGACAATGGCGCCCCCTTTACTCGTGGCGATTGCCCAATTTAACTAAACATGTTGACATGTTAACCCATTTAAAATTAGAACAAAAATTAAAAAGTATAAGGTCGATATGTCAACCCAATAGTCACAACCCTCAACCCATCAGCTCATTTCGTTTGACTTGTTTAGACTTGTGCTTCTGCTCTTTAGGTTTTAGGTGCAGCCGTGGTGACCAGAGTAGGTTGTGATTGTGCAGAATTCTTGGCCCCAAGAGGCAACATCAGTAGCAACCTGAAAATCAAAGTGCAAGATAATATACAAATCAATATATTTTGTACAAAAATCTTAAATACACATTACCAGCTTATTGACTTACCAAAATATTAGTGGGGTCATGTCTAAAATCACACTAATATACAAATCAATATATTTTGTACAAAAATCTTAAATACACATTACAAGCTTATTGACTTACCAAAATATTAGTGGGGTCATGTCTAAAATCACACTAATATACAAATCAATATATTTTGTACAAAAATCTTAAATACACATTACAAGCTTATTGACTTACCAAAATATTAGTGGGGTCATGTCTAAAATCACACAATGCACCTTCTCTTTCACTTTAAGTCCAACCATCATCAACACAACCAAATCTAGAACTAATAACCAAAATGAAAAACTGAACAGAGGAAACAAAATTGAAAATTTGTGCCAGTGATATACATACCTTTAAAACCCCATTACCAACGCCACAGAAATTGTGGACCCCTTGTGTGGCCGATGGTTTGCCTTCTTTATTAAAAGGATCAATAGGTGCTCGCTGTAAAACAAACGTTAATCGCCACTTCAAGATCTTGGTCAATCATTGACGTTTCGACCGAAGGTAACACTGCTTTCAGCACTGAAAATACAGTCTTGGCGTTAAACGTTAGGTTCTTTATCTCAGAAAAGGCTTCATCCCTTGGCACGTAAACGTCACTTCTTCTTGATTCTGATAATGGATCTGCAATTGCATTATTTCTATTTAGTAAAATGTGGTTTAAATAAAGAATTATATAATTTTTATGTAAAAGATGTGTTATTCTTATCACATGAGAACCACCATGAGTCACAACACAAATTGAGCCACATACAACTTTTGTACAAGCGAACCATCAAATAGATTGAAATTTTTTTGTGAAGTTTTCAAATTGAGTTAAACTATTTACCAATATCAGCATTGCAAACAACTTGAAAACATTAATTTAATCAAAGTTTATTCCAAATCATATGTTCCTCCATCTATCTACCCATGTTCTACTTACTATAGATTGAATGCCTATATTGACTACATATCTTAAAATTAAAAAAATCCTACAGTCAAGTTCCAACTAACCTGAATGATTGACCAGAAGGTTTTCAGCAATTCAAAATAAAGTTGAATAAGTATACACCTTGTGAAGAATATAAAACATACGTGTAACAGAGATTAGCAAATTAAAACAATACAAGCGAAGAATGAAGAACATACCTGTGTAAATAAGAAATAGAGAAAGAAAAACAGATATAAAAAAGTTTATCCACAACAATACCAACGTTGTTCTTCCGGTTGGGTCTGGTCTTCACCGGACTTCCCATTTGCCTTCATTGTCACTACTGTTTTACCACAAACCCTAGCACCACTGTTTGATTATAATATAGCTTTTTATGAATATCATTTGAAAAAATGAGTTAAATTGAAAAGTTACCTGCCTAATTCATTTCAATGTGTTCCAGCAAAGCACAAATCAAACAGAATCGTTCGTTGCTACCTACAAACCCAAACTATAATATAAAAATAACAAAACTACCTTTCAAAAAAGATAAAAATAACAAAAAAACTATGAAAGCAGCTTAAAGATTGATAAATATAAAAAAAACCCTAGATAACATCAATTACCAGATCATTTGAATTAACATATGTTTCCATAATATTTTTACCCTTATGCACCAGATTAAAGATGATAAATACGTACCACGATTGGGCTTTCAATCTGCATCACCGTCACCTAAGATAACACTTTTGCCTTAAATCTTCGTACACTAAGATAACACAATCATACACACACATAAACACACTTTAACGATGTCACTGCCCCCGGCCCGGTTTGACCCGGTCCAGTAGCCGCGGGACAGAAACCCCGTGGTATTTATTTAATTTGGCAGCGGAATTATTAACAGGATCGTTTAAAACTTGAAAATGCCCGATTCATAATTAGGGACAAACCCCGTAATTTACAATAAGGGAATTTCACTGGGAACCCCCTATTTTACAAAAACATGTTTCCTTATTTTTATTAAGCCACTACTTCAAGCTTGTAGTGCTACACTGCACTTTTTCCTGGATCACAGCAGATCACCTGAAACATATTTTAAAAAGGTTTTATCAGCAGGGAAATACTGGCGAGTCATTCAAGTTGCACAAAACGACACATTGTTATAATATACAGTATTAAGGGTGATTACATTGTTTTTATCAACCAATTACCCCAAATCGGTATTTGTCACTCGACAGTATCTGTGACTATGGTCAGATCACCCATTGGCTAACTCGTTGTCCAATGGTGACGGGAAACAAGTAATGTATACAAAACCCCATATACCGGTAGTAATTGAAGATTACAAAGACTTAATCACTGTAATTATAACTTTGAAATAAATAGGGTTTTGGAAAGCAATTTGATAAAAAGAGAATGACTCACATTGCAGATTTAAACGGGCAGAGTTTAGCCTACTGATTAGCCTTGTAACCTAATTTAAATAACAATGCACACGAACTAGGTCAGTAACTAATACATCATTTACGATAACTCACGAGATTAAAATCCTAACAACGAATGACAAAGTGTAATACTTAAACATCCATCGAATTCACGATGAATGACAAAGTATAGCCCTAATGTGGGCAGCACTTAAACATCCATTGGATTGATTTCAATCGATCGGACATTGAATCGTAGCAGCGATCGAGTTAATACCCTGTATCGTAGCAGCACTTCTCTAATGGAAATTATAATTTTGAGCAGTAGAACTTCGTTTTTGAGAAAAGTTTTCGACACCAGTGAACTGCTCATGATCGGATCAATTTATAGCTGAAAAATGGGGTTTACGCGGCCCGCGTAAACCTCCTCTTGATCTTACGCGGCACACGAGGGCCACTTAGGCGTAGACTAGGGCTAGCGTGTCACACCTAGGTCTGCCACGTGTGTGACACGTGGCCTGGCAAGCTGATCCAGAGATTTTATGATCTGTCGCTGCCCGCGTAAGCCTAGGCTTACTCTTACGCGGCCCGCGTGAAACCCAAAAATCTGGTTTTCTTGGTTTTTCATGCAGAGTAGGGTTTCAGGGGTCCGGGTTTTCACTTATGGGTTGTTTTGGGACATTTTTGAAGGTCCTTACAAACGATTCAGTAAAAATAAAATATCAATTGATAGAATGAAAACAAACAAGAACATGTTCCAATCCAGATGGAATAAACAAAAATGAAATTAATGAATGAATTAAGTAGTGAAACATCAAAACAAAACAAAACAAAATGAAATGTAACACAGAAATGAAAAGCAAGATTAATTCAGAAAACAAATGAACCAAACCCTAACTAAAAAACAGAGATTTATACTGGCGAGTTCCCGGCATCGATTTGTGTTACGGCCTGAAACCAGAACGGCCTCCCGTGGTCCTTCTGTCGCAGATAGTACACTACAAATTGGTGGGGTGAAACCGGAATTAGCGTGCGAGTGAGGTCGGCGGCAGCGGTGCTGCTGGCGTGTCTTCAATTCCCTCCCTCTTTGCAGTTTTCTCTCCCATTGTTCTTTACAACATCAGTAGGAGGCGATACAACCTACATAAAACCAGCAACAACCATAATCATCACACAAATTGCAACAATAGTCCAACTTAACACCAAAACCCTTGATCCAATGAGTCATACTTCAAATTCAAAACCACAATCCGAATTGAACATAAACATAAGTAAAAAAAAAAAAAACGTACACAAATGAGCCCTAAAATTATAAAATCTTGAAATGAAAGCGATTTAATTAGGTGCAACTGTGAAATTAGAGGGCTAGGAAATATGAACCTGCACATAAACATACCAGAATTCATTGTAAATCAAAAACCCAATTATGGCAGCAGCTATTCCTGACCGAAAACCCACTTCCAGAGACGTCATCACTGACCGGTAGCCGTTTTTACCCTTGTCCTCGCCACAGATTTAACGACAGTTCACCAAATCATAGCCAACGAAACCCTAGACCATAAAAAACGTTCATCAGTTTCCGAAAATAAAGAAACAAAATAAGAGGTCTGACTTACCTTAGTCACCGGTAAACTGATTATACTCTGAAACCACCGCCGCTGCATCAGATTGGTTGGTTAATCAGGGGTGTTTATGATCCTACACCACCACCTTTAAGGGTTTTTATGTGTGAAGAATCTGAAGAGGGGAGCGACAGTGATAGATCGGCTATAGACGAAATCGATCTGTCGGTGGGTTTTGAGGATCGAAAGACATGAAAAGGCAAATGATTCAATTGCAGGGTAGGTAAGTTGAGAGGCTATGTCGTTTGGATTCGAGAGAGAGAGAGAGAGATACAGATAAAGAGAGAGATGATGAGAAATGGAATAGCCCTAATATGAACCATTCAGGAGAAGAATCGTTTCAATTGCAGGGAGTTATTATTGACAGAAGGGTAAAGTTGGGATTTATGATTAAATTGTATATATAAATTTACCATTATAGCCTTGGAGTGTCTTAAAATATTAAGCCCTTTCCCATTCTACCCCTCTAAAACTTGTTGTATTTCTTTGTACATATTGTTTCAAAACTTGTATACATTGTAAAATTACATCTTTGTCCATCACTTTTTCTTTTTATAGTATTATAGATTTATTTCCGTTGAACTAAATTTAAAAAATATATATATAAATTTATTCAAAAGGAAAGCATTGTTTTCGTCTTCCCTTCCTTTCCTTCTAGAAACTAAAATAGAAATCTAGAATCCTCTTTTCCCCTTCCATTTCTTTCCAGAATCTACTTCTTCATCCATATAAATCCTCCATTCAAACTCGACTTTCCTCATCATCCTCTTATACAACAACTACATCTCAATTCTCATTCAAATTCTTCAATCGCTTTCTACAACAATAATCGAAATGGAATTCAGTGTGATGGGATTAGACACTCCGTTCCTCCGAAACCTCCAACACATCCTCGAATCCACCGATGACCACACAACCGACAACAAGTCCAACAACGGCGGTCCATCTCGGGCTTACGTCCGCGACGCAAGAGCAATGGCGGCAACCCCTGCTGACGTCAAGGAGTATCCAAACTCCTACGTGTTTATTGTGGACATGCCGGGGCTGAAGTCAGGGGATATAAAGGTGCAGGTGGAAGACGACAACGTTTTGGTGATAAGCGGAGAGAGGAACAGAGAGGAAGAGAAGGAAGGAGTCAAGTATGTGAGGATGGAGAGGAGGATTGGGAAGTTCATGAGGAAGTTTGCATTGCCAGAGAATGCGAACACGGATAAGATATCGGCGATTTGTCAGGACGGTGTGCTTACGGTGACTGTGGAGAAGCTGCCCCCGCCAGAGCCCAAGAAGCCGAAGACGATTCAGGTGCAGGTGGCTTGAAGAATGCGTATGCGGTAGTATCGATATGGGAACGAATAATGAATCGGATGTTTGGTGTGTAATGGAATGTTATGAGTGATGGGGTTTAAAGAATGTTAGTGGTTATCTGGTTTGTTGTTTGGCTCTGTTTGCTACCATAATCGACGTGCTGTTTGTTTGTTTTTTAATTAGAACTCTGGCTATTTTGGGTTTAAATTCATGGATGTTTGTCCTTGACCTCTAGCTAAAGGGTAGGAGGACTTGAGTTCTTCTTTAAAGACTCGAGTTTAATTCTCATTTGGTGCAAAAAAGGAGTAAGACACTGTCACACTGGTGGGCAATGATAAGAGACCCAGGGAAACCTAGGTTTGATCTTTGAGCCAAACGGGTTTTACTAGTAATTTTATCGTCATGGCTACGGGCGGGTAGATTACCAGGTTTTCCCCAGAATTGGTGGTGGACGACTCGGGTTACTCTCGGAGTACTCTGTTTGTCCAGTGGGTGCCCCGAGAGTGCTCGGGATTGATTTGTTGGCCGTTAAAAAAAAAATTCATGGATAACAGGTTTAGGAAGTGAATTTGGGTTTGGCGAAACTCTATTTCAAGCCATGAATTTTTTTTTGACTCAACACAAATGATAATTCACCTGAAAATGCATTGACCAAATTATAGAAATGGACACATGGCATATTTTGGGAAATTTATGTAGGTGACATGAATTTCTTACATATTATCAGATAGTTTCCATATACAAAATACTAGGGTTTAGACAAGCATTGCAATGGGGTGCTCGTATTTAAAATACTTGGGTTTAGGCAAGCATTGCAATGGGCTGGGTATGGGTTTGGTACTCATATTCGTATACGGTTGTAAAATCTTGTTTTATACCCGGTCTATTATCCGTTGGGTATTTGACGGGTATTTATTCATTGAATATTGGGTATATCCGTTGCGATTTAATCATAGTTTTAACAAAGTTTAATAAAACAATTCTTTTATTTAAAAAAAAAACTTTTTAAAAATTTATCATGTACTATAGGTTTGGTACATGTTTTCATTATACTATAATATCTATACTATATATAGGGTCGAGTTATTCTACAAATGCTTCTAATTGTAAGAAGTGTAAAAGGATTTATAGAGTGACAAGTGTCTAATAACCTAAAACTAAACTCACTACATCACCACCAAAAACCTAAACACCCCACCCCACCACCACCCAAAAACCTAAACCCCCCACCACCCAAAAACCTAACCCCCCCACCCACCCCCCCCCCCCCCCCCCCTAAAAAAAAAAAAAAACTATACCTCACCAAAAAAAACCCCAAAAAACTTAACCCCCCACCCCTCAAAAACCTAAAAAAAACCCTAACCCCCTCCCCTGCAATAAAAAACAAAAAAAAAAAAATATACCTTACAAAAAAAACCCCAAAAAACCTAAACCCCCCCACCCCCAAAAACCTAAAAAAAACTAAACACCCGCCCCCACCCCCTCGGCAAAAAAAAAAAAAAAAAATTTTTTTGGTGGGTGATGTGGGGGGGGGGGGGGGGGTTGGGGGTTTAGGTTTTCGGTGGTGGTGGATGTTTAAGGTTTTTTTTTTTTTTTTTTTTTTTTTGTAGTGGGGTGTTTTTGTGTAGTGGGTTTTTTAGGTTGTTGGACACTTGTCACTCTATAAATCCTTCTTACACTTCTTACAATTAGGATCCTTTGTATTTGATCCTAATCCACTATATATATACTACCTCCGTCTCATTAAATGTGTCTTATTTTGAATTTTCAAAGTCTTTATTTATAAACTTTGACTTTAATTATATATTTTTGTGTTATATAAAACTTGATGAAAATTAACCCGATAAAAACACTTGTAAAACACACTCAAATCATATAACTTTCATCAAGTATTATCTAACACAAACAAAATTATTTAAGGTCAAAGTTTACAAATAAAGACTTTGAAAATTCAAAATATGACACTTTTAGTGGGACGGAGGGAGTAATGCATATTCGAGGGGCAGAAATGGTCATTTGCCACTTTTTCAACATTTACAAGCCCTTAAAGCTTATTGTACAAGTGTTTAAAGCATAATCTTTAAACCCCCAAATATAAACCCTAGAAGTGAAATCTGGCGGCCTTTCTCCAATTTCAAAATTCAAATGACATATCCCAATCTCTCCGTCCTTTTTCCTGACATCTCCACATCCAATTCAAAATTCAAACCATCATTTCAAATTTCAAACCAACCTACTTCTCTCTCTAAAAAGTTATGGACCATTCCTCTCATTCGATTTCTCAGCATAATCTTTAAACCCCCCAAATATCAATCCTTCAACACCAGTGGTGATCTGAGAACTCAAAGTGGTTTATAGAAAGGATTATGTTAGATCGTGAGTTGCAGGAGCATAGATTGAAGGAACCCGTCGATGATGGCTAGAATCAGCTTTCAAGTTACCAGATCTGTAAGCAGAGGTACCAAATCTGGGGGGTTGGTATGGTGGCGGGTCGTAGAAGATCCTGTAACAAATGGTGGAGGTTGGTGTGCAAATGCACCGGCGACTTCCATTTAGGGTTTCGACGGACCACTTTTCATTCTTTTTCTCCGTACAAAGAGGTAACGTCTGACTTCTTAAATGCCCCATTCCAGCACTTGATGTTCATTCCGTTTATTTTATAAATGTTAATTCTCTCTCTTGTTATTTGCATTTAGACACAGTTTTGTGCAATGTAACATAAGGTCTGATTGTACGTGTCTTGGTAGCTTTAAATTGTGATTTCTTGCTGGTATGGTCTTCAACTTCATTACTTTTAATATTCGTATTTTTGTTTTTTGGATTTGAAATTTGCAGGTGACAATTATGGGATTTGAAATTTGTAGGTAACAATTATGGGATTTGAAATTTGCAGGGCAAAGATGAGGGTTTCGTTCCGTGATCATCAGCAATATAATGGTTAGTTTCCTTTTAATTTTAATGAGCCCAACGTTCTTTGAAATATAATCTAACAATTTGCTGAAAAACTAACCGGGCTTTGTAATATAAGTTCATAGAAGGTATTTGAGCTCATACATTACAGAGGTGTTTTGCTTTGAACTGGTCAAGTACATCAAACGGCCTTTGTAGTATAAGTTGTGATTTGTCGTTTCAATTGTTCTAGCGATGCTTAACAGTCAAGAATTGGGATTGATTTAATTGGATTCGCTTTTTTCAGGCACTTGAATTGGACCGAGGATAACGGAAGTTTCTTTAGAGGTTTGATGGGTAAGCTACCCATTTGTTAGGACTATCACTTATCCCCATACTGCATATATTATTTACCATGGTACATTTGTTGGTATTTTCAGTAGCTTTTTCATTTTGCAGTCGATGTGGTGCCCTTTTGGTGTATTTACTCGGCTTGCTGCTTCTTTTGAGTAAGCACAATCATATCTTTTGCTATATGCCATCTGTATCTTCTTTCTAAACTTCAGTCCGATTTGGTTATGTTTAATGTTTACCAAGATTTTAAGTGATTTTAGTATCTATTATTGAAGGTAAATGAGTTCAGGGGCTGTTGCGTTTTGGTTCCTGTTTGCTGCAAGACAAAGGATTTAAACTACTTGTTTTGGTGGAAAAAATGGACCTACAATCTTCAAGAAGAAGTTCCACTTTGTTAGGTATCATGTTAATTTAAGTTTTGAAGGTTCTAATGATGTTTTCGAGGCTGTGTTGTCATGTTGGGTTTTGAAGGGTCGAAACGGGTTCGGGTCGGAACGGGTTCGGGTCAAAACGGGTTTCGAGTCGGAATGGGTTTCGGGTCGGGTTGTTTAAAAATGTTTTTTTAAAGAGATTGTACATCAAGGGGTAATTTTCGGGTCGGGTTGGTTAAAAATGTTTTCTTAATATAGATGCATATAGTGGAATCGATTCACAGTGTATCTTAATCTGTTTGTTTTCTTAATATTGATGCATATAGTGGAATCGATTCACAGTGTATCTTAATCTGTTTATATATTGATAAATTCAAGAATGTACTCACATCAGAGATGGTTGAATTCATATGATGCTTTTTTTTTTTCTTACCTAATAACATGGCCTTTAAACTGGGAAATTATACATACTTATTTGATTTTGCAACACATGTCAATTAAGAATTTTCCTCATTATCGTAGATCAAAAGTAAACAATTTAGTGGGACAGCTGACTATCTTTTATATTGCAACCAAAATTTGCAAGAACATATCCTAAAGGATCTTCTGGGTGATGGAACATTACAGTTGATCACGTCAAATTCGATAACCGAGTAAGGTCTCAAGCTATGAATTTTCAGAGAAAGTATCGGTTCGAAACGGTACGGGTCCAAAAGGTTCGCGTCGAAACAGTTCGGGTCGAAACAGTGCAATTCGAAACGGTACGAGTCGAAACGGAACGAGTCGAAACGGAACGAGTCGAAACGGACAAACGATACTGGTCGAAACGGTACGCGTCAAAACGGTACGGGTCGAAATGGTTCGCGTCAAAACCCGTTTCGGCCGAAATTCACTTTGAACCTGTGTTTAAAAAAGCGCGCTTTAAGCGTGAAGCGCTGAAGCGCTGGAAACATCGCTTTTTTTGGTCTGAAGCGTTACATTACGTGAAGCGCTGTGAAGCGAGCTTTAAGCGCGAAGCGATGATGGTTTGAAGCGACGCTTCAGCCCAATCAGGTCACATTTGGGCCATTTTTTTAAGCCCAACAGTCTTTAAATAGGGTTAAATGAGGCCTGTTTCTTTACCCTAAGTGTGTTTCGACTTTAATTTATGTTTTAACTATGTTTTTTATGTGTTAAGTGTGTTTTTTAATCATGTTTTTGTGTTTGTTATTGATTAACAAGTAGAATAGGTCATATTGATGTGTACAATATATATATATATTTTTTTAATTTTGAGCGCTTCGTATACGTGAAGCTCTCGCTTCGCGCTTGAAGCTTCGCTTAAAGCTTTTGGAACCAAAACGCTTCGGAGCGCTTCGCGCTTTTTTAAACCAAGCTTTGAACTGAACCCGTTCCGATCCAAAACCGGTTTCGTGCCGTAACCCGTCTCGTGCGGATACTTGTGCCAGCTCGAATAAATTATCAATTAAATGCAGCCCATATTCTGAAGCAAAAGGTAGCATAATGTTAGTGTTTTTGAAGGTCCTATATACAAACCATTACTTTGGCAGGAAACAAACATTTTCCTATTACATTGTGATAGTTTATATGTATATATGTAGAATATGTTATGACGATAACCATGATGATCAAATGCACATTTTTAAATCCAGAAATATAGAACATATAATCTAAAACAATCAGCTTTATACTTTGGAGAATCATATTATAGTTCATACTTGAAGTAAAAACAACCAGTAAAATTAATTTTTATCTATTGAATTTGATTTCGTTCTTTAGTTTATTAGAATGCAATCTAGACTTAGATTATTTGATTATGTATATTGATTAGATATTGGTCACAAGGCAGAAAATGAAAGTCAAACTTGACAAAAGTAAAAGGCCGTTAATTAGCGGTTAATGACAGTTTTCTGGTTCCACAAACGAATGGGTATAACTACCTTGTTCATGTCGTTTCATAGACTATAAGTAGGCGTAAAATTGTACGGATACGCTGAGCAATACTATAATCTAAAACGGTCTGCATTGACTTTCGTTGATAGACCAGATTTATCCAATTTGATCCCATGGTCTTGTTCTTGATGCATGATTAACTCGTAATTAAATGTTCTTGATATCCAAAATAGTTGATGAAGAGGTATGGTCCCAATTCCTTGCCAACATGGCAAGGACCATACCACTTTCTCCATCCTACATGGCGCTGACATCAACCATGTCATCCAGAAGCTTCTAGAAGCTTCTGGAAAGTATCCAGGTGACACCAAAGATGCTCCATCTGACATAAAGGACAACACGTGTCACCAGCCATCAAGCGCCAAGTGGACCTGCAACAGGCCAGGGGGCAGCCCGACAACATCAGTACGATGTTTCCAAATCAGACCAATGCAGGCGCGCCACGTGTACCACTACACTGACCGCAACAGAGGAGACCAAGGGGATATTCCCCTTGGTCAGACAGCTGGCGCGCGTCTACAGCTGGCATCGCTGCTCCTCCCTTCCTTAATCCTCCGGCTATAAATATGACCCTTCACCATCCAGGTTGATCATCTTGCTCTCTCTATTCTCACACTTAACACACACTGATTATCCTCTCAGAACAGTACTTCTTCTCACGCCGGAGCCTGGTTAAGAGGGAAAACCCCCATCTCCCCCTCTTAACGAGACTAACGGTGTTGCTGTTTTGCAGGATCCAGGTCGTTCCGACGAGCAGGAAAAGAGACTGAACCCATTTAAAGAAACAATCCCACCGGTTAACCTTGGTGTTAACCTGTGTTTCATCATTGGCGCCATCCGCTTTTAGCATAAACCACTCTCATCTCTTTTCTTTTCGAAAAACTCGTCTAAATGGCTGAGCAAAACCCTTCTCATCAAGTAGACGGAGACGTTTCTTCCTTCGAGCTCGTTTCGGACAATATACACGTCCAGCGGGGTCCAAGGAACGAAATCATCCAAGAAGGGCCGATGAACACGGAGTTTCCCAGCATCTTTGGGAGTACATCCAGGATTGCCACTCAAAATGCACCTGGTGCTACTTTCCAAACTCCACCAAGAATCATCACTCAGACCACAAACGGAGCTGCGTTCCAGCCTCCGTCAGAGGTAGTCCAGCAGACACCCCCACCAGTGCAAACTCAGAGCCATGGAGCTGGCCCTTCAGCTCCATCGGACCAAGCACAACTAAACTTCTCTGCACTACTCGGGGTACCCGAAGGAAAAACTCTGGCTTCCTGGTATGCCGAACAAGTGGCGTCTATAAACCTTGTTTACACACAACTCAGTGCGCAGCAAGCCCTGCTTCAGGCGCAAGCAAACCAGTCAGCATTCGTCACTCCACTGCCAAGGCCTTTGAGCGCCCCCATGCCTCAACAGACCAATGCATTCAATCTGCGTCCTGAGTCAGTACCTCCACCACATGTTAGAAGGCCAAGCGCGCACGACACGCGCGATACTTATGGTGAAACAGAGAGCAACTATGTGCAGTATTCTAACCAACCGAAGAAGCCAATACAAAGTCGTTTAGCTTCGCGTAACATAAACGACGAATTTGAAAACGATGAAGAGACGCACACAGTGTTCAGCAGGCTCCCACCAGAACATGAAGCATACAAACCTCGCAAGCGTGCAGGTTACGATCCAAAAGCAGAGCATGATTTCACTCTAAGCTATCGTCCAGACGACATGGCCGAGAATTCAAAGTTCATCCGAGAAATCGCCACGGCTGCCATAGACAAAACGAAGTTGCCACACAATGTGGGCAAATACAACGGGTTGACTGACCCAGATGATCACCTTCAGGTTTTCAATGGTGCTGGAGCTACAGGCGGATGGAATTTACCAACCTGGTGCCATCTCTTCGCTCAAACCTTCATAGGCGCAGCGCGCGTTTGGTTTGACAGCCTGCCAGCAGAAAAAATCAAATCTTGGGTCGATTTCCGAGAGAAGTTCCTTGCAAACTTCTCTCAACAACGGAGACAGGCTAGAGACCCCGCTGACTGTTTAAACATATGGCGCAGAGACCATGAAAGCGTGGAAGATTTCATTACAAGATATAACAAAGAATGCTTGGAGATTGGCGACGTGGGCGAGAAGATGATGCGCGCACACTTCATGAGAGCTGTCAAGTGCGATGATCTAATCAAGCGCGTAAAAGGAAGAGACGGAGGACCCAAAGACTGGGAGACCTTCATTGAGGCGGCCAAAACCATCGCGCAGTCGGATAGGCAGTTGACCGGTGACGACCACCGTCAGCGTAGTTACAATCATACCGACCGGCACAGCAAGAAAGGCAGAAACCAATCTTGGAGAGCATCCGGTCACAGGGAAAGAAGCCCGGTAAGAGAAGACGCGCGCCACACGATCAACCAAATCGCACACCGCAAAGAGGTGAAAAAAGAAAACAGAGAGAAACAGTGGACACCCCTCACAAAAACTCCATCGGAAGTCTTGGCAACCGAAAATCACCAGTTCAAACCACCGCTGCAAATGCGCAACAAAAGGGGCCAAGACCCAAATCTTTTCTGCGATTTCCACAAAGACACAGGGCACTTAACTGACGATTGTTTCAGTCTCAAACAAGAAATCGAAAGGGCCCTGAGGGATGGAAAGTTAACTCACTTGGTGAAAGGTGGAAGGCGTGATTACCGCCAGATTCAAAGAAGAGAAGAAGGGCCGGATAACAAAAAACTCTGGAAGTTAGAAACCCACATGGTCCAAGGGGGTCCTCGAAGGCAAAGAAGAAACTACAACAAACGCGCGCAAGACGACTCATGGCGCGAGAAACAAGTCGTTTTCCCTGTTGTAAGAGGCGGCCCACGAGAAAGAAGGCCCATAGTCATTTCAGGCGTCATCGGGCATTATCAAACAGATTACATCTTCATCGATCCGGGGAGCACTGCAGATATAATCTACGAACAATGTTTTAATCAATTTGACCCGGAAGACAAGGCGCGCTTAGAACCAGTTGATTACCCGCTCACTGGCTTCTGCAATGAAGCCGTCTTTCCTCTAGGACAGATATCATTCCCAGTGCTGCTCTCGGACGGAAGAAATTCTAGAACAGAAGAAGTCACATTCATGGTGCTCCCTGCACATTCAAGACACGACATTCTGCTGGGAAGAGAATCCCAAGGTGATTTCAGCATGATCTGCTCTGGCCCACACTCAGCAGTAGGGTTCCCAACAGAAACAGGAGTAGCCATCATCTATGCAAGTAAAGAAGTATTAGCAACAGATGAGCTAAGACCTGCAAAGACAAGAAAGCCAGAAGCACGGCAAGAAGCAGAGAAATGGGTGTTAAACAGCGCATATCCGGAACAGACAGTAACATTAGGACCTGCAATGTCCGACCTGACGCGCGCGGCGCTGAAAAAACTGTTGTTCCAAAATATGGATGTCTTTGCCTGGACGCCAGCAGACATGGTGGGTGTTCCACGGCACATAGCTGAACATCGCTTAAACGTCTCAGAAGAAGCCAAACCGGTGGTACATGCTAAACGCCACCTGGGAGACATAAAGCATGATGCCATGAAGGAGCAGGTGATAGAACTGTTAAACGCAGGAATCATTAGGGAGGTGAGATACCAAACATGGGTAGCAAGCCCAGTGATGGTCTAGAAGAACAACGGTAGCTGGAGGATGTGCGTGGATTACAAAGATCTGAACAAGGCATGTCCGCGCGACTGCTACGCCTTACCAGATATCGATGAAAAGATCGATTCACTTGCCACTTTCCGCTGGAAATGTTTCCTCGACTGCTACAAAGGGTACCACCAGGTACAGATGGTTGTGCAGGATGAAGACAAGACCGCGTTCCGCACACCAACAGGGCTATACTGCTATACCAAAATGCCCTTTGGTTTAAAAAATGCGGGCGCGACTTATCAGAGGCTCATGAACGAAACTTTCCACGACGCCATCGGCAAGTACATAGAGGTATATATGGATGATCTGGTTATCATGAGCAAAGAGGAAAGTACAATGTTGCTGAACATCCAAAAGACATTCGACACTCTGCGCGGAGTCAGCATCAAGTTAAACCCAGCGAAGTGCTCCTTCGGCATGGAGGAAGGGAAATTCCTGGGTTTCATTGTCACGAAAGATGGTTTCAAGGTGAACCCCGACAAGATACAAGCAATAGAACGCATGCCGTCACCATCAACGATTAAGGAGATGCAAAAATTGGCAGGACGTTTGGCAGCACTCAACCGCTTCCTAGCCAATCACGCGGCTAAATCATTTCCGTTTATAAAAACTCTCCGAAACTGCATGAAGAAGAGTCAATTTCAGTGGACTCCGGAAGCTGAAAGCGCTTTCCGCGAGATGAAAGACTGCCTCATCAAGCTGCCAACCTTAACTGCACCAGTCAAGGGCAAACCTCTGGTACTATACTTATCAGCCTCTGACAGGGCAGTGGGAGCAGTGTTGCTTGTAGATCGACAGGGTGTCCAGACGCCGGTCTATTATGTGTCACGAACTCTAACCGATCCAGAAACCCGGTACGCAATCATGGAGAAACTAGTGCTCGCACTAATTCATGCATCGAGAAGGCTGCGCAGGTACTTTGCCAATCACGTCATTCACGTGTTAACAAACTACAACATTGGCAACATACTCGCAAGGCCGGAAATTTCAGGGAGACTAGCAAAATGGGCGATAGAGCTCGGGGGTCATAACGTAGTGTTCAGACCAAGACCGGCGATAAAGGGCCAAGTACTCGCAGATTTCATGACAGAGGTACCGGATGACAAAGATCGAGAATGCAAGTCGATGGAAAAAGCCGAAAAACAACAAGTGGAAGAACCATGGCTACTGTACACAGATGGTGCGTCCAACGAGGATGGCGCAGGTGCTGGTCTCCGGCTGGTGAGCCCCGACAAACACGAGTTCACCTACGCCATACGCCTAGATTTTAAAAGCACCAACAACGAAGCTGAATACGAAGCCTTCCTTGCTGGTTTAAGGTTGGCAATCAAAATGGGCGTACGACACATCGAAGCGCATGTAGACTCCATGTTGGTGGCAGGCCAAATCAACGGGGAATACGAAGCCAGGGGAGATACGATGGCACTTTACCTGAGCCAAGCAAAGACACTGCTGCAAACCTTCTATTCCTACAAAGTGCATCACATTAATAGAAGCGAGAACAAACCAGCAGACGCGCTGAGTAAACTCGCCTCTACAAGCTTCCAGCACCTAGCAAAGGATGTACGAATAGAAGTTTTGAGCAATCCGTCAGTACCACTTCGAGAAGTAAGCGTCGTCCAACTAGGGACAACGTCTTGGATGACTCCGATAATCACATACCTCCAATCTGGAGTACTCCCGGAGAACAAGGCAGAAGCACGGAAAGTCCAGTACAAATCCGAACATTACCAGATGGCTGATGGGATCTTGTACAGAAAATCATACCTTGGGCCTTTGTTAAGATGTGTTGACCCCGAAGACGCACGGTATTTGATCAGAGAAGTGCATGAGGGAATCTGTGGTATACATGCCGGTCCAAGATTGGTAGTAGCGAAAGTCATGAATGCGGGATACTACTGGCCCGGAATGCATTTGGACGCGGTGAAAGAGTTGAGGAAATGCAGTGGATGCCAAAGGCATGCGCCCAAAACGATGCGCCCCAAGAATGAGTTGGTACCAGTTACCACGGCATGGCCCTTTCAACAATGGGGAATAGACATGGTCGGACCTTTTCCCGAAGCCCCAGGTGCGGTCAAATTCATAATAGTCGCAGTTGACTATTTCACCAAATGGGTAGAGGCGAAAGCTCTCGCATCAACCACAGCCACCGTTGTCAAAAAATTCATTTGGGAGCAAATCATATGTCGTTTTGGGTTACCCCTCAAGATCATCACGGACAACGGAACCAACTTTGCCGAAGACAATCTTCAACAGTGGTTTAAAGAACTACACATCGAGCATACCTTCTCCTCGGTCGCGCACCCGCAGGGGAATGGTCAAGTTGAAGCCGTCAACAAGAGCATCGTCGATGGAATCAAGGCAAGGTTAGGAGAAAAGAGAAGAGGATGGGTGGACGAACTGCCCAGCATTTTGTGGGCACACAGGACGATGCCCAAAACAAGCAACGGAGAAACACCGTTTAGCCTGGTTTACGGGTCAGAGGCAGTAATACCAGCGGAGATAGGACTGCCGTCACCTCGAATGCTCTCAATGAACATGATCAACAACGAAGAAGAAAGGAGGATCGACCTCGACCTCCTAGAAGAGAGAAGAGAAATGGCAGCAATCAACGAAGCCAAATATAAATCGAAGCTGGAAAAATATTACAACTCCAAAGTCCGAGTTTGCACCTTCAACCCGGGAGATTATGTCCTCAGAGACAACGAGGCTTCAAATGCAGAAAAACCCGGGAAGTTGGCTCCCAAGTGGGAGGGCCCATACGTCATCGACACCGTGCTCGGCAAAGGAGCTTATAAGCTGCGCACCATCGACAACAGAGAGGTTCCTCGCACATGGAATGCTCAACAGTTGAGAAAATGTTACCTCTAACGAAAATCCTTGTAATCGCAATGGCCAAGTCGCCAACACATTCATATTTATACAAGAAGTGTTTGGCTATTTTCCTATCACGCAAATTTCTCTGTCACAACTGCATATATTACTTTGGGCATACACGAAAACATCAGTGGCTCGACCATTAGGAAACGTTGTAGACCTCCAAGGCCTGTCACGAACGAGTGCACAGCCGGGTCAAACACACAACTAAAGCCTAACAAACGCCAAACAAATACTTCGTGCCCACATAAACACAAACACATCGAAAACAGGAAACAAACATTGTAAGCACCCCCAAGGCTGAGCACAGCTGGGTCCACACAATAACCTGTAAACTCGATCACTTCGTATTCACGATCGAACCTGCGCACAAATACGGCAGAATAAAGCGTTGTAATAAACACAACACAACCTGTCAGCGCCATTATTCATTCGTGATACCTGAATCAAAGTAATTACACATGCACATATTATGACGATAACAAAATTCGCATAAAAACAGGCAATCGTTAGCATAACATGTCAACACACAACCGAATATCTACAAAAATAACAAGTTGAAATTGTTTATCGAATTGTCAGGAACAAGACCACCCAAGGTCATACACGGCACGCAGGCCGGAGTTACTTCATTCAGGGTGACTAGGTCCAACACCCCCAGCCGCACCGCCTTCATCGCCTAACGCTCTCTTTAACATGGCAACACCATCCGGCCTTCGAGCCAGCTTTCTCGCAGCATTAACCACCGCAAACTCCAACGACGAAAACTCTTGTCTTTTTTCAGCATAAGCCGCACCACAGTCCTCCTTCCATAGCTCAAAGCGATGCTCTTTCTCCTTATTAACAGCCGCAGCTCTGCCCTCGATATAACCATCCTTACGCCCGCTATTATAGCCCGCTTGCCCCAACTCAAACATGTAGTTGGCCAGTTCATGTGACTTGACAATGCGATCAGCAATCTACAATGAACACACAAATAAGGGACAATTCATGAAAGTCACAAAAGACACAGTACCAGAAATTACCAGCGGCACCGCACGCGAGAGTAACCATTTGCAGTCAGCGGACGACTCCTCAGCAAGGAGTTCAGAGGCTTGGCATTCAGCGGTTTTCTCCTGAAGAAGACGTTCAGAAGTCTCATATTGCCTCGCGAGAACCTCCAGCTTAGCGATGCGTTCAACATATTCTTTCTCCTTCTTCTCAAACGCCATGCGCGCTTGATTAGCCTCGTCAGCAATATCCTTCTTCTCACCAGACAAACGCACAACGGCGTCACGTTGAGTTTTAAGCTCCACATTCGTACGCTCACACGCAGCTTCCCAATTTTTCTGCTTTTCAGCATTGAACTTCCTCTCCTGGGCAAGTTTTTCCTCTGCATCAGCAAGCCTCCACTCCAACCCCTTTTTCTCAGCATTGAATTTCTCCTTCTCTTCGGCGAACAGTCTCTTGTCATTCTCAAACTCCATTACGTCCTCCCCCATCTGCTTCCACTCACGGACAATCTCCTAAGTGGTAGAGAAAAAATTAACCCCGGCCTGAACATGATCATCCAACAGTTCAAACCGGCGGCGCTTTTTCTGGAACATCCTTTCAGCTGGGGGGAGAGACAAAGAGTAGAAGTCATGACAATTTTCAAGGGTATCCATCCGAGAGCCCTGAAGCAGATGCCAGCGAGGAATGTGCGGGAGATCGTCACAAGCAGGGTTGGCTGTATCAAAGGAATCAGCATGAAATTTTCCAACCTGGGGGCTGCGGACAGCACCTGAGGTTGCACCACCACCATCACCTGGGGGGCGCTTGGTATACACCGTTTGGTGAGGCGTAGTTTGACTCACCTCTACCTCCACCTCAACATTTTTACCACAATCAACACCAGCACCACCACCCGCAGCATCACCTACATCACCGCCACCTTCCGCAACTTGCTCAACCCTCACATCTCCTTTTTTCGCACCGTCAGGAGTGTCATGAGGAGGAGACACCCCAAACACCCTTGACGGTGGGGACTCAGGAGGAGTAATCTTAGAAATATCAATCTTGTGCCCACTTTGAGCTGTTTTGACACCTGCTCCAAGACGAGCAGCACATTCAGACAAAAGGGGAACAAAATACAAAAACAAGACAAGCAAAAATAAGGAGAGATGCTGGAAACTGAAAAATCGAATACCGGAAGCTTCAAAAATCTTCTGCAGCAAATCAGAGGGCTTTTCAGCAAAAATTCCCATATCAATGTCCGATTCAGAAGGGGCGGGAGGATTCTCTTTCTGAAGTTTAATCTTCTTTGATGCAAGCGCAGCAGCAGCCTGCTCATCAAGCTTTCGTTTCCTATCCTCAAACATCTTCTTCTGCATAATCTGGGTTAGAGTTGCGCGGTCCTCAGGGTCCGACTCAGGGTGTTTCTCTCCAACCCCTAAACCAGGTAACGTGTCAGAAACGACAACATAATCAAGGATACGAGCAGTGTGAAGTCGCTTACGAGGAGACTTAGAGGAAGTTCCTTCACTCTTTTTCCCTTTCCCCTCAGCCTTGTCAGCTTTCGTCTTCCTTTTCGTCTCCAACGGATTAACAGTCTCGATCGGAATCTCCACATCTTCCTCAACAGTCTCATTCACCGGCTCTTGCACAGCCCCTTGCACCAGACCTGCACGCGCGGAAGGAGACGTTAGGCCTTCCAACGATCTGCCAGAACCATCACTCGAGAGAACGATAACTTCCTCTCGAAGGGAATCAAATGAATCATCCTCATTTTCAATCTCCTCACCTAACACAGTGTTCACGTAAGCAGCGAAACTCCCATCACTCGGATGCAGAAACCGATGGTGGATCTGACCCAACCAAGGTCCCTTATCAGTCTTTGGTATTGCTTCAACCATTGCACCCGGAGCATCGGGATCCAAAACATTCATCAATGTGAACCCTACTGCAAAAAAGGAGGAAGTAAAGCACAATACAAAATAATACAACCAAAGGAAAAACAAAAGGGGGATATGGAACAAACATACACTTGCCACCATGACCGTAAACCGGAACACCCAGCGGACTTTTAGGAACCCACTTCATACTCATCCCGGCACCAACCAACGCCATCTCCTCAAGCTGAACTATCGGAGTAGCCTTCCGGGTCAACTTCTTATACCAGTCCTGATTAGCAAAGTCTGCAACCACATCCACCTTTGGGATACCCTCACCCACAGATCTATAATGCATATCCACAGGAACAACCCCCCGGCGAATAAAGAAAAACTTCTGTTTCCAATCATGTATACCCTTTAACGGCACAGAACAAACTGGCGACACGCCGTTACGAGCACTAAAGGAGTAAAAACCATTTGTATACGTAACAGTGTAGAAGACGTTGAACATCTCAAACGTCGGATCTAACCGGTTGGCCATACAAACGAACTCAAAGTGGGTGATACGGGGGAGCCCGATGGCATTGATTTGAGATATATGGACGTAACCCCTCAACACGTCAGCTGTGAATCGAGTCATCGGAAGCCTAAAATTACCCTCCCGGAAAAAAGCAGAGTACAAAGTCATGTACCCGGGAGGAGCATCCATGGCGGTGGAACCAACAATAGGATATTGAGCACCCCAACCAGGGAGAAAACCCATCTCCCTTACTAGATTCTGAAATTCCTCTTCTTTCCAACCAATAACCGCCTGATCTGGGCCGGGAGGAATTTTACCTTTGTTCCTCTTTTTCTTCGAAGAAGGATTCGAAGTAGACATCGTGAACAACGGAAGGAGAAGACAGATGAACTCAAAAGTTGAAAGAGGAAGATAAGGGAAGAGGAGAGAAATCTGGAATTCAAAATTCGAAATTTGAACAAGTGAGGAAGAAAGAGAAACCTTCGTGTATCTATACCCATCGCATTTAATGCGATGGGTAGTGGAGGGGTCAGAATCCGGAAAAGCAGCCAACAGGGAGAAGACACGTCAGAGGAGAGAGAAGACGTCGCCTATTTTTCCGGAGGAGGTGAACAGACATCTGACATGTCGCCGAAAAAGCAACTGATGTGACTGAAAAGGCGCCTGTCAGCCTGACATCAGACAGTCACGTCAGTCACTCCTTCCCAAGACAACAAAGCTTCTTCCTGAAGACAACATTCATAGAGAGCCAAAACCCATGCGTCATGCGTCCATTTGGCTCACTTCCGCAAGGAGCCAAAACCCATGCGTCATGCGCCATGCGTCCATTTGGCTCACTTCCGCAAGGAGCCAAAACCCATGCGTCATGCGCCATGCGTCCATTTGGCTCACTTCCGCAAAGAGCCAAAACCCATGCGTCATGCGTCCATTTGGCTCACTTCCGCAAGGAGCCAAAACCCATGCGTCATGCGCCATGCGTCCATTTGGCTCACTTCCGCAAGGAGCCAAAACACATGCGTCATGCGCCATGCGTCCATTTGGCTCACTTCCGCAAGGAGTCAAAACCCATGCGCCATGAAGCATGCGTCCATTTGGCTCACTTCCGCAAGGAGCCAAAACCCATGCGTCATACGCCATGCGTCCATTTGGTTCACTTCCGCAAGGAGCCAAAACCCATGCGTCATACGCCATGCGTCCATTCGGTTCACTCCCGCAAGAAGTCAAAACCCATGCGCAGGACTCCACGTGCCGTGCGCTAATCAGGGGTAAATCAGTGAGAAAAAACATAAAAAACCCCACATCATAACAAACACTACCTTCATAAGTCCAGAATCCCTCCTAGACGATCAACTCACCTAGAAGGCACACTGGACTGGGGGGACTTGAAGAGGTATGGTCCCAATTCCTTGCCAACATGGCAAGGACCATACCACTTTCTCCATCCTACATGGCGCTGACATCAACCATGTCATCCAGAAGCTTCTAGAAGCTTCTGGAAAGTATCCAGGTGACACCAAAGATGCTCCATCCGACATAAAGGACAACACGTGTCACCAGCCATCAAGCGCCAAGTGGACCTGCAACAGGCCAGGGGGCAGCCCGACAACATCAGTACGATGTTTCCAAATCAGACCAATGCAGGCGCGCCACGTGTACCACTACACTGACCGCAGCAGAGGAGACCAAGGGGATATTCCCCTTGGTCAGACAGCTGGCGCGCGTCTACAGCTGGCATCGCTGCTCCTCCCTTCCTTAATCCTCCGGCTATAAATAGGACCCTTCACCATCCAGGTTGATCATCTTGCTCTCTCTATTCTCACACTTAACACACACTGATTATCCTCTCAGAACAGTATTTATTCTCACGCCGGAGCCTGGTTAAGAGGGAAAACCCCCATCTCCCCCTCTTAACGAGACTAACGGTGTTGCTGTTTTGCAGGATCCAGGTCGTTCCGACGAGCAGGAAAAGAGACTGAACCCATTTAAAGAAACAATCCCACCGGTTAACCTTGGTGTTAACCTGTGTTTCATCAGTTGATATTGTTTTTGTATGGATTTAGTAATATGATTTCGTTTTTCTTGAAATCTATTTCATGTTATTGTAACTGCAGATGTCTAATTCCGAGCTGATAAAAATGGCGTCATATAGCATGAAAAATACGAGACCTGAAGACTTGAAGCATGTTGTAGAACAGTAGAAGCATACGCAGACAGATGAGATGGCTGAAGTTGGTGAGAAGAAGAAAAATGCAACCCCTGAGGAGCTAGCTTCTATGTGTAATCGCGCAGAGGCAAAAATAAGTTATCAATTAAATGCAGCCCATATTCTGAAGCAAAAGGTAGCTTAATGTTAGTGTTTCCATCAATTAAATGCAGCCCATATCAGCTTTATACTTTGGAGAATCGTATTATAGTTCATGCTTGAAGTAAAATTAGATTGACCATAACATTTTTTTTAAATCATTGAGAGATCAGCTGTATACTGTTAAAAATATAATCTTTCAAATTAGTGATGTCAAACGGGACTTACTTTTGATTTTAATAAATAAACACGCTTATATACTGGGAACTATTCATGTAATGGCAACTGATGCGAGAAATGGTAAAGCTCTTTATAGGAGAGGCCAAGCATATAAAATTTCAGGGCAACTTGAAGTGAGTTATCTTTGAATTGTTGTGGTTATAACGTTATGTTATCTAACTTATTATATCTATCAAACTGATGAAATATATAAATCATTATAATGCAGTGTTGGACTCGACAAGAGCACTTGAGTTTTCTCTAGATGATGAAACTATTGCACATGTATTAAGGTATATGATCATTCACTAGAAGTCTAAAATATTCTCTTTCTTTACTGTTTCAAACATACAAATCAGGTCTATCACAAGCATCATCTTTTGTACATATTTTCATTTACGAAATTATAGTTTTTTGTCTGCTGATACAGGCCTGCATCCTTTTCATAGCCGGCCGCCCTGAAGGTGGTTGTTGTACGTGAATGGTCACTGTCAGATGTGCCCGATATTTCGAAGGGCACGTTATTTTAGAATAATTTAGCTCTTTTGTGTCAGGATTTTGTATTTCATTTGTTTGCTATTCATGCCAATGTTAAATACTCTATTGGTGATTCGTGATTTGTTGTACGTGAATGGTCACTGTCAGATGTTGATTTTGTTTCATAACTGTTAATTCAGTGAACATTATTTTAAGTTTAAAGTGACACAAAAGAGACGGCTGCCTTTCTTCTTGTAATCTTATATTTTTGTTATTTGTCAGATTCAAGCCCAAGTGAATCAGAGGTTGACAATGATAGAGAAGATGATGTAGAAGCATAGTCACATGAAGAAGATAATGCTTTCTTCGAAACTCAGGACTTTATATCATCTGGTTTTTTTAGAAGTAGTGTGTCTGACATGAGGGCATCTATCTTCACATTTGGTGATGAAGATCTTCAATTTAATGAACCAGAAATTGATGCTTCGATCAGATCAGTTGGTACTCATTTGAAGTGGGTTCCTGGTTGTTCGCTCACAAACCTTACAATCATTGAGTTTTTGAAATACTGCTGAGGTTTTGAAATGTGGTTGTTTGCAGAGTTGCTAAAACTTCCAAGGGCTATGATTGAAAAAGTATTTATTGCTAATTGTATGATTATGGTGATGGATGAAAAGGTTTGAGTTTTGAGATTGAGGATCATCTATACATGCATGGTTGAGATTAGTAAAATATAAATAAAACTTAAGAAAATTCATTTAATTTTACACTTAAAATTTATACATAATGCCATGTCATATGTCAGAAACCTTAAAAAGATGAGTGGTATAAAAAGTTACTATTTTTTTAATTATTGTTACAGATTGTTTGGTTTTAATTTGTATAACCAGTTTAAGGTCTCTTGTGGTTTTTTGTTTAGTCTTTTTAAATTAATTTGCACTTTACTTTTCTTAATCAATCAAACTCTTTGGATTTTCAATCTACACTCAAAACATTAATTATCACATGTCAGTTGTGTGTAGATACGATCCTCTATTTATCTTACATATATAGGACAACAAATTTTTGGATGATTTAATTACGTTCATTAGGTCACTAAAAATGTTTTATATGAGAAACTTATTATTATTAGTAATGCTTTTTGATTTATCTATAAATACTGTGGAGGTGGTTTACCAGCATCTAATATTAAAGGTTCACAAAATATGCAGGATTTAGATGCTTCTATCAGGCATAAAGATACTCTGTTTCGGCGTGTCCAGTTGAAAGCGTTTGTCTCCATTCACAGGCAAGAGGTAAGCATTCTTGTGTAGCTGTTTAGGTCAATTTGGGTTCTGTGTTATTTCAAATGATTCAAATCAAGAAACTTTAATGTGTTGACAGGTAACACCGGTTGAAAGTCGTCCAAAGTCTATTTTTGCCCGAGTTACGCAATGGTGATAAGGCAATGATAGGCTTGGACAAGACCGAGACAAAGGTAGCTATCACAACTAGAAGACCGGTTTGGTTGGTTACAAGGCCTAAGTTGCTGCTAGCTGGAAGAAGATCGGGGTGTGGATTAGTGTTCCGGGCCCTCATTTCTGCTTTTGTAATTTGTGATTGATAAATGCCCACTTTGGTTCCCTCGAGCGTTTTTGTGAATGCATCAAGTGGTCCTTGAAAAGTCCCATTCTGCAGCCTTAGAAGACTGCCATTTATGGCCTTCTATCCATTACGTTTGCTAATATTGGATGGATAATAAAGCCCATAAAGGTTCTCTAATTCTCTGCAAGTAAAGTTTTGTTTGATGTAGACTTTTTGTGATTAAAGTGTAGACTTTGTAAACATGTATATGCATTTAAATCTATGCGTGAATCATATGTGTTTATGCTATTATACGAGTTTACCGAGTTACATATTTGTTGCAACTTATGTTGACGCACTTGAACACCCTCAAGTCGATGCTTTGAATGTTAAATATAGATCAGAAATTACAGGCGGATTGGTTTGATTAGTTTTGAGCTTATGGTTGTGCTTTTGTTGGCTTGGCGCAGTTCGGTTTGTTTACATTCTTTTAAAACTCTTCAAGTCCCCATGACCGGTTTTGAAGTACCTTAACCGAAAATTTAGATTTTAGTTATGACCCAACTGAACTGAACCTTCTCATGCACACCCTTAGAATTAGTAACAAGTGTTGTGTTTTCTTTTGCATCGCGAATTTGGTTTTGGTTATGGATCAAAACCGAACCGCCTCGCTCACCAACCTAAGTGATATGTTTCCCGCCGCATCGCGCGGGTAAACGACTAGTATATGTTATAATCGTATTATATACTACATTTTTTACAATTTTTTGTATACATTTAATTATAGTTTTAACAAAGTTTAATAAAAGAATTCTTTTATTTTTTAAACAAAAAACATTTTTAAAAAGTTATCATATAGTATAGGTTTGGTACGTGTTTATTATATTACACTATATATGTTATAACTGTATAATATACTACACTTTTTTTACAAATTTTTGTATATATTTAATTATAGTTTTTGTATACCAATTTTATAACTGTATTCTATACTACACATATAATATATTATACTACAACTATTACATATACGAGATCTATACTACACCTATAGGCCTATACGAGATCTATACTAAACCTTTAGTTTACTATAATATACTATACTTATACTATTGTATTTAGGTTATAATACGACATGTAAGGACAAAATACATCAAGTAATAATACCGTATGACGCGTATACATAAAACACGACACGTTAAAGTAAAAGTGGATTCCAAATAAAATTACATATAATCATAGAATACGATACCACACGAAACCGAACGTCACCGGTACGACACCCCTTGTTTATTTGAGAATTCAGGGGGTCTATATGGATCGTATAGGTCTATACGAGTCGTATAATGGTACTATACGACCCAGTTTTAACTTATACGATGCGTACATGGGTAAAATCAAAACTTCATAATTTTAGGTTTTGCCTTTTCGATGCGTATACGTGTCGTATTTTGACGTATTTTGTCGTTACGTGTCATTTTATGAAGAATACCTTCTATACGAGTTGTTTCGGTGAGGTCCGGTTCCGTGTGGTATCGTATTCTATGATTACGTGTAATTTTGTTTGGAATCCACTTGTACTCTATCATGTCGTGTTGTATGTATACGCGTCGTACGGTATCATTAATTGACGTATTTTATTGTTAAATGTCGTATTATGACGTATATTGTCATTATGTTTACGTATTATGGCATATATTGTCCGTACGAGTCGTGTCGTGTCGTGTCGGTGACGTTTGGTATTGTCACATTTATAGTTTGTAAGTGTCGTATTAGGGTGTAGATTGTCTACACGTGTCGTGTTATCATGTATTATGGCGTAGTATGTCTGCACTTGTCGTATTGTTCCGTATTATGGCGTATTATGTCTATACAGTGTCGTATTTTGATGTATATTGCCGGTTACTTTACGTGTTGTATCCATTAAACAAACAAAAAAAAAAAAACATTTTAAATACATTATACAAACAAAATACCTTTAAAATTACAAATAACCTATACGATACATATACGAGAACTTTACTACACCTATATATGCTCATACGGGACCTATAGCTCACCTATATTATACTACATTGTATATGGTATTCTTAAAAAATTTAAGAAGCTTTTATTTAAAAAAATATTTTTTTAGAAAATCTTGTTAAAACCATAAACAAATGTATAAAAAAAAATTGTAAAAAAAAACTCAACCAATACCAACCGTATAAGTTTAGTCAAATAGACAAAATCTAACACATCAGTCTTTATTGGGAATTAAAAAACAATACGACCTTTATAGGCGTATCCAACCCGTATTAAATGTGTAGATTTAGTAATTTAGGTGGGCTAATAATACGACGCTTATTAAGAAACATGTTATATGCCTAGATTTTGTCACAAGATTTTTCTTTTGGACAGTATTTATTTCCGTTGAGCTAAATTTAAAAAAAAATATATATAAAAAAAATTATTCAAAAGGAAAGCATTGTTTTCGTCTTCCCTTCCTTCTAGAAACTAAAATAGAAATCTAGAATCCTCTTTCCCCCTTCCATTTCTTTCCAGAATCTACTTCTTCATCCCCATAAATCCGCCATTCAAACTCTACTTTCCTCATCATTATCATTCTGTTATACAACAACTACATCTCAATTCTCATTCCAATCTTCAATCGCTTTCTACAACAGTCGAAATGGAATTCAGTCTGATGGGATTAGACACTCCGTTCCTCCGCAACCTCAACCACATCCTCGAATCCACCGATGACAACACAACCGGCAACAAGTCCAACAACGGCGGTCCATCTCGGGCTTACGTCCGCGACGCAAGAGCAATGGCGGCAACCCCTGCTGACGTCAAGGAGTATCCAAACTCCTACGTGTTTATTGTGGACATGCCGGGGCTGAAGTCAGGGGATATAAAGGTGCAGGTGGAAGACGACAACGTTTTGGTGATAAGCGGAGAGAGGAACCGAGAGGAAGAGAAGGAAGGAGTCAAGTATGTGAGGATGGAGCGGAGGATTGGGAAGTTCATGAGGAAGTTTGCATTGCCAGAGAATGCGAATACGGAAAAGATATCCGCCGTTTGTCAGGACGGAGTGCTTACGGTGACTGTGGAGAAGCTGCCTCCGCCTGAGCCGAAGAAGCCGAAGACGATCCAAGTGCAGGTTGCTTGAAGAATGCGTATGCGGTAAAATCGATATGCGTATGAATGAATAATAATGAATCGGATGTTTGATCTGTAATGGAATATGGTTTGTTGTTTGGCTCTGTTTGCTATCATAATCGACGTGCTGTTTGTTTGTTTTTTAATATGAACTCTGACTATTTTGGGTTTAAATTCATGGATGTTTGATTTCATTTGAACGATTTTAGTAGAAATAATGAACAGGTTTAGGAATAGAATTTGGGTTAGGTGAAACTCTCTTTCAAGCCATGAATTTTTTTTACTTCACACGGATGATAATTCACCTGATAATGCATTGACCAAATTATAGAAATGGACACATAGCATATTTTGGGAACTTTATGTAGGTGACATGAATTTCTGACACATGTTTCTGATATAAACATTTTATCAGATAGTTTACATATACAAAATACTTGGGTTTAGGCAAGCGTTGCCATGGGGTGCTCGTCTTTAAAATACTGGGGTTTAGGCAAGCATTGCAATGGGCTGGGTATGAGTTGGGTACTCATACTCGTATACAACGGTTGTAAAATCTTGTCTTATACCCGATCTATTATCTGTCGGGTATCAGGGGCGGACCCAGGTTATGGGGTGGGTGGGCGGCCGCACCCCTTGAAAAAAAAAATTTAGTGGTATTTTTCGCGAAAAATCCAGACCGCACCCCTTGGAAATTTTCGTCCGCACCCCTTGAAAAATTCCGACCGCACCTCTTAGAAAATAATGTTAGGAATTTATGTAAAAAAAATGTGAACACGGATTGAAACCCGATCAAATTATGTAACAAGTTAGCCTACTAACCCCTTTAATAAAACTTAAATTCAATCCATCAAGCCCAATAACTTAATACCCGTTCAAGCCCAACCCAGCTACTAGTTTTGTTAAACAAACCAGTCCACGTAATTAAAAAAAAACCCCAAATCGCTGCCACTTGTCAGCGACTCCCGCCCTCCCTCTGCCTCACTTGGCAAACATGTTTGTTGATTGTATGATTGTTGGTTGGCAAATAATAATTACTAGGGCTTGAAATTCAAAATTTTAAATTAAAAATTACAGAACATGGGCTATGGTTGAACACTTGAAGATCCTTGTTTATTTTGTATGTGATAGGATTAGGAATGAACAATGAGTAGGGAAGTTATGCCACGATTTCTCAAGAAGAAATGGGTTGAACCACTTTTTTTCGCCGGATTATTCTAATTAAAGACCAAGGTATGTTATAGATAAGTTTTTTTGTTCTTTTATTGAATGATTAAGAGAAATAAAAGTAGGGATTGTTTGAACTTTGTTGTTTTTTTGTTTGTTAATGTGATAGGAAGTTAGGAACTAGCGTTTGATTGTTTGAGAATTGAAATGGACCCGATCTGATTCGACCCGCCATTAAACTTTGTTTGTTTGTTTTTACTTGTTTTACATGACCCGACCCGATCCGACCCGCTATGAACCGATTTTTTTATATAGCTAGGGGTCTAAAATCTTTAAAAATTTCCGCACCCTCAGGAAAAACATCCTGGGTCCGCCACTGTCGGGTATTTATCTATCGAGTATCGAGTATACCTGTTGCGATTTCAAGTATATATATTTTTTACTTTCCTTTATAATTTTTTGTTTCAAAAATTTATATAATGTATTAAATTATGATAAATAATATACATATTATCGTCACCAAAATAATATATATATTTATGTAAATATAGTATAATATTAATCTCAAAAAATAATTTTGTATTTTATAGCATATAAATATGAATGTCATCAAAAAATATATATTTAAAATGAAAATTTTATTTTTCAAATAATAAACCTATAAGAATACGAAACATTACTAAACTATAACTAAAGGATAATAAATATAAAACTTAAAAAATCTTCAGGCATATATGTGAGGTAAACGGGTATATGGTTTCAGGTAATCGGAGCAAGTATCATCTAATCCCATACATGCAAAATATCTTTTTTCTATACCTATACCCGGCCCAATACTTGTCGATTCATCTCGGGCTTACGTCAAATCATGGCTAAAGCAATTCAAATAAAACCAAAATTCTGCTCTTCCAATTCAAAATCGTATTATAACCTTTGAAGTGGGGGGCTAATGCAATTATGGGTAACGTAACAGTTTTGAGCCCAGTATTTATAGAATTATATAATTTGGATACTATCATGCAATTTTACAGTTTTAACAAATCATGCTTACTATCATTCCACGGAACGAATGAAAACCTTAATTCCAATTCCATTTCAATTATATTCTAAGAAACGAATGCTGCCCAAGAATTGCAATTCTGCCACATTATGATTCGTCTAATTTTATGAATTTTACAAGGCCTTGGGCATAAGATATATGTTGGTTTCAGGCCCCTCTTCACTCACAACATACACACAAAACACACACTCACGTATGTATACAAAAGAAAGAAATATATATGCAAAATAGGAAAGATGAAAAGCTGCACATCTATTCAACAAAAACTATGGCTATAAATAGCCTACAATACCAACAACTTCAACCTAAAAACTAGACCCGCTATCTCCTAATTCACAGCCACTCCAACGTTCATATCCACCATGTTCGGTCAAACTTTGACTTGGACAATGAATTAATAACTGAATAAAACAAACCAAAATAATAAAACTAAAATAAAGTCAAGATTAATTCCAACAATCACCCCCTTAATCTTGACTACGATCTTGCTACACGAACCATGCAGGCCCGTCTTCCCCTTTCTCTTTCTAGCGTGAACCCTTTTCGGTGTTCGGCTCACGGCTCGGTCTAATGTGAACACTTTCGGTCTTTGTTCACAATCGGTCTTTCGGTCTGAGCTTTTTCACAAAAGCCTTTTTTTCGGTCTTCCTCGGGTAAACCGTCGGCCTCGGTTACCTCCTTCGGTCTATTGTGAATCCTCCGGTCTATATTGAATTCACATCTTTCGGTCTCGGTCTTTCTTGGTGCGAACATCCGGTCATAGTCACACCCACGGTCTCGGTATTGTGTGAACCTCTTCGGTCTCGGTCTCTGGTTCACCAATTCAGTCTACGGTCTTTTGCGGTAACCCCACTTTCTTTAATTCAATGCACATCGAACCATTATAATGTTTCATGAATATATACGTAGTAAGATGGGGATTGGGGAGGTAACGCTAATTTAAGAAATGGTTATTTTGGTTCGAATATAAAAACAAGTGCATTTCAAGACATCATTTTAAGGAAACATGATAATTGCTAGAGCAAACAAAAGATGCAAGCCATGATTTTTGCAAGCTTCTACATTGCTTTATTCAAGGAAATATGTCTGAAAGTGAATGATGTGTCGTAGTGTAGGGGCTAAATATGTAACTTGGTGTTCTATAGAAACACCATTTCTTTGTAACCCTATTTTCAGTTCAATACAATTCAATACAATTCAAACCCCAAATCAGTTCTTTCTCTATACCAAACATCATGGTATCAGAGCAGTGTTTCTGATTCGTGGACACTTTGTTCTTCATCTACAATTTATCTCAACCAAGATCAAACCAAAAAAAAAACCATAAACCAAAAATCAAACCCCAACAATCTGATAACTCCGAAACTCCACTGCCGCCGCCGCTTTAAAGTTTAAACCCTACCTTCTCTTCCGTTAAACTTCACTCCGAATCTCTTCCGTCGTTTGTGTTCGTTTCCGGTTGATTATTTTTCTTCTCGTTTGAAATAGTCAAAAAGGTGCTTCCATTATAGTGTTTGGAAAATTCATATTGTCGTAAAAAAAAAGAGGTGCTTCAATTGTCAACATATGTGTTGTCAACATATGTGTCATATGTGTCAGTGTTCATCATTGTCTAAACCCTTTTTCAACCTCTAAATTCAACCAAAACCAAATCCACCACACGCCTTACCAGCACGTGGCCAACCCTTCCGAATCATTTCATCGCTGTCATCATTTTTGACTTTGAAAAAGTTGAAAATAAGAACCCTTTTTCAACCATTTTTCAGCCGTGCTTTCCACCGCACACAAACCAAAACCCTACTTTCCAATAACTACGATGTGTCTGGAAAATAATTACGCTGCATAATTCCGCGGCACAGATCTGGGCGGACTTAAATCTTGAACGCGAGTTCAAGTTGCCCGGCGTATTTGGTAAATATGCCGGTAAGATAACACCTTTCTCGGGCGTCGTTATTCTGGCGGATTTGAGTGGTCCAGTGTATTTGTTCCCGGCGTAATTGATAAATCTTGAACGCGAGTTCAAGTGTCCAGCATATTTATTAAATTCGCTGGTTTGCTGTCTTATCCGTAGTGACAACTTATTTACAAAAAAAAATGGAAATCAATCATGGGAAAAACAGTTCGTGGATATTCGATTCTGGTGCCACTGACACCATGACATTTGAACGGTTGGACATACAGTCGATGTCTAATCCTCAAAAAACTCAAATCCATACCGCAAACAATGGAATGATGCAAGTAAAAGGAGGAGGGACTATTGAAATTTCACCAACTATGAAATTATCAAATTGTCTCTATGTTCCATCATTATCACACAAATTTTTCCATATAACCCAAGTTGTCAGTAAGAAAATTGCATGCACATCCTTTTTCCTTTTCTTCGGACAATTGTAATCATTTAGTGAATTAAAAATCTCCCCGAGTGTTTCCGGTTTTGTATCCATTGGTGCTTTAACCCATGAGCCGACTTGATCCCAGACTCATTCCGCGCCCTGTGTTTTACTAAGACATGATTCGGCGTTTCTTCCTCCCGATCGCAGATTCTACATCTTCCCGAAGGTTTCGGAACTCTTCTTTCCCTCAGTTGTGTAGCCGTCGGGATCCTCCCTTTTAACGCTCTCCACGCAAACATACTACATTTCTGAGCGGCCCAATTTTTCCAAAAATAGTTATCCGCCGGTTCGTTTAAGTTTATATACCTTGACAATGCATTTCTGATTCTTTTAACTGAGAAAGCTTGATCGCCTTCCCCTCTCCATAACCAATTGTCGCTCACCTCCGATAACCTTGTTTGATTTAAATTATCCAATAGTTCCTCCGCTTGTTGCTTTTCAGGCTCTGTGTTAGGTGTTCTCGACCAGGCCCAGTCCCATAACACTCCTTCATTGAGCCGCCTATAGCATTCTTTTACTTTGGCTCTTTTATTTTTTGCAAGTTCTTAAATCAATGGAAATTTCTCTCGTAGTGGTTTGTCGCCAAGCCACACATCTACCCAGAACATTGTTTTATTTCCGTCTCATACTTTACTTATAAGATTCTTTTCAATCTCCACACCTCTTTTTGTCATATCTTTTCTTATTTCCACAATTGTTTTCCATACACCCGTTTGATCTTTCTTCAATGGTATCATGGAGATTCTTCTCCTATTATTGTGGATTGCACTTATAACTTTCGTCCATAACTGTTGCGGCTCCATTTTTAACCGCCACCACCACTTGACTGTCAAAGCTAGATTTAGGTCTCTTATACTACCTACGCCAAGTCCACCAAACTTCTTTGTTGCTACTATTTTTTCCCACTTAACCCACCTCATCTTCTTACTCGAGTTACAACCTCCCCATAGAAATTTTCTCCTTATTCCTTCTAAAATTTTTATTACGGCAATCGGACATTTATACAAGGATAGATAATAGTTTGGTAAGCTTCCAAGGACAGATTTCACGAGGATTACTCGTCCGGCAAAAGATAGAAGTTTTGCTTTCCAGTTCGATAGCCTTCTATTAAATGTGTCTATGACTTCCTTCCAATTTTGAATACGATTCTATTTGCACCTACTTTTAGACCCAGATAAGTAAATGGAAATTTCCTTGGTTTGAAACCAAAACTTGCCGCCTTCGTGATAACCTCTTCCTCCTCAATCCCGACACCAAAAATTTGACTTTTCGTCGGGTTTAATTTTAATCCGGACACTAAGTAGTAACATCTTAATATCCTTCTCAGATTTTTGATGTTGTTCTCTTCCCATTCTCCAACAAAAATTGAATCGTCCGCGAATAGTAAATGAGTTATCGTTAACCCCTCCCCTGGTAATTTTACCCCCGAAAAGATTCCCGTTGATTCTGCCTTTACCATCATTACATGTAGTGCTTCCATCGCGATTATAAAGAGAAATGGGGAGAGAGGGTCCCCTTGTCGTAGTCCTCTTTTGTATTGGAATTCACCCGTTGGTGCTCCGTTTACAAGGATCGATCCTCTCCCGCTGAATAATATCACCATTACCCAATTCTTACATCTCGATGGAAAGCCCATATGTGTTAAAATGGAGATTAGAAATTTCCAGTTTAACGTATCATAGGCCTTTTCAATATCCGCTTTGAACACAAAAATCTCCTTTTTCATTTTTTCGCCCACCCCACAATCTCATTTATTATCAAAGGCCAATCTATTATGTTTCTGCCCGAGATAAACGCCGACTATGAACTCGAGACTACACTGTTTAAAACTTTTTTCACCCGGTTTGCCAGCACTTTGGATATTATTTTATTAACTACCCCTATTAACGAAATGGGACGGAAATCGGAAAATACTAACTGATCTGTTACCTTTGGAATAAGTGATATGAAGGATTCGCTACATGAGTGATGGATCAATCCATGTATAAAAAATTGCTGCATCATTCCCATAATTGCCAGTTTCAACTCCTCCCAGTATTTCTTTATCAATGTGAATGTAATCCCATCAGGCCCCGGAGCTTTATCTCCACCACACTCCCATATTGCGTCCTTAATTTCCTCTTCTTTGAATTGTTCTATGAGACCAGATTTTTCGTTTTTCGTCAACCTTTTGAAACCTTCCAGATCAATCCTTGGCCTTGAAGGAATTGGTTCCTTAAACTTGTCTTTAAAAGCCGTCATAAACTTGTCCTTAATAACGTTTGCATCTGAAACCCAGTTTCCATCTATCCATAACCCGTTCACCACGTTCCTGATTTTGTGACTGTTTACTACAGCATGAAAAAACGTTGAGTTTTCATCCCCCAAAGCGATCCATTTTATTCGTGATTTCTGGATTAAATCCTTTGCTTTTGCTTTATGCCACTCCTTTACCATTCTTTTATACCCTTGCCAATTCTCAACCTCTTGTTCCGTCAGACTTCTCCTTTCCGCTTCAGTCTCTAATCTTTGTATGTTCTCGTTTGCGATTGCCAATTGTTCCTCTTCTTTTGCCTTTTCGCTATTTCTCCATTTTCTTAGTTCATCTCTTATTGCTTTAAGTTATATGGCCACACATTCATCCTTAAAGCTTGACTCACACCCTTTTCCCAAACCTCTTCTTACCGCTTCATCAAAACCGGTAGCATCCATCCAACTATGGAATACACGGAATGGAATTGGTCCAAAATTATTAACAGTTGTTGTTAATATTAATGGGCAATGATTCGAGACATCTCTGTTTAGTGCCAACAGAGTCGCATCTGGCCACCTCATTATAAATTCACCACATACTAGTACTCGGTCAACTTTACTTAGGTTTCTCCCATCTCCCGACATAAACGTGTATTTCCTTCCACCCATGTTATACTCTTGTAAGCCCGCATTCATAATAAAGTTATTAAAACACAGTGCACCCCCCACATCAAATTGTGAATTGAATCTATCTTCAGGGAATCGTACCTCGTTGAAATCACCTAAGAGGATCCACTTACCATGGATTGACTGTTTTAACGATAGTTACTCATTCCACATCTGTCTTCTATTGCTTTGTACTGTCGAAGCATAAACATTCACAACAATCATATCCTCCTGTTCCCCTGTTACCTGCCCTTTGACTAGAATGAAATTTTGAGTTATTACATCGATTTTTTAAAATACCCCTGGACTCCAGATTGATAACAGTCCACCCGATCTCCCATCTGCATCCACCTTGATGTAATCAAACGCTGTGTTATCCCAAAATGTTTTTATTACTCTGTCCGGTAAATCTCTGAACTGTGTTTCCTGAATCGCTATAAAGTTTAACCCGTATTTTGACAATAGCCCTCTAACTGCCTTTGCTTTACCCACCCCTCCTGCCCCTTTAGTATTAATAGTACCAAAATTCCTTGCAAACCTGCTACCTCCTATTCCTCAACGATCGTCTTCCTAATCAGGTCTTCGTTGTTTAACTCTTCCGCCGACTGCTGATCAATTGACCGTAACCCTCGGTAACTTGGGTATCTTCTACGAGTGTTTCTCCTGACTGTGAGTCGTCCTCCCAGGAATGGAAACCGTCGTCCGGAACCGCTCCTCCACCGTTTTCGTTGAAAAGGTCTTCAATTATTGCTTGAATCCTTACGTCTTTCTTACTTTTTTCTTTACTTTCAAAGGAATCTTTTGTCGATGTTGGAACCTAACTTTCTCCGTCACCTCTAAATTAATGTCAGGTAGTTTCCCTTTATTTATTTTCGAGTTGGGCTTTAAATTTTGGGCTCTTGCAGAAGCTAAGTTAATTCTCTTTCTTTTTTTATGTTGGGTGGTCATAGGCCCATTTGAGTTCCTAGTACTTGATCCATATGGTTCCGGCCCAACTTCAAAGGACTGACCGACCCCACCCCCCTGTGTTGACTCTTCCGAAATAATATTTATATTGCCTCCAACCTTTTTGGGAATTCCAATGTCACCATTAATTGCCTCATCATTTCCCATGGAATTAATCTTGGGATTTGAATTCGAGTCCGGGTCAGATCTTCCAACCGTTTCCTCTCCCTTTTGGTCCTTTGTCTTTTCGTTTTCCTCCACCAGCGCAGTTTGTTCTTCCGCCGTTGCCGCCGTTTTTTCCGGCAAGGGTATCCCTCCTGGTGAGTTATCAACTACCATTTTTTCCGGTGAATCGAATGGGGTATTGCTGTTCTCACCCTTTCCCGTTTCACTGTGATTGTTTTCTTCTGATCCCTTCGATTCCTCATTGAAAGATATTCTCCTCCTGATTATACATCCTGGTATCCATGGTTCCTCTACTTCCGAGATCCAAACTTTAAACGACTGTTCCTTCCATCTGACTGGTAATGTTTCCTTGATACTGAAGCCGTGATCGACCACAACTCCAACAATATCAAATTGAAGATTTAAATCGTATTTGTCTGCTTCCGAGCCCTGAACTACTCTTCCGTACCTTTTAGCAATTACATTCAGTACTTCTCCCATCCATAGCTGTATTGGGACCCCCCTGATCATTAGCCATGCAATACGTTGGTATGGCAGTAACTGCCCTCTCCATACTTCCATCTTATGGAACCATTTCTTCCATTGTTCCTCTTTATCCCTCACGAATGACTCCATATCCTTAACTTCTTTAAACGTGATGAGTACTCTCAATCCACCTAAATAACGTATTATTCCTTTATCTAACCTTAGTTCTGTTGCACATTTATCCGCTTCCTTAAGTTGTTTTATATTATAGTATTCGCACACCACCGCTTTATTACGCCATTCTTTGAGAGCTTCAGATTCGTTTGCAAACCTTATTGTGTTTTCCTCGTCTACCGGTGCTTTCTTTCGCCTCTCTGTGTCCGCATACGATATTCCTTTTCTAGTTCCCGATTGGTTTCCTTCTGTCCTGACATTCATAGTTCCGGGTTTTAACCCTTCCTTCCTAACCCAGGTTTCTTGTTTCTTCTCTAACGGTTTCTTAATGATTTTTACGAATCTTGCCACCTTTGCTTTGACTCTCCATCCATAGAATTCTACCTGATTCAGTACCTTTGCCATCTTTTCTCCATCTTTTACGTTGACAAATCTAAGAAAACCGAAACATTTACCCTACTTATCTCGTTTCCTTGCAATGTAGGTGTTTTGGTCAAAAATTACCGTAGCAATTAAGTGATCAAATTAGTTAAGTGAGGTAGTGTGCTAAAAAGTGTGTTGAAAATATGCTGGTTAAGTTGTTTGGAGAAACAGTTTTCAGGATACGGCTCAGGATATTGAGCTGTATCTACGATCAAACAGTGAGCAAAAAGTAAAGGGAGTAACACGAGATATATGAGGAAAGCCCTTGATCAATCTAGATCGCCGGCATAAAACCTCGGGAGCTGACAATCGCAGCTGCCTTGTTCTTCTTATTGCTTTGAACTTCAGGATACAGTGCAGGATATTGACCAGATCGCTAAGTGTTACAATGCTTTTGTGCGAAAGTGAAAATTGCTAGAGAATAAGTGTAAGAGTGTAGTGAGTGTTCCTGTGATGTCCTATTCGATCTGATATACCCACCTATTTATAGTAACCAATTACAAACGAAAATTCCTATAAATATGGGATGCTCCGAATATTCCATTATAAACGTTGTAGACCGAGTAATGCGGCTTCAACGTCTTTATTTGAACGACTTGGACCGAGTCTTCCGCGGAATGAGTCCCTGTGAACGTTGCTAGCTTCTAACCCACGTACCTGCACATAATCCGTTAGTGATCCTGAGGATACCATTCAGGATGTTACCAATATCCTGAATCAGCATCCCGGATGTGAACAAATATCATATAACCAAGATATAACCCAAGATATCTCCCAGGATATGGGCTCAGAATTTCACCCGTAACAATTGTCCCCAAAAATGTTACCGTTTAGTATCCTGCCACTAACGGTTACATTTTTCACAGAGATCGAGGTAATTAAGAGATAAGACCAATGATGTGACCGTTTGCAACTTACTCAGCCTATATTTACTCATTGCACCCTATATCTTCTCATCCTCATCTCTTTTTTAATTACTTCCGATAAGGAAAAGGTAAACATTCTCTCTCTAATCTTCATCCTCCTTTTCCGGTCACAAAATTCAGGCGATCAAATGCCGAGACACACAAGATCCAGTTCTGGTGATTCGGCTCCCACATTCATTCAGCAGAATCTTCTCCAAGAACCGGAGAAAGAAATATGTTCTTTTGATAGTGCCCACTTGTCGGCTTTGAAATCCTCCGGTATCTTTCCGAAAGGAACGGTATTCCGGTCGTTCGACCGGGAAATCCGGTCGGATATGGTTTCCGATGAGTGGTTGTGCTTTAGTGCCTTTCCCTTCACCTTAGGGTTACAATTCCCCTTTCCAGACTTCATCACCGAATTCTTCAAGATTACAAAAATCTCTTTTAGTCAAACAATGCCAATGCTTTGGCGTGTTTTGTCCGTTCTTGATCAGATCAAGAAAAACCACATCCCTGATCTTTCTGTTCATGATCTCCCCCTAGCTTACCGGCTTAGATGCCATGGATCATGTAGATTTTTGTTTTATTCCACCTCTGGAGACCCGCTGATACTTCGTGCCACCAGGAACGAGGATAATTGGCAATCTAAGTTCTTCTTTGTAAAAAGAGACTCAATCCCTGGTGGAACGGAATATCCGGTGAAATGGTTGAAAAAGGGTAGGATTTAGGGTTTAAGGATAATCCTGCCTCTTATCCTGTTCTATATCCTGAACTGACCAACTTTCATCTTCTTCTTTTTTCTGTTGTGCACGCAGCTGATTTTAGGAAGATTGCACCTCCCCTTGCTGATTCAAAGAAAAGGATTGACGCCATCAGACTCCTTCCAGAGGCTGAAAGAAGTTTCAACCCATCTCCTCCATCTCCAAGTCCCCTTTCTAGTGCAAACATGTCTGGTAAGGATCCTGCAAAATATCCTATATATACATGTTTTTATTTGATATACTTAGGAGAAATTTTACTCCCTGTATACAGACTCCAGCAAGGTTCCTGTCTACCTAGACCTTGAAGAACTTGACAGCTACCCTACTCCAGTCACGGTCAAGAAAGAGACCTCTGCTGCCACCAGCTCCAAGCCGCTCCCGGCTCCTAAGGCCAATCCGAGGACCCGTGCTTCCACAACAAAAAAGAGGAAAGCTCCTGAAATCAGTGCTCCAGGTCCAGAAGGGTTCTCCTACGATGAACTCAGCTTTTCTGACTCCTTAGAGCCAATGACATCCTTCCTCAACAAGGTAATATCCTGATACATATCCTGCATATATATCCTAATAGGATATCCTGGTTAACATATTCTAACTCATACCTGAAATTGATGTGCAGGGCCTCCAGCATTTGCTCCACCTGTACAACGATGCCTGTGGTACTGCCGCACTCCATGAAGCCAGGATCAAACAGCTTGAAAGCACCGTTGCCGATCAAGGTGCCATTGCTGAAGCAAAGACCCAGCACTATGAGGGCATGCTTAAGAAGGTCACCCAGGATGCTGAGCTCAAACTTGCCACCATCCAAATGGATCACGAACACGCCATGGTTTCTTTCCGGGAAGGAATCAAAGCCTCTGCTATCGTCTCCCTGCTACAAGCTCGCATCAAGATGGCCTATGAGGCCAAGGAGACAGGCCTTGTATGCCCATCCTGGCCGGTTGAATCCTGGGTGGCCAAGCTGAAGGAGCTTGGAGGCAAAGCTGTGCCACTCCCTGCTGAAGCCGGGGAATCCTCTAAGACAGCAGAGGTGGTAGATAAGGCTGGAGACAAGAAGGATGCTGGAGAGGATGCTGGGACAGATGCTGGTGAGGATGTTGCTCAGGATGCTGAAGCTGGAAAGGCAGAGAAGGTTGGAGAAGATGCCGCTGTGTGAGGGCATTCAGGTGGGCAATGATGGATATACGTGCCAAGGCCGGAGCCCACCTTTTTGGATTTGAATGTTGGTCTATAATCCCCAAAACAATTTACTTTTTCCGCACTTTACTTTTCTGCACCTGAACAATTTACATTTCCTGCATGCTTTTTGAACAATACAACAGTTGGAGGTGGATGGGTCTCGATTTGAGATGAAACCTTCAACTGTTGGGTAAATATGGTAAGGAACTATTAGTGCTCTTAGTGGATGGGCCTTGTTTTGAGGTGAAACTAAGAGCACATCTTTTGGTATGTTAATAATATAACTTCTCTTTTGACTTTATTATTGTTGTTATTAGTGCATAAATTTTACTTATGAAAACTGTTTTGTTTGAACATTTTTGGGAATATTATGGGAACATATTCTGAAAATATCCTGACAAGTATCCTAAGAGATATCCTGGTCAGGATATTGTCATATAACTTAGAAGACTTAAGTCATTTGAAAAAAGGAGAGATCATACCAAATATTCTTAGAGAGTCAATTCCAATCTTCCACCTTAGGAATGTCCCCAGTGTCTACTTACAAACTTGGATCCACCCTTCGAATAGTATAATGTATGTCCCCTGTGTACAACACAGAAATGCAAACGTATTCACACTTTGGCTTGAATAAATTCCGAACACCCCGAGGCAAAACTTTTGATATCCTGAAATGAATCCTTAGCATACTGGGGATAAACCCTTAATATCCTGGGGATAAACCCTGATTTTCATGCGCTACAGGCGAGAGTGTATAAACTCCAAATCTTAGAAAGGTGAAAACCTTTAAACCTTAGAGAGTATGAAAATACCCTTTCGTGAGAGAGGGTGATCAATCCTCATATACCTTCAGGATCCAGGATATAGCCAACAGTAACGAAATTGTCAGCCACTTTTACATGAACTGGTCCCGCTACCTTGAACTATACCTAGATATCTTGCGCTCCAGGCGAGGTGTTTAAACCCAATACGAAAGAAAGGTGAATACCTTTAAACCTTTGAAGGGATCAGGATCCCTTAAACGTGAGAGAGGGGGCCAATCCTCTAATCTTTCGATTTATCCTGAGTGTATATCCTGAAATCATATCCTGAAACATATGCTGCAAAACAACTGTAAACTAAGGTGGGTGTTAGCTTGGCTAACACCCCTCCGATGCTTAAGTCAGTATTGGGTTCAAGATAATAAACAAATATATTTAAAAGAGATAAAATACATACCATTCTGGGATAGAAATTAAATTCTATTCTTACTTGAGATAGAGCTTTAAGTGTATTGCATTCCAGGATCTTGGTAGCATATCCCCTTCCATATTCTTGAGTCTATATGCTCCTTTCCCTGCTTCTGACTCAACTTCATATGGTCCTTCCCATTTTGGAGCTAGCTTGCCATCGGCAGGATTAGTGGTATTTTGAAAAGCCTTCCTTAACACCCAATCACTGACTCGAAATCTCCTAGTCCTTATATTCTTGTTATATGCTCTGGATATTCTTTGTTGATATGCTGCCATCCTTAGCCTTGCTGCATCTCTTTTTTCATCTATAGTATCCAAATCTCGACATAAGGCTTCAGGATTCTGTCCAGGATCCTGTAGGATAGATCTTGCAGTAGGTATCGCCATTTCCGTTGGAATCACTGCCTCTGCTCCAAATACCAAGGAAAACGGGGTTTGGCCGGTTGCATTCTTTACCGTTGTCCTATCAGCCCACAAAACAAAGGGTAATTCTTCTGCCCATCTTCCTTTTTTGGCTCCAAGTCTCTTCTTTAAGTTATTGACAATTATCTTGTTCGAGGATTCAGCTTGTCCATTCGCTTGAGGATGTACCGGAGTAGACGTGATCATTTTGATTCCCCAACTCTTGCAAAAGTCAGTAGTCCACTTGCTTATAAACTGGGACCCATTATCACAAATGATTTCAGCTGGTACCCCAAACCTGGTCAGGATATTCCTCTTTATGAAGGATACTACTTCTTGGTCTCTAACTTGAACAAATGCTTCAGCTTCAACCCACTTAGAGAAATAATCCGTCATTGCTAGCATAAATACTTTTCCTCCCGGAGCTTTTGGTAACTTCCCTACTATATCCATCCCCCATTTCATGAATGGCCAAGGGGAGGCTACAGGATATAGTGGTTCAGCTGGTTGATGTAGTATGTTACTATGCCTTTGACATGCATCACATCTTCGAGCATATTCTGCAGCATCTTTCCTCATCGTTGGCCAATAATATCATGTCCTTAATACTTTCGAGAACAATGATCTGCCCCTAGTGTGGTTACCACAATCCCCTTCATGTATATCCTGAAGTACTTCTTTGGCTTCAGGATCCTCCAAGCACCTCAAATACGGTCCAGCAAGAGATTTCTTGTACAAAACATTATTTATAATAGTGAATCATGATACCTTCATCCTAAATGCCTTAGGATTTTCATTTCTGGGGATGTGTCCTTCCTTGAGATATCTCATGATTGGAGTCGTCCAGGATTTAGGATCCTTTTCAGGATAATCTGCTCCAGGATCCTGAATACCCGCTACTTCTTTATCCTGAGGATTCGTCGCAGGATACAAGATATATAATATTGGTATTTGGGTCCCTTCTGGTATCCTGATCGATGATCCCAGATTTGCTAAGGCATCTGCTTCAGCATTATCCTCCCTTGGTACCTGTTCAAGTGTAAAAACATCGAAATATCCTGCTAATTTTTTGAGAATATCGAGGTATTCGATTAATTTCTCACCCTTAACTGCATAGGATCCATTAAAATGGTTAGTAATTAACAAGGAGTCAACATATAATTGCAAATTCTTGATATTCATATTCTTAGCCAACTCTAATCCTGCAATTAAAGCCTCATACTCTGCTTCATTATTAGTAGCAGGGAATTCACACCTAATAGCCTGGGGTAATATGTCCCCCTGTGGCGATTTTAGTAGTATTCACAATCCTACTCCTCTTACATTAGATGCACCATCAGTATATAATGTCCAGGATCCTGAGGATTCTCCTAACTGTTGGACTTCTAGGTCTACCTCATCCTGAATGTCACTACTGAAATCAGCCACAAAGTCAGCTAAAGCCTGAGACTTTATGGCATTTCTAGGTTCATATACTAAATCATAAGCACTCAACTTTACTGACCACTTAGCCATCCTGCCTGACATCTCTGGTTTCCTAAGCACATTTTTGACAGGATAATTTGTTTTAACATGAATCCTATGTGTCTCAAAGTAATGTCTAAGCTTCGTTGATGCCATAACTAATGCTAGTATCAATTTTTCTAAATGAGAATATCTAGTTTCAACATTTAACAAACTTTTACTAACATAATAAACAGGATATTGCTGACCTTCATGGTCCTTTACAAGGACGGCACTTACAGCATTCCCTGATACTGCTAGGTATAGGGATAGTGGTTCACCCTTCTCAGGCTTCATCAGTAGAGGTGCAGTTGAAACATATTGCTTCAAATCCTGCAGGGCTGCTTCATGCTTCTCACCCCATTCGAATTTCTTGTTCTTCTTCAGGATATCATAAAACTCTTTGCATTTCTCTGAGGATCTTGAAATAAATCTGTTTAATGCTGCCACTCGCCCTGTTAATCGTTGAACATCCTTCATATTTAAGGGTGATTTAATATCCAAGATGGCTTTAATCTGCTCCGGGCTCGCCTCTATTCCTCTTTTGGTCACCATATATCCTAGAAATTTTCCTGCCCCCACTCCGAAATGACACTTAGCAGGATTTAGCTTCATGTTATATTGATCCAGGATATCAAATGCTCCTTTAATATCTTGGAGGTGATCCTGAGCTTTACTTGATTTTACCACCATATCGTCAATGTATACCTCCATGGTGTCCCCCAGCTTGTCTTTGAACATCATGTTTACCAATCTTTGGTATGTTGCACCTGCATTTTTCAAACCAAAAGGCATAGCCGTATAACAATAAATACCTGTTGGTGTCATGAAGGCAGTATCCTCCTGGTCAGAAGGCTCCATTTGAATCTGCTGAAATCCTGAGGATGCATCCATGAAGGTCAACATTTCATGCCCGGCAGTAGCATCCACCATTGCATCAATGTGAGGAAGAGGAAATGGGTCTTTAGGACAAGCCTTATTCAAGTCTGTGTAGTCCACACAGACTCTCCATTTCCCATTTTTCTTCTGTACCACGACTACGTTTGCTAGCCATCTTGGGAACTTGACTTCTCTGATCATCCTGGACTTCAACAATCTTTCAACTTCCTCTTGGATAATCGTATTCCGCTCAGGAGCAAATTTTCTTCTTTTTTGCTGAACAGGCTTGAATGATCTGTCGATTCCAAGCTTGTGAGTGATAATATCTTTGGATATGCCTGCCATATCCTCATGCTTCCATGCAAACGTTGAAATCCTGCATTTCAAAAAGTTAGTTAACTGCTCTTCAATATCCTGAGGGATATTGGTTCCTACGAGCACCGAGATATCAGGATTATCCTGATCCAGGATAATTTTCTTCACATCCTGCTCCGAATCCTCCACGATATCCTGGGCCCACATTTTTAATTGCTATGCTGTACTAGACTTGGTTGAGGATTTCATCGAGGATGAGTAGCATTCTTTTGCCTCCTGCTGATCACTTTCAACCTTGACAACTCCCCAAGGGGTAGGGATCTTGATGCATTGGTGATACGTTGATGGCACAGCCTTCATATCGTGAATCCATGGTCTTCCCAGTATGATGTTATAGCAGGATAGAGAATCCATCACACAGAAACGTTGTATCGAGTTGACTCCTTCAACATATACTGGTAACTTTATCTCCCCCACTGTGTTCCTAGCCTCTCCACTGAGCCCAACAAGCACGGTGGACTTTGAAGTGATATCCATCGGAGATACATTCATTCTCTTCAGAGTTTCTAGTTGGATTATGTTGACGGAGCTGCCATTATCAACCAATATCCTGCGTACAAAATGGTTAGCCACATATAATGTTATTACCAGAGCATCATGATGAGGATCCTGGACAGTATCCCTGTCATCAGCATCAAATGTGATCACTTTGTCAGTTGTGAGGGTAGTCATCCTGACAGGTTTGTTTCCCCTTTCGGCCTTAGCTTCCCTTGCATGTCTCTTTGCCGCCGAATACGAAGTCCTACAAATGTCGGATCCTCCCGAAATAAAGTTGATTATCTTGGCATCCGCGGGAGGTGACGCTGCTCGCTCAGGATCCTTCTCAGTATCCTGACCCTTATTCTTCTTCCTTCCTAAGAGATCTTTCAGATATCCCTTGCTTAGAAGATAGCTTATTTCTTTCCTTAGAGCAATGCAATCCTCAGTTACATGTCCGAAATCTTCGTGGAAAGCACACCATTTTGACTTATCTTTCCAATCGGCCTTTTGTTGATTCTTTCGAGGCCACCTAGCCTTGTCTCCTAAACCCTGCATGGCATACATCAATTCAGGAATGTTAACAGAAAAGCAATATTCAGATAATTCAGGATATTCTTCAGGATCCTCGTCTTCGATAGCATTCACTTTCTTGTTTTCATTTCTACCATATGGCTTAGAGCAATATGGCTTAAATGAGGATTCTGACTTCCTGTTAGTTGACTCATAAGTGTTGGATGAGTTCATCCTCTCTTGCATCTTTCTGTCATCCTCCAATCGAATATATCTTAGGGCCCTGTTTCGAGCTTCATCCAAGTTCCTGCATGGGTTCATTACAAGGTCTTGGTAAAATTGAGAATCTTTTTGCAGCCCCATCTTGAAAGCTTGCACAGCTGTTGCAACATCAAGATGCGGAATGTCTAAGGATTCCCGGCTGAACTTGTTCACATAATCCCTTAGGGATTCTTGAGGCCCCTGCGTTATCCTGTAGAGGTCACTTGTTAGTTTTTCAAAGCTTCTACTACAAGAAAACTGATTATTAAATAAATTTACTAGGTGAGCAAATGATGTAATCGAATGAGGAGGAACATTCAGGAGCCATTTCAAGGCTGATCCTGTTAAGGTAGAACCAAAACCCTTGCACAAGCATGCTTCCTTGAGCTCCGGTGGGATAGGGTTAATCTCCATTCTCTCCCTATACTGGGCAATATGCTCTTCAGGATCCGTTGTTCCATCATAAAGCTTCATGTTGGGGGTTTGAAATCTCTTTGGAATCTCAGCATCACAGATAGGATATGCAAAGCGAGATATCCTGTGGCTGTCTTGGGATACTTCCGGGATTGGCTGGACCACTCCAGGTACACTGGATATCATGTCCTTCAATTTCTGAAGCTCCCTAGTAAATGCTGATGTTACACCTGTATCCTGCAAAGATCCACTATTGTTAGCAGCATGAGTATTGTTATTGTTTAACACGTTACCCGTAAGAGGATTCTGCCCATATCCTGAAGCATATCCTGAACTCCTCATGGTCGACATTCTGACCGAGGAGGGTACTTCAGGAGTATGGTTCTGAGGAAGGCTGGGCACAATATCCCCCCTATTATCCTCAGTGTACACAGCTGAACTGAAGTTCAAAGTTCTGGGTTGTAGTGGAGTGACGATATCCTCAGCAGATCTGCTCGAGCCAGACTTCAGGAGTTGTATTTCCCTTAACAGCATTTGGTTTGTTTCCTGTTGCTGCCTCATTTGTTCCTGCACACTTCCAAATAAGGTTAGAATTTCATCATTAGAGGCTAAAACGGGAGCAGATCCCTGAACACTGCGAGTAGGGATAATATCCTGAGGTTGTGAAGAGGCTGGCATCCTTGGAGGAGGTGGTGGAAGCACCGAACCGGTAGTAGCAGAAGTCGTAGCAGATACAGTGGAGGAGCTCATGTTTGATCTTAAGGCCATTGTAAACAATGTGGCAAAAAGTTTTGAAAATAGAAAACCGATTAACGATTTCACAAAGATTTTTAGTAAAAGTAGCACCACTTGCCCCACGGTGGGCGCCAAATTGTTTTGGTCAAAAATTACCGTAGCAATTAAGTGATCAAATTAGTTAAGTGAGGTAGTGTGCTAAAAAGTGTGTTGAAAATATGCTGGTTAAGTTGTTTGGAAAAACAGTTTTCAGGATACGGCTCAGGATATTGAGCTGTATCTACGATCAAACAGTGAGCAAAAAGTAAAGGGAGTAACACGAGATATACGAGGAAAGCCCTTGATCAATCTAGATCGCCGGCATAAAACCTCGGGAGCTGACAATCGCAGCTGCCTTGTTCTTCTTATTGCTTTGAACTTCAGGATACAGTGCAGGATATTGACCAGATCGCTAAGTGTTACAATGCTTTTGTGCAAAAGTGAAAATTGCTAGAGAACAAGTGTAAGAGTGTAGTGAGTGTTCCTGTGATGTCCTATTCGATCTGATATACCCACCTATTTATAGTAACGAATTACAAACGAAAATTCCTATAAATATGGGATGCTCCGAATATTCCATTATAAACGTTGTAGACTGAGTAATGCGGCTTCAACGTCTTTATTTGAACGACTTGGACCGAGTCTTCCGTGGAATGAGTCCTTGTGAACGTTGCTAGCTTCTAACCCACGTACCTGCACATAATCCGTTAGTGATCCTGAGGATACCATTCAGGATGTTACCAATATCCTGAATCAGCATCCCGGATGTGAACAAATATCATATAACCAAGATATAACCCAAGATATCTCCCAGGATATGGGCTCAGAATTTCACCCGTAACAGTAGGCATCCACCAAGTGTTCGAAATTTCTATATTCCAACCAAAATTCTCCATCAGATACTTGTGGATGTATGTTGGAAATGTAGAAAGTTATGGCGTCCCTTCCTATGTATTGCTTCTCGTTCACCTGGCTGTTGTTGTCTTTTCCTTGGTACCTTTCTCCGTATTTCAATCGGTTGTTCCCCACATCTGAGCTTTCACCCAATTCTCTCCCCATCTCGGGACGGGTAACGAGACCGTCGGAGAAACCCAAGATGCGAATGGATGAATCAATCGACCTATTAGAATGGAAGGTTATATCTAGACTGCTACCAATAAGCAAATCGATTAAACCTCACACGCTAATTTGTCTCTATCTTCATCGTCGAGCAGCTTTACGAGTTCCGGCGACTGTTGAGGTTCCGTCAGAGAGAGAGAGAGAGAGAGAGAGAGAGCGGTTTCCTTAGTTGTTAGTATTGTTTGTTTGCGAATGAAAGTATGATTTATCCCTACATGTCTCTGATCATATAACCATTCTATCAGATAGTTTTCATATAGCGAATGGGGTGCTCGTCTTTAAAATTACGGCAAGGATTGCAATGGCCGGATATGGGTTGGGTATGACTAATCTCATACTCGTATCTAGATATAAAATCTTGTTCCAAACCCGACCTATTACTAGTCGGGTATTTGATGGGTATTTTTTCATCGAGTACCGAGTATATCCGTTATGATTTTCAAGTATATATATTTTTTACTTTCCTTTATATTTTTTTTTTGTTTTAAAAATTTATATAATATATTAAATTATAATAAATAATATACATATTATCGTCACCATATTAATATTTGATATATTAAAAAAAATGTAAATACAGTATAATATTAATCTAAAAAAATAATTTTGTATTTTATAGCATATAAATATGATAATGTCATTAAAAATATATATACAAAATGAAAATTTTATTTTTCAAATAATAAACCTACAAATGAAACATTAATAAGCTATAATTAAAGGAAAATAAAAAAACAAATATAGAACTTAAAAGTTTTCAAGCATATATTTCGGGTAAACGAGTATATGGTTTCGGGTAATCGGATCGGATATCATCTAATCCCATACCACGAAATATCTTTTTTCTATACCCATACCTGGTCCAATACCCGTCGGTCCATCTCGCACTTACGCCAAATCATGGCTAAAGCAATCCAAATGAAACCAAAAATCTGCTCTTCAAGTCAATTCAAAATCGTATTATAACCTTTGAAGTGGGGCGGGCCCAGTAGCATTATGGGTAAAGTAATAGTTTTGAGCCCAGTATTTATAGAAATATATATAATAGAGATGCTATCATGTAATTTTACAGTTTTAACAAATCATGCTTACTATCATTCCGCGGAACAAATGAAAACCTTAGTTCCAATTCCAGTTCAATTATATTCTAAGAAACGAATGCTACCTAAGAGTTGCAATTCTGCCACATGATTCGTCTAATTTTATGAATTTTACAAGGCCTTGGGCATTAGATATATACGTAGTAAGATGGGGAGGTAACGCTAATTTAAGAAATGGTTATTTTGGTTCGAATATAAAAACAAGTGCAGTTCAAGACAGATCATTTTATGGAAATATGATCATTGCTAGAGCAAACAAAAGATGCAAGCCATGATTTTTGCAAGCTTCTACATTGCTTTATTGAAGGATATATGTAGGGCTGTTCAAATTGCTCGGCGCTCGACGATCGTTCGATGCTCGCTCGAAAAATGCTCGGAATTTGCTCGTTCGATTCAGCTCGATTGAAAAACTGCTCGGTTCGGATCGGTTCGGTTTGTAAATGAACCGAGCACGAGCAAAGGTCCGCTCAGTTCGGTTCGGCTCGGTTGGCTCGATTTATTTTTTAATATATATATATATACACACACATATATTTGTGTGTGTGTAATGACTAGAGACCAAGATCAACAATGTTTGGTCTAAGATCCAAATAGAGCTTATTTAAGTAATCAGAATCGAAATCCAATACCAATAGTCTATTGTCCGATATTTAAATGTTCATTTAAGTAATTGAGTCAAAATTTCAAATATTAAAATGTGAAGCGTCGATTAATACTCAAGTCCCAACCCGCCATTCGATTCAGAAGTACAAGACCCTAATCAAAACCCCCCATTGGCCATTGTTATTCGATTTCTCCATCGCTACTCGCCAAGACGCCAACTCGCCAAGGTTTTATTTCAATCGGTTCATTCAATTTCAAACTTCTGATAGAACAAGGATATGCTCAATCGGTCAAGGATTTATCTTCCCGCTTACTTAATCACGATAGAACTAGTTGAGTGTTTTTGTATTCCTTGTTATTTGTTAAATTTTTACTTGTGTTATATTGGACGAAACATCAGGGACGAAAACTACACTTTATTCTAATAACTAGCACTCCCATCGTCACTTTCCTTGTTTGTTCTGCAACGCTCGATACTCGTTCGACGTTCGTTCGAAAAATGCTCGGATCGAAAGGCGCTCGCTCGACTTTGGCTCGGTTGAAAAAACGCTCGGTTCGGTTCGGATCGGTTTGTAAATGAACCGAGCACGAGCAAAGGTCTGATCGGTTCGGTTCGGCTCGTGAACAGCCCTAGATATATGTATCAATATCAATGTAACAATGGGAGTAATCAATTAGCACATGAAAGTTATAAAATTAAACGCCCCACACTTCTCCAACTAATAATTTAGGAATCAAATATAAGCAAACAGGTAGTATGTTTGGAAGGGGTAGAAGACGACCTGCGGTGAATGAGCAACAAGATTTCATTTGGTAGTTTGGAAACAAAAGAAAGGACATAAATCAATAAAGGCAGTGACCAATTGATGATAAGCAATGGGCGTATATGACAAAAGAACTGACCGTCCATTCTAACCCGAACCGAAAGCCGGATTGAGGGAACCCGGATGGGATTCCAACCAAACCACAGGGTTGTAAACTTGTAATCAGTTTAAGAAGTCCTTGGTTGAAACTGGTTAAACACAAACCAAACTGGTTTGGGGCAAAAACTGATGTTTGACTAAACCCAAATTGGCTTCAACCCAAACCAGTTTTAACCCAGAACCCGCCTTGTGCACCTCTAAGCCCATATACACCCATAAATAAATAATTTAAGGCCTAGGCCTAAAATAATCCAATAGGTCAAAAAAGTCACCCGTGTTAACCAAATAACACTCTCTATTATATACAACTAACCTATAGATTGATTGACCATTTTGATGATGTTGTAACTTCAAATCTCGTCTTGAGGATCATGAGAAATGAAAGCATTGTAAGCCTTGCTATAGATAATAGAATACTTTGAGAATCTAATGTGAGAATAATATACCGATATAAAAATTAAAAAGTATAAAATTATCTATATAGACCAAGAAAATATTTTATTGAATGCACATCATATCTATACTAAAGATTAGGGATGGGCTATTTTTCCCAAACACCCGTACTTGTAATCGTATCCGTACCGATTTTAGGTGTTCGTTACATGTATCGGTATCCAGTTTTATTGATTTTGGTATTCGGTACTTTTGGTATTTGTACGGGTACGGGTAAAAACGGGTACCTGTACCGAATTTTATATAGACCTTTAAAAGTTTTTTTATATTATGTTTTATTTCGTATTATGCTATTTATAGTACTCGTATTGATTTTACCTATATGACACCCGTATCGTATTGGTACTCGTACCAATTTTACCTATTTAATACCCATACGAGTGCTCAAAAATTAAATAAAAACAAAATGATACCAGAGCAGATACCGTACCAAAATACTCGTACCCGTACCGTACCTATATATTTGATATGGTATCGGGTACCTAGTTTTGTTCAAATTCACTGGTAATTTCGATACTGGTACGGGTAGGAGTATGTGTACTGTACCAATCCCATCCCTACTAAAGATATCATAAACAAACTTTGCGACTAAATGAACAAATATTCTTAATGACTAAATTCTTATGCTAAAAACTAAAAAGTAAAATATATACACGTTTGTGTGTGTATATATATATATATATATATATATATAGGTACGTGATCAGAAGAAAATGCCCCAAATTGTGAGAAATGTGAGAACGCATCCTGGGTCAACACGTGGCGCGGGATATGATCAGGGTATGAGGAGTTTTTTTTTTTGTCTTTTCAATATTCTTCTTTTTTTCCGATTTCGTGTGTGACATGCTGCTTCATTTTTGGCTTCCAAGATAATTTTGGCGTTAACTAGAGTCATTAATTATTTGGTTTTTTACTGTTTTTCCCCGATTTCGTATGTCACATAGTTAATTTTTTTGGCGTTGTGGCGTTTTCAGGTCATTTTTTTGGCGTTCGAGGGCGTTTGTTAATAATTGATTACCATAGATTAATATTTTATAAGATTACAACAATATGAAATCAAAAGGTGGTTCACATTGCTTCTCGCGGTTTTTGGTGTTGTAGTGGGTTTATTTTGTTGTGCTCACATTGCTTCTCGCGGTTTTCGCAATAAAGGTGGTTCTTTCATGACCCTACCCTATATATCTGTACTATATTAATAAGCATATAGGAAGGGCAGAAATGGTCATTTGCCACTTTACAACCCTTAAAGCTTGTTGTACAACCAACTAAAGCACAAATGTTGAATCTGATAAAGCAACAAAATTTTTGGCGGCCAGACTTGTGCATTCAAACTTTCAATTCAAACTTGAGCGGCCAAATTTTTCATTCCTCTTGCTCATCCCAATTCCCCCATACACCCCTGCCTTCTTTTTCATTTTTCATTTGCAGAAAGGAGGGAGAGAGAGCGTACGAGAAATCAAGGGTTATGCTTTCCTCATATCTGAATTGGTTTCCTTTAAACACGTGATATACCTCATCACTTTTTAGGTTTTCTTAATCGCCTCTTCCCATCGTGAAACCTAATTCCATAACCGTATAACACATCTACCTTCAGAAACCAATTCTTCATGGAAATCATACAGTCCTCTCAAAATCAAACTCAAGTCTAGGTTTTGAACTTCACGGAGTAAGTGCTTTTCTAGACTTTGTCCAAATTCATTGGAATTTTATATTGTAGATCTAGGTTTCAAACTTTTGATATGCACCGATTTCGTTGAGGTAATTATTGTTTGGATCTGTAAATATGAAATCCGTACCATTTGTTTTGTTACAAGAGTTGAAGATGATGCAAGCTGCTTTTTAATTGGTGGTGGTTAGCAACGATAGAGATGGTGGTGGTCTGCGGCTTGTGGTGGTAATGGTTAGCGTCAACAGATTCTGGTGACCCAACCTAGGGTTTAGAGTTTCGACTATCTAGGGTTCTGACCATAACCCTAATCCGGTGAAAGTTGTAGATCTGGTCAGTAAGGGAATGACAACGAATTTCGTGTTATGTGGTACTGTATCTCTCATTTCACCATTTTTTTAAAATTTTAAGTTATAGCAAAAGATGAGGTTTTAATTTTAGCTAAGGTTCATAAAAACTTCATTAGAGATGATGGGGTTCCTTATTAAGTTTGTGTTCATCTTAATGCAGAAGAAGTGAAGTCCAAACATCCCAGAGTCACATATGCTGATCTCTATCAGGTGATTGTTTGAATACCAACTACAACTGGTCTGTAATCATGACTGCGTATCTTTATTATGGTTAAACTTCCACTAAAATTATGTTCAGCTTGCTGGAGTTGTTGCTGTTGAGGTGACGGAGGCCCAACTATTAAGTTTGTACCCGGAAGGAAGGTATATAAAGTAGCATCTCAGTAAGAAAATTCTTACGAGTTTGTACTTATTTTTCAAAATTTTCTTCACCAGGATTCAAACGTGTCGCCTAATGAAGGACGTCTTCCTAATGCCAAGCAAGGTCACTCGGTCCCATGATTTATTTCAATTGATTTCAGTCGTTCGGATGAACAGATTTCTGAACTTTACTTTTGTGCAGGCCCATCCCATCTCCGTGAAAGATTTCCGTTAAGAATCATAGTCCAAGCTCTTTTCTTCGAGCAGTTGTAGCTCAGGACCTCTATCGCCGGCTGTTTCTTGGTCTCGGACAATCTTGCAGACGGGTCAAGACAGTTTAGAAGCGGGTTAGGTGCAGCATCACAAGAGGGCGGTTGGAACACGGTTGGAACGCAATGTTGATACCACTGCACCTACGTTTGCCACCACCGGTGTCCTCTTCACGAATAGGTACCGAGATCACTTTCTTCTTCCTTACAAACTTTGTTTTGTAAGTGGGATATGGCTTTTGCAGCGATAAGCTCACCGCTCACCCATTCTGGCAGTAGAAAACTTACCCATTTTGACCCATTACCCAACACTCTCGACATGCCCCTTTTGCCACCTCTAACCAAATTAGTTATATGATGGTTTTACAACTATTGACTTTTTTCTTATTTTTCATGTAGCTGTCACACCTGAGGCTTGAATGATGGATGAGGTTGTAAAAGATGATGTACCAATGTTATCAGCTACAAATTGGCCATCCGATAGACACGATTATAAACCAAATCAGAAATTCTCAAACACGAACAGAAGTGTTTCAATATCCATTCCAGTGCCCTCCGTTGAAATGAGTTCTGGTTCAACAAATCGCATTGACCTTACCAGTCCCGTGCAGAATGAGAAAACAATGTTAGAAGTGCCTGTGGAACAAGAAAACATTAAACATAATAAAAGACAAGGGGGAGGTAATTATCATGGAACAAAAAGCGAACACTTGTTGAGGTCTGGACAGTTGGGAATGTGCAATGATCCTTTCTGTACCACATGCCCATCTACTTACTATTACAAGGGACGCATCATCTCAAGAATTCCCAAGGGCGTTGATCGTCACGGTTATAAGGGGTGGGTTGAGTGGGTTAGGAAACCAGTCATATGGGTAGCTATTGTTCGCCAAAATGTGTCATTTTTGCAAGAACCAAAATGGGTCGGCTGGTTTGGGAAGAAGCTGAACAATATTTTGTCTAAAATTAGAAAGTTTCTAAATTATGATTAAAATAGTTATTTACTTTCAACAATTGTAGTTTTTGAATAAAATTACTATTAGTCTGTTTTGACCCATCTGACTTGTTTTCTTTTAGGCTACTTTTGTTTGATGTTTGTTATATGCATGACTTGTTAGAGATTAAAAAAAATAACCCAAAATCACCCAATTTACAAGTGAATGGATCAAAATGGTCACCTCTAGAGGTCAAGAAAGAGATCATTTTAAATGTTAATATAAATACCAACATACTTTTTCTTCATTTCTAATTTGGCCATTAGACTTTTGAAGTCGTTACTAAAGCCATTGTACTTTCTGAAACAGTTTATTTTTGGAAATGTTAACAAGAAAATGGGTAAAATGTTCATGAGTTTTTGTTGTTTTGCAGGCTCGTGCATATGGAGGTGCAAAAGGGTGGGTACCAGAAAAGTTATCCTTGATAAAGCATTTTACGTCTGGGGTCATGAATCCGCCTGCCAAAGTTGTTCAGCAGTGGAATCAATTTGTTCTCATTACTTGTTTATTTGCCATTTTCTTAGACCCGCTATTCTTTTACGTGCTGTCAGTGAAGAAGGTAAAACTGCACTCCAAATTCCAATATGGAACTATTAACCTTTTGAAAATAGTAAATTTATCTTTTAGGTGGACATAACACATATGACAGATAAGAAATAAAATTATGTGCAATGCTATGGTAAAAGTTTATTAGGGATAGTTTCATATATACCCGTTAAAAGTTGAATACAATCAGGCTATGTGGTGATTGGTGAGTTGAATGTCTCTATGAATTTGTTGTAAAATGGCATCATAATTAGCCTCCTCATTCTTGCTAATCTGCGTTAAATCTTTTGATTATTGTTGTTTTTCGAAGCAGGACCATAATTAGCCGCCTCATTCTTGCTAATCTGCGTTAAATCTGTTTATGTTGAAAGCTTTGAGAATCTCCCTGGTAGAGGTCTTTATGCTACATTATCTAGCAATCAGGTAGAGCCAAACTGAATATTTGGTATTCTTTCATTTAGGCCTGTAAACAAACCGAACGTTTGTGAAGTTGTAGCATGTTATAGTAATGATTAATCATTTATGTGTTACAAGAGTTTTAGTTTTGAAGAAGACGGGGACTCTTGAGAAGGGACAAGAGGCGATACAGATGCTTGACAAGAATGCTAAGGTGGTTGAGGCATTACAAAAGGAACTGGAGAATGCCCGAGTTCAGATTCAGAGTGTTGAGCATGCATATGTGATTACAAACTATTTTAACTTGTATATAGAAATTAACAAATATCATTATCTTTTCCAAATTAAGAGTGGATGGTGGTTTGCAGGAAAAGCTGAAGCAGGAGCACGAGCGAGTTTCGTCTGAACGACAATGGTTGATCCAAGAAGGCTTCGAGATGTGATAAACAGACTACACAGAAGTCAGGAACACCTTGAACCGTTGGGGGCTGTGCAAACAAACTCATGGGAGTCCGGGGCTCACTACGGACATGTTCAAAGTTATGAAAGTTGCAAAGATGGTGTGGCTTTGAAGGATGCCTCCCTATATAATCTGGGGGCCAATGAGAAGTTTCTTAACGCCGTGTATGAGCTGGAACACACGCGATTCCCATACATTGTAGAGCTGTCACAATGTGCAGAGCGTTCGCTCGATGACTTAAGAGCATTGGAGCCCATAGGGTTGGAAAAGGATGGAGATGAAGATGCAGTTACTGCTGGTGGTAGTGGTGATTAGTAGTTTGCATACGGTTTTGTTTTAGGTCCAAGTGAGATAGTGTATATCATTATAAGTCTGCTTTTGTTATGCTACTTTTGACTTTTTAGCTCAAACATTAATTGCCAATCTGCTATGCACAAGAGAATCTGATGAATTGTTATTTATAAACTCTGATGGATTTTTGTTCAAAAGATTTAAGTAAGATCTGCACACTCACATACTAAGATCTAATCTAATACAAACACATTGTTAAAATCTGAAGTAGAGAGAGCTCGAGAAAAATGAACTCGCCTGCTGAGCTCTATTCACTACAACCCTTCATGTTTCTCAGTCATGTAGGGTTTCACCATGAAAAGAACCGAGAACCGACCCGACCCGACCCGACCCTATTTTATATGAAAAATTGGAACCGATCTAAATACCTAGGTACTTGGGTTCGGGTTGGGTTAGGTATATTTTTGGTTCGGTTCTCGGTTATTTTCGGTCCGGACCTAAACTTGCTCACCCCTATCTGATTGAGTGCAAAATGGGGAGTGGAATGGTGAGTTGACATGACATAATATTATTGGGTAGAAAATCACTCAATCACCCTAGAGTGATTAACCATACCCCCACCCTAAAGCTATTCTACTATGTTATCTTCGTGCTCTAGATTATGATGGGACATAAAAGTAGAGGATGTCAAAATAGGTTTGGGTTGAAACATGTTAGTTTTGGTACGTGTCAGGTTGACCCATCCCCCTTAGGATTAAATAGATATTACCATGAAATTTGATTATATTGTGAAATTTGATTATGATAAAATTATCCTTACATTAACATTATTTTTGAATAAAAGCTACGTGCATAAAAATTAGGGGGTGTTAAACGAGTTCAACTTGAAACTGACCTGAACCCGTTTAGACTAAACCTAAACCCGTGAATTTCGTGTTAGGTTAATGTCGTATTTTTGAGTCGTGTCAGAAATTCACAACCCTAATAAAAATAAATGACATGTAGTCTGCCTGACCCATTTTTTAAAGCAAAAAAATTTAGATTTTAGTTATGACCCAACTGAACTGAACCGAACCTTCTCATGCACAACCTTAGAATTACTAACAAGTATTGTGTTTTCCGTTGCATCGCGAATTTGGTTTTGGTTATGGCTCAAAACCGAACCGTCCCGTACATAGCCCTAAACTCACCAACCTAATTGATATGTTTCCCGCCGCATCGCGCGGGTAAACAACTAGTATATATATAGGGAGAGGATCATGAGAAAACTACATCTAAATGAGAAAACTACAAAACTAACAAAAAAAAGCCTAAAAAAAGCTCAAAAAATATACCAATTTTTTTTACAATTTTTTATAAAAAAATCGCTATTTTTTATTTATAAAAAAATTTCAAAAAAAAAAAAATTTGTTGTACTGCACATGTGCATTATATATGTACTACACATGTGCATTATATCCGACTATCCGTAATAGTGCACATGTGCAACACAACAATTTTTTTTTTGAAATTTTTTTTCCATGCATAAAAAATAGCGATTTTTTTATAAAAAATTGTAAAAAAAATTTGGTATGTTTTTAGGCTTTTTTAGTTAGTTTTTTGGTTTTCTCATTTAAACTAGTTTTCTCATGATCTATCCCCCTATATATATATATATATATAGAGGCGAGTTAACGTACAAAATGGCTTAACGTATATTGCATACGCGATTGTTTTTCAATGTGCGAGTTTTATATACACCATGCGATTTCTAATCAACCCCCCCCCCCATGCGATTTCATTTTCTACCAAACACATGCAATTTCATCATCTCCATCCTCTATGCGATTTCATCATCTCCACCAAAACGTGTGATTTCTAATCGCGTAAGCAATGTACGTTAAGACCAATTATATATATATATATATAGGGGAGCGCTAAAATGAAAACCACCTCCAGTTGTAAGAACCGCGAGAACCACTCTCAACCAATCAGGTTATGCCAACATAAAGGGTATGTTGGTCATTTACTCCAAATGTCAAATCTTCCCTCTCTCCACAATTAAAGCTACTGACTTTTTATATACTCTCTCCTCTTTCATAATCCACCATTTTTCATCTACCTTCAAAATCCTCTGCACTAAGAAACCCAAAATCATAATCCACCGTCGGTAACCACTCTCTACCCACCTTCTTCTCCACCTCCGAATCACCATATCCACCACCGTACCTCCATCACAACAACCACCCTGCTCACCTCTGATTACCTCCGGCAAACAAGACCGATCACCGTCTACCACCATTCCGCCACTCCATCACCACGGTCGACCATCTCTTCTCTTGTCGCCGACACCCACCGGCGAACGACCACCCTACCCATCTACAGCCGAGGTCCGATATCGCCACTGCTGTCAAATCTTCGGCAGACCACTGATAACCAACCTCTACCTCCGATTACAATCACATCGGTGACCACCGAGTGACCACCGGCGACTGCCGATTAGCATGAAGTTTTCAAGTTGTTCTTATACCCAGTGTCCAGTCGCAATTCAGGTATGTAAGTTTGGATTGTTATATGTTCTGAGCATATTTTACATGAATTGATTCTTGAATTAATTGAAGCATATAGCTTATGAGAAAATGGGTGTTGAAGGTGATTAGTGTAAATGGATTTGAACACAGAGAAGATGCAATAGATATATTGAGATAGGTTGGTTTGGGTCCAAATGAATTTTATGAATGTAGTCATATATGGGTTAGAGATAATACATATATGGGTTAGAGATAATACATATATGAATTTAGTTATTGAGGAGAAAAAGGGTTGCACACCAGGTGTTCGACGTTTTGTGTCAATGAGTTTTATGAATGTAGTCAGTATATGCTATACATGTCCTAATAATGATCAGTTGAGGATTGAAGCAGTTACCATTACCAATGCTTTTTTGTTTTCTTAGAATCATGTAGAATCTTGACTTCCCATAAGTTTATTTTAGAAACTTTCATGTAATACATGTGGTGTTATTTTAGGAGATAATGTAAGAGTTGTTATTTTCTTAGGCAGATTAGTTGTGATTCTTGCTTGCCAGTGTTGCCGGCTTGATTGAATTTTCAATGGGATTGTTCTGTATGGTATTTAGATGGTTAATGTGCATTTTTTTTTTTGTAGATCATTTTGTTGTTGATACCACGCTGCTGTACTACCATAAAACGTAACACTTGTCGTAAAGTGTTAACTTTAGACCTGTGAAGCCAAACTCTTTGTTAAGAAGCATATATTGTTGTATCAAGAAGTCATTTTTCCATCTTAAGTAAAGATATAAGACGTTTATGTATCTTCTGCTGATGTTCAATAATGGTTTTGTGTTCTTGATATCTTGCAGCTTCGTTTTATTCATGGAAGGAGAAGAGAGTTTGCTCGATTCCATATTCGATGCTGAGAATGTTGAAGATATGGAAAGTGTTAATTGGGGATGGGTTGTGTAAAGTGTTAAAAAAAACAGCTCCATCCCTTGTTACAGCTGAGTATGTATAAATATGACCCGTAAATTTTTTAATGTAAAACTGTATCACTGACCCGTAAATTTTTTAACGTAAAACATAAACTTTTTAATGTAAAAACGTAAAGTTTTTGTACGTAAAACGTAAAAAGTTTTTAACGTAAAACGTAAAAAAGTATAACGTAAAACGTAAAACATAAACGTAAAAACGTAAAACGTAAAACGTAAACTTTTTAACGTAAAACGTAAACTCTTTAACGTAGAACGTAATTTTTTTTACGTAGAACGTAAACTTTATAAGGTAAAACGTAAACTTTTTAATGTAAAAACGTAAGGTTTTTAACGTAAAACGTAATTTTTTTAACGTAAAAGGTAAAAAGTTTGACGTAAAACGTAAAACGTAAATCACAAACTTTTTAACGTAAAACGTAAACTTTTTAATGTAAAACGTAAACTTTTTAATGTAAAATGTAAACTTTTTAACGTAAAATGTAAACTTTTAAACCTAAAACGTAACCTTTTTAACGTAAAACGTAAAACTTTTTTTTATGTAAATCGTAAAACGTAAAAACGGCGCGTAAAAAAACAGGGCGTTAAAAAAACGACGCGTGAAAGAGCCGGGCGTAAAAACGGCACGTTAAAAAGCGACGCGTGAAAAAGCCGGACGTAAAAACGCAAAACGTAAAAAGTAAAAATTTTAACGTAAAACGTAAATTTTTTTTCGTAAAACGTAAAAAGTTTAATGTAAAACGTAAAACGTAAACTTTTATGTAAAACGTAAAACTTTTTCTACGTAAATTGTAAAACGTGAAAAACCGTGTGAAAAAACGGCGTCGGCGCAAGGGGCGTGAATACGGGGCATAAACCCGCCGCGAAAAAAACGGGACGTAAAAAACGCCGCGTTAAAACGGGTCGTAAAAAACGGCGCTTTAAAAAGCCGAGGGTAAAAACGACGCGTTAAAAAACGATGCGTGAAAAAGCCGGGCGTAAAAACGGCGTGCAAAAACCGGCGCGCAAAAAAAATCATTTCGTTAAAAAAATTTGAATTTAAAAATGATTTTAATAAAAAAATTCTGTTTAAAAAATAAAAATTAATATAATAAAACAAAAAAGTAATAAATAATAATAAAGACTAAAAGACAAAAAAAAATATTTTACTAAACTACCCTTTTCAATTAAAATATTAAAGACATAATAAGACAAAATGTATTTAATATTAATTTTAGTTACTTTTAATCTCATCCATCCATCTTGTTGATCTAGTGGCTAGAAAGTGGTTCTCACGGTTTTTACAACTGGAGGTGGTTTTCATTTTAGCGGTCCCCTATATATATATATATAGAGTGCGGTTAACATACATTAGGGCTTATCATACTTCACGTACGCGAGTATAGTAACCGTCAGATCAGATCCATGCGTGATTAATCAGTCCCGTGCGTGATTATTTAAACATGCGTGATTTGAAACATGCATGCGTAATAAAGCATATAACTACTTTCCATGCGTGATTAGGTCAATTTATAACTTCCCATGCGTGATTATGTTACATTTATAACTTGCGTTATTTCGTCGCGTACGTTTTGTAGGATAAGCCGTAATGTACATTATACTTATTCTATATATATATATATATATATATATATATATATATATATATAGGGTGGGATTCTAGAGTGAACACTAGTGTATTTGTGAACTGAGTGAACAAATTCTGACCACTAATTTACACTTGTGTATAGATAATCAAGGGGCTAGGATTAGTTCACACAGTTCACTATCAAGGGGGTTGTTAACTGGTCCAGTTAGTTACTTTAACTGGTTCGGTTAACTAAATGGTTATTTTCGGTTATTAACCAGTTATTTTGCCTTTTTTCCGGGTTTTTTTTGTTAACCGGTCTATCGGTTAAAACAACCAGTTAATAACCGGTTCCTATACTAAATACTTATAACCGGTTACTAACCTATGGTTAAAAATAACCGCTAACCGGTTATTCCTAAATCGGTTATTAACCGGTTACGGTTTCGGTTAATAACCGGTTACGATAAATTAACCGGATAGTTTATGCACCTCTACTGTCGGCTAGGGTTAGCAACTTTTTACAAGAAGCGCGACAACCGAGAATTAAAAAAAGGGTTTTGGGTTAGGCTACAGGGTTTACAAGAAGCGCGACAACGAAGAATTAAAATAAAGTTTTGGGTTAGGATACAAGGTATGGATTGGAGCCTCTAGGGGCTACATTGTGGCACCTCAGCGCCACGTATGCGCGACCTCATCCAACACCAATCAATAGCGCCCCCAATAACTAACAAGAAATGGGATAAAGCCCCTCATCCACGAATATCACCCCCTTTTATTAATTAAAAATTGATTTGGCCCCACATAAAGTCTGTTATCTGTCATGGTTGCATTCACAAACCAACAATAACGTCCCCTCAATGGCGCTCCTGGTATGGAGAGTGGGGCGCCATTGATCAATTTTTGGTGAGGTGGCATGGGGAAAGCACCTCAGACCGCGTAGCCTTATAATATGTTTGGGTTAACATGTTTAATTAAATAAGTTATGTTCGAGTTCATATATATAAATAAACGGGTCATGTTCGGCTTTGCCTGTTTAACTCGTTAATTAAATAAGTTCACCCAAAAACCTGTTTAACATAGGTATTATAACTCATCAGCATAATTAATTCCTTTACACTTATTATTGCCCGTCCACCCGTTATGTGTATCAAATTTCGGAAACTAAGAAGAAAAATAGATGACGATAATTTCGAACCATCGTGTCAACCCTCCATTGACAACATTATTCTAGTTTCTTCAAAATGAAAAACAATTATTAAGTATTTATACTTGGTCCTCCAAACCAAATCTAAAACTTAAAAGCCATAACTGAAAAGTAATATATATACATAAACAATTACAAGAATGTCTACAACTACTACAAACGTAGAGAGATCTAAAGTCGAGCCAGGCTCCCTTGTATAGTTTAAAGCTTGAACCTAATTCAAATATTAATCGCTTCGATCTTGACTCGTAAACAACCCTAAACTCGTAACAAGTTAGAATTTTTTTCTCAAACTAGTAAGTTCCATCCTCGTGATACAGAGGAGAAATATATACTTATTTAGTGAAAGTGTATTGTACAATTTTGCTTAACGTACGCTGCGTAAGCTGTGAAAATATAACATGCGTGATTAGTTTTATAACATGCGTGATTAGATTTTTTACCCCATGCGTGATATCTTATTTTGTACATGCATGATTATGTTCATGCGTGATTATGGGTTTCAACATGCGTGATTATGGGTTTCAACATGTGTGATTAGGGTTTTTGAGTTTTATAACGTGCGTAATTTCATTTCATACACATCGTACGTTAAGGAATATTGTATGTTAACCAACCCTTACTTATTTAAATAGACATATGGCACCTCCATCTAACCAAAAGATAAAACCGAAAAAATAAAGTCATAGTATACTCAAAAGGATACCGACACGTTTTAACATTCATTAAAAACCATAAAACAAATCCCGATACCAGTTCCGATTAATACTGACCCACTACTAATAATCATTCGGTCGGTGTTGGTTTTGTTCATCATGATACAGGTACTCGGTATATGTTAGAATGCCGGAAACATACTTTATTTTGAATACAACTTCGTTTTCATTAAAGAAATATACTGATGCGTTGAGAAAAAAAGGTTAAACCCAACTGTGTGTAACTAAAAGATACAACACAAAAAGTCGTGGTATTCCCAAAAATATGACGACATGTGCTTTACATTGACCGAAAACCAAAAGTCAACTTCCGATTGGTGGGCAACAAAACCCACTTCAAGAACTAATTAAGATAAAAAGTGTAAGGATATAAAGAAGATTTACATGACCGATTATAACACTCTAGATAAATCTCAAACCGGTCGTGGTTAGAAGAGAATATTAGTTCATAAAAATGTCATACCTCTTAAATCATTAACGTGTTTTAGGTGCATTAGTTGTGGATTATATTGAAAACTTAACAATTAAGCGTGCTAACTGCCAAGTGGGAGTAGTACTATGGTGGGTAGCTTCCTAAGAAGTCTCCACTAAAGCAACCCGAAACAAATCCATGAGTTTTAGGATGAGCAATCCATCGGAGGTAAAGTGAACAAATTTAATGGTATGAAAGACCGGATGTTACAAATGCTATGCTTCACAAAACTTACTCTATGACAAATTTTATATTTTCATGAAAAACTAGTGAGATTTTCCTTGGGCGATGCGATGGTTCGGTCGGTATCGATTCAGTTCGTGACGGTGTCACTATGGTAGTGTCACTCGATTTGAAGCCATGATATGCACAAAAGAATGCGTTTTACATTATAAAATTCAAAAAAAAAAAAATGCCGGTACCAATTCCGATGATTGTTGTTGGTACTGATGTCGATAAATACACAATAAAGACGAAGAAGGGTATTAATTCCAATAATAACAATACTTGTACCGATGTCGGTATCGATTCATTTCATCATAGCAGTATTTTTAATAAATCCGTTAGTTCTTGAATGGGTAACTCATTGAAGGCGAAACGACCAATATTGATGGTACGAGAGAGCAAATGTTACAAAAAAAGATATATTACTTTTCTTCAACAACGACAATAATAGGGGTGAGCAGAAAACCGAAATAACTAAACCGTAACTGAAATAACTGGAAAATCCGGACTGAAAAAACCAAACTGAAACAAAAACCGACAATTCGGTTTTTAGATTTTTAATAACCGAATATTTCGGTTCGGTTTTCGGATAATCATTTTCAATAACCAAAAATAGTCGAACCGAACCGATAAATTATAATAGTATGCTAAATCCATATATTTTTATGTTTAAGTTTAAGTTGTTTAAGTGCTTAACACATGCTACTAAGAATTATTAATTTTATTCTTGTTTGTTAAATATTTATAATAAGAACATTAACATGTTTATTTATCATTAAAATGATTTATCCATTGTTTTCAAAAAATAATAAAATTTAACATAAAAATTAAATGGTTTTCAAAGTATTATAAAAGAAAACGTCTTAACAAAAACTTTGGAGAAACATTAAAATATATTAAAATGTTAGGTTTATGTGAACAATATTAATTAAAAAGATTATTTATATTAACTTAAATGTAAACATTATTCTTAAACTTTGAATTATACTTTTAATTTTCGAATCTTATGTATTTTGTTTCAAAAACCGAAAAACCGAACCGAACCATTGCTAAAACCGAAATAACCGAAACCGACCGGTTTTCAAAAACTGAAAACCGAACTTTCAGTTACGGTTTTGATTTTACCCAAAAAACGAACCGAACCGAACCGTGCACACCCCTAGACAATAATATGAAAGCGAAAACAATGGTATGGGGGGGGGGGGTCTTCCAACAAGGAGCCATAAGACTATACGGCGTGGAGGAGCTTGAAAATGAGGTGTTATGCGACATGTGGACGACATGTAAGCACGCGCCAGAAATGGGGCGTGGTGCAAAAACGAAGGATGTGGAACGGGGCGTGGAATAGTGGCGTTATTCGACACGTGACACTCAATTTTTGTTGTTTTTTTTATTATTTGAAACTATAAAAAGATATATTTAATTTTCTAAAATACCTATATAATAATTTAACAATAATAAAAAAAAGATTACATAATTCAAATAAAAAACGATTACATAATTAAAAAAAAGATTCCATAAATAAAAAATGAGGTGAAGTGGTGTTTGGTACTTCGCCGACATCATAGGGTTGTTTGGATCGAAGTTGTGGTTGTGTGGATGCATTATTTTTTTATAAAAAGTTGAGAGATTTTATAAAAATGAAGGTTGAGAATGAGTTGGGTAGAAGAGAACAAGGTGAAAAAAGTGAAAATGTTAAGTTTTTTTTTTTTTTTTTTTTTTTTTTTTTTTTTTATATAGGTGAGTTAACATATTTTTTTAATTGAATTTTTTTTTAAATTGTGCCGTTGGACCCACACCATCAGCCAAATGCCACGTCGCATCAACCATTACCTTCACGCCGGTGGAAATTGTCATGCCCCAACACAAGCGCCATTGACAACGTCGAGCCCGGCGTGGCGTATGCGACGTGAAGTGGCCTAAACGCCACAAATCCACGTCGATATCGTGTGTTCTAAGAACACCAACTTTGAAAACGAAAACACTGGTACGTGTTCAAATTGGCTAATCTTCGTTTCGCAACTCTCATGTTGACATAAACATTGAAAATTCTCCTTTCCTTTTTTAGACTGAGAAAATTCACCTTTCCTTTTTTAGACGTTGAAAACTCCCCCTTTCCTTATTTAGAATTTGTGGCCATCTATCTCACTCTATGGATTCATATATTTAAAAACCGTGATTAGTACGCATGTATTGTCATTACGATATTAATCACTACACATTTTATTGTTGATATCAGTTATTTATAAATCATAATCAAGATTTAAAAACTCTATCCTTTACAAAACTTACTCCATGTCAAATTTTACATTTTCATGAAAAATACCGACCTGAAACTTCAATTTTACCAGTTATTTTTCAAAATCAAACTCTTGGCACGTGGTAGAAATATTTAATATGGTGATTTAAGCTAAGAGATATTAATTCTATCCAAAAATCAACTACCAATTGATGGGTAACAATACCCACTTCAAGAACTAACGAAGGAAAACGAGAGATTTGTTTTTTAACGGCAGGGATTAGGGGTGCAAACGAGCCGAGTCGAGACCGAGCTCGAGCTCGTTTAACATATGAAAGCTCGAGCTCGGCTCGGGCTCGACTCGTTTAGTATTTATTAAGGGTCGTATTATTGGCACACATTGGGGGGTTAAATCGACACCCTCAATGCGCATCGTATAGGCCTATACGAAGCGTATTGAGGTGGGTTCAAACTTCTATGTCTGCCAAAGGCTGCCATTGTCCCCTACCAAAAAGTAATACGCATCGTATATGCCTATACGATGCGTATTGAGGGTGTCGATTTAATTTTTTATTTTTTGCAAGGTAGCTTCCTGTCATGCGGTAGCTTTCCGTCACGCGAACGAAAAAGCAACACTTTGGACATTTGTTGGTCTTCAAACATCCAGGAAACATTATTTGAAAATACCCATGAATTTATTGAAGCTGTAGAATGAGATCCTCCACTGTTGGGTTATCATCTTTCAACCCCATTTTCCCTAAATTTATAGATTATGTTTTTCAACAGGGATGTAATGCAACCCTTGATGTTGAAACCGGTTTTACCTCATGAAAAGGAAATAAACAATTTTTTTTAGAGAAGCGTTGGGATTTAAGGGTTTATAAGTCAAAGTTAACATTCAGATTCAGAAAGCAGATGATTTGTACTTGGTTTATTCTCTTTAATCTATTAGAACGATCCTTGTTTTGTCACGTACATGAATGAAAAAGTAATAAATACCGCAAGGCATTCGATCGGTGATGAATGAAACGTTGATAGGTACACCGGAGTATAAAAATGAATTTGTGTACCATTGTTTTAACACGCGACTGTGTTAAGACTGCTTTAATATGATAAACAAAACGGATTTAAAGCAAGTCAATAAATAAACAATTAAATCCGTGTATGAGATGTGTGAATGAGATTAGCGCAAGCTTCAACTTAGTGAACGCATCACCACAAGGTGTCGAAATTAATGCACGATTTACTGGAGTTGTAGACCAAACAAGTCTACTACGACTCGGAAACAAAAGAGCATTTGTAAGAATAAACTTGAATATGATGCCCTCAATACATCATATGGTGTTTTAAATTGAATATGCGAAATGGACAAGTTCAAACAATTGAACTTGGTTTCAGTGCAAACTGACGGTAAATACATGTATCGACAAAGGAATTTCAGCATGGTTACCAAGATAAACCATGTATGTAACTTGAAAGAAAAGAAGTTTCAAGAAGGTGTGTTGACTTGATAACAAAGGAGTCGACGGTTACTATAAGGTAGGTTATTCGAGTAACAAATTAATAATTGGATTTAGCAAAATAACATTTGAACTTTTATGAAGCGCTTATTCGGTTGCTCGGTTTGACTCTCAAAAATAGCTAACAGTCAAGGTCGGTCAATCTCGTCCTAGTATGATTACCACTTAGTTTATTAGTGACTTCAAATAAGCACAAAGTTTCTACACGCATCTACCACATAACATGCATCACTCTAACGGTTCATGCCCATATAAACTTCCCATCTATTCCCGTTCATAAGCAAACATACGACATTGCGCATAACACATATAACATGTTATATCATTCACAGATAACCTACCTGACATTTAGATACGCAAATTACTACTTATGTCGTTTCAGCTTTTATATTCAAAACTGGGCAGTTTTCGGGGTTTTTAATAAAATAGTTAACTTGTTCCATAAATTCTCAACTTTTTAAAGAAGGTCTTAAACGATCCAAATATTATTGTATAAAAATCTCGGGATCCAGTTAATTACCAATATTTTATAAAAATTCATTTTCCGGACTGAAATCAGATTCATCTTTTTCTGACTGCAGTCCACGGAATAATTTATTTAAAATTCATCGAGAGTCCGATTTACGAAATTCCAGTGGGAGAATTACAAATACATAGGTGGTCATTTACAGTAGATATTTCATGATTTGACTCTACACAGAATACAAGTTATGACAGAAAACAGAACGCTTATTTTCAGCAGTAAAAATGCAGCTTGAGCTGCTGTTACAAAACGGGTCTTTAAAAATAGTAAACGAAGTCCAAAAATTATGATTCCAGTGCCATTAGAACCGTATTTCATAATACATAAATCTAGACTTCAGAAAACGCATTTTTTGTTTTATTAAGGTCCAGTTACAGCCAACTGAAGTTGGCTGTAATCACCAAACAGCCCCCTGTTTTCAGCCTTTAACATTCTAAAGCGAGTTATATTGGTTCCGTTAACATGATCAGCGAATAACAATCGACATTTAACATCAATATTAGCAAGTAAATCATCAAGTAATCAACAACGAAATCAAAACAACTTCATACTAACATAAATACATCATGTTTCATCTTTATATTAAGCTTTATGTTTATGTTTCTTGTTTAACCTTTTAGTGTTCTTGTGACAATCATCATACTACAACTTTTAATCATAACAAGAAGATGAACAAGGGTTTGTCAAGAGCTTACTACTAGCACAAGGCTAGGGGAGAATCTATAGTGAAGAGATGATGAGAATGGTGATGAACAAGCAAGAACAAAGTCCTTTTGAAACTCCATAAGTGCTAGCCTTCTTGTATAAACCTTTAAGCTTGAAAGAGACTTAAAAATGGATGAGGATGGTGGTGCAATGGTGGTGGTGTTGGCGGTGGTAGAGAGCCGAGAGAGGGAGAGAGAGGTGTGAAGTGAGGGAGTGAATGATGAGTAGAAATGGTTGTGATCTTCATACCATACTTTTATAGATATGATCACATATTTTGCTCATTCTTACAAGCAAACAATCAAGCAAGATATAATACATATCTTAGGAGGGTATGGTGTGGATCATGGTGGGGTCCTCTTGGGGACGGTTGCACATGGGGGGGGGGGGGGGGGTTAAGGGTAACATTTGCAATTAGATTGTAAACAAAAGTTAGATTTCAAGTAATATGGTCATGTATATTTGTTTGTTGATATTAGGGGGTGTTATGGTATGCGGGGATCATGGCTAGTAAAAAATAATAAAACAATGTATTTGACAAATATTTGGTGTCCCGGGTAATGTCCGGTTGTTCGGTCGGATACTGTTCCGTTAAAGTGTTTAATTGTTCCATAAGGTGTCTTATATATATATTTTTGTAACACAATTAATTCCTAACACTTAGGAAGATATTCAGGACCATTTAGTCAATTTTTCTGCACGAGGCTAGTATGTTAACAAGCACATGTAAGCATGTCACAATAATCAGAAAACAATTTAGTAATTTAACACAGTCACTAAGCACTTTAATTATCATTAAATAATCGTACGGATACATGAAATTTTGAGAGTTGTCACATTCTCCCCCTATTAAGAAAATTTCGTCCCGAAATTTAGCTCGTGGTTACTGAGGAAGCTAGTCATGTTGCGTTGGTTTCCTGGTTTTCCTGGGGTGTCACATCATCCCCCCGTTGATTTGGAATTTCGTCCCGAAATTCTGCAGTAGCTTCAGCCTCAGTAGTGGTTGCACTTTTCTTAAACAACTGGGGATACTTGAGTTTCATTTGGTCTTCTCGTTCCCAGGTATACTCTGGGCCACGACGGGAATCCCAATGAACTCGGATGAGGGGTATCCTGGTACGCTTGAGAATTTTAACATCTCGATCAGTAATTTCTACTGGTTCCTCGACGAATCGCAGCTGGTCGTCGATAGTGAGTTCCTTGAGAGGAACTATGAGGGTCTTGTCTGACAGACACTTCTTCAGATTTGACACGTGGAATACGTTGTGAACTCCGCTGAGTTCTTCAGGTAGATTCAACTTGTAGGCGACTTTGCCAATTTTCTCAATGATTTCAAACGGTCCGACATAGCGTGGATTGAGCTTGCCTCGTTTGCCAAAACGAACTACACCTTTCCAAGGTGAGACTTTGAGTAGCACTCGATCCCCAACCTGGAACTCGAGTGGTTTCCTTCGTTGATCTGCATAGCTTTTCTGACGGTTGCCGCCATTCGCTGTCGTATCTGAGCAATCCTTTCTGTTGTATCTACTACGAGTTATGGGCCAGTGATTTGACTGTCACCAACTTCTGCCCAACAGAGAGGTGATCGGCATTTAAGTCCGTACAATGCCTCAAACGGAGCGGCTTGGATGCTGGTGTGGTAGCTGTTGTTATACGAAAACTCCACTAACGGGAGGTGCTTTTCCCAGCCATTACCAAAATCGATTACACACGCCCTAAACATGTCTTCAAGGGTCTGGATGATGCGTTCAGATTGCCCATCCGTCTGTGGGTGATAAGCGGTGCTCATATCTAAACGTGAGCCAAAAGACTTGTGCATGGCTTGCCACTGTTCAGAAGTAAAACGCGCGTCACGATCAGAAATGATGGAGGTTGGCACTCCGTGCCTTGATACCGCTTCCTTTAGGTAAATGTCTGCTAGAGTAGAAAACTTATCCGTTTCCTTGATAGCCAGAAAATGTGCAGACTTGGTCAATCGATCCACTATCACCCAAATAGTGTCATTTCCGCGTTGAGATCTAGGCAGACCAGTAACGAAATCCATGGAAATTTGCTCCCATTTCCATTTAGGTATCTCTGGTTGTTGAAGTAGGCCTGATGGTTTCTGATATTCGGTCTTGACTCTCGCACAAGTCAAGCATTTGCTAACGTAGGTTGCTATGTGGGCTTTCATACCAGGCCACCAGTACGTAGTCTTGAGATCGTGGTACATCTTATCCGAGCCAGGATGTACCGAATAACGAGACTTGTGCGCTTCGTCCATCACAAGCTCGCGTAGGTCTCCATACAGTGGAACCCAGATGCGTCCGTTTACATAGTAGGCACCGTCTTCCTTTTGTACTAACCGTTTCCTTGATCCTCGCAGGGACTCGGCCCTGACATTCTCTGCTTTCAATGCTTCAGCCTGGGCATCTCGTATCTGAGTAGGAAGACTAGAGTGAATGGTAAGCTGTAACACACGTACACGCTTAGGTATAGTATCCTTTCGACTGAGGGCGTCTGCCACCACATTGGCTTTGCCCGGATGATACTTGATTGCACATTCGTAATCATTCAAGAGCTCGACCCATCGACGTTGTCGCATGTTTAACTCCTTTTGCTTGAAGATATGCTCGAGACTCCTATGATTGGTGTAAATGGTGCACTTGGTACCGTACAGGTAATGTCTCCATATCTTAAGTGCGAAAACAACTGCTCCCAGCTCCAAGTCGTGCGTAGTGTAGTTCCTTTCGTGAACTTTAAGTTGGCGCGATGCGTAGGCAATGACCTTGTCACGTTGCATCAACACGCAACCCAGTCCTTGGATGGAAGCGTCGCAATAAACCACAAAATCATCTGTACCTTCAGGCAATGAGAGGATAGGCGCGCTACAAAGTCTGTCTTTTAAGTGCTGAAATGCAGATTCATGTGCATCACCCCAACGATAGGTGACACCTTTTGTGTTAGTGAAGTGAGAGGTTGCGCAATCCTTGAGAAATCCTTGATAAACCTTCTATAATATCCTGCCAAACCCAAGAATTGGCGGATTTCTGTTGGTGTACGGGGTGCAGGCCAGTTCTTGATCGAGTCAACCTTGGATGGATCAACATGAATCCCATCCTTGTTTACTACGTGGCCTAGAAAGTGGACTTCGCGAAGCCAGAAGTCACATTTCGAAAACTTGGCATACAGTTGCTCTGCTCGAAGAAGTTCCAGCATAAGTCGTAGATGCTGCTCGTGTTCCTCCTGACTCTTAGAATAGATCAGGATATCGTCGATGAAAACAATAATGAACTTATCCAGGTAAGTTTTGCATACTCGGTTCCTGAGATCCATGAAGACCGCAGGTGCATTCGTCAATCCGAAAGGCATAACCAGAAACTCGTAATGGCCGTAACGAGTTCTGAATGCTGTTTTGGAGACGTCCTCCTCCCGGACTCTCAGTTGATGGTAGCCTGACCTCAGGTCAATCTTGGAGTAGAAACTCGACCCTTGCAACTGGTCGAATAGGTCATCAATGCGTGGGAGAGGATAATGATTCTTCACGGTCACCTTGTTAAGTTCGCGATAGTCAATACACATTCTAAAAGTACCGTCCTTCTTTTTCACAAACAAGACTGGAGCTCCCCAGGGCGAAGAGCTAGGACGTATGAAACCCTTTTCCAAGAGTTCTTGTAGTTGCGTGGACAGTTCTTCAAGTTATGATGGAGCTAGACGATAAGGTGCTCGAGCTACTGGTGCTGCTCCAGGAGCTAGCTCGATTTGAAACTCAACTTGACGATGAGGTGGAAGACGAGCTAATTCCTCAGGAAATACCTCAGGAAAATCGCGCACAATAGGAATGTCTTTAATTCTCTTCTCTTCCATTGATGTGTCAGTAACGAGTGCTAGGATAGCAGGGTGGCCCTTTCGCAAACACTTCTGGGCCTTAAGGAAAGAGATGATGCCTACGACAGCACCACTCTTATCGCCATGAATCATGAGGGGTTCTTTACCAGAACGAGGGATGCGGACAATCTTCTCGTTGCAAAGAATTTTCGCTTGTTGATGATCTAACCAATCCATCCCAATAACAACGTCAAAACTACCCAGAACGATAGGAATAAGATCGATAGAGAATGTCTGACCAGCTAAGACGAGGTTACAACCCTTAACTATGTGTGTGGCTTCAAGACTTTTACCGTTTGCTAGTTCTACCGTGTGTTTGGTGGTCAAAAGTGTTGGAGTGCGTTTAAGCATTTGACTAACTTTTAAGGACACATAACTAGTATCAGCACCCGTATCGAATAAAACAGTAACAAAGAAATCATCCAGAAGAAACTTACCCATCACAACGTTGGGATCGTTCCTTGCATCACCCTGACCCAGCACGAAAACACGTCCCCTGGCACCATTGCCATTATTGTTACCCCCGTTGTTGCCTCCATTGTTGCCTCCATTGTTGTTCCCGTTTCCTTGATTGTTGTTGTTCTGATTCTGGTTCAGCTGAGGACAGTTCCTCTTAAAGTGGCCTTCAGCGCCACACTGAAAACATCCTTTATTGCCCTGCTGTTGTTGCTGCTGGTGGTTCTGTGGAGCTTGTTGTTGTTGTTGGCGATTCTGATTTGCTGGTCGTGCGCTCCTGCAATCCTTTGCCTCATGACCAAACTTGTTACACCTCAGGCAACGACCCTTGTTGCACTGCCCGCTATGATGCTTGTGGCACCGGTTGCATTTGGGGTGGTTCCCTCGGTATCCACCCTGTCCTTGATTACCGGGACTCTGGTAGTCATCAGTCTTTCGCTACTGAGACTGAACTGAAGTGGAACCCTTACTGGAATTCCCATCCCATTTTCGCTTGTTGTCGCTAGGAGCATCAGGAGTAGCTGTGGCACTGATACGTTTGGGCAGCCTGTTTTGCTCCACCGCCTGGTCAGTGAGACGATGAGCCAACTTGATGATTTGCTGAATGGTACCCAGGTTAGCTGAAGTCACGTGACTCTGAATCTCTAGTACAAGACCCTTGAGGTACAGTTCAATACGTTTGATGGGAGGGTCCACCATAGTAGGACACAAGATGGCCAGCTCGTTTGACCTCTTCGTATATGCCTCAATCTCAGACCCCGTCATCTTCAGATTGAAAAATTCCACCTCTAGCTTATGGATGTCATCGCGACTACAATATTCTTCTTTGATCAGTTCTTTGAGACCGTTCCATGGGGTGGCATTAGCAACCGCCAGCCCTAGTAGTTGAACCTGTGCTTTCCACCAGGTTAACGCAGCACCTTCTAGTGTTCCAGTAGCATATTTCACCCTACGATCTTCAAGGCATTCGCACATCTCAAAAACAGACTTAAGCTTCTCAAACCAGTGGAGAAGGCCTACAGCTCCTTCAGTGCCACTGAAAGTAGTAGGTCGGCAGTCCATGAACGTTTTGAACATACATACGGGAGGCTGGGCATGTTGACCTGTTGCGCGAGAATAAAAGATAAGGTTAAGCACGAGGGTTGGTTTGCGAAGGTAGGATCTAAACGTCCTAAGATGGGTTGGTATGGCAGGTTATACCTCCTGCAGGGATAGCTGCGAGTGCCTCAGCAACTCGTTCGTTGATTAGAGCCGTTAGTTGGGCTTGAGTCAAGTTCAGGCGTCCACTCATGATCTTCACATCGAAGGAAACGCAAGAAAGAAAAGTGTCGCGAAAGTGCGTAAGTGTGGAGTGACAGAAGAGAGCAAACACACAGGGTTTAAAGCAATAGTCGTTACACTAACTAAGCATACCATGATCAACTGCGCTGCTTAACTAGCAGGCAGACAATACAAACATAAACCATATTACCTATAGTGTTGAGTCTTGCACGTGGAGCGAAGCGTCGTTGTGGATCGTTGAGCTCTGTACAGGTTATAGTCTGGTTTTATCAAAAAGCTATTCCCCTTTTTAAAACCAAGTTCACTATAACCAACGGCTCTGATACCAATCTGTCACACCCCCAAAATCTACCATGCGGAGTATCACCGCTTGGAGGCGTGACATGACCAGGATCGAGCCACCAATCATATTGAACAACATAATTAAGTAAATAAAACCAACCACAATACAATTGGTGACCAAAAGAGAGTAACCGATTTTTAAGTTAACAGCGGAAGCATAAAACGTAAGTCCAAAACATAAGTTCCATAGTTCATAAGTTTAAAGTTTAAAACGTAGGTTTAATAAGTTCATAAGGACTTAAATATTAGGCACGGAACATAACAGTCCGTATCCCACAACGACCTCCTCCTCGTTCAAGCTCCATAAGCATCTAGCGACCTGTAAGGCATGTAACAACGAGTCAACAACAAAGTTGAGTGAGTTCACGGTTGGTTGTTTAGTTTTAAGTTGTTTCTGAAAACGTGGTTTGACTTTCGTTGGCTTACTTGCCATGGGGGTTACCCCTTAGTTGAAAGTATGATTAACCAGTTCCTTCTTTATTACCCAAACCATATCCATAATCAGTGGGGACTTCCCCATGTGAACCACTAGACCGATATCGACAACTGACGAACAATAGTTGTGGCCTACGTCAATGTTCTCTCATCATTGACAGTTTGCCATAGTCCATTAGTACACGCCCGTTTGGACGACACGGTGTGAGGTTTGTTAAACCTAATAGCGCTATTAACTAATGACCCGCTCGCCATTGGCCTCGGCGATTAAGTCGATATAAAATGAGGGACTTCATGATAGAGTTTTGTCTAGTAAGTTTTAAGGTTGTTGTCCTACCCAAGGAGGACGAACGTACGTATTCTACCCAAGGAGAATACGCAGGATTAATATTGGCATCCTACCCATGGAGGATGGCCGTACATATCCTACCCAAGGAGGATATGTAGATTCTATTTTAGTTTCTTAACCCATTCCCAAACCACCGGGAATCCCATGCCTTGTAGAAAGTGTGAACTCACCTCGGTTGCTCGGTTTGACTCTCAAAAATAGCTAACAGTCAAGGTCGGTCAATCTCGTCCTAGTATGATTACCACTTAGTTTATTAGTGACTTCAAATAAGCACAAAGTTTCTACACGCATCTACCACATAACATGCATCACTCTAACGGTTCATGCCTATATAAACTTCCCATCTATTCCCGTTCATAAGCAAACATACGACATTGCACATAACACATATAACATGTTATATCATTCACAGATAACCTACCCGACATTTAGACACGCAAATTACTACTTATGTCGTTTCAGCATTTATATTCAAAACTGGGCTGTTTTCGGGGTTTTTAATAAAATAGTTAACTTGTTCCAAAAATTTTCAACTTTTTACAGAAGGTCTTAAACGATCCAAATATTATTGTATAAAAATCTCGGGATCCAGTTCATTACCAATATTTTATAAAAATTCATTTTCCGGACTGAAATCTGATTCATCTTTTTCTTACTGCAGTCCACGGAATAATTTATTTAAAATTCATCGAGAGTCCGATTTACGAAATTCCAGTGGGAGAATTACAAATACATCGGTGGTCATTTACAGTACAAATTTCATTATTTGACTCTACACAAAATACAAGTTATGATAGAAAACAGAACGCTTATTTTCAGCAGTAAAAATGCAGCTTGAGCTGCTGTTACAAAACGGGTCTTTAAAAATAGTAAACGATGTCCAAAAATTATGATTCCAGTGCCAATAGAACCGTATTTCATAATACATAAATCTAGACTTCAGAAAAAGCATTTTTCGTTTTATTAAGGTCCAGTTACAGCCAACTGAAGTTGGCTGTAATCACCAAACAGCCCCCTGTTTTCAGCCTTTAACATTCTAAAGCGAGTTATATTGGTTCCGTTAACATGCTCAGCGAATAACAATTAGACATTTAACATCAATATTAGCAAGTAAATCATCAAGTAATCAACAACGAAATCAAAACAACTTCATACTAACATAAATACATCATGTTTCATCTTTATATTAAGCTTTATGTTTATGTTTCTTGTTTAACCTTTTAGTGTTCTTGTGACAATCATCATACTACAACTTTTAATCATAACAAGAAGATGAACAAGGGTTTGTCAAGAGCTTACTACTAGCACAAGGCTAGGGGAGAATCTATAGTGAAGAGATGATGAGAATGGTGATGAACAAGCAAGAACAAAGTCCTTTTGAAACTCCATAAGTGCTAGCCTTCTTGTATAAACCTTTAAGCTTGAAAGAGACTTAAAAATGGAGGAGGATGGTGGTGCAATGGTGGTGGTGTTGGCGGTGGTAGAGAGCCGAGAGAGGGAGAGAGAGGTGTGAAGTGAGGGAGTGAATGATGAGTAGAAATGGTTGTGATCTTCATACCATACTTTTATAGATATGATCACATATTTTGCTCATTCTTACAAGCAAACAATCAAGCAAGATATAATACATATCTTAGGAGGGTATGGTGTGGATCATGGTGGGGTCCTCTTGGGGACGGTTGCACATGGGTGGGGGGGGGGGGGGGTTAAGGGTAACATTTGCAACTAGATTGTAAACAAAAGTTAGATTTCAAGTAATATGGTCATGTATATTTGTTTGTTGATATTAGGGGGTGTTATGGTATGCGGGGATCATGGCTAGTAAAAAAATAATAAAACAATGTATTTGACAAATATTTGGTGTCCCGGGTAATGTCCGGTTGTTCGGTCGGATACTGTTCCGTTAAAGTGTTTAATTGTTCCGTAAGGTGTCTTATATATATATTTTTGTAACACAATTAATTCCTAACACTTAGGAAGATATTCAGGACCATTTAGTCAATTTTTCTGCACGAGGCTAGTATGTTAACAAGCACATGTAAGCATGTCACAATAATCAGAAAACAGTTTAGTAATTTAACACAGTCACTAAGCACTTTAATTATCATTAAATAATCGTACGGATACATGAAATTTTGAGAGTTGTCACAATGCAGCCTTTAATTACTTCATTGGCATTCCACTAGCTTCTCATTAGTTAGTTCTATCAAATACGGGACATCTAACTTACTGCTACTAAACCAAGTATATCCTTAAATTCTAGAGATACGAAGCTATGGTCAGCATTGGTATCAAACAGCATAGATGCAAAATTTTTGGTTGATAGAGAACGTACCAACAACCACATCTGGATCCTGGCATGCTTCACGAGCTCCGAAGTTACATGCTCTTTCACGGTCCTGGTCATTCTTTAGGCACTCCTTCCTAAAGTGCCCCACTTCCCCGCATTTGAAGCAACCTGGAGCTCTACCATCATTGTTTCTGTCTTGGTTGTCGTCACTATTTCCTCCTCGTCTAGGATACTTCGTTCGACAGACATACTTGTTGTGTCCTTCCCTTCCGCACCTATCGCACAAAGGCTTCTGGCATCGACCTTCATGGTGAAACTTGCACTCATCACATTTCGGCTTAGTCCCCAAGTAAACTCTACGGAAATGTCCTACGCCACCACAACCTTGACCTTGTTCTTGATTATTACTGTTTCCGTCCTGGTAACCGTTGTTGTTGTTTTCTCCGCGATCTCCGCTGCCATCCTGACCTTCATTCCTATGTCCGGTACTGTACCAGCATGTCTCCTTAGGGTGACCAACTTTTCCACAAGTTCCACATTTCCCATACCTGCAGCGCCCGTTATGATAACGCAGACAGTTGTTGCACTTTGGTGGGATACCCATGTGCTCTTTTCCCTTTTTGGCCCTGTTCTTGTTATTTGTAACAACCCTCAGTAAAACCGACACTCTCAAATATTTCCGACATCCTAGTATATCTTAAATTGTCCCAATATGTCTTTAAATACACCCCGTATGTGAAAACCGAGCCCGAAATACGTTATAACATTTAAAATAAATGAAAAACAAGAAATCTAAGTTGAGGCGGGCCGCGTAGGACCCACCCCAACCTTACGCGGGCGGTATGAAGGATGAAACCTGATTTCGTTGATTTCTTAAGTTAAGGCGGGCCGCGTAAGACCCCGTTAAGCTAACGCGGGCCGCGAGAGATCAACAACGTAGAGACACCAGAGGCCGACACGTGTCGACATCGTGGCGAGTCTAGGCAATGACCCGGATCACCTAAACCCTACCCGGGCTAGTACGCGGGCCGCGTAAGCCCCGCTTATCTTTTACGCGGGCCGCGTGAGAGTCCAGTTCAGCAACTATATAAAGGAGGCCTCGAGCTTCAATTCAGTTCGTTCAATTCTCATTTCTCAATCACAATTTCTGAATAATAGGCATAGAAAGCTGGTATTATACCCCCTAATTAGCAAGGTTCTGCTCCGTTGTAAGTATTATAACCCCAGTTTCGTAATAGATACGTTGCCCGATTGATTTAGGGTTCCGTAACAACTGTCGTGGTTCTGCCCGACGTAGTTGTTGGATTGCCGTCTCAGGGAGGGTATCATTAATATTTTCAAAGGGTTATGATACTAACCTATATACATTTGTGTATATTATAGATTATTCCTAGGAAACCCTTACGCGAAGTCTAAGATAGCAATGTGAGTTTATCCTCTTTTTGTTAACCTTTTTGTAATATTTTACAAATCCTTAATTGCTTTACAATATGATTAAGCGGTGATTGAGTCTTTGTAGTTCTTCAATTACTGGCGGTATGTTGGGGTTTTGTATACAAAATTTACTACTGCGAGTAGTAAGTCGGGATGACAGTACGTTACCATTAGACAACGAGTTAGCTAATGTGTAATATGACCCACAAGTCAGGATTGACAGTACTGAATGAGTAATTGTGTAGAAATAAACAATGTGATCGCTCTCAATACTGTTTTAATTGATAAAATGTTTCTTGATTAAACTGGGATTCACTCACCAGTATTTCCCACTGACAAATGTTTTTAAAACGCGTTTCAGGTAACACAATGTGACAGCCAATTAGTAAAAAGCCAGCTGGAGAGCACTGAAGGCTTGGGAAAAATGTGGCTATAAAAGTTACCTAAAAGACGATGTTTTAAATTCAATAAAATAGGGTTTATCCCTATAAACGTATTGTAATAAGAAACTTGGGTTTTACCCATGTGATTATTAATATTAAATATGGTGGTTTTACTCTGATAAACATTTCCTAACTACGGTCCTGATGTAATTTCTGCTGCCAAATTAACAAGCTGATACCACCGAAACTCTGAGTTCGCGTCCGCACGTTCCCGGGACAGATAAAGGATCGGGGGTTGCGACAGAAGGTGGTATCAGAGCCTAGCCACTGGTCTAAGCCAAAGAAGTGTTCTGCTGACACTTAAAATTTAAACTTTGTGTTAGGAAATAAATTATGGAAATACGTGCATAACTGTATTTATTTGTTATGTGTTATTTGACTATTTGTTAGTTTACAGTATGAGTGATCAAGGACCCTCAGGCATGAGTCGTCAGTTGTCTGATTCACCTAGGAGTGAAGGTACCTCTTCACAGCCTGCCCTTTCTGGGTATTCTGCTGATCAGGAAGAAGGAATGTTTGCCTTTAAAGCTCAGTCAGAAGAGCCATTCCCTCATAAGAAATGAGGATGGTTCAGTAAGGAAGCCTTTGCGCGTAGGAAAAAAATGCGAAAGTTGCAACAGCAAAGAGTTTTAGCAGCTGCTAAGCGAAAGACAGATGCCCATACACAGGATATGCTTAATAGAAGCCTAGCCAATTTCCATATCCTAGCTACAACTGCTGCTGACCCAAGTCTGGAACAACTAGTAGCCCCACAACCACTAATCCCAGACCAACCCATGGAGATAGAAAACCCTGAAAACCAAGTGGAGATGCATGACTTCAACCCAGAGGAAATCCCTAGGGTACAAGCACCAAACCCCCTAGACCCAAATTACGACCCCTGGTGGGATGATAATAGGGACTTTGTGCAACGTTACCCGATACATGAAGACACACCCATACAGAACATAGGAGCCTATCCAGGTATGGACCCTTTAGATCCCTATTACCATGATAACTACATTAGGGAGATCTTAGAAGATCCTTACCGATTTCAGGCACTTTCACCCCCATATCAGGAACCCGCACCCCAGATTCCGAACCCAGTCCTAGAACCTGCACCTCCAATGAGTGCAGAAAACGTGCAAGAACTTATGACATTTGGTGAGGAAATTTTAGAAAGCAGTGAGAGAATGCGACAGGTGGGAGAGCGTCTCGTATGGAAATACGATGAGCGCAATATGGATTTTTGGATAAATCCATATCCATAGATGTAATGGAGGAGACGGTAATAATAATATAATATAATAAAATAAAAATAAAATAAAATATGTGTGTACGGATGCCTATTACTATTAGTGTGATTTTATTTCTGTTGGTATTATAATTTTATTTCAGTACTAGTGTGTAATAGATGCATAATAGTATATGGAAATAGAGTAAAAGTCGCAATGATCGACGTTTTTTGCTAGATTGCGTGTTATGTGATTAACTATATTAAATATTATCTTGTGATATTAATATGGGGTAAATGTTTAAAATTCAGATGGCCGATGAAGGAAATCAAGGAAATCTGAATAATGATAACCAGAGTAACATTAACGTGGTTAATGAGAATCCAAGCATCAATAACAATGGAAACCAAATGGATAATAGTGTTGTTCAACATATAGTGGCACAAGGAATCATAGATGCAATGCCATTTATTATTCAAACTATTCAAGAAGCGAATAATAAAAGTAAGCATAGCAGTAAGCGACCCATCGAACCCGAAAACAGCGTAAACAATGGACCTGTACTTCAAATGTCCATTCCCAAAAGAAGAAGAACCGTGTCTTACGGTTGTTCTTATAAAAAATTATGGTCTTGTAAACCAATGGAATTCTCGGGCAACGAAGGGGCCATTGCAACTCTACACTGGATAGAGAAGACTGAGGCAGTCTTAAGAATAAGCAAGTGTGCTGAAGAAGATAAGATATTGTTTGCTTCTAATCTGTTTAAGAATTCAGCACTAGAATGGTGGAACACTATCCTCCAATCAAGAGGAAGTGATAGAACTTACAATATGGAATGGGAAGAATTTAAGAACAAGGTAGAAAGGAAATTCTGCCCACCTAATGAGAAGGAACAGATAGCAAACAAATTCCTAAACCTTAGGATGACTGGTGTGGATAGTAAGGGATACACTAAAATATTCTTTGAATATGCTAGAATAGTGCCAACTCTTGCTTCACCTGAACCAGTATTAATCTCCCGTTATATTTGGGGATTAATTGGGGAGATAAGACACGTAGTCAAGGCAGCTAGACCTCAAACTATAGAAGAAGCTGTAGAACAAGCAAATACCTTGACAGATGAATTAGTCCGTACCCGAGAAGAAGATCAAAGGAGGAACCTAACCCAGAAGCTCACACAAGAATTTCGTTCTGGAAATTTTAATCGTGGGAAAAATATAGGTTCTACCTCTACACCTTACTGTAAGAATTGCAAAAGAAAGCATTCAGGAAAATGCTCCATATACTGTAACTTTTGCAAAATATCGGGACACAAAGAAGAAAATTGCAGGAAGAAAGCTAATAACAGGATATGTTACAACTACGGAGAACAAGGTCATATCAAGCCTAATTGCCCAAAATTAGCTCCAGCTACAAACAACAAGAATACTCAAAATGCTAGAGCATTTGTTCTAACTGCAGATGAAGCCAAGATGATTCCAGATGTTATAGCTGGTACGTTTTTAGTTAATGATGTTTTTGCTAAAGTATTATTTGACTCTGGTGCAAACCAAAGTTTTATTAATACATCATTTTGCAATTTTTTCTAAATCAGTCATTAACTAAACTACCACAAGAATGCTTAGTAGAGACAGCTAATGGAGAAACTGTTAGGATTTCTGAAATCTTACAGGGAGCAAGAATAGAAATTTTAAATTAGAAATTTATTGCAAACCTTTATCCCATGAATCTGGCAGGATTTGATGTTGTTTTAGGAATGGATTAGTTAATAGCCAATAAAGCCAGTATTTTATGTGATCAAAAATCAATTCAAGTAAATTCACCAAAAGGTAAAACGATCACAATTAAAGGAGATAAATCATCTAGATCCACAAAATTTATCTCTGTGATGAAAACTGCAAGTTACATAAGAAAAGGATCATTAGTGTATTTGATTTCCATAATCACTAACACTAAAGGAAAGGATTTAAAAGATATTCCAGTAGTATCTCAGTTTTCAGATGTATTTCCATAAGAATTGCCAGGACAACCTCCAGATAGGGAAGTTGAATTCAGAATCCATTTAATACCAGGAACAGCACCGATTGCCAAAGCACCTTACCGTTTGGCACCTGCAGAAATGCAAGAATTAAAGAAACAATTAGACGAATTGTTAGAGAAAGGATTTATACAACCTAGTTCGTCACCATGGGGAGCGCCGATACTATTTGTTAAAAAGAAGGATGGATCAATGCGTATTTGCATTGACTACCGTGAATTAAACAAGATCACGATTAAGAACCGGTACCCATTACCAAGAATCGATGATCTGTTTGATCAACTGCAAGGAGCTCGATTTTTCTCTAAAATTGATTTAAGGTCAGGATATCATAAATTAAAGGTACAGGAAGAGGACATTCCTAAGACCGCATTCAGAACAAGGTATGACCATTATGAATTTACTATCATGCCATTTGGTTTAACCAATGCCCCAGCCGCATTTATGGACATGATGAACCGAATATGTAAGCCATATTTGGATAAATTCATAATCGTTTTTATAGATGATATTCTCATTTACTCTAAGAATAAAGAGGATCATGCAAAGCATTTGTACGCACTTTTAAGTTTATTAAGAAAGGAAAAGCTTTATGCTAAATTTTCAAAGTGCGAATTTTGGTTAGAACAGGTACAGTTTCTTGGACACCTAGTGAATCAAAAAGGAATTCATGTGGATCCAACAAAAATCGAGGCGATTACTAAATGGAAAACCCCTGAGTCACCAACCGAGGTTAGAAGTTTCTTAGGATTGGTCGATTATTATAGAAGATTTATTCAAGATTTTTCTAGAATAGCCATTCCCTTAACTAAGCTAACCTGTAAATCTGTTAAGTTTGAATGGGGATTAAAATAAGAAGAAGCCTTTAGAATCCTTAAGCAAAGATTAACCCATACACCCATATTAGCGTTACCAGAAGGAACTGAAGATTTTGTAGTCTATTGTGATGCTTCCAAATTAGGTTATGGATGTGTATTAATGCAACGACAAAAGGTTATAGCCTATGCATCTAGACAACTTAAGAATCATGAAGAGAATTATTCAACACATGATTTAGAGTTAGGAGCTATAATTTTTACTCTTAAGATTTGGAGACATTACCTTTATGGTAGTAAGTTTACCATCTTCACTGATCATAAGAGTTTAAGGTATGTTTTCAAGCAAAAGGAATTGAATATGAGACAAAGACGCTAGATGGAGATGCTTAGTGATTATGATTGTGATATCCAGTATCATGAAGGAAAAGCAAATGTAGTGGCAGATGCTTTAAGCCGAAAGTATCATGAAAAGCCAAAAAGGGTACGTTCTCTTAAATTAAATCTGCAAGTAGATTTAAATGACCAAATAAGAGAATCACAAGAATCAGTAATCAAGGATGATGCTGAAAAATTGAAAGGTATGATTAAAGAATTAGAACAAGGAACAGATGGAATTTGGAGATTCCATTAAAAGAGAATATGGATACCTAAATTAGGAAACCTACGTCATCGTATATTAGAAGAAGCCCATAAATCTAAATATACGATGCATCCAGGAAATGATAAGATGTATCAAGATTTAAGGAAGAATTTCTGGTGGATAGGAATGAAAAAGGACATAGCAGCCTATGTTTCTAAATGTTTAACTTGTTCACAAGTCAAAGCTGAACACCAGAAACCCTCAGGATTTCTACAACAATTAGAAATGCCAGTGTGGAAATGGGAATTGATAACAATGGATTTTGTTACTAAATTACCCAAAACAAAGAAAGGTAATGATACAATCTGGGTGATTGTAGATAGGCTAACCAAGTCAGCTCATTTCCTACCAATGAAAGAAACTTTCAGTATGGAACAGTTAGCTAAGTTGTATGTAAATGAAATTGTTTCTTTACATGGCATTCCTTTATCAATTGTTTCTAATAGAGATAGCCGATTTACCTCTCATTTTTGGTCAAGTTTCCAAAAGGCAATGGGAACCAAGTTAAAGTTGAGCACAACTTATCATCCTCAAACAGATGGACAAAGCGAAAGGACAATTCAGACAATGGAGGATATGCTTAGAGCTTGTGTAATTGATTTCGGAGGTAATTGGGACGATCACTTACCGTTAATAGAATTTTCTTATAATAACAGTTATCACACAAGTATCAATGCTGCACCATTCGAAGCACTTTATGGACGAAAGTGCCGAACCCCAGTCTGTTGGGCAGAAATTGGGGAAAAGCAACTATCTGGACCTGAGATAATGCAAGAAACAACCGACAAGATTATTTAAATCAAGGAACGATTGAAAGCAACACGTGATCAACAGAAGAGCTATGCTGATAACCGACGCAAACCCTTGGAATTTCAATTAGGAGATAAAGTATTGTTGAAAGTCTCTCTTTGGAAAGGAGTTGTAAGATTCATCAAACGAGGAAAGCTAAGTCCTAGGTATATTGGACCTTTTGAGATTATTAGAAGAATAGGACCTGTAGCCTATCAATTACAACTGCCAGAGGAAATGGCAGGAATTCATGATGTATTTCATGTATCTAATCTCAAAAAGTGTTTAGCTGATGAATCACTGATGATACCTCTTAAGGATATAGAGGTAAATGAACAACTCAAGTTTGTAGAAAGACCTCTACTAATTGAAGACAGGAAAGTTAAGAACCTCAAGCACAAGAGACTAGTTCTGGTCAAAGTGAAGTGGGACTCCAAAAGAGGACCTGAGTACACATGGGAGCTTGAATCTGAAATGCAAAGGAAATATCCGCACTTGTTCTAGTAGATCTCGAGGACGAGCTCTAAAACAAGGTGGGGAGGATGTAACAACCCTCAGTAAAACCGACACTCTCAAATATTTCCGACATCCTAGTATATCTTAAATTGTCCCAAATATGTCTTTAAATACACCCCGTATGTGAAAACCGAGCCCGAAATACGTTATAACATTTAAAATAAATGAAAAACAAGAAATCTAAGTTGAGGCGGGCCGCGTAGGACCCACCCCAACCTTACGCGGGCGGTATGAAGGATGAAACCTGATTTCGTTGATTTCTTAAGTTAAGGCGGGCCGCGTAAGACCCCGTTAAGCTAACGCGGGCCGCGAGAGATCAACAACGTAGAGACACCAGAGGCCGACACGTGTCGACATCGTGGCGAGTCTAGGCAATGACCCGGATCACCTAAACCCTACCCGGGCTAGTACGCGGGCCGCGTAAGCCCCGCTTATCTTTTACGCGGGCCGCGTGAGAGTCCAGTTCAGCAACTATATAAAGGAGGCCTCGGGCTTCAATTCAGTTCGTTCAATTCTCATTTCTTAATCACAATTTATGAATAATAGGCATAGAAAGTTGGTATTATACCCCCCTAATTAGCAAGGTTCTGCTCCGTTGTAAGTATTATAACCCCAGTTTCGTAATAGATACGCTGCCCGATTGATTTAGGGTTCCGTAACAACTGTCGTGGTTCTGCCCGACGTAGTTGTTGGAATGCCGTCTCAGGGAGGGTATCATTAATATTTTCAAAGGGTTATGATACTAACCTATATACATTTGTGTAAATTATAGATTATTCCCAGGAAACCCTTACGCGAAGTCTAAGATAGCAATGTGAGTTTATCCTCTTTTTGTTAACCTTTTTGTAATATTTTACAAAACCTTAATTGCTTTACAATATGATTAAGCGGTGATTGAGTCTTAGTAGTTCTTCAATTACTGGCGGTATGTTGGGGTTTTGTATACAAAATTTACTACTGCGAGTAGTAAGTCGGGATGACAGTACGTTACCATTGGACAACGAGTTAGCCAATGTGTAATATGACCCACAAGTCAGGATTGACAGTACTGAATGAGTAATTGTGTAGAAATAAACAATGTGATCGCTCTCAATACTGTTTTAATTGATAAAATGTTTCTTGATTAAACTGGGATTCACTCACCAGTATTTCCCACTGACAAATGTTTTTAAAACACGTTTCAGGTAACACAATGTGACATCCAATTAGTAAAAAGCCAACTGGAGAGCACTGAAGGCTTGGGAAAAATGTGGCTATAAAAGTTACCTAAAAGGCCATGTTTTAAATTCAATAAAATAGGGTTTATCCCTATAAACGTATTGTAATAAGAAACTTGGGTTTTACCCATGTGATTATTAATATTAAATATGGTGGTTTTACTCTGATAAACATTTCCTAACTACGGTCCTGATGTAATTTCCGCTGCCAAATTAACAAGCTGATACCACCGAAACTCTGAGTTCGCGTCCGCCCATTCCCGGGACAGATAAAGGATCGGGGGTTGCGACATTATTCACCCGAGTGCCCTTCTTGAAATTTGCGAACTTCCTCTTGTTATCTCCCGATGGCTCGACATGAGTCTCCTTCTTCTCGTCAGGGGTTGAAAGTTTTTCCAATCTAAGTGCTTCTTTAGCGAGCGCCACACTTAAGTTAATTGCATCGGCAGTTGCTGGAGGCTTTGATGCTGTCATCAAGCTCAGAACTTGGGGCGCCAATTCCCAGATTCATCGTTCTATTCTCTCAATCTCTGGTTCCACCAAGTATGGGACAACACGCGCCAAATCATGAAGTCTCTGCACGTACTCCACCACCTTTGGACCTTCCATCCTTAGTCTCCAGAATTCAAATTCCAGCTTCTGGATCTCCATCTGAGAACAATACTCTCTACGCTGTGACAACTGGCACCAAACCGGTAATTTCCGTACACTTTAATTATTACTTAATAACTACAATTATGTGCTTAAATGTCAACATTGTCTGATTACATACTATACATGTGAATTCATGCACGTTTTATACTACAAAATATTGCTTTATGCATTAACTAGAGCGTTGCGTCAGAAAGACTAGTAAACTCACCGGTAAAACACAATATGCCAACAACTCTGCAGAAAGCAGTTAGACAATAGAATTGGAGCCTAGGTGTAGGTCCAATGACAAGAACGCATTAAAACCCAAGTGAACATACAAGGGTTAACATATAGACTTTCCGGAGACTAGAATACGCACTATAAAGCACCCGAAACGCACTTTAAGTGCAGAATTTTACAAAATTAAGCTATAATCAGCTTTTTAACCCCAAAATATTATGCAGAATTTACGTTTTATCGTCCAGAATATTTCCCTAAGTGTCGAGAATTGAAAGGGGTACAAAAGGGTGCATAAAAGACACTAAACGGTGCAATTTAACACTTAACGAACCGGTATTTAACCGAACAACCGGACATTACCCGGGACACTAAATTTTTGCCAAGCACATTGTCTATTTATTTCTTGGCTAGTCGTGATCCCCGAACACCCTAACACCCACTAATTTCTCTAGTAAATAACATATATGAGCATCACTTGAAATCTAACTAACAATTACTTTTTAGTTACAAAAAGTTACAACCAACCCCCCCCCCCCAACCGAACTCGGTCACAAGGACCATCACAACCATGCTTCAAATCTTGTCTTGGATTATATTCATTATTTTATTAGATTAGTTGCTTGTAAATCTTACCAAGATATGTGAACTATCTTTAAAAGGCATGGCACAAGATCATACTCATTACTTCTCCTCATCACACTCTCACACTCCCTCCTCTCTCCCTCTTTCGGCTCACCCCCAAACCGCCACCATCACCACCACATAACCACCATATTCATCCATCTTTGAGCATCATTCAAGTGTAGAAGAAGGGTTGTAGGAGCTTGCAACTTGTAGAGCTTCAAAAGGGCTTGTTTCTAGCTTTTTCATCACCATTCCTCATCATCCTCTTCACTAGATTCTACCCTAGCCTTGTGCTAGTAGTAAGTCTCGGTTTACTCTTGTTTATGTCCACTTTGTGTAGTTAGAAGTTGTATTATGTTGAAGATCCATAAGAACACTACAAAAGTCTAAACAAGAAACTTGAACCTAAAAGTTTACTTAAACCTTTACATAATGTTTACATAAGAATGAGACATGAAGATGAAATCTTGTTGGATAAGGGTTGGTTAAATCATGCATGATATTTGATCGTTGGTTTCTTGATAAACCCGTTGTTCGGACATTTGTTGACACGATTTAGTAACGTTTAAACTATAAACAAACATGCTGATTTACATTTCCAGCCAACTTCAAATGGCTGTAAACAGACCATAATAAATCGAAAAACAGAATTTCTGAAGCCTAAATTATGTATTTTCGAAAACGGATCAAATGGCACTGAAATCGTAATTTTTCGAAGTCGTTTACTATTTTTAAAGGCTTGTTTTTGGACATCAGCTCAAGCTGCATTTTTACTGCCAAAAACATGTGTTACATTCTTCATCATAACTTGAAACCTGAGTAGAACCAGCCCCTGAAATTTATACCGTAGATGATCACTGATGTCTTTGTGACCCTCCAACTAGAATTTCGTAAATCGGACTTACGATGAATTTTAAACGAATTATTCCGTAGGCTGCGGTCAGAAAGTAACAAATCTGATCGCAGTTCAGTAAATGATTTTCTATAAAATATTGATAATGAACTGGACCCCGATATTTTTACACAATAATATTTGATTCGTATAAGACATTCTGTAAAAATTTGGGAATTATTGGAATAAGTTAACCATTTTATTAAAATGTCCAAAAACAGTCCAGTTTTATATATATTAAAACTGAAAAGACAAAAGTAGTATCTTGCATGTCAGAATGTCGGGTTGATTATTTGAGAACGATCTAACGTGTTATATGTTAAAGAAAATGATATGCTACTTAGCATGGACACCTCCATTTACAAAGGAGACTATGGCGAAATTTTCTGAAAATCCTAACACTTAGTAAATATTTTCTAGACAAATGTTTGCTAGTGTGTTCTAAACTATGCTTTTCGAATATAAACCTCGCCATAATTTTTGTAACAAAAATACACATACAACATACAAGATACATAATTCGGGTGCAAAATACAAAATACTTATATTTATTTTTGAGAAAATAATATAAGCAAGACACATAGTTAAAAATATAAGTTATTTTTAACACAAGAATACGTACACAAAAGATAGTGACTTGTACTTGTGTGATACAAGTCTAGTGACTAACGTTAAGAAAACACGTATAGGTCACGACGTTAATTAAGCAAATCTGGTGAAGTTTACGACGCAAGGAACGCAAAGTTGTGAGTTCATGCTCCCCCTTTTCCTTTAACTGTTTTTGGTTTTATAACTTCGGGGGTGAAATACATGTTACAATTGTTACAATGTTTACAAATGGTATGATGGAGTACAAAAACATTCAAGTGAAACATTCTAGATCATGTCTCGAATAGGGTACCATAAGCACCATTAATCAACGTATACATTCAGACCGCGGAACAAAAGGTTAGATCTAATGGGTTTCAGGCAACCCTACTCTTGGCCTACTTCTACCAATGAGTGCTTCTGTGTCTCAGTCAAAGTCGACAAAAATGCCTAGGTTTGGTGGCTTCCTATGTCGTGACACATGTTAGTGGCCTTGCAAACCACTAGCGATCTCACACATTCAAACATTCATAGTACGGAGTTACAGATACGTGTTACAAATACATTCAAACATTCGTAGTACAGTTACAGATACGTTTTACAAGTTACATTCAAACATTCATACATTCTACAAGTTACATACCATGATTTCATTCACGTATTTAAACATTCAAAACAATCACTGCATGAATTCACACCAACATTATGTTGACGTTTTTCCAAAAACTCACATGTATTTCAGGTAACTAGGATGGATGTGCGCGCGGTCTTACTCATGCTCTTGGATGTCGTTTATGTTTATCGTTGAATAAAGTTGTAACTTTTTAGACAAAATGTTGTCTTGTGATGTAAACACTAAAACCATGTTTTCCGTTATGCAATGTTAATGGTTTGAAGTTTTTTTCTTCTCGAGTCTAGACTACAATCTCTAGGATCCTTTCACGAAAATGATTTTTCAAAAAGTTTTGATTGCATAAAACTTCCCGCGACATCCACTACCTGAAACTGTTTACAGGAGTCTAGAAAAGACACTACGAGACTTAGGGTGCACTGGGGTAGCACTTGTCTGTGATTAAGAATTACTTGCAATTATGTGTGATAATTGACTTATACATATACTTGAAGTAGAATGTCACACGTATACGTGACTTTACCTGAAAACAATGGCCTATCTGAAGGAAGAGATACGAGGATGAAATGAACTGTGCGGGCTGTGCAAGGAGTTACGTAATTATGGATGCATACGTAATTGTGGAATTCGGTGCACAGAAATCACAGCAAGTCTTGTCACGTATAGATTCCCTCAGTACAAGAAAAGGTCAAACGTGAACACCAGCCTATTAATATACTCTGCTAGAGTAATAATTGTTTGATGACACTTATGTGGTATATACCTGTGTAAATATATACTACTACTGTCTCGTAAGACGATATCAAACAAATATCTAACCCTGCTGTGTTGTGTTCTGATAGAACATGGCGCCCAGGAAAACTGTGAATACTCGCAATGATGATCAACCCCCTCCTCCTCTTCTACCGAGGACTGCTAAAGAGCTGAACGCCCTACTGGAGGAAAGGATCTCCGTAGCTATCGCCCAGTACGAGGCAAACTGAACCCAAGACAGTGGAGGACCAAGCTATGCCAGGCGCAATGGGAATGGAGATTCGTCTGGAGGAAACGCAGCCCAAGGCTGCACTTTCAAGCAGTTTCTCGACTGCAAACCAATGAACTATGATGGCACAGGAGGTGCAGTAGCGTTTGTATGCTGGACGGAGAAAACTGAAGCCACTATCCGTATGAGCAAGTGTACCGCGGATCAACAAGTCACTTTTGCTACTGGGTTGTTTGTTGATGAAGCACTGACTTGGTGGAACTTGCAAGTCCAAACTTTGGGTGATGATGCCGCGTATGGCATGACTTGGGATGAACTAAAAGAGAAAATAAGAGAAAAGTACTGCTCCCGTGCTGAACTCCAAAGGCTGGAAACGGAGTTCTGGCACTTGACTATGGAAGGTGCTGACATTAATGGTTATACTCGAAGGTTCCACGATCTGTCTAGAGTGCTTCCCTACATGGTGACTCCCGAATTCAAGCGCGTTGAACGCTACATTTGGGGATTGGCCTCAGAATTTCGCAGCATGGTAACTTCGGCCAAACCTCAAACAATCACCAAGGCTGTAACTCTGGCTGTCAGCCTTACTGAAGATTGTGTTCGTATGAAGAAACTATCACTGAACCCAACTGAGAAGACCGAGACGCATGCTGAGTCGTCTGGTGACAAAAAGAGAAAGCATTCAAATCTGAACCAAGCAACCCGCAGCAACAACAAGGGTTCGAACAACAAGAAGCATGACACTAACCCACCTATGGAGGCAAGAACCTTCGCAGCTGCAAGCAATACAGGAACTAAGAAGTATCAGGGCACTCTGCCCAAATGCAACCGTTGTGACTTTCACCACGTGGGAAATTGTCGCGTTGGGAAATGCGAGAACTGCGGGAAGCCAGGCCATCGTACCGAGGATTGTTGGGGAAAAGGTATTGGAGGCCACAATGGTAATGGTAATGGAAACAATGGTGGGAACGGCAACGGTAACCGGAATGGTAATAGAGCTGGGCGTAACCAAGGATGCTTCAGTTGTGGAAGCAATGATCATTTCATGAAAGACTGCCCAAAGGGAAACAATGCTCAGGCTCGAGCATTCGTGATAGGAGCAAAGAATGCATGCGAGGACCCTAATGTGGTCACCGGTACGTTTCTCGTTAACAATCACTTTGCATCCATATTATTTGACACTGGCGCCGATTATAACTTCATGTCTGTGGAATTTAAACGTATGCTTGGAATAGAATCTAGTAGATTAGAAATTCCTTATTCCATAGAACTAGCCAAAGGTAAACTTGTTGAGTCGGGCGAAGTTGTTAGAGGTTGCACATTGGAACTTGGTGAACGAAGATTTAGCATCGACCTTTTACCTATTCAATTGGGTAGCTTCGATGTAGTGGTTGGAATGGACTGGTTGTCCAAGAACAAAGCTGAAGTTATTTGTCATGAGAAAATCATTCGCATCCCTTTAGCGAATGATGAAACTCTCATTGTGCATGGAGAAAAACGAGACACGCCTCTGCGAATCATCAGTTGTATGAAGGCACAGAAGTGCTTAAGGAAAGGATGTGTTGCTTTCCTAGCGCATGTTGTAGACAAGAAGGCTGAGGAGCCAAAACTCGAAGACATTACTGTGGTGAAGGAATTCTCTGATGTTTTTCCCGAAGATCTGCCAGGACTACCTCCGCAACGACAAGTCGAATTCCGTATAGACTTGGTTCCAGGAGCTGCTCCTGTAGCCAAGGCTCCCTATCGGCTTGCACCATCCGAAATGCAAGAATTATCGACACAACTTCAGGAGTTGTTGGATAAAGGATTCATAAGGCCAAGCTTCTCACCTTGGGGAGCTCCAGTACTGTTCATGAAGAAGAAGGATGGAACTCTGCGGATGTGTATCGGCTACAGGGAACTGAACAAGCTCACAATCAAGAATTGGTATCCATTACTGAGGATTGATGACTTATTTGATCAGTTGCAAGGATCAAGCTACTATTCCAAGATCGATCTTCGATCTGGATACCATCAGTTAAGAATCCAAGACGAAAGCGTACCAAAGACTGCATTCAGAACGCGCTATGGGCATTATGAGTTTCTTGTGATGCCATTCGGACTGACAAACGCACCAGCGGTCTTCATGGATCTGATGAACCGCGTTTGCAAACCATATCTCGATAAATTCGTGATTGTATTTATCGATGATATCCTGATTTACTCACGAACAAAAGAAGAACATGAGCAACATCTCAGAACCATTCTGGAACTACTGAAGAAGGAGAAACTTTATGCAAAATTCTCCAAGTGCGAGTTTTGGATTCGCGAAGTACAATTTCTTGGCCACGTTGTGAATGAGAAGGGCATTCATGTAGACCCGTCCAAGATAGAAGCAATAAAGGATTGGGAAGCCCCCAAAACCCCAACTGAAGTTCGACAATTTTTGGGCTTAACAGGCTATTACCGACGTTTCATCGAGAATTTCTCAAAGATAGCTCAACCGCTAACGACCCTTACGCAAAAAGACAAGAAGTACGACTGGGGTGACAAGCAGGAAGAAGCCTTCCAGCTACTTAAAAATAAGCTATGCGATGCACCAATACTATCCTTACCCGAAGGCACTGAAGACTTCGTGGTATAGTGCGACGCTTCACGACAAGGTTTGGGTTGCGTGCTTATGCAGCGCCAAAAAGTCATCGCTTATGCTTCAAGACAATTGAAGGTACATGAAAGGAACTATACCACTCACGACTTGGAACTTGGTGCAGTGGTATTCGCCTTGAAGATTTGGCGACATTATTTATATGGTACTCGATGTACAATCTACACAGATCACAAAAGCCTACAACACATATTTGATCAGAAGGAATTGAATATGCGCCAGCGGCGATGGGTCGAGCTGCTAAATGATTACGACTGTGAGATTAAGTACCATCCTGGAAAAGCAAACGTTGTAGCAGACACGCTAAGTCGAAAAGAAAGGGTTAAGACCCTAAGGGTTCGAGCATTGTTAATGACTATTCGAACGAACCTCACTACGCGCATTCGTGACACACAACAAGAAGCTCTCAAGGAAGAAAACCGTAAAGCTGAATACCTCCGGGGTACATTGAAATATATGGTGCCAAATGAAGAGGGAACCTTATACTTTAAGAAGCGTAATTGGGTTCCGCTCTATGGTGGCTTACGAGAAGTCATCCTTGATGAAGCGCACAAGTCAAGATACTCGATCCATCCAGGATCGGACAAAATGTATCAAGACTTAAAAGAATACTATTGGTGGCCGAGACTCAAGAGCGATGTTGCTGTTTATGTTGGAAAATGCTTAACCTGTGCCAAGGTTAAGGCTGAATATCAGAAACCGTCCGGCCTACTACAACAACCAGAGATACCCATGTGGAAGTGGGAGAAAATCTCTAGGGACTTTATAACAAAATTACCCAGGACCCCGAGAGGGCACGATATGATATGGGTGATAGTTGATCGATTGACGAAATCTGCGCATTTCCTACCAATCCGAGAAAAGGATAGCACTGGAAAGCTTGCTGAGATATACTTAAAAGAAATTGTGGCACGTCATGGAGTGCCTATCTCAATTATTTCAGACAGAGATGGACGCTTTGTCTCAAGAATCTGGCAATCCTTTCAGGAAGCCTTTGGATCGCAGTTAGATCTAAGCACGGCATTCCATCCTCAAACAGACGACTAGAGCGAACGAACCATACAAACATTAGAAGATATACTTCGCGCATGTGTCATGGACCTAGGCAGCAGCTGGGATACTCATCTACCTTTAGTTGAGTTTTCCTACAATAACAGTTATCATACGAGTATAAAAGCCGCACAGTTCGAAGCTCTGTATGGCCGCAAGTGCCGATCGCCCTTATGTTGGGCAGACGCAGGAGATAAACGTATGGTTGGTCCTGAAATTGTACAAGAGACAACCGACAAGATTATGCAGATCCGAGAGCGCATTAAGGCGGCTCGAGATCGACAAAAGAGCTACGCTGATCAAAGAAGAAAACCATTAGAATTCGAGGTGGGAGACAAAGTGTTGTTAAAAGTCTCACCTTGGAAGGGCGTAGTAAGATTTGGAAAACGTGGGAAGCTGAATCCCCGATACATCGGACCATTCAAGATTTTGGAAAGAATTGGTACTGTGGCATACAAGTTGGAATTACCGGAAGAACTTAATGGAGTACATGATACATTTCATGTATCCAACCTCAAGAAGAGTCCAACACAAGAAAACGTGATCATCCCTGCGGATGAAGTACATATTGATGACGCCCTCCGATTTACAGAACAACCCGTTGAGGTTACCGACTGGAAAGTCAACAAGACCAGGAGGAGCAGTGTGAAACTTGTCAAAGTACGTTGGAACTCTAAGCACGGACCCGAGTACACGTGGGAACGTGAAGACCAGTTTAAAGAAAAGTATCCCCACCTGTTCAAGAAGACTCCTGCGAGAGTTAGCTCAGCCTGAATTTCGGGACGGAATTCTTTTAACGGGGGGAGACTGTGACAACTGGCACCAAACCGGTAATTTCCGTACACTTTAATTATTACTTAATAACTAAAATTATGTGCTTAAACGTCAACATTGTCTGATTACATACTATACATGTGAATTCATGCACGTTTTATACTACAAAATATTGCTTTATGCATTAACTAGAGCGTTGCGTCAGAAAGACTAGTAAACTCACCGGTAAAACACAATATGCCAACAACTCTGCAGAAAGCAGTCAGACAATAGAATTGGAGCCTAGGTGTAGGTCCAATGACAAGAACGCATTAAAACCCAAGTGAACATACAAGGGTTAACATATAGACTTTCCGGAGACTAGAATACGCACTAAAAAGCACCCGAAACGCACTTTAAGTGCATAATTTTACTAAATTCAGCTATAATCAGCTTTTTAACCCCAAAATATTATGCAGAATTTACGTTTTATCGTCCAGAATATTTCCCTAAGTGTCGGGAATTGAAAGGGGTACAAAAGGGTGCATAAAAGACACTAAACGGTGCAATTTAACACTTAACGAACCGGTATTTAACCGAACAACCGGACATTACCCGGGACACTAAATTTTTGCCAAGCACATTCTCTATTTATTTCTTGGCTAGTCGTGATCCCCGAACACCCTAACACCCACTAATTTCTCTAGTAAATAACATATATGAGCATCACTTGAAATCTAACTAACAATTACTTTTTAGTTACAAAAAGTTACAACCAACCCCCCCCCCCAACCGAACTCGGTCACAAGGACCATCACAACCATGCTTCAAATATTGTCTTGGATTATATTCATTATTTTATTAGATTAGTTGCTTGTAAATCTTACCATGATATGTGAACTATCTTTAAAAGGCATGGCACAAGATCATACTCATTACTTCTCATCATCACACTCTCACACTCCCTCCTCTCTCCCTCTTTCGACTCACCCCCAAACCGCCACCATCACCACCACATAACCACCATATTCATCCATCTTTGAGCATCATTCAAGTGTAGAAGAAGGGTTGTAGGAGCTTGCAACTTGTAGAGCTTCAAAAGGGCTTGTTTCTAGCTTTTTCATCACCATTCCTCATCATCCTCTTCACTAGATTCTACCCTAGCCTTGTGCTAGTAGTAAGTCTTGGTTTACTCTTGTTTATGTCCACTTTGTGTAGTTAGAAGTTGTATTATGTTGAAGATCCATAAGAACACTACAAAAGTCTAAACAAGAAACTTGAACCTAAAAGTTTACTTAAACCTTTACATAATGTTTACATAAGAATGAGACATGAAGATGAAATCTTGTTGGATGAGGGTTGGTTAAATCATGCATGATATTTGATCGTTGGTTTCTTGATAAACCCGTTGTTCGGACATTTGTTGACACGATTTAGTAACGTTTAAACTATAAACAAACATGCTGATTTACATTTCCAGCCAACTTCAAATGGCTGTAAACAAACCATAATAAATCGAAAAACAGAATTTCTGAAGCCTAAATTATGTATTTTCGAAAAACGGATCAAATGGCACTGAAATCGTAATTTTTCAAAGTCGTTTACTATTTTTAAAGGCCTGTTTTTGGACAGCAGCTCAAGCTGCATTTTTACTGCCAAAAACATGTGTTATATTCTTCATCATAACTTGAAACCTGAGTAGAACCAGCCCCTGAAATTTATACCGTAGATGATCACTGATGTCGTTGTGACCCTCCAACTGGAATTTTGTAAATCGGACTTACGATGAATTTTAAACGAATTATTCTGTAGGCTGCGGTCAGAAAGTAACAAATCTGATCGCAGTTCGGTAAATGATTTTCTATAAAATATTGATAATGAACTGGACCCCGATATTTTTACACAATAATATTTGATTCGTATAAGACATTCTGTAAAAATTTGGGAATTATTGGAATAAGTTAACCATTTTATTAAAATATCCGAAAACAGTCAAGTTTTATATATATTAAAACTGAAAAGACAAAAGTAGTATCTTGCATGTCAGAATGTCGGGTTGATTATTTGAGAACGATCTAACGTGTTATATGTTAAAGAAAATGATATGCTACTTAGCATGGACACCTCCATTTACAAAGGAGACTATGGCGAAATTTTCTGAAAATCCTAACACTTAGTAAATATTTTCTAGACAAATGTTTGCTAGTGTGTTCTAAACTATGCTTTTCGAATATAAACCTCGCCATAATTTTTGTAACAAAAATACACATACAACATACAAGATACATAATTCGGGTGCAAAATACAAAATACTTATATTTATTTTTGAGAAAATAATATAAGCAAGACACATAGTTAAAAATATAAGTTATTTTTAACACAAGAATACGTACACAAAAGATAGTGACTTGTACTTGTGTGATACAAGTCTAGTGACTAACGTTAAGAAAACACGTATAGGTCACGGCATTAATTAAGCAAATCCGGTGAAGTTTACGACGCAAGGAACGCAAAGTTGTGAGTTCATGCTCCCCCTTTTCCTTTAACTGTTTTTGGTTTTATAACTTCGGGGTGAAATACATGTAACAATTGTTACAATGTTTACAAATGGTATGATGGAGTACAAAAACATTCAAGTGAAACATTCTAGATCATGTCTCGAATAGGGTACCATAAGCACCATTAATCAACGTATACATTCAGACCGCGGAACAAAAGGTTAGATCTAATGGGTTTCAGGCAACCCCACTCTTGGCCTACTTCTACCAATGAGTGCTTCTGTGTCTCAGTCAAAGTCGACAAAAATGCCTAGGTTTGGTGGCTTCCTATGTCGTGACACATGTTAGTGGCCTTGCAAACCACTAGCGATCTCACACATTCAAACATTCATAGTACGGAGTTACAGATACGTGTAACAAATACATTCAAACATTCGTAGTACAGTTACAGATACGTTTTACAAGTTACATTCAAACATTCATACATTCTACAAGTTACATACCATGATTTCATTCACGTATTTAAACATTCAAAACAATCACTGCATGAATTCACACCAACATTATGTTGACGTTTTTCCAAAAACTCACATGTATTTCAGGTAACTAGGATGGATGTGCGCACGGTCTTACTCATGCTCTTGGATGTCGTTTATGTTTATCGTTGAATAAAGTTGTAACTTTTCAGACAAAATGTTGTCTTGTGATGTAAACACTAAAACCATGTTTTCCGTTATGCAATGTTAATGGTTTGAAGTTTTTTTTTGAGCATGTAGTATGTTTACCTTTCGTATGCAATGAGAACCTTTCATGATCACACCTCGTGCTTCCGCCGCAGAAAGGGGTGTGACATACGCATCATTTCTTTCAGCTCATCCCATGATAAAGCATTCGTAGCAGCCTCGCCCATTATCTGAACCCAAAGGTTCCACCGTAACAGAGCCTCGTCTTGAAACAATCCAGAAACGTATGGGACTTGTTGCTCTGGCATACAAGCGCTCATTCGCAAAACATAATCCACATTCTCAACCCATTTCACAAAAGCTACGACACCTCCAGTGCCGTCAAAGTTCCGAGGCTTGCAGTCCAAAAACCGCTTGTAGGTACAACCTGTACCCAAGCAATTATCATCACAGAAAGCATTAGCAAAGCACACATGGAATTGTCCAAACGTATTTTAATGTGTCTTAGGTGACTAAAACATTACCGTTAGGCGGGTTATTCCCTGAGGTACTTTCGCTATGTTTGTAGCGAAGAACCTCGTGCCGAGCTATAGCCTGTGAGACGTGCGCTTGCCATTCTGCCTTGGTCAGCAGAATGATTTCTTGATGAGACATCTTCTAAGAAGAATTCGGATTGGTCAGGTCTCATTTGTTCAGGGAGTGTATATAGTTGTTTAGAGGTCATATGTACATACACATAATAAATTATCATATCAACGAATCAAGCAACATCATAATCATAGTATAAACAAGTAAATGTAAATTTGTTTAATGAGAGTATAACAGACTAACACGTAACATTACAATCATAGCACAAACCTGTATATCAACAACGTGTTTAACGAGAACATTACGATTGGGCTTTCATTAATCATTGACCACAAGGTATTGTTACATGTTTTGCAAAGTGTATCATCTCAAAAAGGAACATAGGGTCACCCCACCCTTGTCCCACAAGTCTTACCAATCTACAAAATTCATACAATCAAATTATGGTCTCCAAAAGGCTTCACAAGCTCAGTTCAATGATGGTGTTCTCATCACAGGTAATGCAATCTGCAAAAAACCAAAAACCTACTGTACTGATGGCGGAGGAGGAGGAGGGAGGAAGATCAAACTGAGAACATGCGCGAGCTCCTCCTCGAGCTTGTGCACATGACGAAGCAAATAATGGACCTGTTGCTCGACGGTGAGAAATCGAGAATCAAACTCTGGGAAAGGAGTAAGGGGAGCAGGTGGACGAGCAAAAGGAGGCGGTGATGAACGAGGGGGAACGGAAGCATGCTGACAAGGACACGGTAAAGGACGCGGTATCGACTCAAGCTCCAAGACTTTGCGACTCATAACCTCAAGTCGGAACTGAAGCGAATAAAGTAACTCATCCTGTGTATATCCAGCAAAATGCGAGGGATGGTAGGGGTCTGAGGTCGGCATGGAATATGGCGGGGACCCTCTGAATGGCTTATCAGTTGGTAAAGAAGTAAAATGAGCAGTAGGTGCAGACTGTGGCAAGTGAGGGAAAGCTGCTGATACGTGTGGGTCATGGCTAGGCTGCTGGCTAGAAGTGCCTTCCCCTGGACGGGGTGCGGGTATGTCCTGCAAGAAATTGATAGGTAAATCAACACGATGGACATCAGATTCCACAGTATGAGAAGGAGCAACATCAGTGGGTGCGTGTGCAAGTGGAGGAACAAAAGGCTCAACAGCAGGAGGATCAATGGTTGCAGGAACTGGATTAGGTATGAGGGGGGCAATGTTAGGTATGCAAAAAAGGAACAGGGTCATGATCAGGCAAAGGCTCAGGAGCAAGCATCGGCTCAGGGTCAGCGGGTGCATCAACAGGCTGATTGACAGGGATAAAATCAAGCTCAAGTCCAGGCTCAATGTCATGTGGAGGAATCAGTGCAGCTGACATGGCCATCTCTTCATCAGAATCAGTAGCGTAACGTCGCAAACCAATTGCCTGTAAGGCGGAAGATGACACAGACTCAAAGGAATCTGGGACGAAGTGTAAACTAGTGTCAGGGGAAATCTCGACAACAGGGATCTCAAAAAGTGGAATAGCAACAATGTCCTCGTCTAGCCTTTCATCACCATGGGCTTCATCAAAAGGACCATCAACAACCAAGTCAACGTTAACATCAATCAAATCGTCAATAGGCAAATCCTTGAGAGGAATGGCCATCAAAGGATCGGGAGCGAGGATCGGTGCCACGACATACTCACCATCAGGATGCCCGATGACAAGATGATCATGGACAGGAATGGGAATAACGAAAGGATCCTCGTCCGGGATACCATCAGCAAGCGGTAGATCGTCGCCAAAATCGGGCAGCGCAAATGGCTGGAAATCGTCATCGTCGTCGGACATCATCTTCGGGTCACTCTCTGTATCGGAGGTAAAGATCTCTGGCTCAGGGACAATCTCATCGTCAGAAGCAATAGCCATAGGATCATGGTCATCGGACAATCCGCTATCAGATGATGACATGGTATCTGTAACATAACATTCACCACATATGCACATATATCAACTACTAACATTAAGCATGTAATCAATGACAAGGTAATCATGTAATCAGGTATCCTCGTGATTCCTCACGAACCCTTCCTATCCTTCCTAGTTTTCCAGACTAAACCACCTAGCCTCCCAGACTAAACCACCCAGCCTCCCAGACTGAACTACCTAGTCTCCCAGACTAATCCACCCAATCTCCCAGACTGAAACACCTAGTCTCCCAGACTAAACCACCCAGTCTCTCAGACTGAAACACCTAGTCTCCCAGACTAAACCACCCAGTGTCTAAGACTGAACCACCCACTCTCTCAGACTGAACCACCAAAGTAACTGTGCATTGGGTTTTCTTGTCTTTTTATTTTGTAAAAATGTTTGTTTCCTTGGATCTGGGCGTTTCGTGTATGCAATGAAAACATGTTGTAAAAATATTTTCATGGGAGCCCTGATGATTGTAGTCTAGACTCGAGAAGGAATCCTAGTTCGCTACAATCGAAGCTCTGATACCAAACTGTCACACCCTGACTTTTGCAGAAGCGTGATTATGGTGTGACTTGCTTAATATCATTGCATTCAATCATAACACAACTATATGATAAAACCGAAGGTGATCATCCATTAACTTAGTTTAGAACATGACAACATTGTTTAAAACACAGACATCAAATTTGAGTACAAACCATGCAACTTGTTTTAGAGTTCACAAAGACTCGACAAAAGACATTAATTTAAACTAGGCTTTGAAAGTTGTGTCTTATCTAGAATAAGACACACAATCCAAATCCTCAGACATAGGATGACACCTTTTATTCTCAAATTTACTTGAAACATCCAAACGCCCGCCAGATCCATACTTAATTTCCTGAAATACATGCAGAATACATGCAGTTTGAAAACATCAACAAAAGTTGAGCGATTTCATGTGTTTAGTGTGTGAGCTCGAATAAACTTGGAAATCATTGTAAGTAAGTAAGTATGTATTTGCAACCCTGGTATGAAAGCAACAAGGAAAAACATATCACCAATGGTTTGCAAGGCCATTGATATATGTGAAGTGATGCAGGAAAACTCAAACCTAGCAGATTTGTCTCCGGGAATAAGACATAGTCACCACATGGGCCACCCTGGTCCGCATGGGTATGGGCTCGCTACACCCAAATAGATCTATCACTCATGTCCCTCGGTCCTACAATGAGGATTAATGGCCTTAAGCGTCATACCCACCACTCACATGATCTAGCAGTACCCTTCCTTAGCTAACCATACCATGTATAAAACGTTTGTAAACAATTTGTAACATGTACTTCACCCCCGCAGTTATAAAACTGAAAACAGTTAAGAGAAAAGGGGGACATGAACTCACAGGCTTGCGTCTTCAATCACCGTAACCCAAGCTTCTTCGGATAAACATGACTACCTACAACATACTAATGTCTATTAGACGAACGGGCCGTGCCTTGACTTAGTATTATTGTCTTTGAGTTACGATTCTGTTGGTGTCTTAGATATTATTCCGAGTTATATAATTATTTGTCAAAATAATTAATATTTTAACTTAAATTATATTCATTAAATTTTGGAATAATTGTTAAGACAATTATTTTAACTTAATACTTCCCAAGTATTTATACTTGTATCTCCTTCCCAAGGATGAGGATATTTGTATTTGTATTCTTATACTTGTATATTTTGCCATGTATTAGGGTCGTATTCCGGTGTGTATTCATACGTACGAGAATACGTATTCTTATTGTATTCATTAAGTATTCTTATACTTAATTTCGTATAAATTTTCCGGAATATTATCTTTATTAAAAGTTCACCAATATATATTTCCAAAATATATATTTCAATAAATATTACTTAGAAAAATTATTTATAATTTTCCTTTTAGCAAAAATATTTGTATTCTTTTATAAGTTCCAAGGATTATATATCTCTGTGTCTATCTTGGAATATATATATATATACTCATTTTCTCCAAAAATGATATATTTCATATTCCTTTGAGAAAACATATTTTTCATCTCAAAATATTGTATTTCGTGTAAAATAATATATCTTCTAAAAATTCCAAGAAAAATATATATTCCATACTTGTCAAAAATAATATATTTTTCCTTGTAAAAAATATGATATATTTTTGTAGTAATTGTAAAAATCATATTTTTGTTCTCTTGGTGTCCAAAATGTTATTTACCAGAATTTACTTTGTGAATAAATTCCGGAATATTTTTGTAAGTCTTATTCCATAGTTCGGTTTCCACCAATTTTGTTGTGTAAATGTGTATATTCATTCTTTGGAATTTGGTAATATTTTGGATTGTAATTCTTGGTATTTTGATGTGTTATATTATTTCTTGTCCTAAAATAATATAACTAATACACAAAGTATACAAATAATCACACACATGGTGTCTTCTAAATATATATTTACTAAATACATATTTAGTCACTTTTATTTATAAAAATCAACCTCCAATAATTATATTTTTGTAGCAAAAATTATGGCAAAGTTTTTGTAGGAAACCCATGGTTTAAAATACACTTGTAAGTGTAGGTTAACAAATATTTTTCTAAGTGTTTGGATTTTTAGAAAATTTTGCCATAGTTTCCCTTAAAAATAGAGGTTTCCATGCTTTCAAGCATATCATTTTTTTTGTAAAAATCATCACAATCAACAATAAAAAACCTTTACTTACCAATTTTGTCAAAAACAAGTAATAACTACTACTTCATGAACTTGAATATTTGTAAAAATTTGTAGTATCTTACTAGTTTTCTTAGTAGGTCTTGTTACCCTTTAAAATGTGATTTGTTCTTTAAAAACTTAAATTTAAAGATGTTAGATGTTTACAACTTCTTGTCACATTTTCTAAAAATGTTTCTTTATGAAATTTTCTTGCTACACAACTGCTTCTATACTTGTTTATTCACCAAAAATAGAGTTTGTTTATGTAAGAACCAAAACTTATATTTTTAACTTGGTTTCTTTAAAAATTATCCATAAATCTTTAGATTTACAAGTGTTACTACTCACTTTGATTATTATTTTTCAAGAAACAACTTTGTTATTTCAAGTCCATGCTTCATGTGTGGATGATCTATCATCCTACAACATTTCTATTTTCTCATCTTGCTAGATTATGTTTTTAATCATGATCTAGCAAGATCTTATGATGATCCACATCATTTCTACAAACAATCAATGATCAACAAGCATAACAAGTGATATTCATCAAGATTACTTCATTAAACATGCTTATGTTCAAGTTTTCTTCTCATGATTCTTAATGTTCTTTATGTTTAACATTATGATTCTTCTTTAACCACTTAAAATAGAAGTAAACTAGCAAAATCAAGACTCTTACCACTAGCACAAGGATATGGATGATCAAGTGTAGAAAACAAATGGATAAAAGCAAACAAGAGAGGTCCTTGATCTTCCACAAGCTCCTAGCTTCTTTGTATGATCTTTAACACCCTTGTATATGTATGGTTTGTATGGAAGATGAGTGATGATGGTAATTATGTGGTGAGGGTGTTTCGGCCAAGACCAAGGGGAGGAGAAGAGGGAAGAGTGTTGGTGATATGTGATGAAGATGAAGATGGTTAAGGTCTTGTGGTTTCTTAAATGAGTTAACTGCCATTTTCGTCCCTGTGGTTTGGTCACTTTGGCCATTTCAGTCCATTTTTCAAAAATGCGCCATTTTCCTCCCCGACGTTCTGGAAATGTGCCATTTCAGTCCAAAAATCATAACCCAGTTAAGTCAGTTTGTAAATAAGGACTGATTGTGTAAATTTGTAACATAAAGGACCATTTAAGTAAAATGTATAAATATTAATATAATTATAAAATATATAATATATATAATGTATACACACCGCCGCCGGAACCGGAGCTCCGGTGGTCACCACCGCCGCCGCCGGAACCTTCATCTACAAAAAGTTATCCAATGTGGTTTGTAGAGAGAGAAACTGAGTAGAGAGAGAGAGAAATCCGAAAGATTGGGTCATCGATGGAGTAGTAGGTGCGGCCATGGCCTCCGGTCGACCACCGTTTTGTGATAAACGGAGAATGGAGAAGATAAACGGAGAAGATGAACTCGTGCAACGGAAGGTTGTCTGTTATACGGTTGTACGGTGACGGGTTGAAGATGAAGAACTGTGAAGATGGTGTTTCGAATGGAGGATGGATCTGATTTTATGTTTCGGATCTGTTGATATGATGATGCTTGCTGATGATCGATCTCGGATGAGAAAGTTTAATGATGACTGAATGAAGTTGCAGGTTTCTGTTGTTGGAAGTTACAGTGGTGGTCCGACAATGACTGAACGGAGAAGGAAGATGGTACATTCGCCGGTGATGGAGAGTGTCGGAGGTGTATTGGTGGCGGTGACACTGTTACGCGGCGGAGGAGATTGATCGGAGATGGTAAGTCATCGGAATGGTGAACTGTGTAGCAGTGGTTGTTTTGTTATCGGAAGTAAAGTTCTCCGGTTAAATGTTCGCCTGATGTCACGCATGGTCAGCAAGAGAATGTTGGGGAATGAATGTGGCGGCTGCACCACCATCAACGTCATCATCGACCTTCATCTGTTATCATCATCATCGATTCAGTTCACACACACACACTCTCTCTACTCTCTCTCTCTATGCTCTGCAGGCGGCGGCAGTGGTGATGAAGGTTCCGGCGGCGGCGGTGACCACCGGAGCTCCGGTTCCGGCGGTGGTGTGTATACATTATATATATATATATATATATTATATATTTTATAATTATATTAATATTTATACATTTTACTTAAATGGTCCTTTATGTTACAAATTTACACAATCATTTCTTATTTACAAACTGACTTAACTGGGTTATGATTTTTGGACTGAAATGGCACATTTCCAGAACGTCGGAGAGGAAAATGGCGCATTTTTGAAAAATGGACTGAAATGGCCAAAGTGACCAAACCACAGGGACGAAAATGGCAGTTAACTCTTCTTAAATAAACTTCCCATACTTCTTAATCCATTGGTTTACATGTTTAGTAAAGGTTATACAAGATCCAATATAATATGAAAATAAAATCTCATGGGTGGGGCCCTTGTTGGCCGATTGTAGGGGGGGTCTAGGTGTAGGCTCCAACCATTTAGTTAGTTACTAGGTTAAAATCCAAGTATTAGTTAGGATTTAGTTATTAGATATTTTTATGAGGTGTTATGGTGTTCGGGGATCATAACTAGCTTGGTAATGTTAAAGCAATGCTTCTAGTGTAAATTTGGTGTTTCGGGTAGTGTCCGGTTGGTTACCGGTTCGTTAAGGTGCTAAACTTGCAGTTTAGTGTGCTTTATGTACCCTTTTATGACATTTTCGATTCCCGACACTTAGGAAAGCATTCAGGACCATTTAATCATATTTCTACATAATATTAGTGTGTTTAAATGCTGTATTTTGCTGAATTCTGCAGTTTATGTGATCCTTACTTTCCTACACACTACACTAGTGTGGTACTTAGTTTCTGGCTCATTCTGTGTCTTAATGCACTGTCTGTCTAGGTGCTGAGTTCTGTCAGCATTTTCCTAATTTATCAGATAACTGAGCTAACTGTACTTAATGCATCATTTAAGGCAATACAGCTTTCATGCAATATTGGTATGACATTAAACAATGTATGATGCACATGTATGTATATGGCAGTAATAAAAAAACAGTAAATTGTAATTCAGCACAGTCATTAGGCACTAATCATGGTTAATTAATTGTACGAATACCTGGATTTTTGACAGTTGTCACAAGACGTAAATCTTGAAGAAACGGAACATAATCCTAGATTGTCTAAAGAAGCGCTTTTATCATGTGTGATCCAGAGGTCGGTCTCGGGTGGGCATAAGATCCGTGGGCCCTATTGTCGGATTATTGAACCAAGATAGTCATTGGACTACCGCAGATGAAGTCAAATGTGATCAAACTTGGGCATCAGACGTAAATCTTGAAGAAACGAAACATAATCCCAGATTGTCTAAAGAAGCGCTTTTATCATGTGTGATCCATAGGTCGGTCTCGGGTGGGCATAAGATCCGTGGGCCCTATTGTCGGATCTATGACTCCATGGAAGATGTGATTAAGGTAAGCGTGCCGTATCATGTGTCGGGTGAGTTGTGGTTGATTTATAGGAGGAGGTTATGAAACGAATATATGTTTATGCGAATTTAAAAGACAATACTAACAGAGGTGCTGGTCTTTTCTCCCACTGTGCAAACTTGAAAAATAATCGTGTCAAGATCTTTATCTATCATATCTTTATATGTCCCATACGAGATTCTTCGCGAATTAGACATGACACATGATAAAAGCGCTTCTTTAGACAATCTGGGATTATGTTCCGCAAATTGGGAACCACATATTCGTGTGTAAAAGCTTGGAAAGATGACCGAATAGATAACTGAATATCCCCTAGGTAGTTGTTACCATATGACAAATGATAAAAGCATAGTCAAAAGAACCCTTACCTGCCACTTAGGGTTTCTTCATCACCTATAACAATGTCGATAAACGTTGATTGGAACACGCCGCTTAAATGGTTTTAATATATTTCATCTTGGACTATCTAGTCTAACACATGAAAATGGATATGATCGTGTCAAGATCTTTATCTATCATGCCATCAACCAACTGCTCGAAATCCCTTTCATTTCTCGGGTTCGCATTCGACACAACACATCAAAAAATAAAATTCAAAAAATCAGTGCCTTGATACGCATCGTATAGGCCTATACGATGCGTATAAAGCCCGCCGCCAGACATAACCTGCACCTGTCAGTCTGCCATGTCTTTTACTTTATTTCAATATGCATCGTATAGGCCTATACGATGCGTATTGAATTCAAAAAGTGTGTAGATAGACAGGGGGGTGTGCCATTAGAAAACCCCTTTATTAATTAATTTATATTAATTATAATTATTATTATACATATAATTAAGTTATTTTTTATATTTATATAAATGGTAATTATTATTATTATTATATAAATATATGTTTAATATATTAATAAAAAAATATAAAAGCAGAAAGCTCGTTTAGGCTCGCAAGCCGGCTCGAGCTCGATAAGCGAAGCTCGGGCTCGGGCCCGTTTACTAAACGAGCTTGTTTTTTAGGCTCGGGCTCGAGCTCGTTTAAGCTCGGCTCGTTCGAGTTTTTTTCGAGCTGACGTTTGCACCCCTAGCAGGGATGATAATAAAAAAAAAAAACGAACACAAGGGTACAAATAGTACTCCAGAAAAGAGCTTGAACAAGTCTAAGCAAACCATATTGAATGTAAAATCAATTTGATATAGGCAAATCTTCGTTTCCCTAACTCTTCAATGCTAACAAACACTTTGGCAATTCCCCTTTCTTTTTCTAGAACTTGTGGTCCTCTCTCTCGAACCCCATCGACTTTGTTTATTTCAAATGACTATATATTAACTATGGTAAGACATCAACTTGTAGAAATATGTTTAAGGCAATGCCCGTTTAACCCGATTTTGGAACAATCATATTAGGCCACATGGTATACTCTAACATCCATATGTGTTAATCCTAGTTGGCGTCTGTTACCACCTGTTAAATCGCTTCTGAAGAGTGTTAAGAGGCATTAAAAGTTTCACATGTTAAGAAGTTAACTAGGAGAGAGAGAGAGGGAATCAAACATTGCAAAATTTACACATACACAACATGCTATATATATTTATTTTAATTAATTTAAGGGGTGTTAATGGGTTTAAACCATTTCCTTGGTGTGAGGTGAAGTGAAAGAGGGTCAAGTAGCTGATGTGGTGCCTACGTGTAGTTAAGGGGCGTAAAAGTATACCCCATAGCCTTATATTTATATTTAATTTATAGGGATGTTAAAATGAATCTCCACGTACTAACTCGTATTGGTGATCAACTGGCCACATGTGTAGCCTGATTATTAGTATTCAGCTCTGGATACTTTTGTATAATACGATGTGTTTATTGCTACACTGTTACCGTATTAGTTATTTATGTTATTGTTCGGATTATATTGATTACTGTGTTACTATTAGTCTTTGTTGTGTTCTATGATTTATCATTTAGACAATTTAACATTATTATAGCATTTGATGTTGGTCATGTTAATTTTACGGCTATCTTGAATCTATAATTCATGCAATTCAATAGATATTTAAATAATATAATTTAACAACAAATTAAGGCATTAGGTGTTGTATTGTATCCCATGTTTTGGGGGGGGTTTTCAAAAAAAAAATGTATGATTTTCACATTAAACTCAAAAGTACTTGATTTTGTAGTTTTAACCCAAAAGTTTTTAGTTTTTTCAATTTAACCTCACAACTTTTTTACTTTCAACTTTGATCCCCTATGTTTTTCATATTTTGCAAAAATTTTCGTTTTACGTTTAGTTCTAAATTTTGCGAGTTAACATGACACAATGTATGTGTGTGGTTCAACGATTTTACGTTTTGTTATACACTACGTTCTAAATTTTGTGAGTTAATATGACGCAACGTACGTGTGTGGTTCAGTGTATTTACGTTGTCTATTTTTTCCCGTTTAATAAGTTCGTCACAATGCGCGAGTCCTAAATCGAGTTAGTTATTATTTTCTATGTTTTATATGTCGGTCTAATTTCTCCACACGTTAAGATGCCGCAACTTCAATGTTAGTGGTCGTTGGCTATAGTGTGGCATTGGTGCTATTTGTTACGGTTTTACGCGCCCGCGGCAACGTGCGGGGCTTAATACGATAGGTTATTTATATGAATACAAGTCATGTAACGTAGTAATTATGATACCATTAATTGTATTGAGCTTATTTGGTGTATTACTTATTTGTATAAGATGGTAATACAAACTTAATCGACAAAAACATCTTTAACACATTGTAAATGTGAATCTGATCAACAATATGTCAATTTCGTTGGCCGCGGCGCAACGCACGCGGGTCAATCTTCTAGTTTCTATTAATTTGCATGAATAATGGAAATAACTTTAGTAGAGAACATCATTATATTTTTTATGTTTCAATTTCATTCCTAATAGTTAAATAATATATGTCATTAACCAATTTAGTTTTCATTAAAATTAACATTTCCGAAATAACATGCGTTCATTAACTTGAAAAAAAAAAATAAACACGCATGTGTGATTAATTTGTATTTTTTCTCAACAATTTGGTATAACTTTTGTTATAGAGAGTCCAGATACCGTACAAGACGGTATCTTTGTATGAAGTCTACGCGACAATGACAACCACCAAATTGGAAGATCTACGCATAAGCGCGTGAGAAATGATAAGAATTTCAATTTCAAACAATTGAAATTACAATAGAGAAAGTGTAAGTTAGTCTTTTGTAGGTCCCTCGGAGGTTGAGGTCAAACCTTATCCTTGTTATGTTTAACACACTAGCAAGTGCGGAATCCAAGCTAGAATGCAAACCGGTAGTTTATATGAGAACACAAGCTACAAAGAGAAAGGTAGACACACGAGATATCAAAGTTTTCTCTTGTATTTCAGTGGACACGGTTACAGCCCTTGACCAAACTGAAAATACGCTCTCTACAAGACTAAGTTCACTCCCATCTCACACATACTTAAAGTGAACACATTACATGACTATATATATCCATCACAGCTCGTCTGGTCGAAGGATCAGATAGCCTGATCGAAGGATCATCTATCGATCTGAAACCTATCGAAGGATCCACATATACCTCGAAGGATGATATCCTTCGAGGTCCATCTATATCCATCGAAGGTTTATCTTTCGAGCTCATCGAAGGATCTAAACAATCCTTCGATGATCCATCCTTCGACACAAACATATTACAAACTATGTGCTAACTGTTTGGCCAAGTTAAGTCAACTTATGACATCATTATGACATCATCATGATGATGTCATGATGATGTGGCAGCGGGAACCGGCTTGCGGCGCTTCGTGCTTCGCATGTTGAACTTTGGGACGCACGACGGAGGAATGTCGTGACGTCGGGCTTGAGCCGAAGCTAACCGGGTCGAACCGAATCGAGTTGAACCGAACCAAGTCGCGTCCACAAAATATGTATCAACAAACTCCCCCTTGGACGCTACTCGTGAGGTTCAACTTCCATGTCTTCCACGTCGGAGGATCTTCAAAGTCTTCACGCGTCGTAAGTAGAAAGTGTATCAACAAACTCCCCTTTTCATTTAGGTAGTGTGTCAATAAACTCTCCCTTAGATGGAACTCTCCATTGAGTCATGCTCGTGAATCTTTTGACTTGTCAATTCTTCAGATCCTTGTGGTGTTGATGAAGGGTCAGCGGCAACTCGATCATTTTATCCTTTGAGTGCCTCCACTTCGTGTCTTCATTCCAAAGCTTGTCATCGAACATGTTCTCCTCGCCTTTAGCATCTGCACATGCAAGAAAGCTAAACGCATAATGAGAATAACCGCTTGGAATATAGTTAACATTTAAACAAACGACACATATGAGATCAAATCTCAATCAAACACCGACCGACAATATTTTGAAAGTTTAGAAAATGATCAGTTTTAGACTTTTAACTTTCAAAACTTGTTAACTTCGACAGTTTATGAAGATGCAATTGTTTTTTGGCTTAGAATCAGGATTTTGGGTAGGATAGACTCGAGTTCCAACATCAGTCAATCAAAAATAAACTAGAAGCAAAATCTTTTTTGGATTTTATAAAGTTTAAATTAAAACACACCTAAAATCTTTTTGAAATTTTGAAATTTTCAAATGTAAAGACGGAAAGCAATAAATAAATATATACAAAGATGCAGAAACGAAAGCAGTAAACAAATATTTACAGACATTCTTTTTGCGAGTTTCGAGGGTAAGAGAATCATATCAGTGTACGGTCATGCCAAAACGCTCTTGTTGTTCAATTATTTAACATTAAGATAAGCATCCTATAACAATTATCGGTATTGTTGTCCACATAAACTCAACTTATCATTTGTAATCATGGCGAGGGGATACGTTAGGGTATGATTTATACTTACCGACCGGTGTTCATCCACACACGGCACATTCCCGTATCAAGGTATGCACGAGGGTTCATCTTACCGGTGAGTATACCGATTATCATCTGTTTGACCGTATATGATGTGAGATTCTCACTTATTTTGATTTGAAAACAAGCCCTATGTGATAGAATCACTTATTGATGAGGAACTTGATTTTCGATGCATGAGGGCACAAGAGCAAGTCCGTGAACAGGTCAATACTTTCGTACAGCAGAGAGACGAACTTGACTCCCGGATAAATGTGATATATTATCACTTATTTTGAGGGACATGTGATTGTTGATCACTTATTGAGGTCGAATGCAATATGTACACGTATGTATGGTATCATGGAAGATCTAGACTTGCGTCCCTGTTATTTTTCGGTAAAAGATACAACCATGATACCCAGATGATAAGCAGCATAAAGACCGAATATCTCAGAACCTCGGCAATCTCTCAAACGAAATTTCGGTACTAAGACCATATGCCAATGAATGGTTCCCACCTGATCTTCAGTCGATTTAAGATTTATATCACCCTGCACACTTTAAAATGATTGTGAGCCTACCGATACATCTTATATAGAGCTGCTTATCGTTTTTCAGTTTAGGTTTAAAGAGGTTTGGACAGACCACTGATGTACTATCATATTCTCTTTTGCTCGCCAGGAAACTCATTTTTGTTTTTCCAATGTTTTTGTGTTTTTGAAATTTTTCGATGTTTTTGGATTTTCAAATTTTGGATTTACTCCCCCTAAAATCAACAAACTAAGATAAAATTTAAAAGACACAAAGATATTTACAAAAACGATTTCCCGATGTTGGTTAACTCATGTTTTACCTCAATGCCGTTTACCAAAATTAATTTTTAATCAGAAAAGATTTCTCGAATTTTGGAAAAATGAGTTGGTACGTCGGTAAGCGGTGCGGACCATGACAACATTGTCTGGCCAAAGAGTGCTACAAGAGGATAACAATTCATAAAGCAGCTTAAATATCGACAAGTATAGGAGAGATTAGAATTTTAAAACCGTATCCTGCAACTGCTTCGTGCATTGCAAAGAATCTGAGTGCTCTCCCAAACTGGATATCCACCCGGTGTGGACTTCAAAGTCGATTCTTTGTAGCTACTGAGAAGTCTTTTGACAGCAACAAGATCATAAACCTTTGGGTCCGGCTGGTCTTCCACATTGCACCAGCGAAGGTTTTTGTCTTTCTCTTTCAGAAGTAGTGTGCGGTTGTTCAATCCATGCCAAGGCATCCGCACACCCGGTTGGTTTGTTCAACAAACACATTTTCTTCAATCACACCGAGTAGAAATGTACACTGCACGTTCATTTTGTTGATTTTGAACTTCAGACGTGTTGCAGGTGCGTACATTTTGATTGAATCTTTCCTGGGGACCCGATCAAAGCCTTGAACAATCAAACTTTGGAATGATTTTCAATTTGTCGAAGCTTTTCAATCTCTTTCAACAGACAATTCTGTTTTCTTTCCTTTTTCTTCTCTCCATCAAAGGCAACAATTTCTTCTGTCGCCTATTTTGAGCAAGGACGCTCCACTATCAACAATCTTACGACTATCAATAGTTCCTCCTGGAACATTCTGCACACTCACTTAGAGATTAGTTGGAGAGGGGGTCCCAAGCCTTTGTGGACTTGGGTCGTCCTTGATCATCAAGGAAAGTGATTTCAATCACTTGATGATTAGGAAAAAGAACCTGTGGTGCTCCCCCTGATTGAATTACCTGTTTTTGCTTCCAAGCTGTTTGTCCTTTACCAGTATTTGAATTTATTGTTTTAGCATTTACTGGTTTTACAGTTTTAGGTTTTGCTTGTACAGGTTTTTCTTCTTTGACCTCTAAGGCCTTTTCAATTACCTTTTGATTCTTTTGCTTTAACTTCTTTTCCCTTTCTTTCAAGACACGTGGGTCTTGTTTCAGGGAAACTGATCGTTTTTGGTAATCGATTTCTTGGGGAGCACTCGTTTTTGACTTCAGCTTTTGCACGTGTGGGCAATATCTTACAATATGCCCAACTGTGCCACATTCAAAACATGTTCTCCGCTCTACAAACTTCGGAGAAACATGTTGATGACCAGACGGAGAACCAGACAATGAACCTTGTGATCTAGACGTGCTTGGACCTAAATCACATCCGTTGGTGTGTTGGGTGTAATTATTCTGATCATTTCCTTTTAAAATTCTAACTTGTTTTACAAAATCAACATTAGATTTATCCTGAAATGTTTCAAGTTTGTCTGAACCCGTGGATCCAACAAAGTTCATTTTCGGTTCTCGTTTCTTAACAGGAGCTCTTTTGTTTTGCACCTTTTGTTGTTGAACCTTAGGTTGCTCAACCTTTGATTGTTGAAATTTAGGTTGTGCAGCCTTAGGTTGAGTAGCCTTAGACTGTTCAACTTTAGATTGTTGAACCTTTGGTTGTTCAGTCTTAGGCTGCTGAACTTTAGGTGCTTGAACATTCTTGTTCTGAGCCTTCTTTCCCTGTACCTTACCTTTTCCGGAATTGCCTTGTTGTTTTCGCTCAATTGGTAGTTTTTGGTTTCCGTATTGTTTTCTAATTTGTTCACACGGAATTGGATCACATTGAGTGACGGTAACTTTGCCACTTTTGTTCCCCAAAAACTTATCAGTGCATCCTTCAAAAATTTGCTCAATTAAATCTTGATTTACATTTTTAATTGGAAAATCTTTGTTAGAGTAGATTTTGCTATCTCCTTTGAGCGTGTACAACAAATTATTCCCTTCAAGGCTAGATACAATGCACTCCATTGCTTTTGACATTTCAGTCTTACTCGGTTTCACTGGTGGATCACACAAGATGTGATTCTCGATTGGAATATCTATTGTAACCGAGTTAGACTGTTGTTTCACAATTTCTTCAGATTCATCGTCCGAAGAATCAGCATCCTCAACAATGAGAGGACTCTGTTCCTTAACACACGATGAATCTGTCACATTCTCAGATTCTGATTGACTCGAGGATGATGTACCAGTTGTGAACCCGAGGCCTGCTGCAAAGTCATCTAGACCGAGTGGCACAGTAGGTTCAAAACGGGGCATATCCTCGTCATCAGGCAATTTGGAGTAATTGTGATTCATTGGGGGAGGACATGATTTGAATCCAATACATCTTGCATCCCCCTTTTTCTTTTGAACGTCAATGATGTGATCCAATACATAGCGGGAATTGGAATAGCTTTCCAGTTTCTGCTTAATTGTCTCACATTCACATCGAGTTGTTGCCAACTCTACCATTTTCTTTTCAATTGTGTCAATAAGATTATTGTTAGCATGTTGTTTTCGCAAAACAGCCTTTTGTAATTCTGAAACATCATGTCTTAATGACGCAATTGTTGCTTTAAATTCCTTTTCATTTCTGGTTAAAAACAAGTTAGCTTCGGTTGCTTTAGAAAGATCTACAATCAATTCTTGATTGTGTTTGTGTGTGATTTCAAACTGACTTTCCTTTTCAGCATATTTTAAGCACTTTGCACATTCAATAGGAATAGAAATAGAGTCAGAATTAGTATCACATACCTGAGAAGTTTGACCTTCTACGTGAGCCATAAAGGCTGTATGAAAAGAAAAAGATCCATCTTCAGAGAAGAACTTAGCAAGCTTCTCGGAAGTTCCAGCAGATTTCTGGCAGAGAATAGATCTCCTCTTGCATAATGCTTCAGCTTCAGCCAAAAGCTCATCAACCTCCAAATCTAAAGCATCACTTGATAAATCACCAGCATCAAGTGATTCCCCATCCATGCTCCCACTATAACCCGAACTATCTTCATCTTCTGAAGATTCACCAGCAGACACGGGTTCTACTACCTTCTCAATCACTTTAGCATAACATGCTGTTCCACCATTTCCTCCTTCTCCAAGCTGAATGTTCCAGTTGCAGATTTCATCAGCTTGAACAACCAATCCTCTGTGGGGATTAGTGTTTGTGGATCCAGATGCATTTCCTCCAATGGGAACTATTGATCTGACAGAATTGTTGTTCAGTTGCTGTTGTGGCTGTCCTTGATTCCTGAAGGGATTCGGATTTCCTTGCTTAGGTGGTTTCTGACACTCCCGCTTGAAGTGACCCTTTTCACCACAATTGAAGCAAGTGACAGCATTCTTATCAAAACCATACTTGGTGTTGTTGTTGCTATCCAAGTTGGTTCTCCCCGTCCTTTCCATAAACTCCTTTGCTCTTCGAATTGCACTAGCAAGAGCCCATTTGATATCCATCATTTCAAACTCTTCTCTATCCACTTGCTGATAATCTTCATTGGTTAGATTGATATTCCCAATCTGACCTGCGACCAATCCACAATAAGCACTAACCAAGGTGTTCAACATCTCCATATGCTCCTTGGCTATTTCGACACTGACTTTGGAAAAGTTGGAAGTGTCTAATCTGACTGTGTTCGGATTGGAAGTGGCTTAAAAGTTTGAAGAGCTTTCATAAAACCCTTGCTGTTGCGGTTGTTGCTGCTGAGCTCTGCTTGGGTCTAAGAAAGGCGGTGGTGTGAATTGCTGAGCTGTCGGTTGCACATACTGTTGTTGAGAAGAAGAATCTGGTCTTGAATACATCGTGTATGCTGAAGGATCAAACTGATCTGTTGTGGAAGGTCCGGTGTTTGAGATGAAAGCTGTTTGAAGCTTCGCGTGTTGAGAAGCTGGTTTTTCTCCACTGATACCTCCTGCAATCCCAAAGTACATCTCTGGATTTTGAGGAGTTAGAGTTCTTTTTGCCTTAAGCTTTTCTTCTACATCCTTGTTCTCCAATTTTTGAATTAACTCATAAACGTTGATTGTGTCTAGAACACCATTTTCTTTGAGAATTTCAAGAAAACTGCTCCACCTTGATGGTAAGCTATCAGCGAATCTCTTCACCATTTCTTGTGGAGTGGCAGTGACTTTAAAAGCAAACATCTCGCTCAACAAGTGATGGAACCTTGTAGATAACTCTGCCAAAGTCTCATTCTCCATACACATGAATCCTTCAAACTCTTTCTTCAGTAATTCTTGCTTGATCTTTCTAGATTGAGCATTTCCTTCACATCGTAACGTGAGCATATCCCACAAGCTTTTAGTAGTCGTGCAGTAAACGAACTGGTGGTAAATGTCTCTGTGAAGAGCTTGTGTGAGAATCATGAATGCTTTCTTTTCTAACTCAAATTTCTTCTTATCATCATCAGACAGAGTGCTGTAAGTTTGTGGATTAGATCCTGCAACTTCCAAATCATTGTCAAATGCGGTGAAGAAGCACATCCATAGATCTTGACCTTGCCCCTGAACATAAGTTCTCAGCCTTTCTTTCCACCATCCCCAATCATTGATGTGATTTAGCTTTGGCGGTTTTGTGCTTGTACCAGTTTCACTGTCGTTCTGCATCATTGATTGAATGCTGCTGCTTTGATTTGTGACCAATGCCCATTGATTTGCAGTTATCATTGCAGCTTGAGGTGGGGCAATAGCTCGCATCCATGCAGTTTTGTCGAAATCTGACGCAGATTGCGTAGCTGATGATTGCGTAGCTGAAGTTGTTAGAGTCCACGCGGTTGGATCCCACTGACCGTTTGTTCCCATTTTATAAAAATTAATATATTAAGTGAAAATTGATTTAAAATTTGAAAAACAAGTTTTCCCTTTTTTTTTTTTAAATTTAATTTTCACAAACTATGTTAATATCTCGAATGATAACAACCAGCCGAAGGATCCCTGATCGAAAGACCTGAAAAACACAAACTTGTTAAACTTAAACAGACTAGGATCGAAAGAACAATACTTGTTCGAAGGATCAACAGTGTTCGAAAGATCACTGTTGAAATTCGAACAATGATTTCGAAAGATTCTCCAATCGAAGGATCCTTATCTTTCGAATAAGAACTGTAGATCGAAAGACGTATCCTTCGAAAAGATTCCTTGGATCGAAGGATAAGTCACAGACTTCGAAGGATGTTCGAAGGATGATAATCTATCGAACTTCCTTTGATCGAAAGATGATCTTTCGACTTCGAAGGATATCCTTCGATCTGCACTGACACAGTTGACAAAAGAGACAGGTTGGTGAAAAGGTGATAGGTTGGTAGAAAGCTTTCGGCAGAAGGTATGGTCAGACCATACTTTTTACCAAACCAAGCATTGATCAATAAAATATTACTTAAAAAGGACTGTTCTTATCCAGAAAACCGGTCACCGGAGTAAGCCGGAATTTGGCCGGAAATTGCTAAACTTCTTAAAAACAAGTTTTTAAGTTACCCAACCCGTCCTTTAACACACCCGGTTAGTTTAGAACACGTTTTTACGACAAAAAATGCGAGAAAAACACTAAAAACAGGTGCTAAACCATGTGAGTTTTTGTCCAAACACTCCAAAGTCTTGTATAAACTCGGTTTTTAACAAGGAAAAGAGCCACGGCTCTGATACCACTTGTAGGTCCCTCGGAGGTTGAGGTCAAACCTTATCCTTGTTATGTTTAACACACTAGCAAGTGCGGAATCCAAGCTAGAATGCAAACCGGTAGTTTATATGAGAACACAAGCTACAAAGAGAAAGGTAGACACACGAGATATCAAAGTTTTCTCTTGTATTTCAGTGGACACGGTTACAGCCCTTGACCAAACTGAAAATACGCTCTCTACAAGACTAAGTTCACTCCCATCTCACACATACTTAAAGTGAACACGTTACATGACTATATATATCCATCACAGCTCGTCTGGTCGAAGGATCAGATAGCCTGATCGAAGGATCATCTATCGATCTGAAACCTATCGAAGGATCCACATATACCTCGAAGGATGATATCCTTCGAGGTCCATTTATATCCATCGAAGGTTTATCTTTCGAGCTCATCGAAGGATCTAAACAATCCTTCGATGATCCATCCTTCGACACAAACATATTACAAACTATGTGCTAACTGTTTGGCCAAGTTAAGTCAACTTATGACATCATTATGACATCATCATGATGATGTCATGATGATGTGGCAGCGGGAACCGGCTTGCGGCGCTTCGTGCTTCGCGTGTTGAACTTTGGGACGCACGACGGAGGAATGTCGTGACGTCGGGCTTGAGCCGAAGCTAACCGGGTCGAACCGAATCGAGTTGAACCGAACCAAGTCGCGTCCACAAAATATGTATCAACATCTTTTCCCATTTAAATAGTCCTCCTGATTTTCAAACGGCAATAACTTTTTCATACGTAAATATTTAAAAAAATTACACTGTATTAACGAGTATTTCATTCTCTTTAGTTTGAGCAGCTTATTGCTATAGTCTTGGTTTAAAAAAGCGCGCCTTAAGCGCGAAGCGCACCTAGGCGCAAAGTAGATCGCCTTGTGTGACATAAGGCGCAGGGTGTACAAGAAGCGCAGCTGAGGCGCGCTTTTTAGGGGGAAAATCGACATAAGGCGGAGCTGAGGTGCGCGCTTTTTGTACATGGGATGTTTATATGCTTCTGAGTGTTGTACACCAGGCTTTTTATGCTGTACATTTATGTTTTTTTTCATTTTGAAACATATATAAAGCTTAATTATAGCTAAATCATAGGTATTGGATGCTAAACACTTATGGGATATATAAAATAAATTATATAATCACTTTGCGCTTCGCGTACGAAAAGCTCACCGCTTTTGCGCTTCGCTTTTTAAAAATCGGTTTTAGGCCTCATCGCTTTTGTGCGCTTCCCGCTTTTTTAAACCAAGGCTATAGTTTTCTTTAAAAAAAAGGGAATATTTCACAGAATAGTAACCAAGTTTTAAAAGTGTTCTAATTAGGTCACTGGTGTCGTTTTTGTCACAATTAGATAACTTAACATTCAAATCGAGTCATGTCTTTTTTTCCACGTGTCAAGAAAAAAATGGAGCATAAGATGTTGGGGTCGAATTATTTTAATATATTAAATTATATTTATTAAAAATAAAAACCATTTAATTACATTAAAAATTAAAAAAAACAAGTTACAATCCACGTCATCACTCGATGTTAGCATCAAATAAAAGAGAAAAAAGAAACAAAAATTCACATCACCACGGTTACCTATGAAATGGATGAAAAAACCCTTAATTTTAATGAAGAATGAATGTTGAGTGACCTGATTGGAACACTTTTGAAACTTGAGTGTCCTAATTGGAACACTTTTGAAACTTGGTTACTATTCTAAAAAGTTACCCCTAAAAAAATTACTAGATTTTGAATACTCATTACGTGATTACGTGATTTTGAATACACAACATATGACTATGTGATTACGTGATATGTCACACCCCCAAAATACCACCTAGGGAATGTCCCTGTTAGGCGTGCGACATACCAATAATGAGCCACAAATTACATTGAACGCGTACAAGTTTTGAAATAGAATCCTCAATTATTAATAAAATACCATCAACAAGTCTAAGTGAAAACCAAAGTATTCAGCGGAAGCAAAATTAAACAGTTTCAAAACCAAAGTATTGTATCAAGAAATCAATAACATAATTCCATCCAGTCGACCCATGACCACTCCAGCTACTCCAGACCGCAAGTTCCAATGCAATACAGCTAACGACCTACAAGCATGCAAACAAGTGTGTTAGACTACGCTGGTGAGTTCAAAGTTTTGTTACCGAGTTTAGTTACCAGATGCATGTATAAAACAATTCAACAATTTGATTTGATGTTGTTATTAACTCGATTACCGAAATGGCTACAAGATGTATTTGCCCAACCCCAATGTCTCTATCAAAACATTGGTCATGCTTTAAGGAGATTAGTTCACGCCCGTCCTCCCCGGTACGGTGTGAGGGTGCCAAACCTAATAACGCTATCAACTAATAACCTCGTTGCCTCCTCGGCAACTGTCGGTAGATGTAAGGGGTCTTATGTGATAGAAAATGAGTAATAATAACAAACAACCCAATTAACTAGCATTCCTCCCCGGAACGTTACCCGATATCCCTCCCCGGGATGCATGCTTGGAAAAAAAAAAACAGTGAACTCACCTTAGTTTTGCTCGGTAAGATTAATTACTTGTTTATCGTTGGATACCCGAATCCTAATATGGTTTCAATGCCAGTCAGTTTCACATACACATAAATCACATATTCTTATTACGCAAGTAATGAACAAACATGACACATAATATCACTCGTGTTACAACCGGTGTTCAAGCCATAAATATATTCACATCTCATGTCCGTATCTCCCCATGGCATGCATCAAATAGTTCAGTTTACTTTCAGGTAACATACAAGTTCACATAACACACCATACACATTCGGATCACAAGTGATTTCGTATCACGAGCATTACCGACTAAACAACACTTGACAGTTTATTACATCAATCAATTTAAGGTGCGGCCCACTTGGTTGCAGGCCCGACTAAGTGTGGCAACCTGCGGTGCGGCCCAGCACACTTCAGAGAAGTAGTGCGGCCAAACCCAAGGGTCCGCTGATTATATGACCAGGCCCACCCCCGTGTACATGCAACTGGTGGCCCACTTAACTGTGAAATTTCCGAAGAGTGCGTGGCCTAGTTATGGGTATGCTGTTCATGTGTAGTTCGGCCCAATAATAACATATTTATTTCCCTAAAAATCATACAACTCTTAACTCTTAATAACAATCCGTAACTTCACAAAATCATGGTACGGTTTCTCAATATTACACCATCATTAAACTCGACGTAAACATCATACAAGTCAACCAGAATTCGTGGAGTTTAATACTCAGAATCATCATTTATACGGATCCTTTTTACACCACATCAACAAATCATGTAAATACAATATCATCCATAATTTATTATCATATGAAAACAATCAACAATGGCCGACAATCATGGGTGTTCCTTATCTAATTGGCTGCACTTTCAAGGTGTTTCACATGCAATATTGATTATTACTTACTTACACAATCATTTAATCATGCACGATCACAACAGCACATACACATAATTGTATAACATCATCCCTTTTTATCACAATTATTCAATCATCAATCCCACAAATAAATAATACCATACAACTATGAAAGATTGCAGACAAGAATCACTAACCAAAATCTTGGCAAATCAATGTTGCTATCTCGATCAGGGGGGGGGGGGGTCTCTACCGAATTCGTGCGATCAGGGGGAAAGCCTTTAGGGTTTTAGACTTGTGTTCTAAGTTTAGTTTTATCACTACCCATGTTACGTATTCACTATTAATAACAAATAAGTTAGAGGTCGGTTCTTCTATGGCCGGTTGTGATTATGGGCTCAAGCCCAAGTGATAATTACAATTAAGGGGTTGGGGTTTTTGTTCTTGCCTTCGTGAAACTGTCGCCCGATACATGTGCGGCCCGAATAAAAGCGTAACATTTTCATCTAAACAAGGAACGTTGAATAAGAATAATGATCAGTTAGGATGACAGGATTTAACGGCACAAACCTTGAAAGTTCAGATTGTCACATCATCCCCAACTTGAAAGAAATTTCGTCCCGAAATTTGACAAGTAAGCATAAAGGAGTGAAGTGATAAATCAAGATTGTTGCGGATTTTGCTCAGGTGCCACATCATCCCCAACTTGATTGGGAATTTCGTCCCGAAATTCACTTGTTGCATTAGTCTTAGGTTCACCAGGATTGGACTTGTTCTTTGGGAATAAATGTGGATACTTGAGCTTCATCTGATCCTCGCGTTCCCACGTGAACTCCGGTCCACGTCTTGAGTTCCAACGAACTCTCACAATTGGAATGCGACTATGCTTACGCACCTTGACCTCCCGGTCCATAATCTCTATAGGCTCTTCGACAAACTGCAACTTGTCGTCGATCTTCAGCTCTTGGAATGGCACAACTAGTGTTTCATCAGCCAAACACTTCTTCAACTGCGAAACGTGGAAGACAACGTGAACATTACCCAGCTCAGCAGGTAACTCAAGCTTGTAAGCGACTTTACCGATCCGCTCCAAGATTTTAAACGGCCCAACGTAACGCGGGTTAAGCTTACCGCACTTTCCAAAGCGTACGACACCCTTCCACGGTGAAACTTTCAACATAACCCGATCACCTACTGCAAACTCTAACGGTTTGCTACGCTTGTCAGCGTAGCTTTTCTGACGATCACGTGCTGCTGCCATGCGGTTTCTGATCTGAACAATCATTTCCGAAGTTTCTAGTACCAGCTCAGGACCTGTGACTTGGCTGTCACCCACCTCAGCCCAGCAGAGAGGAGAACGGCATTTCCGCCCGTACAATGCTTCGAACGGAGCCGCCTTGATACTAGTGTGGTAGCTATTGTTGTAAGAGAACTCTATCAACGGCAAGTGTTTCTCCCATCCTTTCCCAAAATCAATCACACATGCCCGCAGCATGTCTTCAAGCGTCTGGATGGTGCGCTCACTCTGACCATCCGTCTGTGGGTGATAAGCGGTACTCATATCGAGCCGTGAACCGAACGATTTGTGCATAGACTGCCATAACTCAGAAGTAAAACATGGATCTCGATCTGAAATGATTGAAGTTGGCACACCGTGTCTAGAAACAACCTCCTTAAGATAAACTACTGCAAGCTGCGAAAACTTATCTGTTTCCTTGATTGCCAGAAAATGCGCTGACTTCGTGAGACGGTCGACAATCACCCAAATAGTATCGTTCCCAGCCTGAGTCCTCGGTAACCCTGTAATGAAATCCATGGCGATCTGCTCCCACTTCCACATGGGTATCTCTGGCTGTTGAAGTAGACCCGAGGGTTTCTGATACTCTGCTTTGACTTTAGCACAAGTCAAACACTTACTCACGTACGTCGCAATGTGAGCCTTCATCTTTGGCCACCAATACATGACCCTAAGATCCTGATACATCTTGTCTGAGCCCGGGTGAACAGAATACCGAGACTTATGCGCTTCATCCATCACAAGTTCTCGAAGATTACCAAACAACGGAATCCAAATCCGCTCCATAAAATAGTAAATGCCATCTGACCTCTTCTCGAGTCGTTTTTCCATACCCCGTAAATACTCAGCTTCATAGTTTTCTTCTTTCAATGCCTCGGCCTGAGCTGAACGGATCTGATCAGGCAGGTTAGAATGAATGGTGAGCTGCAAAGCACGGACACGCTTGGGTTTCGATTCTTTTCTGCTAAGTGCGTCGGCTACAACGTTAGCCTTACCCGGATGATACTTGATTGCACAGTCATAATCGTTTAAAAGTTCAACCCAGTGACGCTGTCGCATATTCAAATCCTTTTGATCGAAAATGTGCTGAAGGCTCCTGTGGTCGGTATAAATTGTGCATTTAGTACCGTACAGGTAATGCCTCCAGATCTTCAACGCGAAAACCACAGCCCCCAATTCCAAGTCGTGTGTCATGTAATTCCTCTCGTGAACCTTCAACTGGCGTGAGGCGTAAGCTATCACCTTGTTGCGTTGCATCAATACGCAGCCGAGACCCTGAATAGATGCATCACAGTATACCGCGAAATCTTCGGTACCTTCAGGTAGAGACAAGATCGGTGCACTGCAAAGCTTCTGCTTTAATAACTGAAAAGCCTCCTCTTGTTTCGTTCCCCAAGAGTATACTACGCCCTTCTGTGTTAGCGAGGTGAGAGGTTGCGCGATCTTCGAAAAATCCTTGATAAATCTCCGATAATACCCAGCGAGACCAAGAAATTGTCGCACCTCAGAAGGAGTCTTTGGTGCCGCCCAATTCTTAACAGCATCAACCTTTGCAGGATCCACGTGTATCCCCTTTTCATTAACAATGTGCCCAAGGAAGTGTACTTCTCGAATCTAGAAGTCACACTTAGAAAACTTCGCGTAAAGTTGCTCCTTCCTCAGGAGCTCCAAGATAAGACGTAGATGTCGCTCGTGGTCCTCCTCGCTCTTGGAGTAGATCAAGATGTCGTCAATAAACATGATAATGAAGTCGTCAAGATACGGCTTGCACACACGATTCATGAGATCCATGAAGACCGCTGGTGCGTTAGTCATCCCAAAAGGCATAACCAAAAACTCGTAGTGGCCATACCGCGTTCAAAAAGCCGTCTTTGGAACATCCTCCTCCCTGACGCGTACCTGATGATAGCCCGACCTTAAGTCGATCTTAGAATAAAAACTTGACCCTTGCAGCTGGTCAAACAGGTCGTCGATACGGGGTAAAGGATAACGGTTCTTGACCGTCACCTTGTTGAGCTCGCGATAATCTATACACATCCGAAAGGACCCATCCTTCTTCTTCACAAACAGTACTGGGGCTCCCCAAGGCGAAGAGCTAGGTCGGATAAAACCCCTATCCAACAGTTCTTGGAGTTGATTCGACAACTCCTGTAACTCTCCTGGCGCAAGACGGTAAGGAGCACGAGCAATCGGGGCTGCTCCTGGCGCAAGGTCGATCTGAAATTCCACCTGGCGATGTGGAGGTAAACCAGGGAGTTCTTCAGGAAATACATCGGGAAATTCACGAACCACTGGAAGGTCTTCGATCCTCCTCTCATCAGACTGCGAGTCAGTAACAAGAGCTAAAAGAACAGGGTAGCCCTTACATAAACACTTCTGAGCCTTCATTGCCGAGATAATACCAACCATGGCACCACTATGATGACCCTGAACCGATAAAGATTCTCCGCTAGGGAGAGGAATACGCACGATCTTCTCCTTGCAGATAATTTCCGCCTGGTGCTTGGACAACCAATCCATGCCAACGACCACATCAAAACTTCCAAGAGTGACAGGGAGTAGGTCAATGTCGAACACTTGACCCATGAGATCAAGTTTACAACCAAACAGAACATGAGAAGCCTCTATCGATTTACCATCAGCTAATTCTACTACATGCTTATTTACAAGAGGTGTGGGAGTCAACCCTAACTGACGACTGAACTCCAAGGACACATAACTCCAATCGGCACCCGAGTCGAACAAAACAGAAGCAAATAAATCGTTTATCGAAAACGTACCAGTCACTACGTTGCCATCATTCCTGGCTTCCCCAGCTCCAATAGTGAACACCCTCCCGTGTGCACCATTTCCTCCATTGCCCCCATTGTTGTTGTTCCTGTTGTTATTGTTCCTAGTATTGTTGTTGTTATTGGCATTCTGATTCAGCTGAGGGCAATCCCGCTTAATGTGGCCCTCGTCCCCGCACGGGAAACACCCTTTCTTAAAACCCTGATTATGCTGAGGTTGTTGCCTTTGCTGTAGCTGGTGCTGCTGATTCTGCTGTTGCTACTGCTTTGGCTGTGGGGCTCTACAGTGTTTGGCCTCATGGCCCACTTTCTCGCATCTACGACAAGTCCGGACACACTGTCCATAGTGATGATAGCCACACTTGTTGCACTGTGGCTTCTTTCCGACATAAGAACCCTGATTCTGATTGCTACCCTGGCCTTGATTAACTGAAGAAAACTGACTGAAACTGCGGTTGTTACTATTATCAGGCCTTTTCTGGGATTGACTTGCACTGGTTGCTTTATTAGTATCGTTCCACTTGCGCTTGTTATCACTGGCAGGTGTGGTAGCTGTAGCAGTTGAGGTAGTAGCAGAAACACGTGGCGGCAAGTTGCCACGTTCAACCTCTTGGTCAGTAATCTCATGTGCCAAACGAACGATACGGGGCAGATTGTCTAGGTTTGCAGCAGTAACGTACCCCTTAACAGCTGGTGCTAAGCCCTTGAGATACAACTCGATTCGCCGATGCGGGGGTCGAGACAGGTTAGGGCACAAAGTTGCTAAATCATTAGATCTCCTCGTAAATGCTTCTATCTCAGATCCCTCCATTTTCAGATTATAGTACTCGTTCTCCAGTTTCTGAACCTCATCACGAGGACAATACTCCTCCCTCATCAACTCCTTAAAGTCATCCCAAGTAGTAGCATTTGCCATTTCGATACCCAACATCTAAACCTGGGTATTCCACCATGTCAAGGCACCATCCTCGAGTGTGCCTGTAGCATACTTCACTCTGTCCCCAGCAGGACAGTTACACATCGCAAATAACGATTCTGCCTTCTCAAACCATCGCAGGAGTCCTACAGCCCCTTCAGTCCCATTGAAGGTCTGTGGCTTACAATCCATGGACATCTTGAACGTACAAGCAGGTGGACCAGGTGGATTGTTTTGATTCGCAGGTTGACCTAAAATGAAAGAACGTACAACGCACAGGTAAGATTCGAGTATACGACGCAAGAAGGGAAAGTAATTGGCACATATCGTACCAGCCTGGTAAGCCGCTAGGGCTTCAGCTACACGAGTGTTGATCAAGTTGGTTAATTCAGCCTGCGTCATGGCAATGTGGCCACGTCCACCACCTCGGCCTCCTCCACGTCCACACATGATTCTATATAAGAGAAGGGAACTATCTTAAGGGTCGAAACGAGGTGAAAGTCAAGTATCACGTTAAAATCTACAACTATCAAGTTTACACACAATAGGGCAGAACCCTTCTCACGCTCGTTAAGCCTCACTGGGACTTATACGCACCTTACGTTATTATTATGTGTGCACCCATAATAATAAGGAAATTTGCATGCTCATCTCAGTGCCTCTTAACTTGCGCTAAAAGCTTCCCCCGCATTCAAATAGCAACACAAAAGGTACCACAAGATTACGTATCACAAAAGTCGAAGAGTAGTGTCGCACTATCGATTTACCATAGTATCTAGTATGTCGTTTCATGCAAGCTGTGAGTGTGTGACTGCTAAACAAGTAATGCATAAAGTAACAGAAGACGAACCTTGCAATCTGGAGCTGAGTGTCATGGTCGATTTTCGAAGTTGTTCGGTTATTGTCTGGTTTTATAAAAACATTTTAAAACCAAGTTCACTATAACCAGTGGCTCTGATACCAAACTGTCACACCCCCAAAATACCACCTAGGGAATGTCCCTGTTAGGCGTGCGACATACCAATAACGAGCCACTAATTACATTGAACGCGTACAAGTTTTGAAATAGAATCCTCAATTATTAATAAAATACCATCAACAAGTCTAAGTGAAAACCAAAGTATTCAGCGGAAGCAAAATTAAACAGTTTCAAAACCAAAGTATTGTATCAAGAAATCAATAACATAATTCCATCCAGTCGACCCATGACCACTCCAGCTACTCCAGACCGCAAGTTCCAATGCAATACAGCTAACGACCTACAAGTATGCAAACAAGTGTGTCAGACTACGCTGGTGAGTTCAAAGTTTTGTTACCGAGTTTAGTTACCAGATGCATGTATAAAACAATTCAACAATTTGATTTGATGTTGTTATTAACTCGATTACCGAAATGGCTACAAGATGTATTTGCCCAACCCCAATGTCTCTATCAAAACATTGGTCATGCTTTAAGGAGATTAGTTCACGCCCGTCCTCCCCGGTACGGTGTGAGGGTGCCAAACCTAATAGCGCTATCAACTAATAACCTCGTTGCCTCCTCGGCAACTGTCGGTAGATGTAAGGGGTCTTATGTGATAGAAAATGAGTAATAATAACAAACATCCCAATTAACTAGCATTCCTCCCCGGAACGTTACCCGATATCCCTCCCCGGGATGCATGTTTGGAAAAAAAACAGTGAACTCACCTTAGTTTTGCTCGGTAAGATTAATTACTTGTTTATCGTTGGATACCCGAATCCTAATATGGTTTCAATGCCAGTCAGTTTCACATACACATAAATCACATATTCTTATTACGCAAGTAATGAACAAACATGACACATAATATCACTCGTGTTACAACCAGTGTTCAAGCCATAAATATATTCACATCTCATGTCCGTATCTCCCCATGGCATGCATCAAATAGTTCAGTTTACTTTCAGGTAACATATAAGTTCACATAACACACCATACACATTCGGATCACAAGTGATTTCGTATCACGAGCATTACCGACTAAACAACACTTGACAGTTTATTACATCAATCAATTTAAGGTGCGGCCCACTTGGTTGCAGACCCGGCTAAGTGTGGCAACCTGCGGTGCGGCCCAGCACACTTCAGAGAAGTAGTGCGGCCAAACCCAAGGGTCCGCTGATTATATGACCAGGCCCACCCCCGTGTACATGCAACTGGTGGCCCACTCAACTGTGAAATTTCAGAAGAGTGCGTGGCCTAGTTATGGGTATGCTGTTCATGTGTAGTTCGGCCCAATAATAACATAATTATTTCCCTAAAAATCATACAACTCTTAACTCTTAATAACAATCCGTAACTTCACAAAATCATGGTACGGTTTCTCAATATTTCACCATCATTAAACTCGACGTAAACATCATACAAGTCAACCAGAATTCGTGGAGTTTCATACTCAGAATCATCATTTATACGGATCCTTTTTACACCACATCAACAAATCATGTAAATACAATATCATCCATAATTTATTATCATATGAAAACAATCAACAATGGCCGACAATCATGGGTGTTCCTTATCTAATTGGCTGCACTTTCAAGGTGTTTCACATGCAATATTGATTATTACTTACTTACACAATCATTTAATCATGCACGATCACAACAGCACATACACATAATTGTATAACATCATCCCTTTTTATCACAATTATTCAATCATCAATCCCACAAATAAATAATACCATACAACTATGAAAGATTGCAGACAAGAATCACTAACCAAAATCTTGGCAAATCAATGTTGCTATCTCGATCAGGGTGGGGGGGGGGGGGGGGGGGGGGTCTCTACCGAATTCGGGCGATCAGGGGGAAAGCCTTTAGGGTTTTAGACTTGTGTTCTAAGTTTAGTTTTATCACTACCCATGTTACGTATTCACTATCTAAAATATAATAAAAGACTACAATTAATGCCACATGGCAACACCTCCTACAATTCAATTTTTTTATTAAATTTATTGTTTTTATTTCTTTTGGTTTTTGTATATGTTTAAAAATTTAATATCACGTTTATCTATTTTCATTTCTTTTGGTTTTTATATATATTTAAAAGTTTGATATCACGTTTATCTAGACAATCTTAATTTAAATTTCGTTTATCTTATCTTTTCGAGATTTAGAATAAATTTTGTTTATCTTATCTTTTCGTGATTTAGAATTTTGTTTTGGTTTTATTATTAAATTTAAATTTAGTTTATTATATTTTCACTTTAATCTATAAAAAATAGCCGTGAGTTTTTTTTTCAAGATTTCTTATCGGATTGGTGATATCATTAAATGAAATTTTTGTTATTTATCGTAACTTCTTGTCATTAAAACTTTAATAATTATTTATTTATTTTATTTTATTGGATGTTTTAACTTTTTTTTGGGTATTTCGTAATTACTAAATTAAAAGCTCTCGAAGCAGCAATTGTATACGTATGGTGGCTTTAGTTTTTTATTTTTCTTTTTTGTTATTTTGTTATTATAATTAAGTTTTAAACTATTTTGTTTTTCTCTTGTAATTTTAGAATATTGTCTTTCATGAATCTAAATTATAATAAAAGACTCCACTAAATGCCACATGGCAATTTCTTATACTTCCTTAACTATAATAAATTAATATAAAAATGATTTTAAAAAATGTATTTTAGAATAATATTTAGTAATGCATTTTATCTATTTAATAATAATAAAATAAATTGCATCCTAATCTTTACCAATTTTAGATTTATTGCGCACTTTTCATATAATTTCGACTTCGTATATCATCTACCACTTACAATTATCATACTTTAGTAAATAAAATATAAAAAAAGATGAAGAAGAAAGAAAATATGTGTTATTACTTTATCCGGTAAAACATTTTTATATTTATAAGCAAAGTTTACGATTTGTTATATAATTTACTAGGTTATAATCTTGTGTATTACACGGTTTGAGTGAACGCTATCAAAACCTTGTGTTTAGCTCGGGTTGAATAAACGCGTGTATTACACCAACACAGCTATCAAAATCTATATCTATTTGTATTGCTATTAATTAATATAACAAAAGAGTAGGATCAAATACAAAACACATTTCGCATATAACAAAAGAGGGTGTCTTAGGAATAGTACCTAAGACACAACCTCTATTTTCTTTATTGTTTTTCTTTGTGTCAAATTTACAACAATGTCGTCTAACCCATGGTTTTTTTTTTTTTTTTTTTTTTTTTTTGTATTTAACCCTTCAATTTTTCGCATTGACACTTACACTCACTCAACTTTCTAAAAACTTTGTAAAATGTCAATCTCAGTTGGTTTATGTTTTGATGTAAATTTTCGGTAATGAGTCATGTCAAATATAATAAGTTTTCTTGCTTATTTTCATGTGCGTTTTCAGCTACTCTACATTTTGACATAAATTTTGTTTGAAAACAAGCCGAGTCAAATATTTGACGGTATAAGTTCGAGTTACTTTAAGTTTAACGTCGCCGCAACCGCGGCGGGTTAAAATACTAGTTTATGAATATAGTGTTGCAATATGTTTATTTTAATCTACATCCGATATAAGTTTTACTCAAATTTTGTTATGAATTACATGCGTTTGAAGATTAGGTTATAGACATATGTGTTACATGGGTTTGAGGATAAAAATTATATAATTTAATAATGTATGCATATATTTACATAACTAAATTATTTTCATGCATACAACTTGAAGAGTAGTGGAGGCAGCAAACTATGAAACTTTGTTTTTGGTAGTAACTTTATCTAGATGTTTGTATTCTGATATTATGGTTTTTATATTTGAGAATATCAAAATATACTTATAAAAAAGTTAAAATAATACATAAAAGTTATATATAACATTTAAATATAATCAAAATCAAATCAAAACAACGTAAAAAAAGTAATAACATAAAGCGAACATGGATCCATAGTGTCTTAGCAACTCCACAATATATTGAAAAGTAAGATGAGAGTATAATTGTTTTATAATGGATGAGTTATTAAAAATGATTAGACATATTTATAAGAAGTGTTTCGTGAGCTAAAAAATTTAGAAATGTGCATAACAATTTGGAAAGACAAATAAAATCCCATAATTAAGGAAATGTGTTTGAAAATTACTATTTGAAATGGTTTTAGTTATAGTTAAATATGGTATGACTATCAGATATTTGTGATATTTGATTGAAAAAATCTGAATATGACATCTATCTCAGTCGTATATATGAGCAAATTGCTAACAAGATTTATACATAATTATTAAGTTATATAACTTATATATCCTTAAACCCATGTAAACATGGGTCTATAACCTAGTTAATACCAAATAAGTTAGAGGTCGGTTCTTCTATGGCCGATTGTGATTATGGGCTCAAGTCCAAGTGATAATTACAATTAAGGGGTTGGGGTTTTTGTTCTTGCCTTCGTGAAACTGTCGCCCGATACATGTGCGGCCCGAATAAAAGCGTAACATTTTCATCTAAACAAGGAACGTTGAATAAGAATAATGATCAGTTAGGATGACAAGATTTAACGGCACAAACCTTGAAAGTTCAGATTGTCACATGATATGTGATAACGTAACAATAGTTGACTATGTATTATTACGTGACTACGTGATTTTGCATACACATGTTGTGATTACGTGATTTTATTATACTATTTTATGTGAAACTACACTGAGTGATTACGTAAAAATAACAACATGTAATAGATAATATTTCATATGGAATACCTAATATTTTCGGTCTAATCACGTAATAAAGCATAAACAATCAAGTTCTTATTATTGAATTTGTAATCACGTAATAAGCATAATTGTAATAACATTAATTATAACAAATCATATTGAATGTATAATCAGGTAATGGATTTATATTGAATGTGTAATAACGTAATGGTTTATGTTGAATGTGTAATCACGTAATGGATATTCAAAATCACATAGTCATGTGCTGGGTATTTAAAATAATGTAATCACATAATGGACTAATGAGTGTTCAAAATCCTTTAAAATTTTTTAAGCAAACTACAGCAATATGCTTCTCGAATTAAAGAGAATAAAATGCTCGTTAATACGGTATATATATATATATATATATATATTTTTAAAATATTAACGTATAAGCCGTATGAAAATCAATGGGGGAAAGTTGTTGAGAAAGGACTAAATTACCCTCAAGCCAATGCCACTTGTCCTCATCTCCTAGACTCCTATTCACGTAGACTTCATATGATTTTTTTTGTCATATACATAATCCAGCATCTTGTTATAAATTAGAGAGTTAATTACACAGATGGACCCTGTGGTTTATAGCTAGTTTCACCTTTGGGTACTATTTTTTAACAGGTTTGAGGCTTGTGATTATCAGTTTGTAACGAGTTTGGGTATTAACACTAATTTCTGTTAATTATTCTGTTAAATTTGAATGGAATGACTAAAATACCCTTTTTAACTACACGGACCATTTATGTAATTAACCAGGGACCATTTTTGTAATTACTCTAAGCTAAAAGTATAAACCGCATCCCAGCCCAGTCCCCCTCACATCTGCACCACCGCATCACCATCCCCACGACTGCCCCCACCTAGTCGGAATCCTACAAGAGAATGAATATTAATTGGAATTGGGCTTAAATTGGTTGGAACTTAACTGGACTTTTGTAATGTAGCAATTAACTGCGCATGGGTCTAAACAAAAATAGAATTAACAAAGAAGTAGCAACAGTCCACGAAAGCAATTAAAAAAAAGCAACAGTTGCGGATCACATAACAGTTTTCGCAGACGACAGTTTTGGAGAGTGCTTGATGAGGGGAACAACTAACAGTTTTCGTCGGGATAAAATGGGTTTTAGATTGATATGGGGTGGAGATAATGCTTATCGCTAGAGAGAATGAGTTATATCATTTAGATAATGAGTTTCGGGGTTTGTCGGATTCCTATCGGATTCGCTGGAGAAAGGATTGATCGTACTAAACAGTTTTTAAACGGGATAAAGTTCAAGATTCTGATATGTTTCAGGTGGAGATAAGGGTTATCGCTAAAAGGAACAACATAAAACCGCTAGATAAACAATCCTGGAGTCGTCGGAATCCGGCGAACTAACCGGACGGTTTAACAAGAAGGCGCTGCTGATCTTTTCAAACTTAGTATTTTGTGTTTTTGACAAAAAAAAAAAAAACCTTTTCTTATTTATTATATATATATTAACCTATCCTAAACTAAAAAACTCACCAATCACAACCAAAACACACACCAATCACAACTAAAACACACACCAATCACAACTATAAAATGTCTTCTTCGAGCTCCTCATCCGACGGTGTTCTTGATGATATGGTTATCGCCATGGCGCAGGAGGCGATTAATTATTTGCGAGAATAAGCTATGATGAAAGTTTTAATGTCCTCGAATCTATTCGACGATGTCATAGACGGTGTTGCACCAGATACTTCATTCTTTGCAAACGACGTGCAGTATAAGTATGATACTTGAAAAAAGTAAAATGAGAAACGTCATGTATACGTGTATCATTTTGCATAACATGATATTGGAGGACTCGGGTAGAGCGTTTTGTGGAGAAAGCTATGATGAAAGTATCCAACCGACAAACCCAATACTAATATACGCTGAGAAAGAAGATATCCGAGCGAAGATACGGGCTAGGCACACACACCAAAACCTTCGAGCCGATCTGACAGAGCACCTATGGTTTTATCGTGAACAAGGAGGACTCGACACAGACGACGAGTAGTGTTTCTATTTTTTTAATGAAATTATGTAGTGTTTTTATTTTTTAAATGAAATTATGTAGTGTTTTTTTTTTAATGAAATTATGTTTTGTTTTTATTTTCTAGTTAAAAAAATAAATATTTAAATTAAAAAATAATTAAGTAATCATGACATGGGGCTCCATCAACACCCTGCAATTTAAAGGGGGGCATGATAGCCCCTGTGTTGACATGACACTGACGTGGAGCTTAGGTGGCATGATAAAACCCAAGGGGGCTCCATCCACACCTGCCTTAGTATTTTTAAAACACTTTACAAAAAGGCATGTTTGGTCCTTTGCAATCTCATTATACTTAATTACACAAATGGTCCCTGTAGTTAAAAAGGGTATTTTAGTCATTCCATTCAAATTTAACAGAATAACTAACAGAAGATAGTCTTAATACGCAAACTTGTTACAAACTAATAATCACAAGCCTCAAACCTGTTAAAAAAGTTAGTACCCAAAGACGAAACTAGCTATAAACCACAAGGCCTATTTGTGTAATTAACTCTAAATTAGAATTATTACATGTTACAAAGTTCACTTAAAGGTATGCTATAAGACAGCTCGAACTCTTACAATATATGAAACAATATGTTAGCACTTATGTTAAATGGCATTCGTGTTTTGCATGCATATATTTCATTATGATATTAAAACGCACTTCATTGGTGATATCGTTATTTCTAAACCCTAATTAAGATTGGAAAATCTATCTTCTAACCAAGTTTAGTGTTCCAATTAGGTGAACCAATATGGTGGTGATTCATTGGCAAAGGCAAAACCTTTAAAAACACCTAGGTTGGGAATGAGAAGATCTTGGGTTCAAGTTCCACAGACGGTAGGGGATTAAAGAAATTAGCCGTTCAAAAATAAAATAAAAAAATTAGGTCACTCAAGTTTCACAAGTGTTCCAATCAGGTTACTCAACATTTATTTTTTTATTAAAATTAAGGGTTTTTTCATCAATTTCATAGGTAACTGTGGTGATATGGATTTTTGTTTCTTTTTTCCCTTTTATTTGATGCTAACGTCGAGTGATGACGTGGATGGTAACTAGTTTTTTTAATTTTTAATGTAATTAAAGTGTTTTTAGATTTAATAAATATAATTACATATATTAAAAGAATCCGACTCCAGCATCTTATGTTTCATTTTTTTCTTGACACATGGAAAAAAGGACATGGCTCGATTTGAATGTTAAATTATCTAATTAAGACAAGAACGATAGGAGTGACCAAATTAGAACACTTTTAAAACTTGATTACTATTCTATAACATTTTCCCTGAAACCTAAAACTTTTGTAGGACAAGGGGCACATTTTTACTAAAAAAGTTATATAAATAAAAATAAAAATAATAAAGATACCCTCTTTACATATTTAGGAAATTGTAGTACACATACCGTGTATTGTATACAAATCCTAACGAAAATAACTTATAATACAACATATGTAATTAAATTGATTCAAACTGTAGTCTTCAACAAGAGCTTTAACCACGTCTTCTTGTATGGTCCGTCAGTGGCGGATCTTGCCCGTTGAACCTGCCAGGGCCGAAAGACACGGGCATTAAAATTAGCACTACGGCCGAAAAACTTGCCAGGGCCGAACATAGTATATATACAAAATTTCGATCGAAATGCGGAAAATTAGCACTACGGCCGAAAAACTTGCCAGGGCCGTGGCCCTGCCACTGCTCCACTAAGATCCGCCCCTGTGGTCCGTTGTGTAGTCTTCAACGAACTCTTGACTCGCGTCTTCTTTTACAATCCGTTGTATAGGCTTCAACAAGGTCTTGAAGCACGTTTTCTTGTACAATGATTTCCTATAAAAAGAACAAACAAGTGTTGATGATTATAGCTGAGGCACGTGTTCAACACGCTTCTCTTAAAACAGCTTTCACGCCTCTACAATTGACGACGTGTCTGTCTATGAGGGTACAACAGTCGAAGCAGTCTGTACTGTCGGAGATGGCTTACACGCTCGAGGTTACACTAGATAAAAATTTAGTGTTTGAGCATATGAAACAAATAAGGATGTGATGGTAGTGGAAAACGAGTAGAGAGTACTCTCTATAGTTAGTCTTCAAGTGTTCATCCTTCTCCAAGTATTCTTCATGTATATAGTTATGTGTTTTCCTTGTTTTCCTCTCTCAAATGAGGCACATACCCTACTATTTTTACAGGAGTTGAGGACCAGTGAAAAGTCACTTTATTAGAGACTTAATTTGAGACCAGGGCCGACTGAAGTGTAAGTAAAATGAAGCAGCTGCTTAGAGGCCCATGTTTGTTTAGTGGGCGTTCACTTTTTTTTTATCTTTAGGGTTTTTGAGTATTGAGTTTTGAGCGATACTTCCTATACGGAAGAAAGATCATATGGGTTTTGCAAAGCAAAGGGAAAAAAACAACATATCTATTACTATCTGATTTGTAACACTTTGTTTTCCGATTCAACCTTCTTATAGTTCTAATTTCTTTTCAGGTTATTACTGTGTTACTCTTTTCTCATATTATTATTATCTTGCACAGATCACCGTCAAACACCCTATATGCGTACTTCATTGTCAACGTCTAAAGAAAACTAGCCTTTCAATCTTTCAAATCATCTTTGATAGGTTTTTTTTTTTTTTTTTTTTTTTTTTTTTTAAATCTTATTTGGAGTAATCTTTGTAAAGATTTTGTAGGATGCTAATGTGGATTGTTAGAATTTTGCTAGACAGAGTTGTATTATTGTTTTAGCCTAACTTTGACAATTGAATTTTTTGGCCCAACTTCTAACTCACCAGATGTTCTTAACTGTAGTAAAAAGTATATGCTAGCTAATTATAATTGGTAAAACTCAAATTTTTTTGTTCTTATTTTAGTATTCTTTCTGCAGTTCATATATATTTTATTTTCATCTGCTCACAAATGCTCTACATTTGTTTTTGGAAACATTGTTTTTGGAAGCATTAGGTATCTGTGTGTTACTCAGGCTGGTTTAAAAGCATTTTGTCGTTTGGATACATGCAAAATTCCAAGGCATGTTTACTTTTGTTGGGTAACTTTGATGTTACTTTAACATTCTAAGTTTTTTTTTTCAATTATGTTGGTTGCACACTGGCTAAAGGTATAATATTCTTAAGGGTTAATAAAACATTTTTTAATGATGTCTATCAAATTATAGGTAAACTAAGGTTAAGCGGTGGATTTGCGAGAAAGGGCCTCGAATTAGAATTTGCTTTAGGTCTCTTAAAACGCTGAGCCGACCCTATTTGAGACATTAAGACTAAAATTAAAAGACATAAAACTCTAATTAGTTTAAGACATAAAGACTATAACTAAAAGACATAAAACTCGACTAAAGAGTTTAGTCTTCAATTCACCATATGATCATTCTCATTACTATTTATAATTTCACTAAATAATAAATTTACTAAATATCCATTCACCAAATTTCCAACAATTCATCACATGATTGGAGATTGATTGAAACACATAAAATTTCCAATGTAACCTCGACAACTGAGTATTGCAGGATAGGTAGGTATTAGCTTTGAACCTTCCTTTGTCAAGCATACTTAGTCTCTAAGCGGTTTGTAGACGCGATGTCATTGAACAAATCCACATTTGTGTAGACGACAATCCCTTCACACAATATGTCACACCCTCAAAATTTCCATATGCGGAGTATTACCGCGAGGTGTGCGACTGCCCAGGATCAAGTCACTAATTATTCTGAACCGTTTACGAAATGTGTAAATTATTCCAAATGATACAATTGGTGATTTAGTTTAATTTTTAAAAATATACTTTATCACCAATTGTATCATTTGGAATAATTTACACATTTCGTAAACGGTTCAGAATAATTAGTGACTGGATCCTGGGCAGTCGCACGCCTCGCGGTAATACTCCGCATGTGGAAATTTTGAGGGTGTGACAGATTGGTATTGGAGCCATTGGTTATAGTGAACTAGGTTTAAAATATAAAATATTTGGTTGAAAAATAAAATATTTTTATATGGAAACCAGACTATAACCGTTCTTCAAGAAGAAACCTGTAACACCTCGTTAAAGCACGTCCAATGATATATTGACACGTGTAATAAACCCTAATAAAGTTAAACCTTGAATTTAAGTGACTAATTTTTCGAAAAATCGAAAAACTTTAATTATAAACAAACTGGAAGTATTCACATAACTTAAATAAGTTTTTAAATAACCTGTTATGGTTTTATATTCACGAATGAGCCACTTGTTGATCAAGTGTAGCCGTTTGTGTAATTAATTGAAAGTTTGCGCAATAAAGGGGTTAAAAGCGTCAACATGTTAATTCTTACCTCTGAGTGACCTTTTAACAAACCGAGAACTTCATGATATATGATTATACTCTCAGGAATGCCAATCGTTGACCGTCCAAGGCTTTTGTGCCTTTAAGTGACGTTACGCGCAACTTTGTAAATATAAGGGACTAAAAGTGTCAATACGTTTAATTATACCTCTGAATGACCTTTTAGGGAACCCAAAGCATTGTGGTGTTTAATAATACTCCCAAGAATGCTTAATATGAATTAAATAAGGCTTCAACGCTATTAATTGATGAAATGCGCAAGTTTGCGCATTAGAAGGGCCTAAAGCGTCAACTTTTGAATCTACGCCTTTTTATGATCATTTAAACGATCGAAAGCGTAGCAATAATTAAACTCATGTTTGGGAAGGCCCATTATGGGTTATGGAAGGCTTGGATGTCATTTAACGACATTTCGCGCTACCTTGTGCGATTAAAGGACTATTTGCGTCAAACTGCAAAAGTATGTCGATTCGTATGATTCGGACCTTCCGGAATATGACCATGAGTTAAACATGCCCTAATTATCTTTTATATAGCTTAGGTATGGGCTTAGAGGTGTTCGATGCGCAAAAATAAACTTTTACGTCATGCAGGGACTAAAAGTGTCAAAAAGTGCACAAGTTTGCATTTTCGCGCATATCTCGCATTCTGAATATCCCCGGACACCCAAAAATTTATGTAAGCACTAAAATATTTTATTTTAGTGTTCGGCATGGTAAAATTCCACTCGTCGCGTAATTTGGACCATTTTTAGCGTCCGTCCGTGTTTCGTCGTAATTCGACGCACAACGGGACCGTACGGCCAAACGAACCGACATCCGACATGTTTTTGAGCATGTTTCATGTTCCCCATGTTTAGGCATCATTATAGAGCCTTGAAATGGGGTTAACGGGGCTTAAATGTGCCAAGAATCAAGTGTTTAGCATACAGGGGCCAAAACTGTCAAAAAACTGAAACTTTCAGGTGGTCAGCCCAGGAGTGTCGCGGAAGAATCAGTGACACCTTCCGCGTGTCGCCTGAGATGCACATTTTTAGCAAACCAGTTTCAGCAATCTGGGCTGAATTCAGGGGTTTTAATGCAACTTTTGCAATACCTTGAGCTGGTTTTCGACCCCCATTGTATTGTAATACTATGTGCTACAATGAAAGGCTAGGATTGATCCTTCTTAACACATGTAATGATCTCAATGATCCTAACTTCCTATAAATAGCATGGGCCTTCATTGGGTTCTTTGCTCATTTCATTCAAGATCAACTCTAAGTTGGGGTTTTCACTTGTTGAAGCTTCATACCTGAGTTTTCTTGATCTTGATCCTTGCTTGGACCCTTTGTAAGTTCCCTTTCGTATTTAGTTTAATTTTTAGCGGTTATAGCCGAAAAGTCAAACGTTCGATAAACGCTTGACCTTTTTAAACGGCTAAGCCATGGTTCGCAACGAACATGGCTACGTGACCGTAATTAGGTAGGTAGTTAACCCTCAAAAGGGAGCCTCCTAATTACCACGTTTACTTAGTTTAATTGTCGGGTCAAATTAAAGTCAAACGGGTTAATTTAAATGAAATTCATAACTATTAATATAAAAGTTATAAAATCAGTTTTGCCACTTTAATAACTTGGTAAATATTAGTTGAACATGTTTAAACATGATTCAACCCGACAATTCTAAGTATAGGCCCGGTTCGGAGCCGAAAGTCGCAAAAGTTGACTTTTGCTTTGACTTTCAGTTCTGACCCGATTTAGCTTAGTTTAGATATGCCTTAGGATTCCATTAGGACCATATTATATGTTAGTATAACCTCCTGAAGTTATACTACTTGGTCCTTTAGAATTAGAGTTCATTACATGTTTCCATAATGCCTAAATGTTGACCATAATGCCCTTTTGATATTAAAACAAGATTTTTGAAAATGTGGAAGGACTAAAACCTTTATTACTGATTTATAAACATGTCCATAAAATTTCACATCAGTTCGTGGTCAAAAATAGGAGTTATGCGCAATAGCGTAAATTGAAAGCTTCTTTATTAATTAAACGGCAATTTCGGCATAAAGCCTATTTAAACTCAAATTTTTTCATCAAACCTTTTACCTACTGATATAATATAATATTTAGGGATTTTTGGAAATTTTTATAAAATTTTAATCTGATCATAACATAGAGTATCGCATAGACTCGGTAATTGACGATAATACCCTTTTCACTAATAAAATGAGTTTTTACACATCCTTTACATACCAAACCTTTTTCTACTGATTTTATATGGTAAATAAGTTATTTTAAACAGTAAAGGTTGATCAAAATCTCAGATTTCATTAATCAACCCGAATATCGTCAAATACCGACTTTTATGCGATTTAGGCGCATAGTATGGTTTAAAACCATATTGGGCACCTAAAGCTTGATACCTACTGATGTTATGAATAATTTTTTATACTTTAACAGTAAATAAAAGTTTTGAACTCAGATTTCCAAAATTAACCCTTAAAGCATATGTGAAATGACCAAAATGCCCCTACGGTGCATAGTTTGGCCATAAATGATAAATTTCACATATATGAGATATTTTACTGATATAACTTATTAAAATAAATATATTTACTAATCATTTTAGACCAAAACCTCAGATTATCATTTAACCTCTCTTATAACCTTTAAAATGACCAAAATACCCCTACGGGGCATAAATTGGTTTTAAATTCATTTTGGGCATAATGGAAGATAACCTACTGATATCATAACATATTTAAGGCATATTAACTTATGGAACATGTTTATGACTCTTATGGTTACCCGTTACGCATGTTTCGCGTTCGGATCGGTTTATGTAACTAGTTTGCATAAATAACCGAAACGGGTCAAACCTTATCATTTTCACTTCAAAATCCAGAATGTGTTTAGTTTGCCCATATTATACAAGTCTCCAAACTTGTCGGGTCTAAATCACATTCTGAACCGGTCCACGCTTAATCTTGCGTTTTGAACCGTAAACCCTTCCTTAAAACTAACCGGTCTAAGTTTCAACTTAAACAAGACCCGTTAGGAATCTAATAGGTTAATAAAACCTTCGTTCCAGATTAAGAGCCCCAGTAGAAGTACTTGTGCTTGCTGATTTGATATACGGCTGGGATTGAATTTATATTTAGCTCAGGTAAATACTTTTAACTTATTTTCCCTTCTACGGGCTTGGGATACGGTATTATAAAAATACCGCTTGGTCGGGTGTAGAAACCTTTTAATCGGAGATGATTGAATTGCATAATCCCGTTTTAATCTGTATTGATTGATAACAAATAACATTAGGGGTCAATGACCGTGTCCTGGATATCCTTGGCTCATTTAAAAATTGAATGGCCATAACTTAAGCACAAGGTGTAGGCATAACACCTCCTGTTGCGTATGTAAAAGATATACTCACTCGTAAGGTGTCTTCTTGTGAGTTATATTTATGGTGTGTCGATTAATCTTGACCGGCTTGTATTGTATAATCACCGGCCCTAAATGTTGGACAAACATGTAAATCGGATACAAGATTTTTATTAATAAAATTGTCCCAAGTTATAAAAAGTTTTGTGCCTTGTGCATTCAAATCAATTTTCTTAAACATTTTCAAAATGAGTCAGTTAATTGTATTTACCAGTGTAAACTGACGTATTTTCCAAAAAGGTTAAGTGGCAGGTACTGTACGTAATTGGCTGGGAGCTCAGGGCGTTAATAGGGAATCTTGCAAGTTCTAGATGCCTGAAGTCTGTTGAACAGTTTTCTTTTATTTGATCCGCCTGTGGATCCATCTTACTTTTTGTTGTAATATTTGATATTACTTTTGAATCGGATTGTAATATATTTATCTTTTGCTTCCGCTGTGCATTTAAAATTGTGTTGTTTGACTATGATGATATCAACTACGTCACGATACTCCCCACCGGGCCCACTGGTAATACGTGGAAATATCGGGGTGTGACAAAACCACAACATCACACTCCAGATTTGCAAGGTTCTTCAGACTCAGCTGCTAACATGGTAATTGTACCATTTGACCTTTACTTGTATATGGTATATGTATAGATGTACATACATATGTATATATAGTATCTAACACCGTAACTCATACGTAAACAAAGATTGCAAACATGATATATCACAGGAAAGAACGAATTCTCCTAACCTTGATTTGACATCACAACACGCAAAGTATGAGAAACCAGTTGTTCATAACCCTCGTCCACACCTTTTTCGATCTCATCACAGGACAAGGACGAACCGACGCGATGGACATTTAGGACCCTGCTACGGATCCTAGAAGGAAGTCACGAGAGCAAAACGACGAAGGAGACCCGTTCCTATATCACGTGTTATTAGAGGAACAACTGTTAAGGCACGACAGCACGACAACTTGGTCCCATATACGAAGCAACTATAGACATTAGTGCTCGAAATGCGAAGTGGTTTACGACACACACAAAACCAAGAGTAGGACGTGAAGCAATTAACAAGGATTAGAAGGATCGACGACGTCATTCACATCCTTTTTATTCACACAATTCTTTTCCTAACTCGAGTGGTGAGGCTCGTTCTCTCATCCAACTGATGATCTGGATTCTTGACAATTGTCTTGAAGTGTCCTAGTAGGTCTACACTCTTCATATTCCTATTTGCATTCCTCGAATGGCAGTGCTAACAATCACATCGCATTCCCATCAATCACGAAGCTGTTTCTCCTAATTCCCTGTTATGTGGTTAATTCTTAGTCAAACCTAACCTTACACCTCCGCATACCTCAACTTAGCAAATTGATATCGTTCTTATAAATCAACGGGTTTGGAGAATATATGAGGACGAAGACACGGATTAGTCAACTCACAGACGAGCACGATGATCTAAACGTTTACTTTATTGAAAGAACCGTTATCCCATGATAACTTTTTTGGTTATGTAAATCTTATCGCTAGCTTTCGTACGAACCAGTGTTTATTGTTTAAGGCGATGCCTTATTTCCATTACTAACTTGGGCAAGTCTATCATTTCTTTATCGCGATACCACGACGTCCTTACACCTTCATATAGAAACCCTAATAAGATATATCTCTAGTTTAGGGGATTCGGCAAGCTCCACTCCCGGTTGATAAACCTCTTGAACCCCGAAATTGGTGACTTGTTGATTCGATCATACCCTTTCAAACATGTTTTCGCATTCATACATTGAAACTCCTCGATGAAACAAGCGCTACTTCAGACTCATCCGCACGACTTAAATAGTCCATCTGAAATTGGTTACTTACTGGTTTGAGAATCACAAACTCATTTAGAGATCATGAATCAAGGTGAACTACTTCCCTTTCGTACACGACTCCGCTCAAAACATCCTATCGGACATTTCAGTGAACCTTAACCCCTCAAACCCGTACGACGACTTTCCTTCTCTAGTTAGTTATTGTTATGCCAACTATATCGACGTAACACTTCTTATCGGCAAACGACGTTCTTTATTTTAACCTCATACAACTTGCGTACGACCAGCTATATCCTCGACATCAGGTAAACCCTTGCTACTGATCCTTAAACGTTTACGCATCGATTGCGACTACCCTTTTTGCATGTTTTCACATCTATTCATGCTATACTTCTCGAATTTATGATATCCCAACGACATTCTGCACCAACCCTCGCTTGGACGAGTTACTCTCTCCGAACGTTACTCGAGGAGTCATGTGCTATAGATACCACATATATGAAGATATCACAAGCACTGTCCTTAGAACTCAATACGACCAATATAAGTTCCCAATCACGACATTCGAATTTACCCTACCTTGACAGATTTGTCACTTGATTTCTTCGACGACATCCGAATTTACTCCAAGAACCAGCAGGAATCCGAAGGGCACCTATGTCTTACAATGGAGCTTCTACAACACAAACAACCTTACGTTAAGTTTTCAACGTACGACTTTTAACGTCGCGAAGCCCGCTTTTCTCGATTGCATACACAATTCCTCATAGCTTTAACTCGAAAGATGCTCAGGAGTTCGCAAGTCCAACAAATAAAAGATAAGCTATGAGGTGCTTCTAAAAAACATTATTTTAATAAAAACGCCAAACAGACATAATGCTTGTGAAACGCCATCCTGCCATAAAACGCCAAAAACTCCCAAACTATAATTTGGAAAAGTATTATTAAAAGCAAAAAATGAAAAAAAAAAACAAGAAAAACTACTTAAAGCCATTAAAAAACGCCAAACTTGGAATATGGCATGTCTATCAAACTAAACTCATAAAAATCTGAACAAAAAACAGTAAAAATACACATAGTAACTGAAAAGACGGTTACTTTATTAATATAATTTATTATAATAAAATCCCGCCTAAAACTACGCGCCAAAAACATCCTATAAGAGAGACGTCTCTGCACAATTAATTGATCACACCCAAATACAAACGCCATGTTTCCTAGAAACCAATCACTTTAAAACGGCAAAAAAAAAATAGTTACAAAAGCCACATATGGGAAACCTCGTTTTTTCAATATTGAGTAATGTTCTGAATGAAGTTTCACTGAATGGATTCTTCTCTGAGGTGGGTATCTCTATAAGCTTTTGCTGAATGAGATGGACAAATATTCATGAAAAAGAGACGGATGACACTAATGTGTCATCATGTGACTTTGTTCTTGATGGATATATTGATGGCATGAATGGATCAATACATTAGAGCAGGTGTTGATCTTCAACATGTCACCAAACAAGTATATATCAAACCAAAATACAGGATGCCACTAAAAATAAGCATCTTTTAAAGACGGGCGGTATACAGGAAAATTAGCATCTATGTAAGATATTCAAAAAGGTTCAAAACGCCAAAAAGGTTAAAGAAGAAGAGGCTATGACAGTGAAGATTTGGATGAGAAATTAGATTAGAATTTTTAATTTTTTTTTCATTTTCTATTGTTTGTTATCTAATTCTCTGTTGTTTATTATCTAATTCTCTATTAATAAAAAAATTGAGTATAAAACGCCAAAAACTACAAACACCAAAACGCTTGATAGTATGACAACTGTGAGAACGGATGCTTGCAAAGCAGTTGTTGCTATATTAAACGCCAAAAAATGCCAAACAAAGTATTACTGGAAAAGCAACACTAATTGACGAAACAGTAAAATGAAAAGACAGTAACATTATTGCCAAACATTTATTATATTAAAATCCACTACATGGAAAATTGAATTTGTTTATCTTTTCAAAACGCCATAATTGCCTGTCACATTATAGGCCTGCATACTACATGGCACAACAATCAAAGCCATACTTAGTTAAAACGCCAAAATATTTACTATGTTCCTGATCTAAAAAAAAAACAATAAAAAACGCCGCATATTTGTTAAATGCCAAAAAATGGAGAGGTGATGTGAGACACGTTTAAAAAAAGAATATAAAAGGACAAAAAAGCCCCTCCGCCCTTCACTATGTCGCGTGACACGTGTTACGCCAGAATCCGTTCTCACCGTTCTCACACTTTTGGGCGTTTTCTCCTGATCCCGTACCTATATATATATATAGGGTAATGTTCATTTGAGAACCACCTTTTTTGTGAGAACCGCGAGAACCAATGTGAACACAAAATAAAATCTAAAAAAATCAAAAAAGCACTCAAATTTTTTTTTTACTATTTTTTTTAAATCGCTATATTTAGTTACCAAAAAAAAACTTTTTTTTAGTAACAGCTATCTATGCACATGTGCATATGTATCATTACTTCGACAAATTCCGTAATACATTATCAGTAATAGACAATTGCACTTTAATTTACAATACCATCCGTAATACACTACTTTTTACATTATCAATATTCATAATACACATGTGCATCATTATGTATAACCATGATATAACATGTTTATGTACAAAAAGTTTGTGATTTTGAATGGAGAAGTAGGCCCATATATATGTTTTTTGGTTAGTTATATCTAGTGGTTGATGGTTTGGTTATAGTTGACAATTTATGATATAATATGTTGATTGGATGGTATAAATGGTGTTTATATACATGTAATAAAGTGAAAATATTGGTAATGGTATTGTATTATGGATGGTAGGAGGTAATGGTATTGTATTATGGATGGTAGGAGGTAATGGTAGTTTATTAATGGATGGTATGATAGATGAAATGGAAAGTGTATTCAAAGTAGTGTACCAAAACACCTTATTTCATATTGATACATATAGATGCACATGTGCATTTCTAATATTGGTAATGTAAAAAGTAGTGTATTACATATGGTAGTGTAAATGAAAGTGCAATTGTCTAATATTTGTAATGAATTACGGAATTTGTCAAAGAAATGACAAAAATGCACATGTGCATGATTGTGTATTATGGATGGAATGATAGATGAAAGAGAAAGTGTATTCAAAGTAGTGTACCAAAACACCTTATTTCATGTTGATACATATAGATGCACATATGCATTTCTAGTATTGTTCACGTAAAAAGTAGTGTATTACACGTGCTAATGTAAATGAAAGTGCAATTGTCTAATATTTGTAATGAATTACGGAATTTGTCAAAGAAATGATACATATGCACATGTGGATGAATAACTGTTACTGGAATTTTTTTTTATTTTTTTTATTATTGACGAAATATAGCGAATTTTCCAAAAAAATAGTAATTTTTTTTTGGGTGTTTTTTATATTTTTTTAGGTATTACTGTTTGTGTTCACACTGGTTCTTGCGGTTATCGCAATAAAGGGTGGTTCCTAACGGATCCTTCTCCTATATATAGAGAACTCCTCCCCACCAATCAGACTATGACACCTATACACTATTATTTTAAAACTTAAAGGTTATTTTAGTGATTTACACCAAATGTCAAATCCTCTATCTTTATTATCCTTTTCACACAGAGATTTCCAAAACCCCAAATTGAATCCATTTTCTCTCTCATATCAAAACCTCTCTCTTCTCTCATACCCAAATCAAGAACAATGTTTGATCGGTGGTGATTAATACCATCTGATCTAAAGTTTTTTCTTCATCAACACCCACAACAAAGAAACGGCAGCGGTGAGGGTGAAGGTTCCAGCAACGGTGGGGTTAACGGTGGTGGCAAAGCCGGTGGAAGACGGTGGTGTGGAGGCGGAGGTGGTAGAGCAGGTTGATGGTGGTCGCCGGAGGTGAGAAGGATGGTCGGAGAACGACGGTCATCGGCAGTGAACGATGGCCATCGGAGAAGATGACCGGAGTGATGATGAACGATGGTGATATTATTGTTTCGGATGTTGATGATGACCGGCGGAGATGGTGATGTTGATGAATGATTGGTGGTGATATGGTGATGGTGATGTTGATGGATGATCGACGGTGATATCTGGGGGTCTTGCTGTCAAGCGATATCGGGGTGTCTTCTTCAACTCCGGTTACTGATCCCATGTCGTGTCAGGTTATTTCAGAGGCAACTTCTGTTAATATTAGCAATGGTGCCGATGGTGCCGGTGGTGCCCGGTGGTGCCGATGATGTCGATGGTGCCCGGTGGTGCCGATGGTTCCCGTTTGGTGCAGGTGTTTTTTTATATTTTCACTTGGGGTTGTGCCGGTGGTCTTTTGACCCGTTAAGTTTGTTATGTTGAAAACATTTGTGTCTTTTGGCATAATGTGAGTCGCTTTTCATTTTGGATCTTGGATTCTACATAATGTTTTTTTGCTTAATGTGAGTTGCTTTTCATTTGGATCTTGGATTGATTTGTGTTATTGATATTGGGTTGAGTTGGCAGTGATAGTTCGAAACCAATTTTCCGACAATTGGTGATGATGGCGCGGCAAGGATGGGAAGGGTAGGTTTCTGAACATGCAACCCCACTTTTGCAGCCTTGATTATTGGAAACTTTGAGCCAAACCTCGTTTTTTTTTTCAAGATCCACACATTGTTTTGATTTTTATTGTTTGTTTTTATTTTTTTTAAAACGATGATGATAAGTTTAACTTATCTGAGACACCTACTGAGTCGCAATTTTTGGGTGAGTTCGTTTATTAAGATTCTCAAATTTCGTAAACCCGAAATCGGGGTCGGGGGGGGGGGGGTGTAAAAAGATGTTTTGGCGTAAAAACTTTTTTGTTTTTTGTAAAAAAAAATTTGTAAAAAAAATTGGTAAAAAAGCCTTTGTAAAAAAGTTTTTGTAAATTTTTTTTTGTTTTGGTGTTAATTTTTTTTAATTTCTTGTAAAAAAGTTTAAAACCGTAAAAAAAATTGTTTTTTGGAAAAAAAATCTAAAAAAAGTTGTTTTTTTGTAAAAAAAATTGTTTTTTTTTTGTAAACAAGTTCAAACCCGAAAAAAATTTTGTCATAAAAAGAAGTTTAAAACTGTAAAAAATGTCTTGTAAAAAAAGAGTTAAAACCGTAGAAAAGTTTTCGTATAAATTTTTGTTCTTTGTAAAAAAAATTTGTAATAAAAAAAATTTGTAAAAAAAAGTTTAAAACCGCAAAAAAAGTTTTCATACGAAACGTAAAAAAGTTTAAAAACGTACGTGTAAAACAAATTTGTAAAAAAAGTGTAAAACCGTAAAAAAGTTTTCGTATAAATTTTTGATTTTTGTAAAAAAGTTTCTGTAAAATAATTTTGCAAAAAATTTTAAAAACATTCGTGTAAAAAAAATTGTAAAAAAAGGTTAAAAAAGGTGCGTAAAACCGGGCGCAAAAAAAACGGTGTGTAAAATCAGGCGGAAAACGGCGCGTAAAAAACGTGGTGTAAAAAAACAGCGCTTAGAAAACGGCTCGTAAAAAAACTCATTGATAAAACGACGCGTAAAAACGGGGCGTAAAAACGGCGCGTAAAAACGGGCACAAATACGGGGCATAAAACGGCTCACAAAAAATGGGGCGTAAAAAAACGGCGCGTTAAAAACGACTCGTATAAAAACTGGGTGATAAAACGGCGCGTAAATAAGGGGCGTAAAAACGGCGCGTAAAAACAGGGCTTAAAATCGGGGCGAAAAAACGATGCGTAAAAAAACGGCGTGTAAAGAAACGACTCGTAAAAACGTTTTTTTTTTTAAATCCTGAAAAAATTTGTTTTTTTGTAAAAAAAATCAGAGTTTAAAATGTTTTTTAATTAAGGCAAAAAAAGTAATAAAAACAATATATACAATAAGAATAAACAAGCAAATTTACTAAACTACCCTGTTGACATTAAAATATTAAAAACATAATAAGAAAAAAAAGAATTTAATATTGTTTTTATAACTTTTAATCTCATCCATCCATCTTCCAAGATCAATGGTTGGAAAATGGTTCTTACGGTTTTCGCAACTAGAGGTGGTTTTCATTTTAGCGGTCCCCTATATATATATATATATAGGAGAAGGATCCGTTAGGAACCAACATTTATTGCGAGAACCAATATGAACACAACCAAAAATAGCTAAAAAGTACAAATTTTTTTTTAATATTTTTTATAAAAAATCGATGCATTTCGTTACCAAAAAAAAAAAACTTTTTTTTAAATTTTTATAATTTTTTTTGCTACTAAAAAGTAGCGATTTTTATGTAAACAATATTAAAAAAAATTTTTGTGTGTTTTTTTGATTTTTTAGTTTTTTTTTAGATTTTTTTAGGTTTTTTGGGGGTTTAGTTTTTAGCATTTTAGCTTGGGTGGGGGGTGAGGGGGGGGGGGGGGGTGGCGGTTAGGTTTTTTTAAGGTTTTTTTAGGTATTTTTTGTTGTGTTCACATTGGTTCTCGCGGTTCTCGCAATAAAGGTGGTTCTCGCATGAACCTTACCCTATATCTATATATATATATATATATATATATATATATATATATAGGGTCAGGATTTAGAGAAAACGGTGGAAAGTGTGAGAACGGAGAGAACGCTTATGGATCGTCAGATCAAAACAATCTATGGACTAGATGGTGCGGTGACGTTTTCGTAAATAACATCACTTTTATTAGTGTGGCGCACTTCATTAAGGGTAAAAGGGTCTTTTGACTTCTCTACACAAAACGTCAAACTCATGAATAAAACGCTATTAAAATCCCGCTTTAACCTACATAGCACACTTCATCCTAATCTAAACACCATTAGAAATAAAACGCCAAACTTTGTTTTTAACCGATAAAGCTGAACAAACATTACTGAAACAACAGAACTTAATTACTAGCATTTACTATAATAAAAATCACGCCTACAATACGCGCCAAAAACTTCCTATATAAACAACCTCTCAGACCTACTAATAACCACACCAAAACCCCAAACGCCATATTTTCCTCTATACCATTCATCTTAGAAACGCCAAAAAACCCAAATATCAAAGATTCCAATCCATGTTTCTTTGAGATACACTATTTTCTCAGTAAACTTTCGCTCGATGTAATGGGAAAAATCCTCAATATAAACGCCAAAACATAAAAAAACCACATAATTTCAAAAACGTCATTTCATGGAGATTTAGTTTTGTTCTCAATAAAGTTTAGCTGAACGGGATGGGCAACATTGTTAGACATCTTTCTTGACTGAGGATTAACAATGTTGTCCATCTCGTTTAGTAAAACATTATTGAGTTTAGCATTACCAAAATTAGAGGTTTATGGTAGTTTTATTTAGTGGCGTTGTTTTTTTTGGCGTTTGATTTGCTTGTCCGATCTTATATTGTTTGTTATGTAACTTTGAAGTAGCATGTTATGAACAAATAGGTCGAAAAAAAAAGATGGAAAAAAATGATGTATAAAGAATGATGTAAAACGCCAAACTGAGATCTGTGTGTGTTCTGTAAGAATGAAAAATACAAAACGCCAAACTACTCTTCACTGGGTCTCGAAGACCATCTGTGTGTGTTTTGTAAGAATGAAAAATACAAAATGCCAAACTACTCTTCACTGGCTCTCGAAGACCTTGTCGATCTTCTTTTAATTACGACGTGTTTGCACGTCGATGCGTAGTGTCCATAGCCTTTGCAATTCTGACACTATCTTCCTTTGGCCCCGAGTTTCGACTTTGATTTCTTTTTCTCGATTGCTATCTCCTGTTTAGATTTCAGGCGCTTCCGAGAACCAGAACCTTTGGATTTATACCCAACAGGGACTCTTATCAGATTCTTGTCGTTTTTATATTGACCGGTTATCTCTGCAAATCTATCCCTAGTACTAGCGGGAGGAGCAACAATCTGCATATCTTGAACCTTCTTCATATAAGTTTGAACATGATCCTTGTATAAGGATAGCTCCTCTTTATTACTAGATAAACGGTTCAAAAGTATATTCCGTTGAAAAAATAATATCTCGCATCATACTTTGCACATCGGGGATCAAGCTCGGTCACATATTCACGACTAATTGAGTATTCGGGAGAGCAGTTTGGGGAAGCCTCTTTGCGCCATCTATTCAAAATGTATTGTTTTGGAAACTCCCTAGTGTCCATAATTCTCAAAACATAGAATGTATGTCTACATAGCAAACCAAACTGCTCAAAACGCCTGCATGAGCAACTGCATGTGCAATCAGTCTTACGGAACATTACCTGAAAAAACGCCAAAAACAATATCTCTATAACGCCATGCAGAGAATGTTTGTCTAAAAAAATTAAAAAAACACAATGGATATAATAAAACGCCATGCACAGAAAACGCCATATAAAAACAAAACGCCATTGTTTACCTCAAATAAGGATGTACAAGGCTGCTGGAAGTCATTTATATAAAACTTAACAAACCCATCGGGCTGATCTTCGTAACGTTGATTTATGCAATCCGCAATTCCAATTAGCTCAGCATGAACGTCACAAAAAATACTTTTTGTGTATATGTCAGTAGCTTGGCCTTCCAACAGTTGGCAATTACTCTTCAACTGGGGTCGTTTGTATCGAGATTCATGATCATTTTCCGGTGCGTGTGACGCTTTGCTTCTATTGCAGTTTCGTAATGAGTCATGAACTCAACAAGAGTAGCTTTCGAATTGCACACTTGACCAAAGAAATGATTCTCACTCTCCTACCTCGATGTCGTTCGCATAAGACCCGACATCTCTTCCATTCTATAGTATGCAGGGATCCAAGATTCCCTGAGTGTAAAAATATCAGATAGCCAGTCATTATCTGCCAAATTCAACTCTCCGATAACCGCTTCCCATTCTGATTCAAACTCTTCAGGTGTGAGAATATCCGTCCACACAACACCACAAATACGTTCTTTGAAATTGGTGGAATTACATAGCCTAACACCAACCTATGTATAACACGAAAACGCCATGCATAAAAAAACATATATATTACACAAAGACAAAACTTAATTAAAAAAACAGTAACAAGGTACAGAACGCAATGTATTTTAAAACGTAGTGTATCCTAAAATGCCAAAGGTAAAAATAAGCATACCAACCTTCAGAGAAAGTTTATGCATCGCATGCCACATGCATAACCGATGCCTCGTGTCAACAAATACAACAGAAATAGCCTTCTTCATTGCTGGATCTTGGTCAGTGACAACAACTTTTGGTTGAGAACCAACAGCTTTTAGAAAAACTCTCAACAACCAAATATACGTATCAACAGTTTCCGACTCCAATAACGCAGCACCAAATGTAACATTGTAGTGATGATTGTCTATACCAGTGAAGGGTACAAACACCATAGCGTATCTGCATATGAAAACGCCATGAGAACTGAAACAATAATAAAACGCCATTGCATGTAAACTCATAAAACAACATTGCATGTAAACTCATAAAAACGCCATTGCATGTAAACACATAAAACGCCAAAAAAAAACAGAAGACGTTGAATTATAAAATATTACTTGTTGGAACGATACGTGGCGTCAAACGAAATTACATCACCAAACACGTGGTAATTACGTTTGGCTTGATCGTCACACCAAAAAAGTCCCTTCAAACGATTGTCTTCGTCTGTGAAGTAATCATACGAGAAATTAGGATGGGAATGTTTTTTTCATTCAAATGTCTCACAACCATATCGGCGTTATATTCCCCTATAAACAAGTTAATTTTCCTCTTGTAGTTCTTAAATTCAACTTTACTTGCACCCACGTCTTCAAAACCGCTAAAACAAGTCTTCATAACATTAAACGCCTTGACGGGACCCAAATTCAACTTAGACATGCTGTGTATAACATGATTCTGGAGCTGAGTGAGGTGTCGTTCAGTTGGAAGAAAATGCTTATCAGGACGTTCAACAAGATCATGGTTGTGCTACTCGACAAACTTATACACCTTCCATGATCCAGCCTCAAAAATTACACCTAACAGTGCACCACAATTAGTCCTCTTTGAAAAGTTGGATCGCACTAATCGCTCCTTTGATTGGGGTCCGACGTATCAACCTTCTTGTCCTTATATAACCCAGATCTCGTACACAACGAATACTTAATATGTAACACACCTTTAGAGTTTGTCTTTGTAGTCCCTTTCCTGACTGAAAACCCACACGCCTTGGCATACTTAACATACATTGAATAACAATCATCGAGGCTTGTGAATACCATGTCCATTGTGGGCTTTATTTCTTCACTAACGTCAGGAATGATAAATGGTAATCCAGTTTTGGGGCAAAACCTTTGACTCGAGGAAGCAACTTCGTCTGAGAAAACACAGTGAGGAACAGAAAAATCTGAAAATCGCCATTAAAAATAGAAAATGTCTTGTAATAATATTATAGATTAAAACGCCATTAATTGAATAATAAACAAGACATAATAAACATATAATTTGAAAATGCCATGATGAAAACACCAAAATACGCACACCATAACTTTATTGATTAACAAAAATACTTATGCAACTTGATAATGAAAACGCCATGAGATGAATAATTATAAACACTTAACAACATAAATAATTAACAAAAATATAACATCATAATGAAAACGCCATAGTTAACAAAACTGATATTTACACAAATTAACAAATAGCAATAACTGATGTTTACAAATACTACTAAATAATATTAAAAACTAATCAAAGAGATGTAAAACGCAAATGATCGTAAAAACATAAGAAATATACTAGATCCTAAACGAAAATTAAAATTAATATTGAAAACTCCAATTATCAGTTCTTAGTAATTGTTTAACTACCAATTAAAACGCGATTAAATTGGATAAATGAATAACGCCATTGAAATCATACAACACATTATGAAAATACTAATTAAAAAAAAAAAACAATGAAACAAGCATAAAAGAATAAAACACCATATCTGTTGCATGATTTGCTGGAACAAAAATAGGAAACGTCATCGAATTTTACTTTGTCGAACAGAATCCACGTTAGACGCTATAGATCAGAGAAAGCTTGCAAATGAGGTAACAGCTAATAAGAAATCTTTGGAGCTTTAATTTGAAAGAGATTTATAACGCGAATAAGGAGGGAACATATAAAAGGACAATCATACCCGTGCATATCAATTAGCGCCCCCTGCCACGTGTTGAGCCAGGATCCGTTCTCACACTTTTGACCGTTCTCTCCTGATCTCGTTCCTATATATATATATATATATATATATAGGGGACCGCTAAAATGAAAACCACCTCCAGTTGTAAGAACCATGAGAACTACACCGTACGGGGCGAGTTGGACCAAATTTTTTTTCATAAACGTAGATGCGTGTATTATAAACACATTTGTAAAAAAAAAATTCAAAAAAAAAAAAAAATGTCGTGTGTGTAGTTTTGAGCACCACAAGTTTGTGTTTACGGGTACCGTAAATTTTGTTTTACGGTACCCGTAAACACAAACTTGTGGTGCTCAAAACTACGCACACGACATTTTTTTTTTGAATTTAAAAAAAAATGTGTTTATAATACACGCATCTACGTTTATGAAAAAAATTTTGGTCCAACTCGCCCCGGATCAAAAAGTTCTCATGGTTCTTACAACTGGAGGTGGTTTTCATTTTAGCGGTCCCCTATATATATATATATATATAGAGGGGTCGGTTATTGTACAAGTGCTCTTATCATAAAAAAAGTACGCGATTATCCCAGCCGTGTGATTTGGTGCGAATTCACTCTTCAACATGCGATTTAGTGAGACAAAACCAACATGCGAATTTGATTTCTATTAGGCCCTTGAAGGTTTATGGATAAGTAGCATAGTGGATTAGTGGGCATTTAGGGTTTAATGTTGTAAATGGGCTTTTTGGGTAAGTTGGGCCTAGGGTTTAGGGAGCCTCCTCCCTAACCACTTACTATAAATAGTAGTGATAGGTCATTAGGAGCATGGTTGGTGATTGAAGCAAATCTTGTATTAGATAACTTGGTTGTATTCAAGATTGAATCTTTTGAATCAAAGAATCATTCTTTTCATCTCTTTTGTTTCTTTTACAACTTGTTTGTGTGATTCCGCCACCTTACAAGTTATGCGATATCATTGTGATCTCGGTTTCGGAACTTACAATTGGTATCAGAGCCTTGCGAACCTGATTTCCAAGCTCGGATCTGATATCGCGTTTTCGATTTCGTGTTACTGTTCCGGTTTTCTGGAGTTTCTGTACTATTTCTGCTCATTTCAAACCATCTTCATCTGATCTCGGACTGTCTTCATATCATTCCAGATTATCTCGGACCATCATTAGTCATCTCGGACTTGAAGATTTCCTGATCTCGGATCATCTTCAAGCCATCTCGGATCATATTCATCCCATCTCGGATTGTCATCAAACAATCTTGGATTATCATCATCCCATCTCGGACCATCATCAAACCATCTCGGATCATCATCATCAGATCACGGATAGAGTTATCAGATTCCGAATTGTGTTTAACCATCTCAGATCATTTGTGCTTGAAGATTGCCTTGTACTTCATCTCAGACTCATATCATCTCAGATAGAACCCATCTCGGATGTCACACCCCGATATTTCCACGTATTACCGGTGGGCCCGGTAGGGAGTATCGTGACGTAGTTGATATCATCATGGTCAATAATCACAGTTTAATTGCACAACGGAAGTCTAAAAGTAATAATTATCCAAACCAATTCGAAAGTAACATAAAATATTACAAACGGGTTGTAAGATGGACCCATAGGCGGATCTAAGATAAAAAGAAATATTGTTCAACAGATTTAAGCATCAAAAGCTTGCAAGACTCTTTATTTGATACTAGGAGTAGCCAACCCATTTTGCTTAGTACCTTCACTTAACCTTTTTGGAAAATACGTCAGTTTACACTAGTAAATACAATTAACCGACACTTTTGAAAATATTTAAGAAAATTGATTTAAATGCACAAGGCACAAATATTCTTTTATAACTTGGGATAATTATTAAAATAATCTTGTAAAAGAATTATATGTTTGTCATACATTCAGTAGCCCGGGTTAGAAGTACCGGGTTAAAGATTAATAGACACACCACATAATATAAACCCACGGCGAGTTATTCTCAACAAGCGGGTATATCTTTTTACATACGCACCGACATGTGTATGCTACACCCCGTACTTAAGTCGTGGCCATTTCAATGAATGAGCCAAGGATATCCAGGACATAGTCATTAACCCCCTAAAGGCTTAAAACAAACAAAATAGATTAAACGGGTTATCTCAATGATTTAACCATTATTTGATTACAGATTCAATACCCGACCAAACGGTATTATTAAATACCGTACCCCAAGCCCGTATAAGGGAAAATAAGTTAAAAGTATTTACCTGAGCAAAAATATAATTTTTATCCCAGCCGTATATCATTCAGCAAGTACAGATAGCTTTTACCGGGATCCTAATCTGGAACGGAGGTTTTTAATAACCTATTAGATTCCTAACGAGTCTTATTTAAGTTATAACTTAGACCGGTTAGTTTCAAAGAAAGGTATACGGTTCAAAACGCAAGATTAAGCGAAGACCGGATTAGAATGTGTTTTAGACCCAACAAGTATAAGGACTTGTATAAAATGGGTAAACTAAGTACATTCTGGATTTTGAAGTAAAAACGACAAGGTTTGACCCGTTTCGGTTAATTTATGCAAACTATTTATATAAACCGTACCGGACGCGAAAAATGCATAACGGGTAACCAAATGAGTCATATACAGGTTTCACAAGTTAATATGCTTAAAATATGTTATGATATCAGTAGGATACCTTCCATTATGCCCAAAACGAATTTAAAATCAAATTAAGCCCCGAAAGGGTATTTTGGTCATTTAAAAGTTTATAAAAGAGATTAAATAGTAATCTGAGATTCTGGTCTAAAATAATCAGTAAAAATATTTATTTTAATAAGTTATATCAGTAAGATATCACATATATGCGAAATTTATCCTTTATGGCCAAACTATGCACCGTAGGGGCATTTTGGTCATTTCACATTTGTTAAAAGGGTTAAATTTGGAAATCTGAGTTCCAAACTTTTACTTACTGTTAAAGTATAAAAATTTATCCATAACATCAGTAGGTAACAAGCTTTAGATGCCAAATGTCGTTTTAAACCATACTATGCGCCTAAATCGCATTAAAGTCGGAATTTGACGATATTCGGGTTGAATAAGGTAATTCTGAGATTTTGATCAGCCTTTACTGTTTAAAATAACTTATTTAATATATAAAATCAGTAAAAAAAGGTTTGACATGTAAAGGATGTGTAAAACTCATTTTATTAGCGAAAAGGGCATTATCGTCAATTACCGAGCCTATGCAAGAACTATATGTTATGATCAGTTTAAAATTTAATAAAAATTTCCAAAAATCTCTAAATATTATATTACATCAGTGGCTAAAAGATTTGGTGTCAAAATTTGGGTTTAAATATGATTTATGTCGAAAATGCCGTTTAATTAATAAAAAGGCTTTCATTTACGATATTGTGCATAATTCTCATTTTAGACCATAAACTGATGTCAAACTTTTAGGACATACTTAAATATCAGTAATAAAGGTTTTTTTCCTCTCACATTTTCAAAAATCTCATTTTAATATCAAAAGGGCATTATGATTAACATTTAAGCGTTTAACGGAAACATGTAAATGATATCGGATTTCTATGGAACCAAGTTGTATAACCTCAGAGGGTTATACTAACCTATAATATGGTCCTAAAGGGACCCTAAGGCATATCTAAAACAAGCTAAATCAGGTCAGAACTGAAAGTCAAACCAAAAGTCTACTTTTGCGACTTTCGGTTCCGAACTGAGCCTAAACTCAGAATTGTCGGGTTGAACATGTCTAAACATGTTCGTATATTATTTACCAAGTTATTTTAGTGATTAAACATGTTCCATAACTTCTGCATTGCTAGTTATGAATTTATTTGCAAAAATAGATTCTGTTGACTTTTTATTAATAAGTTTTACCCGACAATTAACCAAGGTAGAGTGGAAATCAGTAGGTGCCCTTTTAAGGGTTTATTACCTACATAATTACCAACTGATAGCCACTTTCAATTCGAATAATGGTTGGACCATTAGTGATTAATCACTAAGTCAAAGCTTAATTACGATAGCTTTGACTTTTGGTCATTAAACTAATAAAACTTAAACTAGAGAGGCTAAGAACACTTACTAGAGTACTTAGCACGAAATAAGAACTGAGGAAAACTTCTTAGAGCTCCAAGGGACTTCAGAGAATGAGTTGTGAAGAAATTTTGAGAATGTGCAAATGAACGATGAAAAACAAGGGCCTTATATAGCAAACTCCACTTCACAAGATCATTCCACATGCCCCTACATTGATCCCAGATGTTACCAGGTGTCCCTAGTGCATGAAAAACCTTTGGCACAGTCCCTGGTATCGAATTCAGGCATGCAAAGGCGGTGGAACTAGCTGAACATGCAGCTGTCATGTTTTTCTGCATCTGATACTCTTACGCGGGCCGCGTAAGACTTATAAGAAGTCTACGCGGGCCGCGTGGCTCCTTTGTCACCGGAAAACAACTTTTAAACATTGCAGTTTTGGTCCCTGGTCCATAATAAGTTTATTTAACTTCTATTTATTGAACTTATGACCCCCATAGTTAACTTTTAAGGACCTTGGGTCATAAGCTAACTCCGTTAAGCTCCCGGTTAGTTGTACGATCATCCGAAAAGTCTTGTTTTCTTCGAAACTTCACAAAATTAATATCCAATATTCTTGAGAGTGAAATAAACAATTATTACAATGTTTTTGGGTTCGTTAAAAGGTCACCCAGAGGTAACATTTAACATGTTGACACTTTTAACCCTTATGTTTCGTAAAATCCTTATTTTAAGCACAAACGACTTTCTATGTTCGATAAATTATTTGTTAAAGAATACGAACGTCGTATGAGGTCAATCAGAGGCACAAGAATGGCATGTTGACACTTTGGATCCTTATACTTACATATTTACATTGTTTGTCAATTTTAGTCCTTCTAGATCAATCCATTACATGTTTAAAGTCCATGACACGTGTCTTTATTATATTAGGCGTGATTTTTGCGAGGTGTTGCATCCTCACCCCCTTAAAAGAAATCTCGACCTTGAGATTTACTGAAATAAATGAGGGTACTTCTGTTTCATTGTGGATTCAACCTCCCATGTGTATTCTGGGCCTCTACGGGCATCACACTTAACCTTCACAATCGGTACGTGCTTCCTTCGAAGCTTCTTAACCTGTCGATCCTCGATCGATAAAGGTTTTTCAATGAATTTCAAGCTCTCATCTATCTGCACGTCCTTGTGCGACATTGCTAGCGATTCATCGGCTAGACATTTCTTTAGGTTGCAGATGTGGAACACATTATGTATTCCACTAAGCTCTTCTGGCAGATTTAACTTGTAAGCTACAGTTCCGACACATTCGATGATCTCGAATGGTCCTATGTATCTTGGGCTCAACTTGCCCTTCTTGCCAAAATGCATTACCCCTTTCCACGGTGATACCTTAAGTAACACTTTGTCACCGACCTCGAAGTTCAGAGGTTTACGCCTTTTATCTGCGTAGCTTTTCTGCCTATCCCTGGCAGTTTTGAGACGATCACGTATCTGCACAATCTTATCTGTCGTCTCCAGGACTATATTAGGTCCTGTTAGTTGGACATCACCAACTTCCGCCCAACAGACTGGCGTCCTACACTTTCTTCCATACAAAGCTTCGAAAGGTGCAGCTTGAATACTCGAATGATAGCTATTATTATACAAAAATTCAATCAATGGAAGATGATCATCCCAACTTCCACCTAAATCAATGGCATAAGCTCGAAGCATATCCTCAAGTGTTTGAATTGTACGCTCGCTTTGACCATCCGTCTGAGGATGATAAGCAGTGCTGAAGTTTAATCGAGTGCCTAAAGATTGCTGAAAGCTTTTCCAAAAATGCGATGTGTATCTTGTATCCCTATCAGAGATAATAGACACTGGCACTCCATGGAGAGATACAATCTCATCCACGTACAGCTGAGCTAACTTGTCGGAGCTGTATGTTTCCTTAATCGGCAAGAAGTGGGCTGACTTAGTCAACCTATCGACTATAATCCAAATAGTATCATTTCCTCGCTTTGTCTTTGGTAACTTTGTGATAAAATCCATGGTTACCATTTCCTATTTCCAGGTGGGAAGTTCAGGATGTTGTAGCAAGCCTGACTGTTTCTGATGCTCTGCTTTAACTTGCACGCATGTCAGACATTTAGCCACATAAGTGGCTATAGACTTCTTCAAGCCTATCCACCAATAATTTGCCTTTAAAACCTGGTACATCTTATCACTGCCAGGATGAACAGAATATTTGGAACTATGGGCTTCTTGAAGAATCACTTCCCTAAGTCCTCCATAGATTGGAACCCATATTCGTCCATTTAATCTTAGGATTCCATCCTTGCCATATGACAACTGTTCAGCAGTTACGCCCAACTTCTCATTCGGATAGTTTGCTTCTAATACAGCTTCCTTTTGAGCGACTAATAACCTTTCATTCAAGCTGTTCTTTAATTCAATGCTCTTGGCATTGATTCTAATAGGCTTAACCCTTTCTTTTCTGCTCAAGGCGTCAGCAACTACATTCGCTTTGCCTGGATGATATCGGATTTCACAATCATAATCATTCAGTGTCTCCATCCATCGACGCTGCCTCATGTTAAGATCCTTCTGGTTAAACAGGTGCTGAAGGATCTTATGATCAGAATAGATCACACACTTAGTCCCATAAAGATAATGCCTCCAAAGCTTTAGTGCAAATACAACAGCACCCAATTCCAAATCGTGGGTGGTGTAATTCTTCTCGTGCACCTTTAATTGTCGGGAAGCATATGCAATAACTTTGCCCTTCTGCATAAGCACACATCCCATACCTGTGTGCGATGCATCGCAATAAACCACAAATTCTTCAATTCATTCTGGCAATGTCAACACAGGTGCATTGCTTAACTTCTGTTTAAGAATCTCAAACGATTCTTGTTGCTTGGGACCCCAATCGAACTTTATATTCTTACGAGTCAACGAAGTTAGGAGTGCAGCAATCCTTGAAAAGTTTTCAATAAAACACCTATAGTAACCTGCTAGACCCAAGAAGCTGCGAATCTCTATAGGAGTCTTAGGTTCTTGCCAGTTCATAATTTCCTCAATCTTAGCGGGATCCACCTGGATACCACGCTTGCTTACCACATGTCCAAGAAATTGGACTTCTCGAAGCCAAAACTCACATTTCGAAAGCTTGGCGTAGAGCTTCTATTGCTGAAGAAGCTTAAGGATACACCGAAGATGTCCTTCATGATCGGCTTGACTCTTCGAGTAAATAAGAATGTCATCAATGAAGACAATGACAAACTTGTCCAAGTATGGCTTGCAAACGCGATTCATGAGATCCATGAATGCTGCTGGTGCATTAGTGAGCCCGAAAGGCATCACCAAGAACTCATAGTGTCCGTATCAAGTTCTGAATGCAGTCTTATGCACATCTTCATCTCTGACCTTCAGTTGATGGTAACCTGACCTTAAATCAATCTTGGAGAAATAACTCGCTCCTTGAAGCTGATCGAATAGATCATCGATCCTGGGTAGCGGATATCTGTTCTTGATCGTTACCTTGTTCAGTTCGTGATAATCAATGCATAAACGCATTGATCCATCTTTCTTCTTCACAAAGAGAATCGGTGCTCCCCAAGGGGACGAGCTAGGTCGAATAAACCCCTTTGCCAACAAATCATCCAACTGAGTCCTTAACTCTTTCATCTCAGTTGGTGCCAACTGATAAGGTGCTCTTGCAACTGGTGCTGTTCCAGGAATAATGTCGATTCTGAACTCCACTTGCCTATCTGGGGGTAAACCAGGTAGTTCTTCAGGGAATACATGAGGGTATTAAGAGATAATGGGAATGTCTTCGATCTTGGGCTTTGGTTCATCAATAGTCACTTGTGCCATGTAAATGACACAACCCTTCTTCAAATACCTTGATGCCTTAAGCATAGACACTTGCTTAGGCAAACCGTACTGGGTATCCCCTTGTATTGTAAGTGGTTCACCATAAGGAGTCTTAATAACCACTTGCTTCTTATTACATACAATTTGGGCTTGGTTATGAGATAACCAATCCATGCCTATCACTATGTCGAATCTTGCTAATTTCAATGGAAGCAAAGACAGTGGAAAAGAGTGGTTCCTAATGGATATAAAACATCCATCTAACATGGTTGAAGCAGTCTCTATCGTGCCATCGGCCAATTCTACTTCATATTTTATGCTTAGGGTTTTAACAGGCAGATTTAATAACTTACAAAATTTATTGTCTACAAACGACTTATCTGCACCTGAATCAAACAATACCCTTGCATAAACATCATTGATAAGAAAGGTACATGTTATCACATTGTCGTTCTGAACTGCTTCTTGAGCATTCATTTGAAAAACCCGAGCATTGGTCTTTTTACCCTCTTCAGGTTTCTTTGCATACTTTGGGCAGTTGGACTTGATATGCCCCTTCTCGTTATAGTTGTAACAAGTCGCATCCTTTATCTTCTTACAATCCAACGTTTTATGCTCACTTGATTTGCAGATCCCACAAGCTCTAGGCTGCGATTGGGATTTTGATTTTGATTCGAACCTGCACTTCCCTAGATGACGCTTCTTGCAGGTTTTACACTTGGGTTTCTCACCCGACTGCTGACTATCCTTTTTAAACCCGGAACTCTTTTTGTGATCAGAGTTCCCCTTATGCTTCTTATCAGAACGGCGTGAGTTCTTATCCTCACGTTTCCTTTTTCCCTCTTCATAATTTTTGAGCGATCTCTGCCTGACCGCATCGAGAGTAAGAGATAGGGATAGATCAACCACTGACCTAAAGGTAGTAGGTCTTGATGCCTTCACACTTGCCTTAATTTCCAGAGCTAAACCTCCAATAAAACGAGCTATACGCTTTGGTTCTGGTGTGGCCAAGTATGGAACCAATCGAGACATGGTATTAAAACTTATAAGATATGCCTGACAATCTAAGTTCTTCATGACCAAGGTCAAGAAGCCAGTCTCAATTTTCTCAACTTCATGTTGAGGACATAAATTTTCCTTGATTAGAGCAACAAACTGATCCCAAGACATGCTGTACAACGGGATCTTTCCTGTAGCTTGGATTAGGGACCTCCACCAAGCTAAAGCTTCGCCCTTAAAAGATTGTGAAACAAACTTCACGATGTCCTGTTCGGCACACCCACTAATATCAACCACTGTGTCCATCTCATCTAGCCACGTCATGCAATCAATGGCTCCTTTCTCCCCTATGAAATCCCTGGGCTTGCAGGAGACAAAATACTTGTAAGAATATGCCTTAACACGTGGCTCTTCATTGAGCACAATATTCTTAGACGGAACACTCCTTTGATTTAACGAATGATGAGTTTCGTCCTTATGAGATACATGAGTCTTGGAGGGTGGTTTTGCGTGAGCTACAGATAGGGTCTTGCTACGAGTACCACTTGATTCCTTGAATTGTCTGTCTAGAGCTCGAGTAACAGCATTATCTATTAATGCTTGTAAGTCTGCACCAGCTACATTAATCCTGGTGGTATCATTATTCTCTCGAGGGTGACTGTTGACTTCTTCTGATTCGGCCATGTAGCTTGATTGCTACAATAAAAATGATGACAATAATTTATTCAGAAGCCTTATTATGGTATTGTCATTTTGACAATTCATTAACCATGGTAAATACAAACCATATTGGTTATTTTATTTAGTATTTTCTATATAATTTTACCCTAGTTATAAATTATTAGGGATATTGGAGTGGCACAACAGGCCTAGTCACAAGGACAGATTTAATAAAGTAATAGCCATGATTTTACAAAATCAAAGCATTTTAAGGTTTGAACATAGTTCATTACCTTTTCTTGACAGGGAGTCGTAGACTACAACTGCCTTTTGTCTTATTTGACAGTTATTATGGCCCGCAGGCACATCATCACTAATGGATGTTTAAATTAAATAGAGGAAATGAATTGGAAGAATCCAATATAAAGATGACTTGTGTGATTTTATCGAATCACATTTTCCAGGAGTGTTAACATATTTTCAGATGTTAACAAGGATTTGAATCTTAAAAAGGAACTACCATCATGGCCATGTCTTAAAATGACACATGGACTAGGTTTTGCCTTTAAGATTTTCTTTCTATGTTTATTAGCAGATTAATATAAAATGAAATGTTATTTTGATTTATTTCATATAATATATTTATACATATAATGACAAAATGAAATTTTGAATTAAAACATTCCACTAAATTAAAAAGGAGTACATAGATGCCCTAAACGGGACTTTTACATAAATAACTTGCCCATGGCTAAAACAACAATACAAGTCCTCGCAGGGACCAAATACATAAATAAATGTCCACACAGGGACTTAATTGAAAACAAAAATTACAACACAAATAAATAAGGAATCTTCAAAAATCCCTCTTCTTCTTCCCCTTGACCAGATTCGCCAAACCCTTAAGAAATCCCCAGTGGCTTCTACGCTCCTCTTGAACCTCTCGTTCCACCTGGCTCAACCTTTGAAGAATCTCCTGCTATTGCGGTGGCTGGATCAGTGGCGGCTGCGACGGCTGCTGTTGTGGGGGGTTGAGCAGGTGGCGGGTATTGGTACCCATATGCCTGGTACCCAGATTGGTATGAAGCGGCAAAAGGTCCTTCGGGATGAAGAGCATTGTAGTTGACCGCCTCGAGGTACGGGTCGACGGTAGGGGCATTGTAGTAGTTGTAGCCAGGATAAGCTGGCTGCTCAAAAGGGTTATACGCCGCTGCACCGGCGTATGAAGGAATTGGGTTATCATAACCCATTGGTGGTGGTGGTGCGAATGGAGCTGAGTCGACCTCTGAAACTGGGTTTGAAGGCCCACCCATTTGCGGGTCTTCATAAAGTGGCGGGTAGTGGCTGCCACTGGAGGGTTGAGGGGTGCTGAAGTGGAAATCCCCTCTTCGCACGGACATCCGTGCTCCTAATCTTCTTCGCCTCGGCGGTTCTGGAGGCAACTGCTGCTCTAGCGGCGGTAGTGGTGGCGTGACCGCCTCAAAATGTGGGTCCTCAGAGGGGACCTGTTGGTGTGGTGATGAGTTGTGGGAGGGTGTATACTCCCAGTGATAATTGCTCCACCATTGAGCAAATGAATCGGGACCTCTATAAGGTGAACCATGGAAAGATGATCCGTCTGAAATCTCTATGGGATGCGTGGGCGTCCCAGTTGGCATCTCGACAGGTTCTGTATCTGGATCCTCGTCCGTATCCATATCCATATCCATATCCATATCCATATCCATATCCTGAGCTTCAGGAAAGTGGTCTTCGGGTCCCAATGGGTTATGGCCCATTGGTTCTTCACTCACGTTCGCCGGATTAATCCAGCTCTGAAAGTAGAGGGTCGGGTCCTGAAAGGCACGGTGAGAACCCGAACGCTGCAATGGGAGGTAGGAGTGGCGCGAGTGGTCGGACTCGTTGTTCTGGTGGAGCCCGAATGGGTTGTGGTATGATGGTGATGAACTGAGCGAGACAGAGCGTCTCGCCGGCTCCAGGTAAGTCCTCCAATCCTCGTGGGGACTTGAGCTTAAAGTTGCTGAAGGAGTTCACCGGTGTGATGGCCCGGCCTCGTGATCATTTGGAGCAGTGATTGGCGCCTTGCCACATCCTCCTCTTCCTCTGAATCGGGGCGGCATTGTAGTTTGTACCTGCCAAAACAAACAAAGGGAACCCACAAAGAAAAACAATAAGATTATGATTAGTCCTATGTCGTTAGCCTAGACTCGGAGGTCAAGGAATGTGCAAACTGTGTCATTGAGATTAAACACAAAAGGCTAGTGTTTAATTCACTCAATGTTGGCTCTGATACCAACCTGTCACACCCCGATATTTCCACGTATTACTGGTGGGCCCGGTGGGGAGTATCGTGACGTAGTTGATATCATCATGGTCAATAATCACAGTTTAATTACACAACCGAAGTCTAAAAGTAATAATTATCCAAACCGATTTGAAAGTAACATAAAATATTACAAACGGGTTGTAAGATGGATCCACAGGCGGATCTAAGATAAAAAGAAATATTTTTCAACAGATTTAAGCATCAAAAGCTTGCAAGACTCTTTATTTGATACTAGGAGTAGCCAGCCCATTTCGCTTAGTACCTGCACTTAACCTTTTTTGAAAATACGTCAGTTTACACTAGTAAATACAATTAACCGACACTTTTGAAAATATTTAAGAAAAGTGATTTAAATGCACAAGGTACAAATATTCTTTTATAACTTGTGATAATTATTAAAATAATCTTGTAAAAGAATTATATGTTTGTCATACATTCAGTAGCCCGGGTTAGAAGTACCGGGTTAAAGATTAATAGACACACCACATAATATAAACCCACGGCGAGTTATTCTCAACAAGCGGGTATATCTTTTTACATACGCACCGACAGGTGTATGCCTACACCCCGTACATAAGTCGTGGCCATTTCAATGAATGAGCCGAGGATATCCAGGACATGGTCATTAACCCCCCAAAGGCTTAAAATAAACAAAACAGATTAAACGGGTTATCTCAATGATTTAACCATTATTTGATTAAAGATTCAATACCCGACCAAGCGGTATTATTAAATACCGTATCCCAAGCCCGTATAAGGGAAAGTAAGTTAAAAGTATTTACCTGAGCAAAAATATAATTTTTATCCCAGCCGTATATCAATCAGCAAGTACAGATAGCTTTTACCGGGCTCCTAATCTGGAACGAAGGTTTTTAATAACCTATTAGATTCCTAACGGGTCTTATTTAAGTTATAACTTAGACCGGTTAGTTTCAAAGAAAGGTATACGGTTCAAAACACAAGATTAAGCGAAGACCGGATTAGAATGTGTTTTAGACCCAACAAGTATAAGGACTTGTATAAAATGGGCAAACTAAGTACATTATGGATTTTGAAGTAAAAATGATAAGGTTTGACCCGTTTCGGTTAATTTATGCAAACTAGTTACATAAACCGTACCGAACGTGAAAAATGCATAACGGGTAACCAAATGAGTCATATACAGGTTTCACAAGTTAATATGCTTAAAATATGTTATGATATCAGTAGGATACCTTCCATTATGCCCAAAACGAATTTAAAATCAAATTAAGCCCCGAAAGGGTATTTTGGTCACTTTAAAGTTTATAAAAGAGATTAAATAGTAATCTGAGGTTCTGGTCTAAAATAATCAGTAAAAATATTTATTTTAATAAGTTATATCAGTAAGATATCACATATATGTGAAATTTATCCTTTATGGCCAAACTATGCACCGTAGGGGCATTTTGGTCATTTCACATTTGTTAAAAGGGTCAAATTTGGAAATATGAGTTCAAAACTTTTACTTACTGTTAAAGTGTATAAATTTATCCATAACATCAGTAGGTAACAAGCTTTAGATGCCAAATATGGTTTTAAACCATACCATGCGCCTAAATCGCATAAAAGTCGGTATTTGACGATATTCGGGTTGAATAAGGTAATTCTGAGATTTTGATCAGCCTTTATTGTTTAAAATAACTTATTTAATATATAAAATCAGTAGAAAAAGGTTTGACATGTAAAGGATGTGTAAAACTCATTTTATTAGCGAAAAGGGCATTATCATCAATTACCGAGCCTATGCAAGAACTCTATGTTATGATCAGTTTAAAATTTAATAAAAATATCCAAAAATCTCTAAATATTATATTTCATCAGTGGGTAAAAGGTTTGGTGTTAAAATTTAGGTTTAAATAGGATTTATGTCGAAAATGCCGTTTAATTAATAAAAAGGCTTTCATTTACGATATTGTGCATAATTCTCATTTTAGACCATAAACTGATGTCAAACTTTTAGGTCATATTTAAATATCATTAATAAAGGTTTTTGTCCTCTCATATTTTCAAAAATCTCGTTTTAATATCAAAAGGGCATTATGGTCAACATTTAAGCGTTTAACGGAAACATGCAAATGATCTAGGATTTCTATGGAACCAAGTTGTATAACCTCAGAGGGTTATACTAACCTATAATATGGTCCTAAAGGGACCCTAAGGCATATCTAAAACAAGCTAAATCGGGTCAGAACTAAAAGTCAAAGCAAAAGTCTACTTTTGCGACTTTCGGTTCCGAACCGAGCCTAAAATCAGAATTGTCGGGTTGAACATGCCTAAACATGTTCTTATATTATTTACCAAGTTATTTTAGTGATTAAACATGTTCCATAACCTCTGCATTGCTAGTTATGAATTTATTTGCAAAAATAGATTCTGTTGACTTTTTATTAGTAAGTTTGACCCGACAATTAACCAAGTTAGAGTGGAAATCAGTAGGTGCCCATTTAAGGGTTTATTACCTACATAATTACCAACTCATAGCCACTTTTAATTCGAATAATGGTTGGACCATTAGTGATTAATCACTAAGTCAAAGCTTAATTACGATAGCTTTGACTTTTGGTCATTAAACTAACAAAACTTAAACTACAGAGGCTAAGAACACTTACTAGAGTACTTAGCACGAAATAAGAACTGAGGAAAACTTCTTAGAGCTCCAAGGGACTCCAGAGAATGAGTTGTGAAGAAATTTTGAGAATGTGCAAATGAACAATGAAAAACAAGTGCCTTATATAGCAAACTCCACTTCACAAGATCATTCCACATGCCCCTACATTGATCCCAGATATTACCAGGTGTCCCTAGTGCATGAAAAACCATTGGCATAGTCCCTGGTATCGAATTGAGGCATGCAAAGGCGGTGGAACTGGCTGAACATGCAGCTGTCATGTTTTTCTGCATCTGATACTTTTACGCGGGCCGCGTAAGACTTATAAGAAGTCTACGCGGGCCGCGTGGCACCTTTGTCACCGGAAAACAACTTTTAGACATTGCAGTTTTGGTCCTTGGTCCATAATAAGTTTATTTATGTTGGTGCACTGAATGTCTGATGACTACGTCTGAGTTGTATCTTAGGTCTAGATAGGCTTGTTCGGAGCTTGGAAACAAGTTTAGTGAATTTAACATGTAATTTCGCTCCAAATGACTTTTAAGTCATTAGAAGCGAAATCAGGATAATATGTTAGATTGTAATTCCGCTCGTAATAGGGTGTTTGTGATTCCGCTCCTGATATAACTTAGTGATTTCGCTCCTAAGTGTATATAGGTGATTTCGCTCATGATGATCATGTCGTTTGGAGCGAAATCAGGAGCCTTATAAATAGGGGTTCGGCTGATCTCATTTGTAACAGTTGGAGCGGAATTAGGTCTTGGTGTAGGTGTCGAAACTCTGTCAAAATTCTGTCAGAAACACGTGTAAAGACTTGAAAAGAAGCAATAGAAAGATGTTAAAAGGATCCGAGCTGTTTGTGACTTTGTATACACTGATTCCGCCTTTGTATTCAAAGATGAACTACTTCTACTGACATTTAGGGTCACGCACACGGTCCAACAAGTGGTATCAGAGCACAGGACGAGGAGTTCATACCATAGCAGCTTGATTCTACTGGATTTTCTTATTTCTACTCACTTCTTCTCATATTTTTCTGATTTGAACAAGTTCCAATGGTCGGAATGGTCTGATTTTCGAGTATATTGTATAAAACATAGAATTAACAAACCCTCGTCCGTATCCATATCCATATCCATATCCATATCCTGAGCTTCAGGAAAGTGGTCTTCGGGTCCCAATGGGTTATGGCCCATTGGTTCTTCACTCACGTTCGCCGGATTAATCCAGCTCTGAAAGTAGAGGGTCGGGTCCTGAAAGGCACGGTGAGAACCCGAACGCTGCAATGGGAGGTAGGAGTGGCGCGAGTGGTCGGACTCGTTGTTCTGGTGGAGCCCGAATGGGTTGTGGTATGATGGTGATGAACTGAGCGAGACAGAGCGTCTCGCCGGCTCCAGGTAAGTCCTCCAATCCTCGTGGGGACTTGAGCTTAAAGTTGCTGAAGGAGTTCACCGGTGTGATGGCCCGGCCTCGTGATCATTTGGAGCAGTGATTGGCGCCTTGCCACATCCTCCTCTTCCTCTGAATCGGGGCGGCATTGTAGTTTGTACCTGCCAAAACAAACAAAGGGAACCCACAAAGAAAAACAATAAGATTATGATTAGTCCTATGTCGTTAGCCTAGACTCGGAGGTCAAGGAATGTGCAAACTGTGTCATTGAGATTAAACACAAAAGGCTAGTGTTTAATTCACTCAATGTTGGCTCTGATACCAACCTGTCACACCCCGATATTTCCACGTATTACTGGTGGGCCCGGTGGGGAGTATCGTGACGTAGTTGATATCATCATGGTCAATAATCACAGTTTAATTACACAACCGAAGTCTAAAAGTAATAATTATCCAAACCGATTTGAAAGTAACATAAAATATTACAAACGGGTTGTAAGATGGATCCACAGGCGGATCTAAGATAAAAAGAAATATTTTTCAACAGATTTAAGCATCAAAAGCTTGCAAGACTCTTTATTTGATACTAGGAGTAGCCAACCCATTTCGCTTAGTACCTGCACTTAACCTTTTTGGAAAATACGTCAGTTTACACTAGTAAATACAATTAACCGACACTTTTGAAAATATTTAAGAAAAGTGATTTAAATGCACAAGGTACAAATATTCTTTTATAACTTGTGATAATTATTAAAATAATCTTGTAAAAGAATTATATGTTTGTCATACATTCAGTAGCCCGGGTTAGAAGTACCGGGTTAAAGATTAATAGACACACCACATAATATAAACCCACGGCGAGTTATTCTCAACAAGCGGGTATATCTTTTTACATACGCACCGACAGGTGTATGCCTACACCCCGTACATAAGTCGTGGCCATTTCAATGAATGAGCCGAGGATATCCAGGACATGGTCATTAACCCCCCAAAGGCTTAAAATAAACAAAACAGATTAAACGGGTTATCTCAATGATTTAACCATTATTTGATTAAAGATTCAATACCCGACCAAGCGGTATTATTAAATACCGTATCCCAAGCCCGTATAAGGGAAAGTAAGTTAAAAGTATTTACCTGAGCAAAAATATAATTTTTATCCCAGCCGTATATCAATCAGCAAGTACAGATAGCTTTTACCGGGCTCCTAATCTGGAACGAAGGTTTTTAATAACCTATTAGATTCCTAACGGGTCTTATTTAAGTTATAACTTAGACCGGTTAGTTTCAAAGAAAGGTATACGGTTCAAAACACAAGATTAAGCGAAGACCGGATTAGAATGTGTTTTAGACCCAACAAGTATAAGGACTTGTATAAAATGGGCAAACTAAGTACATTATGGATTTTGAAGTAAAAATGATAAGGTTTGACCCGTTTCGGTTAATTTATGCAAACTAGTTACATAAACCGTACCGAACGTGAAAAATGCATAACGAGTAACCAAATGAGTCATATACAGGTTTCACAAGTTAATATGCTTAAAATATGTTATGATATCAGTAGGATACCTTCCATTATGCCCAAAACGAATTTAAAATCAAATTAAGCCCCGAAAGGGTATTTTGGTCACTTTAAAGTTTATAAAAGAGATTAAATAGTAATCTGAGGTTCTGGTCTAAAATAATCAGTAAAAATATTTATTTTAATAAGTTATATCAGTAAGATATCACATATATGTGAAATTTATCCTTTATGGCCAAACTATGCACCGTAGGGGCATTTTGGTCATTTCACATTTGTTAAAAGGGTCAAATTTGGAAATATGAGTTCAAAACTTTTACTTACTGTTAAAGTGTATAAATTTATCCATAACATCAGTAGGTAACAAGCTTTAGATGCCAAATATGGTTTTAAACCATACCATGCGCCTAAATCGCATAAAAGTCGGTATTTGACGATATTCGGGTTGAATAAGGTAATTCTGAGATTTTGATCAGCCTTTATTGTTTAAAATAACTTATTTAATATATAAAATCAGTAGAAAAAGGTTTGACATGTAAAGGATGTGTAAAACTCATTTTATTAGCGAAAAGGGCATTATCATCAATTACCGAGCCTATGCAAGAACTCTATGTTATGATCAGTTTAAAATTTAATAAAAATATCCAAAAATCTCTAAATATTATATTTCATCAGTGGGTAAAAGGTTTGGTGTTAAAATTTAGGTTTAAATAGGATTTATGTCGAAAATGCCGTTTAATTAATAAAAAGGCTTTCATTTACGATATTGTGCATAATTCTCATTTTAGACCATAAACTGATGTCAAACTTTTAGGTCATATTTAAATATCATTAATAAAGGTTTTTGTCCTCTCATATTTTCAAAAATCTCGTTTTAATATCAAAAGGGCATTATGGTCAACATTTAAGCGTTTAACGGAAACATGCAAATGATCTAGGATTTCTATGGAACCAAGTTGTATAACCTCAGAGGGTTATACTAACCTATAATATGGTCCTAAAGGGACCCTAAGGCATATCTAAAACAAGCTAAATCGGGTCAGAACTAAAAGTCAAAGCAAAAGTCTACTTTTGCGACTTTCGGTTCCGAACCGAGCCTAAAATCAGAATTGTCGGGTTGAACATGCCTAAACATGTTCTTATATTATTTACCAAGTTATTTTAGTGATTAAACATGTTCCATAACCTCTGCATTGCTAGTTATGAATTTATTTGCAAAAATAGATTCTGTTGACTTTTTATTAGTAAGTTTGACCCGACAATTAACCAAGTTAGAGTGGAAATCAGTAGGTGCCCATTTAAGGGTTTATTACCTACATAATTACCAACTCATAGCCACTTTTAATTCGAATAATGGTTGGACCATTAGTGATTAATCACTAAGTCAAAGCTTAATTACGATAGCTTTGACTTTTGGTCATTAAACTAACAAAACTTAAACTACAGAGGCTAAGAACACTTACTAGAGTACTTAGCACGAAATAAGAACTGAGGAAAACTTCTTAGAGCTCCAAGGGACTCCAGAGAATGAGTTGTGAAGAAATTTTGAGAATGTGCAAATGAACAATGAAAAACAAGTGCCTTATATAGCAAACTCCACTTCACAAGATCATTCCACATGCCCCTACATTGATCCCAGATATTACCAGGTGTCCCTAGTGCATGAAAAACCATTGGCATAGTCCCTGGTATCGAATTGAGGCATGCAAAGGCGGTGGAACTGGCTGAACATGCAGCTGTCATGTTTTTCTGCATCTGATACTTTTACGCGGGCCGCGTAAGACTTATAAGAAGTCTACGCGGGCCGCGTGGCACCTTTGTCACCGGAAAACAACTTTTAGACATTGCAGTTTTGGTCCTTGGTCCATAATAAGTTTATTTATGTTGGTGCACTGAATGTCTGATGACTACGTCTGAGTTGTATCTTAGGTCTAGATAGGATTGTTCGGAGCTTGGAAACAAGTTTAGTGAATTTAACATGTAATTTCGCTCCAAATGACTTTTAAGTCATTAGAAGCGAAATCAGGATAATATGTTAGATTGTAATTCCGCTCGTAATAGGGTGTTTGTGATTCCGCTCCTGATATAACTTAGTGATTTCGCTCCTAAGTGTATATAGGTGATTTCGCTCATGATGATCATGTCGTTTGGAGCGAAATCAGGAGCCTTATAAATAGGGGTTCGGCTGATCTCATTTGTAACAGTTGGAGCGGAATTAGGTCTTGGTGTAGGTGTCGAAACTCTGTCAAAATTCTGTCAGAAACACGTGTAAAGACTTGAAAAGAAGCAATAGAAAGATGTTAAAAGGATCCGAGCTGTTTGTGACTTTGTATACACTGATTCCGCCTTTGTATTCAAAGATGAACTACTTCTACTGACATTTAGGGTCACGCACACGGTCCAACAAGTGGTATCAGAGCACAGGACGAGGAGTTCATACCATAGCAGCTTGATTCTACTGGATTTTCTTATTTCTACTCACTTCTTCTCATATTTTTCTGATTTGAACAAGTTCCAATGGTCGGAATGGTCTGATTTTCGAGTATATTGTATAAAACATAGAATTAACAAACCCTCGTCCGTATCCATATCCATATCCATATCCATATCCTGAGCTTCAGGAAAGTGGTCTTCGGGTCCCAATGGGTTATGGCCCATTGGTTCTTCACTCACGTTCGCCGGATTAATCCAGCTCTGAAAGTAGAGGGTCGGGTCCTGAAAGGCACGGTGAGAACCCGAACGCTGCAATGGGAGGTAGGAGTGGCGCGAGTGGTCGGACTCGTTGTTCTGGTGGAGCCCGAATGGGTTGTGGTATGATGGTGATGAACTGAGCGAGACAGAGCGTCTCGCCGGCTCCAGGTAAGTCCTCCAATCCTCGTGGGGACTTGAGCTTAAAGTTGCTGAAGGAGTTCACCGGTGTGATGGCCCGGCCTCGTGATCATTTGGAGCAGTGATTGGCGCCTTGCCACATCCTCCTCTTCCTCTGAATCGGGGCGGCATTGTAGTTTGTACCTGCCAAAACAAACAAAGGGAACCCACAAAGAAAAACAATAAGATTATGATTAGTCCTATGTCGTTAGCCTAGACTCGGAGGTCAAGGAATGTGCAAACTGTGTCATTGAGATTAAACACAAAAGGCTAGTGTTTAATTCACTCAATGTTGGCTCTGATACCAACCTGTCACACCCCGATATTTCCACGTATTACTGGTGGGCCCGGTGGGGAGTATCGTGACGTAGTTGATATCATCATGGTCAATAATCACAGTTTAATTACACAACCGAAGTCTAAAAGTAATAATTATCCAAACCGATTTGAAAGTAACATAAAATATTACAAACGGGTTGTAAGATGGATCCACAGGCGGATCTAAGATAAAAAGAAATATTTTTCAACAGATTTAAGCATCAAAAGCTTGCAAGACTCTTTATTTGATACTAGGAGTAGCCAACCCATTTCGCTTAGTACCTGCACTTAACCTTTTTGGAAAATACGTCAGTTTACACTAGTAAATACAATTAACCGACACTTTTGAAAATATTTAAGAAAAGTGATTTAAATGCACAAGGTACAAATATTCTTTTATAACTTGTGATAATTATTAAAATAATCTTGTAAAAGAATTATATGTTTGTCATACATTCAGTAGCCCGGGTTAGAAGTACCGGGTTAAAGATTAATAGACACACCACATAATATAAACCCACGGCGAGTTATTCTCAACAAGCGGGTATATCTTTTTACATACGCACCGACAGGTGTATGCCTACACCCCGTACATAAGTCGTGGCCATTTCAATGAATGAGCCGAGGATATCCAGGACATGGTCATTAACCCCCCAAAGGCTTAAAATAAACAAAACAGATTAAACGGGTTATCTCAATGATTTAACCATTATTTGATTAAAGATTCAATACCCGACCAAGCGGTATTATTAAATACCGTATCCCAAGCCCGTATAAGGGAAAGTAAGTTAAAAGTATTTACCTGAGCAAAAATATAATTTTTATCCCAGCCGTATATCAATCAGCAAGTACAGATAGCTTTTACCGGGCTCCTAATCTGGAACGAAGGTTTTTAATAACCTATTAGATTCCTAACGGGTCTTATTTAAGTTATAACTTAGACCGGTTAGTTTCAAAGAAAGGTATACGGTTCAAAACACAAGATTAAGCGAAGACCGGATTAGAATGTGTTTTAGACCCAACAAGTATAAGGACTTGTATAAAATGGGCAAACTAAGTACATTATGGATTTTGAAGTAAAAATGATAAGGTTTGACCCGTTTCGGTTAATTTATGCAAACTAGTTACATAAACCGTACCGAACGTGAAAAATGCATAACGAGTAACCAAATGAGTCATATACAGGTTTCACAAGTTAATATGCTTAAAATATGTTATGATATCAGTAGGATACCTTCCATTATGCCCAAAACGAATTTAAAATCAAATTAAGCCCCGAAAGGGTATTTTGGTCACTTTAAAGTTTATAAAAGAGATTAAATAGTAATCTGAGGTTCTGGTCTAAAATAATCAGTAAAAATATTTATTTTAATAAGTTATATCAGTAAGATATCACATATATGTGAAATTTATCCTTTATGGCCAAACTATGCACCGTAGGGGCATTTTGGTCATTTCACATTTGTTAAAAGGGTCAAATTTGGAAATATGAGTTCAAAACTTTTACTTACTGTTAAAGTGTATAAATTTATCCATAACATCAGTAGGTAACAAGCTTTAGATGCCAAATATGGTTTTAAACCATACCATGCGCCTAAATCGCATAAAAGTCGGTATTTGACGATATTCGGGTTGAATAAGGTAATTCTGAGATTTTGATCAGCCTTTATTGTTTAAAATAACTTATTTAATATATAAAATCAGTAGAAAAAGGTTTGACATGTAAAGGATGTGTAAAACTCATTTTATTAGCGAAAAGGGCATTATCATCAATTACCGAGCCTATGCAAGAACTCTATGTTATGATCAGTTTAAAATTTAATAAAAATATCCAAAAATCTCTAAATATTATATTTCATCAGTGGGTAAAAGGTTTGGTGTTAAAATTTAGGTTTAAATAGGATTTATGTCGAAAATGCCGTTTAATTAATAAAAAGGCTTTCATTTACGATATTGTGCATAATTCTCATTTTAGACCATAAACTGATGTCAAACTTTTAGGTCATATTTAAATATCATTAATAAAGGTTTTTGTCCTCTCATATTTTCAAAAATCTCGTTTTAATATCAAAAGGGCATTATGGTCAACATTTAAGCGTTTAACGGAAACATGCAAATGATCTAGGATTTCTATGGAACCAAGTTGTATAACCTCAGAGGGTTATACTAACCTATAATATGGTCCTAAAGGGACCCTAAGGCATATCTAAAACAAGCTAAATCGGGTCAGAACTAAAAGTCAAAGCAAAAGTCTACTTTTGCGACTTTCGGTTCCGAACCGAGCCTAAAATCAGAATTGTCGGGTTGAACATGCCTAAACATGTTCTTATATTATTTACCAAGTTATTTTAGTGATTAAACATGTTCCATAACCTCTGCATTGCTAGTTATGAATTTATTTGCAAAAATAGATTCTGTTGACTTTTTATTAGTAAGTTTGACCCGACAATTAACCAAGTTAGAGTGGAAATCAGTAGGTGCCCATTTAAGGGTTTATTACCTACATAATTACCAACTCATAGCCACTTTTAATTCGAATAATGGTTGGACCATTAGTGATTAATCACTAAGTCAAAGCTTAATTACGATAGCTTTGACTTTTGGTCATTAAACTAACAAAACTTAAACTACAGAGGCTAAGAACACTTACTAGAGTACTTAGCACGAAATAAGAACTGAGGAAAACTTCTTAGAGCTCCAAGGGACTCCAGAGAATGAGTTGTGAAGAAATTTTGAGAATGTGCAAATGAACAATGAAAAACAAGTGCCTTATATAGCAAACTCCACTTCACAAGATCATTCCACATGCCCCTACATTGATCCCAGATATTACCAGGTGTCCCTAGTGCATGAAAAACCATTGGCATAGTCCCTGGTATCGAATTGAGGCATGCAAAGGCGGTGGAACTGGCTGAACATGCAGCTGTCATGTTTTTCTGCATCTGATACTTTTACGCGGGCCGCGTAAGACTTATAAGAAGTCTACGCGGGCCGCGTGGCACCTTTGTCACCGGAAAACAACTTTTAGACATTGCAGTTTTGGTCCTTGGTCCATAATAAGTTTATTTATGTTGGTGCACTGAATGTCTGATGACTACGTCTGAGTTGTATCTTAGGTCTAGATAGGATTGTTCGGAGCTTGGAAACAAGTTTAGTGAATTTAACATGTAATTTCGCTCCAAATGACTTTTAAGTCATTAGAAGCGAAATCAGGATAATATGTTAGATTGTAATTCCGCTCGTAATAGGGTGTTTGTGATTCCGCTCCTGATATAACTTAGTGATTTCGCTCCTAAGTGTATATAGGTGATTTCGCTCATGATGATCATGTCGTTTGGAGCGAAATCAGGAGCCTTATAAATAGGGGTTCGGCTGATCTCATTTGTAACAGTTGGAGCGGAATTAGGTCTTGGTGTAGGTGTCGAAACTCTGTCAAAATTCTGTCAGAAACACGTGTAAAGACTTGAAAAGAAGCAATAGAAAGATGTTAAAAGGATCCGAGCTGTTTGTGACTTTGTATACACTGATTCCGCCTTTGTATTCAAAGATGAACTACTTCTACTGACATTTAGGGTCACGCACACGGTCCAACAAGTGGTATCAGAGCACAGGACGAGGAGTTCATACCATAGCAGCTTGATTCTACTGGATTTTCTTATTTCTACTCACTTCTTCTCATATTTTTCTGATTTGAACAAGTTCCAATGGTCGGAATGGTCTGATTTTCGAGTATATTGTATAAAACATAGAATTAACAAACCCTAGAAAGAATCAGGTTAAAATTTGAAGTAAAAATGGTAAAAAAATAACCTAAAAACCTGATTTCGCTCGTAAAGTTCTTCGCTGTTTTCGCCCTAAAAACTTGATTTCGCTCCAAAAACAGACCAATTCTGATTACGCTCGTGAAACACAATTTCTAATTTCGCTCGTAATCAGGTCAAGTCTGATTCCGCCTGAAACGTATTATCTGATTCCGCTCTAAATCAGAGTATAGCTGATTCCGCCCGAAATTATCTTCTGATTTCGCTCAAAAACTGGTTCCGCTCGGAATTAGCTATTTGTCAAAAATCTTGAAAATTTTCTAAGTGTTTGCTGATTTTTCAGGTACGTGCAAGATGGATGATTTCAATCCATTTGATGATGTATTTGCATTTTCTGGAAATTCTGGAGATGATGCTTCTCCTAGTAACACCAACGAGAACACGCCAAACACAAAGAAAAAGTTATCGGATGCCTTGGAAGTTGAAAGTGCTTTCGGAACCTATAACAAACCCCCGAAGTTGATGGCTATAGAAGAATACAGTCGGTGGGCAAAGAAATTTGAAGATTGGTTGAGAGCCTTTGCTTTTCCTAGCTGGAAGAGTCTAAAAAATGGTTATGATGATGGAGGCAAAAGTGGCGAAAGTTTAACTACATCTGAGGAAATAGAATCGTTTGTTGCTGAGCAAAAATGTATTGCGTTGCTGTTTCAGTTCGTCAGAGAAGATATAATATCTTTGATCGAATACTCTAGTGCTACAGATCTCTGGAACAAATTGAAAAACAAATGTATAGGAAGCACATAAATTGTGAAAAACAAAAAGAAACTATTTAGAAAAGAGTTTGATTTGTTTGGTTGTTTAAAGAATGAATCAGTTTGTAAAATGATTGAGAGATTTGGGCATCTGAAGCTGGAACTGGCGAGACATGAAATTTCATATTCTCGAGAAGAGCTAGTCGACAAATTGTTTGATGCATTGCCAGATGAGATGGATTGGCAATATTATGCGTTGATGCTAAAGAATACTATCAAGCCACCAGAAGAGTTGACAGTAGACTTGCTGATTGAGAGACTTGAAAGTCACGAGTTGGAGTTAAAGAAGACACACAAAGTCAATCACTCATCTTATCAGCAGAACTTGGATTTGTATTATCCAAAGAGCATGATGCCAAAGAGTACATCTCCCAAGACTGCGTTTTCTGCTGAGAATGTCTCCACAACGAGCAAAGAAAGTCAAAGCAGTGGATATCACAGTGGGTCTTCATCAAATTCAAACCAGTCTGATGCAAAGAACTTATTTCAATGCAACATCGCTGTAGACTTAAAGAACGCTCAGAACTTCAGCGAGGAGTCTGCCAAACAACAGATGGTTTTCTTAGCATCTGTGCAAGAATCTTATGAAAGCCTTGTAGCAGGGAAGATAGGCAACACCAACCTGACGAAAGAAGATTATGATCAGATTGATCCTGAGGAGATGGAACTGATAGACATAAGGTGGTGTATGGCCAGTGCAGTTCGTCGAGCACAGCGTTTCATGGAGATAACCAGAAGGAAGTCAATTGGTGGACCATCTACCAAGTTGGGCTTTGACAAATCTAAGGTGACGTGCTTCAAGTGCAAGCAGAAAGGTCACTTTAAGCGTGAATGCCGGAATTCGTATGCTGATGAATCTGAGAACCCGTTCAAAGAAGATTACTACAAGAAAGCGATTTATCATCAGAACAAATCAGAGCCGCCAAGAATGAAGCAGATTGAAGATAACAAAGAAAAATCTAGAGCTCTTGCGGTAATTCACGACGATGAAGGTTTCGACTGGAGCGAGTTGTTACCTGAGGATGATGCGGTTGGATATGCATTCATGGCAAATTCTGAACCTAAACCTTGAAAAGACAGCAGAACTGAAGAACAAAAGTATAATCACAGAAAGCTGTTGGCCACGAACAAATTGATCAGATTATCTGGTATCTTTTCTGAGGCAAAAAGAGCAAAAAGATGGGATCCAGACAGAGAATGTTATCTTGACCCCTATGGAAACATTGCTATTGATCATAACACTCTTGATATAGAAACCATAATCAAAGAGTATAAAGTTGAAGATGATTATTGGCAGAAGAAATGGTGGGGAAACGGAGAAGATGAAGAGAAAAAAAAAAGGAGAAAGAAGAGAAAGAGAAGTCAAAGAAGATTGATACTGGGATCATTGACACGACACAGGAGTTGAAAGCTGAAAACATGGGAAAGATGGCTGACAAGGTGCTGGCTGCTAAGGCACTTGAGGTAGATTCTAAATCCGTTTCTGAGTCTAAAAGCCAGGCCAGTTCAAATGCGTCAACAACTGAGTCAGGTAAGAAGGTCAGTGGTGATGTTGACTGCAAAAATTGCATCAAGGAATGCAAGGTTTGTAGTACAAACACTTATCTCAAAGGTAAGAAGATTGAGGATCTGACTGCTAAAGTCAGAAGTGTTGAGGATCAAATTCTTGATCGTGACAAAATGGTGAAAGCTTCAACTGAACGATTAAAAGAATTAACTAACAAAATTGAAACTGATAAAATTGATCAAGAAAAGGTTAGGAAAGAAAATGAGAGGTTAGTTTTTGAAAATCGTCAGATCACTGAAAAATTTGAGAAACTTAAAAGTACGGTTAAAGATAATGATGATAGAAATGGTAAAACATACAAAGAAAATTGCCAATTGCAATGTGTTTTGAGATTAAAAGAGGAATTAATCAACCAACAACTGGATGAAATCGCTAAATTGAAACTTAAAGTTCAAGAAGCTGAAATTGAAAATGAGCGAATCCAGTTGAAGCTTAAGAGTTACAACTCCGCAAGCTTTATTTTGCAACACATTATTCCCAAACCCATCGGGAAAGACAAAGCAGGCGAAGATGTTTACTGTGATGGAACTGGGGTTGGGTTTCATCAAGTTCCACCACCAGTTTTAGACAATTATTCGAAAAAACAATCTGGGTTGGTTAATCTTGAGGAAGAAAATGAAGTGAAACTTCCTGATTCAATTGATGTGACATTTTCTTCATCATCATCTGATGATAGTGTTCAAACTGAGATTGTTAAAGGCATGGCTGAAAGTGTTTTGGATAGTGAGTCAGCTGAAGATGATGAATGTTTCTTGAACAAATACATTCCAAAACAAAAGTCCAAAAACAACTTAGGTGATGAACCGGGTCTTGTGATGTATAAGATGGCTGGATCTGATAAGTTGTATTCGGATTCTGAGTTTCCTCTGGAGAATGTAAATGTTTCAAAATTGACAAATGTGTTCAAAATGGTTGAAATTGATTTATCTGAAGTCAAAAGTTTAAAACAAACAAAAAGACAAATGAATTTTGAAAAAGATAAAGCTTACTACAAAAAGCCTGTTGTTCCACCGCGTTTTTATAACAACAATCGAAACAATTGGTCGGATGGATATCAGGGTGGTAAGAACTATCAAAGAAAGAATTTTCAAAACAAAAGGTTTGCAGAGAAGAAAGTGTTTGTGAACGGTTCAAGTTCACTTTTTGATGAGGAAAATGAAATTTTTTCGAAATCAAATGAAGAGTTCTTTGAGAAGAGGGCTTCACAACCTCAGTCTGAAGGCACAAGTCGGGTAGTTGATACTCGTACATGTTTTAGATGCAACAAAGTTGGTCACATTGCAAGAAATTGCACCAACTTCAAGCCTAAGACTGAAGTTGTTGAGAATCAAAAGAAGAAGGTTGATGCAAAAGGAAAAGCTCCAATGGTTGTTGAGAAAATTTTAAAAAATGAGAAATCAAAAGTCAAAATTGAACCTGTTAAGAATGTGGTAACTAAAAATGACAAGTTTTACAAACGGGTTGCATCACCTCAACAAACATGGAAGCCAAAAGTGGTTGAAAAGAAACCAAGTTCTTCAAATTCAAAGGTTTCTGAGAAAGAAAACATTCCAATTTCTTATGAAAATTTTGTGAAAAAGAATGGTTTATTGGAAAATGAGGTTAAAGTTGAAATTAAAGAGGTTGTGGATAACAAATTGGAAATGAATGATAAAAACTTTCCACCTCTTAAGTCGGTTGTAAAGTGTATTGATGAGATTAAGTTACCCGAGTCTGATGAGGCTTGGGCAGCTTATTTTAGCTAAACAAGTTTTGACTTGCCGGAGCTTCCTAGTTGGTAATTGTGAAGCATGAATCGACATCTTTATTGAATTGTTTTTGATATGTGCAGGAACTTCCGAGAACTATTTCACGATGGATTATGGATAGTGGAGCGTCTCGACATATGACAGGAAAGACTGCATTGTTGTATGATGTTAGAAATATCAATGGAGGTTATGTTGGGTTCGCTGGTAACCAAGGTGGTAGAATTGTTGGTGAAGGAACATTATCCAATGGGATTGTTACGTTTGAAAGAGTTAACTACATTGCTGAGCTGGAAAATAATCTGCTGAGTATCTCACAGATTTGTGACAGGATGTATACCACTCACTTTACTGACAAAGAATGTTTGATATTGAAGCCAGGATTTGTTATCCCTGAAGAATGGATTATCATGAGGGCACCTAGAGTGAATGATCTATATGTATTGGACATGAGTGTAGCAACTACAACTACTGGTCAAGCACATTGTTTTGTGTCTAGAGCAACAGAGAAAGAATCGAAGTTGTGGCATCGGAAGATGGGGCATATACATCTTAGAAAAATGAATCACTTGGTGCACAATGATTTAGTTCTTGGAGTTAATATCAAAGGTTTTAATCTGTAAGGGGAGTGCATCAGTTGCATTAAAGGCAAGCAGAAGAAAAAGTCACACCCTAAAAAGCAAGTCAATTCAGTTTCCAGACCGTTAGAGAGACTTCATATGGATCTGTTTGGTCCAGTAAACGTCAAAAGTATTACAGGGGATCTCTACTGTCTTGTGGTTACTGATGATTATTCCATATTTTCGTGGGTATCATTCTTGAAGTCGAAAGATGAGACTTTTGACAGTTTGATGGCGTTGTTCAGAAAGATTGAAAATCTGTACCAAAGGCGTATCAGAAGAATTAGAAGTGATAATGGTACTGAATTCAAGAACAACAAGATGGAAGAATATTGTGATGAAAGAGGTATATTGCATGAGTTTAGTTCTCCGTACACTCCGCAGCAGAATGGAGTTGCAGAACGTAAAAACAGGACGCTAATAGAAACGGCCAGAACAATGCTTGCTGATTCAAAGCTACCGATAAATTTTTGGGCAGAAGCAGTTTCCGCCGCATGCTATACGCTCAACAGAGTTCTCACTGTCAAGAAATTCAACAAAACATGCTTTGAGTTGATCAATAACCGCAAACCGAATTTGAAGTATCTTGAACTGCTCGGGTCACCCTGTACTGTTCTAGAGCCTTTTGGAAAGTTTGGTCCGAAGAGTATTGAAGGGATATTCATAGGTTATGCAAGTCCATTACGAAGAGTCTTCGTTCCAAGTCTGAAGCAGATTATTGAAGCTCCAAATGTTGAATGTCAAGGTTATACAATGCCGCCGCAGAATCCTGGAGATTCATGGCGTTTTAATTACGACAAGTTATGGGATTCGTTTGACATGATGGAAGAACCAGAAGAAGAAGATTTCTTTGATGAGTTGGATATTTTGCGACAGTATGAAGAATCGCAGGAAAGGTTCCCAGCTGAGTATTCAAGAAGATCGTGACAAGCTTTAAATGATGATGAAGCAGGTCCAAGCAATGCTGGTGAACATGATGATGTCCAACAGGATGAAGTTGCTCAAGATAATAAGACGGCACAGAATGATAATCAAGAATCTGAGAACATGCTAGTATTTGATCGTGGTGATTCAGATTCTGAGGGGGAGCAAATTCACATTTCAAGTCAAACAAACCCAGTCAGTGAATAAGGTGCAAATCAGAATGTTACTAATCTGGAAGGTGATGTAGATGTTTCAGGCGAAGTGATGCCACGAACTCTTTCATATCATCCGGAGGAACTGATCATTGGAGAATTGCAAACAGGAGTCCGCACTCGAAGACAGATTGATAAAGGGCTTACATGTTTTTATACAAAAGTTGCTCCTTTACAAACTGAATTCTCATTGAGTTGTTTTATCTTGCAGGTTGAACCAAGGACTTACAAAGAGGCGCTTACTGAAGATTCTTGGGTCAATGCAATGCAGGAGGAACTAAGCCAATTTGAAAAGTTGGGAGTGTGGAAGTTAGAGGATTTACCTGATGGTCAGAGGAAGATTAACACCAAGTGGGTGTTTAAGTGCAAGAGAGACGATAGAGGAGTTGTGGTTCGTAACAAAGCTCGACTTGTAGTCCAGGGTTTCTGTCAGCAGGAGGGTATAGATTTCACTGAAGTATATGCTCCAGTTGCTCGACTAGAAGCGATCAGAATCTTCCTGGCATTTGCATCTTGGAAAAACTTCAAAGTTTATCAGTTAGATGTTAAATCGGCTTTTCTCTATGGGAAGGTAAAAGAGGAGGTTTATGTCGGTCAGCCACCGGGCTTTACCGATCCACACCACAAAGACAAGGTATATTTGTTAGACAAAGCGCTGTATGGTTTACATCAGGCCCCGAGAGCTTGGTACGAGACATTGTCTCAACACCTACTAGCCAATAGTTTTATTCATGGAAAAGTGGATGCCACTCTCTTCACCAAAGAGGTCGACGGACATCTTCTGATAGTTCAAATATATGTGGAAGACATCATATTTGGGTCAACGAATGAGAATCTATGCAAAGATTTTGAACGAGTTATGAAGCAGAAATTTGAAATGTCATCGATGGGTGAGATGAAATTCTTTCTGGGTTTGCAGGTTGATCAACTACCCAAAGGAATTTTCATACATCAAACGAAGTACGTTCATGATATCTTGGAGAAATTTGGGATGTCAGGTTCTACTCCAGCAGCCACCCCATTAGCAACGAATCATGGGATAAACCCTGATCTCATCGGAGAGAAGGTAGATGAAACGATGTATCGTTCCATGATCGGTTTGCTGATGTATTTGACAGCTTCAAGACCCGATATTATGTATCCAACCTGCCTCGCAGCAAGATTTCAATCTAACCCAAGAGCATCGCACATGGTGATAGTCAAAAGGATATTACGCTACCTGAAAGGAACTCCTTCATTGGGGTTGTGGTATCCTAGAGAAGGAGATTTCACGCTTGAAGGGTATTCCGATTCCGATTTCGGATGCTGCAAAGTTAACGCTAAATCAACAACAGCGGGATGCCAGTTCTTTGGATCACGATTGGTCACCTGGCAATGCAAAAAGCAAACCTCTGTGGCTTTATCCACATGTGAAGCGGAGTATATATCTGCTAGCAGTTGCTGCTCTCAGATCTTGTGGATCAAGCAACAGATGCGCGACTACGGTTTGCAATTTCTAAACACCCCTATCTTTGTTGATAATGAGGCAGCGATAAACATTACTAAAAATCCTGTTCATCACGCTAAAACCAAACACATTGAAATTCGTCATCACTTCATTCACGATTGTTTTGAGAAGAAGTTGATACGAATTGAGAAAATCCACACTGATGATCAAAAAGCTGATTTACATACCAAAGCATTTGATAAAACTCGTTTTCAGTATTTGCTAAAACTGAATGGTATGAAGCTTTTATCGGTGTTGGAAGAGATTATTGGCGTTGATGAAGGAGACATTGTAGATGATGTTGAGAAGCAATCTGCAATGGTTTTGGTATTTAGGGGGAGGTATAGGGTAATATTTCAGAAAATACAAAAACAATAAAAAATGACAAAAATACAAAAACATGAGATATTTTCAAAATTTCCAAAACAATAGAAAACCAGAAAAGAGATTGTGTAAAAAGGGAAAATGATAGTACATCGGCTTGACAGTTACGGTATGCTAAAGAAATGGAATGTTTAAATGCGTTAAACAGTCTCGCTGATGATGTGCCGATAGGTTTTTACACATTTAGTAGGTTTGTTCGGGATATAAACTTAAATCTTACTTGCTTATTTCGTGGGGAACACTACTTGGATATATAGGTAACCCCTGAAATCTTGTTTGAAAGATTCCTTTTTATGATATACTAGGTTTTTATACTCAGTGATATCTGGGGTATTATTCCAGGACTTCTGCTGAATGGAAGTTCTGACCTAGTCCTCGAATAATACTTTCCGCAATGCTTGAAACATAGCATCACCCTCAGCATATATGATAAGACAATAAAATTGCTTAGCAATGTTGTTGTAAAAAAGATCCTCTAAAGGGGACACACCCACAAGTTGAGTCATGATCTCTCTGCTGAACGGTAGTTCTGACCACCTGAGCTCTCATGATTCTTCATAATTTATTAACCCTTTACAGATATCATTTGTGTTATAATTACCTGTAAGACTGAATATCGGGATCTGGATACGGGAGTATATTCAAGAGGTGGGACACACGTATAAGTTTAAGTCTCTAAAACACTAAATCCGTATCCTGGATAGATTGAAATTTGTGTGAGAATTTAAGTGGATCAGTATATCGACAATTTACGCGAATTGTTTAATTCTGAGTATGTAATTGAAGCTTAATGGTACTTGTGACTTGTCTGATAGCTGATATGATTCCCTAACACGCTCATCAAAAATATGTTTTTAAATAGTTTACTTTCATTTACTGCATTTTAGTTCTGTATTTCATTTCTAGTTTAGAAGTTTTTAAAAAAAAAATCCAAAAAGATTTTTCACTTCTACTTTATTTCCCGACAAACCAAAGTGGAGAGTTGATCTTCGGATTCAAAAGTTGAAAGCAGATGCAGGGAGTTTCTGGACTGGATGATGAGTTGTGAGCTAATCTTGATAAGTTTGAAAATTTGAAAAGTTGAAGCAAGTTCATTAATTTGAAACTTGTAAATTTTCAGAACAAATTGTACAAAATGTCAATGTGAATTATCTCAGATCAACCAAGGTCTTTAAGTTGGACTTTGTAGATTAATTGAGTAATCAGGGTCATTAACTTGGATCTGAATACTTAAGTGGATTTCTAACACTGAAGGTTAAAAGATAAGTTTGGATTAAAATTGTAATTGCCATATATCTTATATTTGGGTAGAGTGTATGCAGGTTTCAGGAATCCCCATTGCAATTAAAAAGTTAAAGTTTGAACCAGAATTAAAGCCCTAGCTGATCGAGAGGGGGAGTCTATGAAAGGGGAAGTCAGAATTCTGGATCAACAATCAAAGGGGAGTTTGAAGACAGAGTTGGAAAGAGACAAAGTCTGAAGACTCAATACCAAAGACTTCGTCAACATCCAAGGGGGAGTCTGTTGGTGCACTGAATGTCTGATGACTACGTCTGAGTTGTATCTTAGGTCTAGATAGGATTGTTCGGAGCTTGGAAACAAGTTTAGTGAATTTAACATGTAATTTCGCTCCAAATGACTTTTAAGTCATAAGAAGCGAAATCAGGATAATATGTTAGATTGTAATTCCGCTCGTAATAGGGTGTTTGTGATTCCGCTCCTGATATAACTTAGTGATTTCGCTCCTAAGTGTATATAGGTGATTTCGCTCATGATGATCATGTCGTTTGGAGCGAAATCAGGAGCCTTATAAATAGGGGTTCGGCTGATCTCATTTGTAACAGTTGGAGCGGAATTAGGTCTTGGTGTAGGTGTCGAAACTCTGTCAAAATTCTATCAGAAACACGTGTAAAGACTTGAAAAGAAGCAATAGAAAGATGTTAAAAGGATCCGAGCTGTTTGTGACTTTGTATACACTGATTCCACCTTTGTATTCAAAGATGAACTACTTCTACTGACATTTAGGGTTACGCACACGGTCCATCAATTTAACTTCTATTTATTGCACCTATGACCCCCATAGTTAACTTTTAAGGACCTTGGGTCATAAACTAACTCTGTTAACCTCCCGGTTAGTTGTACGATCACCCGAAAAATCTTGTTTTCTTCGAAACTTCACAAAATTAATATCCAATATTCTTGAGAGCTAAATAAACAATTATTACAATGTTTTTGGGTTCGTTAAAAGGTCACTCAGAGGTAACATTTAACATGTTGACACTTCTAACCCTTATTGTTGGTCCCAGTTTGGACTTAAAAGCTTCTTTTCACGTAATATGGCAAGTGATTTCAGTAGATGTGAAAAAGATGTGCGGAAATGGAAATCAGACTTTCAAGACACAAGACCTACAGAATTATCAAGTATATATCACTTTGAAACACAATAGTTTACAAGGTGATTGTAAGATTATTATATATTACAAATGAATCTTGAATTCTGTGGGTGAGAGGGCAATGGAGTTTTGTAGTATGTATGAATGCTAAGCTTAACTCATCGTCTTCTGCTTGGTGAGCCTTCTATTTATAGAAGGCTGGGTACATGAATAAACAATTATTTATTCATGCAATAAGTCCTGCAAAAAGTAGCCATTTGACATATTCATTGAATCCAACAGTCAAGTTACCTTTGTAATTGTAGGATCGTTTTCTGACCCGAACGAGTCGATCAGAAGAGTTTTTGCTCAATACGAAAGGCGGAAACAGACATATTGAGGTAATTCAGCTAGAAATACACTTTAAACTATCTATTGATTGATTTGACAAAGATTTACAGCGAGAAGACACTTCGTAGCACTTCGGCTCTCAATCCGGAAAGTAATTTCGTTCCAAATGACGAAGACAAGGCAACTATTTATAGGCAAGCTAATTTCGCATGAACTGGCTCAAGCGAAATCACATTTCACACGAAATAGTAATTTCGTGCGAAATTACCAAGCGAAATAACACTTTGTTATTTCGTGCGAAATTACCTTCAAACCTATTTTTGACAATTTCCTCGTACTACGTGCCCTGATCTATCTATACACATACAAGACTCGATACAAGACGAAGTCGACAGACGTATGCATCAACAGACTCCCCCTCGAATGTTGACGAGTCTTCAGTGTCGAGTCTTCAATCTTCAATCTTTATCAGTCTTCTTGAACTCTTTCCAAAGTATCTAACATTGTAAAGTATCCTCAATCTCTGTCTTCTTTTCATCTCCAGGATCTCGACATGGCTCTTATCTCACTCTAGCATGGACTTCAGACTCCCCCTTTAATTGTGATTGGGATCGCAGTCTGGCTTCCACAGGTTCAAGATCGTGACCTGGCTCACATCCTGCTCAGAATCGAAACCTGTCTAACCTGCACAATCTTAACCCAGAAATAAATTTCACAAATTTAAAATTTTACAAATTTATTCTCTGCTTACCACTTGTAGACACAACCACTCCATCATATGCAAATATCATACAAAATGATTTAACATTTTAATCTCTGATGTTACACTTGAAAAAAAAAACTTTTCAAACACACTTTCCCAAACCTGTTCGTCATGTTTAGCACTCGGAATTTTGAAAATCAGCTTTCCAACATCAGTTGTCAAAAATCTTTTTGAATTTTTCAAAAATTTATGCTAAAACACTCTGAAAATCTTTTTGGATTTTGAAATAAACGAAATGCAGTAAAGAAATATTTACAGACAATATTTTTGTGAGTTTGTGTAAGAGGATCATATCAGTTAATGAGACAAATCACCAACACTGTTAAGCTATAAACATTTTAAGTTCTAAACAATTCACTTAGATTGTCAGTATACTGATCCACTTAAATTTTCACACAAAGTTCAACTGTTTCGAGATACGAGATTAATGTTTTAAGCACTTGAACTTATTCGCGTGTCCCACCTCAGAATATACTCCCGTATCCAGATCCCAATATTCAGTCTTACAGGTGAGTATACCTAGATGATATCTGTAAAGGGTTAAATGCGAGGGCCATGAGAGCTCAGGCTATTGCTACCGCAAAATCAGAGAGATGATGGCTTCGACTTTTGGTGTGTTCCCTTTAGAGAATCTTTTCTTCAACAGCACATGATTAGCATTTTGCAATGTTTCATCATTTTTTGTACTGAGGGTGATGCTTTATTTCAAGCAAGCGAAAAGTATTATACGAGGACTAGGCCATTGCTTCCGCAAAATCAGAAGTCCCGGGATAATACCTCAGATATCACTGAGTATAAAGACCTAGTATCTCAGAAAGAGGGACCTTTCAAACAAGATTTCGGGGGTTACCCATATATCCGAGAGATGTTCCCCACGATATAAGTAAGTTTGAAATTTAGGTTTATATCTCGACACAATCTACTAAATGTGTAAAAACCTACTGGCACATCATCAGTGAGACCGTTTATCATATTTTAACTTTCCAATTCTTTAGCATGCTGTGATAGTCCACTGATGTACTATCATTTCCTCTTATATAAACAAAACTCATTTTCATTTTATCATGTTTTTGTTGTTTTTTCAAAATTTTAAAATGTTTTTGGATTTTCTGAAAAATCTTACTCCCCCTAAAAATCAAAATCATTTAAAAAATTTTTGAAAAACAAACTGTACAAGTAACGTAACAACTGATATCGAATCACTTCAAATCGCCATCCACTTGGCATAAACAATCAGAACTCCCCCTTACAACAAACTAATTTCCCATTATGATTTCAAAACACTTAAGTTTGTTTTAATCAAATGGTTTTTCCGGAAAATTAGTTTTGTTGATTTCATAAACCACTTGTAGGTTAGGGGATCAATTCATCACCTTGTTCTTTCATCTTCAACCTTTTGAAAAATATAACATTTTTCATTTCAATCAACAACTACCACTTGTAGAAAATCAAGTACAACTTAATGTCCCTGATTTACCACTTGTAAGATAAAACCCTTCTCCAACCACTTGAAGGTTTTCATCCACATAAAATACAAGAAAGATGCCGATACCTGCTTCACACTTACCAACCTGGAAGCTCCGGCAATTCATACTTTTTACATATGAAATACAGACATCCAAGCTTCACCAAACTTGGATGTTACCTCATAAAACTCTTTAACCCCTTTTACCTTTCCATCAACTATCTTCCCAAAAATCTTTTTAACATTCCCATTAAAATCTTTTTCGACATCAAATTCTTTCTTTTCAGAATAGAATTGACTCAAGATCTCAACTTTACCAACTTTTTGTTTAAAATTTTCAGCCCGCAATGGTGGAAAATTTACATCATCCATTGGCGGTACTGACGTTTCTATTTTTAGCTCAACTTGTGGCTCCTCTGACTTTGATGAATCAGATTCATCGCCAGATTTCACATCAGATTTCTTAACAACCCACTTCTGGTTGTCAAGATTTACTCTTCTCTTGTAAAATCTTTTCGAACATTCACCAACCTCATATGTTGAGTTTTTAAACACTTTGAATTTTTCAGTTGGTGGTTCGGTTTTGTCAACAATTTTCTCTTTGAGTTTAGAAACAACTTCCTGTTTTGTGTTGGTAGCCATTGGACAGTTCCAAGCGATGTGACCAACTTCTTGACATCTGTAACAAATTCTTGTCTCTTTTCTCTGAAAAGTTCCAATCTACTCAAATTTTTGTTTTTCATCAAAGAACTCTTTGTTTGTTTGCTTCCAGAATGAGCTCTTTTGTTCTTCTACAGAACTTGCTCCTGAAACAAATACAGTTTTTGGTATATAAGTTTTCTCATTTTTATGATTTTTCGGTGGAATAAAACCAAGACCTTTCTTTTTGTAATTACCGTTATGGTTTGGTTTCTTTTGAAAACCTGAACCAGAACTGTAACCCTTTTTCTTGTTTAAACGTTGTTGAACTCTTGAGGTGTAAGGTTTAGGTTTTTCATAAAGATTACATCATTTATTTCAGAAATATTAATTTCTGTTAGTTTGAAAACCTTATTGATCATTTCAGTTTTAACACCTCTTATTGGAAATTCTTCATCAGAATATAATTTGTCTGAATCATTCAAAGTATATGCCACTTTGATTGTTTCGTCATTCAAATTAGATCTTGATAACAGAAACTCTTTATTGTAAACCCGTTTGACTGACGACTTTGAACTGTCAACTGATGATGAACTCGAACTTTTGGACTCCGACTTTGACTCTGACTCCTCATCCTTATCCAACACCTGATCAACCACCTTTTTTATTAACTCAGACTCATGATCAGTGTCAGACGATGTGAACGTGACATCAATGTTTTCTGGTAAATCATCAGTTGTTTCGGACTTTAACTTTATATTGATAGCCTTTTTGACTTGCTCCTCATTTGGTTTTCTGGGAGAATAACCTTCCCAAATCGGAGGCGGACACTTGTTATAATTTGCACTTTGTTTCTTACCAGTATCCTTCTCTTCAGGCTTCTTGTCTTGAAATGCTTCAAAACCTGCAACAGTTGGATAAATTCTATCAATCAAATAATCATAACTAGAATAACTTTGCAGTAATCGTCTGATTCTTTCATTTTCTATCTTTTCTGTCTCCAACTCTTGCTTCAGCTTAGCACATTCTTCAATATAATGGTTAATGGCTTTCTGCTTTGTCATCATCACAGCATTCATCATAGTCAACGCATCTTCTCTTTCAGAATTCGTCTTTTGAAGACCATTCACTGTTCTGTTCAAAACATCATACGATTCTTTCACATAATTGAGATTGAACAATAAATTTTCTTTCATCTTATCTTGCTCACTCAATTTCTCATCTTTCTCTTCACATTGTTTGCAAGATTCCAAACACTTTAGACAAGGTTTGATTATTTCAACAATCTTTTCAACTTCGATTATCTTATCAACTTCAACCACTTTTTCAACTTCAACTACCCTTTCAGCAACTTCAACTTCCTTTACAGCAAACTCAACTCTTTCATTCTGTTCAGACTTCTCTTCCTGTGCAACAATCTCGCTTTTTACCTGTTTCTGATTCTTTGCTGCACGTTTCTCCTTCAGCTTCTCCACTCTATCTGCAAAATAAAATTGAAAACTTTCAGGAGATAAATGAGTTTTTGCAATATTAATATGCATTTCTTCCTCATCATCACTGTCATCAGTTGATGATTGATCAAATACTTGTGTCTGTTCTGAACTATCATCTGAAGAAACAAACTCTTCATCTTGACTTTTCTCATCACTGGCAAACGCTTTCATCCATTCCATCATTAAATCTGGCTCTTGAACTATTTGTGCAATGAGAGCTGCTACTTTTGAATTAGGTGGAATGTATTTGTCCCAACTGAAACCTTCTGCCACTTTTTCATCATCTTGATCAATTATGTCATAATAAGCTTTTTTATTTTCTTCTTCTATCATTTTAGCATGTGCAGTTTGTGGTTCTTTTTGTTGATACGGCTGATGAGCAACTTGTTGATATATGGCTTTCCGATAATAATCATTACCACCAAACGGATTCTGTGCTCCACTTGCTTCTCGATTTTTACATTCCCTCTTGAAATGTCCTTTCTCCCTGCATCGAAAACAAGTAACTTTAGATTTATCAAATCCCAAAGTAGAAACTTTTGCATCCAGGAAATCATCTCTTCCTGTAATCATTTTGAATTTTTCAGCTCTTCTCAAGACACTTGCTAAACACCACTTGATATCCATTAGCTCCATTTCCTCAGCATCTATCTGATCGTAATTCTCTTTTGTCAACATAGGATTTCCGAACCTTCCTGCAACCAACCCTTCATATGATTCCAAAACTGTAGCAAGTAACGACATATGACTTTTAGCCACCTCTTCAGAGAAATTTTGACCATTCTAAAGATGCAACGCAATGTTGCAATGCAAAATTTGACCATTACTGCTGTTTGAACTTTGAAACTAATGACTTGATGTAGATTCTTTCGGATTAACACTTGGATATGAAGAAAATCCACTGCTGCTGTTTGGACTTTGATTAACTGATCCAGATGAGTTTTCTGCACTAAAAGCAGTTTGGATTTTCGGACTTGCTTTGACATTCTGAACACTCCCTTTGAAGTACATTTTCACATCTTGTTGTGGACTTAGATTGTTCATTCTAGCAATCTTTTGTTGCTCAAGATCTTGTCCTTCAATCTTTTCAATGAACTGAGAAATTGTCAAACCATCCTATTCTCCAGTATTCTTTAATATCATCAAAATGTACCCCATTCTTTCTGAGGTAAAGCATCAGCTAATTTGTCAACCCATTCTTCACGATCTTTGTTGATGCTTAACAATGACATTGACCGTACTAAGTGACAATATATTTCGATCAATTTCTTTGTATCTTCTCCTGGAAAACTTGAAAATAAATCAAATTCTTTCTTTAACAATGATTTTTTACTCTTGATCATCTTCTCACTTCCCTCAAACTTAACTCGAAGTGCTTCTCAGATTGAACGTGAAGTCTTATCATGTTGAAGCAATACAAATATATCTTCTTTAATAGCTTGCTGGAGTAAACTGATCATCATCTTTTCTGCTTTGTACATGTCTCGTTCTTTATATGTAAATTCAAAAATTTTCTTTTCAACTCCCAAGTCTGTACGTGGTAGTACATACTTTTTCTCAACACACTCCCAAGACCTCAAATGATTAGCTTGAACCCAGTTTTCAAACCGATCTTTCCAACCATAATACTCCTCAATTCCCATGAGTTTCGGGGGTTTTTGCATTGTTCCGGTTTCATTTTCCATGTTCATGCTTTGAGCAATGGCAGCTGGAGTAGTCGGGGCAGTAGCAAATGTGTTATAGAATTCCTCTTCCATGTTTCGGTAACAAGTTTATCAAAATCAAACACTTTCAAACGAAATCAGTTTTCAATCGAAATAGTCTATTCAAGCGAAATACCCTTTTCAAACGAAATTACCTGCAAGACAAACTTCAAACGAAATAACAACTCAAGCGAAATCAGAATTTTCAAACGAAATAGGTAATTTCGTACGAAATAACCAAACGAAATCCGGTTTCAAACGAAATCAACTAATTTCGTACGAAATACTCAAGCGAAATACCAATCTGGTGCGAAATAAGGCTTATTTCGTGTGAAATACTACTGATGTCATCATTTCGAGCTGTTTTTGATCCAATTGAACAAGTTTTAGTTCGATTTTAAGTCTGAAACTTTCAAGGGTTTGTTAAAACACTATTGCGCGTATAATATGTGAAATTCAAGACATTTTGACCAAGATTTCACGGTCAATTTTGAAAAGAAGGTGTAGAAAACAGAATTTTAAGCTGAATTGGTAAGAACTCTTCCTCCTGAGCTCTGATACCACATGTAGGATCGTTTTCTGACCCGAACGAGTCAATCAGAAGAGTTTTTGCTCAATACGAAAGGTGGAAACAGACGTATTGAGGTAATTCAGCTAGAAATACACTTTAAACTGTCTATTGATTGATTTGACAAAGATTTACAGTGAGTAGACACTTCGGCAGCACTTCGGCTCTCAAACCGGAAAGTAATTTCGTTCCAAATGACGAAGACAAGGCAACTATTTATAGGCAAGCTAATTTCGCATGAACTTGCTCAAGCGAAATCACATTTCACACGAAATAGTAATTTCATGCGAAATTACCAAGCGAAATAACACTTTGTTATTTCGTGCGAAATTACCTTCAAACCTATTTTTGACAATTTTCTCGTACTATGTGCCCTGATCTATCTATACACATACAAGACTTGATACAAGACGAAGTCGACAGACGTATGCACCAATGGTAATCATGATATCCAATAATGTCAAGTTGCTTCGGTTATTGTGGCAGGATAGAGCTGATTTTTAGGCAAGTGGGGTATTTATCAGAATTTCTGATAAACCACTTCATCAGAAATTCTGGTGAACAAATCATCAGAAAATCTGATGATCAGAATGGTCAGAAACTGATGATATTTCATCAAAAATATCATCAGATCCATCAGAAATGACCTTCTCTGATAATCTTCTTCAGCTCTTGATCAACTTGTGATTCTTTGAAGTAGATGCTGTTCATTTCAGTTGTCCTATCTGATCTTCTTCTTCTTCTTGTGATCTTCAGGACTGTTATCTTCTTCATAGATCCAGTTGAATCTGATTTTCTTCAATACTTGCAAATAAAGTTTACTAACAGTTTCCCCCTAAGTATTGTAAGAAAATGAACTATCTCTATGTCTAACATAAACAACTTTCAACTAATCCTTGAAAAGGAAAAAAACTAAGTTTAGAAACATAAAACATAATCAAACCAACCATTGTTCAAAAATAGACAAAAAAATTGTTTTCAAAAACTGAAATTTAATCTCATCAATTCATCAGTTGATCTTCACTCCACTTCTGTATTTGTCTCCTGGTTTCAGCCTTTTCTTGTGATCAATTGCCTTTTGAGTTTCCTTGTATATTTCTTTGTACCATCCTCTGGATTCCATCCATTTATCAATGCAATCTTCAATTGTTTTTCTCAGCTGTTCATTGTTCTTTCCCTTCTTTTTGAGCTGCTCTTGCTTATCATTCATGTAGTTCTTTATGTATTTTAGAGTTTGATTTGAATACTTGCATATTTCACTGATTCTGAATAGAGCTTTCTCATCATGAGCATCTTTGAAGACTACACACATTTATGGTTTGTCAAAGATTGCTCCAGTTCTTACTAGTTTAGAAGGAATTTCAGCTGGAATTGTGTTGTTGGGAGGAGGTAACAGCACTTTGTTGCTATACTCAAAATTGATACACAGATCAAAGTCTTTTAGTGCAACCCTTTTATATAACTTTGCTCCTGCACTTTTGAAGCTGTCAAGGGCTCTTCTGATCACAACTGAACCACTTTTATCTCTATCAATGATATTCTTCATTTTGACTATGCCCATTGGGTGAATATCATCAGCCAGATTTCCATCAGTAACCTTTTGTTCACTGTTATCTTTTCTGATCAAGGTATACTTGTTCTGTCCTTCATTGCCTAAGATACCTCCTCCAGTGGTCAAAGTATCGATTCTTTCAATAGATACTATTGGATTGGTCATATGTTTGTGCAGAATTTCCCAGCTTCCATTGTTCCTGATTTCAACAATACCTTTACTCATTGGAGAGAGTGGCCTCTTTGGGTTGTCTTCTAGACCTTTCCAGTAGTAGTGCTTTAGATGTTCTTCAGGGTACATAATTGTGTGTAAATTACCTTTAAGCACTTCTATTTCTTTGATGTTTCCATCTGAATCTTCTCTCATCACTTTTCTTGGCCTTTTTGAGGAGGTCACTTCATGTTCCATTTTTCTCTTCTCTTTTGCATCCATCTTTATGCTGAACTCTGTTTCTCCTGTGAGAGCTGTGGAATAAGACTGAACTGGAACAGGTTCTTTCTGTTGGACCCTTGAACTATCTGGCTTTGGAATGTTTGGTGGAGGACCCATGAGTAACTTTAGCTTACTAGGAGGGGGACCCATGGGTTGCTTCTGTTTTTTGAGTTGTTGGAGTTTCTGATTGTTTGGTTTGATCTTGTTGAATGGTTTCTGGTTGTTGTTGAGGAGTTTCTGACTCTCCTACTTGTTTATCTTGTGGAATTGGGGCTTTCAGTTCATGAACATCAACTTTTGCCAGTCTGGCAACATTATACTCTAACCTCTTTACTAATAGATGAACATCAGCAAGAGCTAGTGTATTTGATTCTTCTTGTTTCTTCATTCTCTGAAATTTCAACTTCTTCTGATTTTTCTGTGCAGACAATTCCACTATCATCTTCTCAAGAGCCTCAGCCATGCTGCTGTTGTTGGCTCTGAGGAACTGAATTTCTTCAAGGATTTTTCCTGAACTTGAGCTTTCCCCAGCACTTGCAACCTCAGCCATCTGTTTCTTGATTTCTTGCAATTCATTGAGAGCTTTATTGAATTCTGGTGAGTTCTCTTTGTTTTCTGATGACTTTTGTAATTTGTTGAGGGCTGCAGAGTTTTTTTCTGTTTGCTTCTGCACAGCTTTGACAGTTTCTGATAATACTTTGATGTCTAATCTTTGATTTTTGATCTCTTCCAATATCAGATCAAGCTTATCTTCTGTGGCTGTTTTCTCAGTACAAACAACAGTTGTTTCTTCAGGTTCCTTATGTAGTTGTTTAGTTGACATAGATCTATGTCCTTGGGTAATAAGAGGAACAACAGATGTTCCAACATTAGCAGAAAACACATTCTCTGCTGTTCTGAGGTTAAGAGGATTGAAATATTCCATATTCTCTATACCCTCACCAGAAAATTGAAACACATTCAAGTTCTGGTTTTCCTCATATCCTTGAACCTTTTCAGGTTCTTCATGAGTTGTTGAGAAACTTTTAATTTTTTCATCCAGGTTTCCTTGATCAGTAGACTGAGCTCCACCTGTTGCCACCACATTTTCCTCTTCAGAATCTGATTCAGAAAATGGGTCTTTGGTTCCACTCACATTTTGTTTTGTAGGAACAGTGCCTCTATGTAAAATTTCATAATTTCCTTGAATTGAATCATCAGAATCACTCTCAGAATTATGAAATATATTGAGTTTAGAGTGGTGTGCACCTGTTTCTCCCATATGTGAGATTTCAGCATGATGTTCTTCTGCCACAGGACTCATGTTCACATCTTCATCAGCTGGGTGAGGATCTGATTCACCCTGCTGCTCCATTCTTGGTGTACTTGACTCTTGTGCATCATGCTCTATGGGGGACACACTTTCAAAAACTTCCCTGTTTTCTGGCTTTTTGCTCAATATCCTTAGATATTCTGCTCTGTAAAATGAATCTTCTGGTATGAGATTCATCATTCTTTCTGATAGAACAGGCACATCATGATCTGACTTCCAAGACCCTCCAGCATTCCAAGGTCTCATGATTTCTGTGCTCCACATATTTTCTGATGCTGGAATTTCTAGATTCCTTTCAGAAAATGCATCAGAAATTATGATTGACAGAAATCTGGGAAAAGGTAGATGAGAATCTATCCTTCCAGTGTTAGTCAGGATTGATCTTCTGATCAGATTAAATATTTCTGTTTCGAAATCAATATTCAATCCACTAATGAGACTGAACATAACTGTTAGAACATTCATATTTATCTGATATGTACCTCCAATTTTTGATGATAGACACTTGTTCAAAATTTCCATTAATACTTGCCAGAAGGCAGGTAGCTGGTTCCTCTTGAATTCATTGATTTTTGAGATATTTGTCTTGTAACCCATTACTGCATCAAGTAGTGAGAACATAACTTCTTTTTTTGGTACATCTTCATAGCTTTGGCTTAAGGGTAGTTCCAAACTTTCCCTTAATTTCTCAGGTGAGATTGTAATGAAGATATCTCCCCATACATGTGCGGTTAGCTCGGTTTAATTTGAGAGTTTGAGAGTCTTTACAACTTGCTGTAAAAGCTTTTCTGGTACCTCTGTAGTCTTTGTGAGAGCTTGAGCTATTGGACATCTGGTTAGGAATTCAATTAGAATTTGACACTTTGCATCATATTCTCTAATATCATTGTTCATTGCTTCATTGTTGCTCTTTAATGGAAGAAATTCTGCTTCAGTGATGAAAGGAACAGAGTGTTCAATTGGTGGCATATTGATGTTGATGGCAGCCATTGAGAATTTGAGTTTTTGTTTCGCAAAAGGGTTTTTAGGGTTTTGAGTTTGAAGGTTGAAGGTGGAAGTCTCTGTTTTTGAATGAGGTATTTATGATATTTTGGGACAGAGATCTTTGAGTGTTTTCCGTAGGATGTTTGAGTTCAAGGTGGTTAATGACACCTTAATGATAATTTTAATCCGTTTGTGAAACAAACGTTTTTGAAAACCTTTGGTTTATCTCTAATTTAATATCAATGAAAATAAGAGATTCCAAAGATTTAGTGGATAAACACTGATGTCCAACTTGCACCTTTTCTTTATGTGAGACCCCTTTTGTTTCAGAAGGTCCAATGAAACTACTTTTGAGATTGTGTATCTTCCCAAATTTTCCTTTTGATGATTTATATCAGAAAATCTTTGAATAAAACGTTTGAGAGTTGGTTTTTCTTCATATTTCATCAGAATGCATTTAATTCATTTTCAGAGATTGAATCAGCAATTTTTTTTAGATGAGATGGAATAAGTAGAGTTCCGAGATTTTTACTTACATTGCAGTTCTGAACTCCACACCTTTGTTCTGATATTCAGGAAGTGTTTTTCATACAACTTGTTCAGTCCTCAGAAAAAAAATATTTTGAAAGAAACTTATTTAAAAAAAAGATTTAGATGGTTATAAGTTTCTTTGAATCTGGTTAAAGGTAGTGTTTTCTGGTGTATCTTTCTGTTGATTTGTCAGACTTCCTGGTTGCCAAGAGATTTTTTCTGATAAAAAATTGATTTTCTGATATATTATCAGATTTTCTGAGCTTCTCCAAATCTATCAGATTTCATTTGAGTTTTACCAGATTTTCATTGTTTTTATCAGACATGTTGTTTTAGTTCCCCCCCCCCCCCCAAATCTATTGTCACGTTTTTGTGTTTTTTATTTAAGTAGATAATCAATAAAGAAAAGAAAATATCATTAAACAAGAAAAAGAGAAGAAAAAAAAACAGATAAAACAAGTAAACTACAGCTACTCCTCCTCCAGCACGTTGTACATACACTTCACATATAACCAGAGACTGGTTATTCGACCAGTGTGATTCGTTGATGGGACCAGGGTAGGATCACTTATGTTTTCTTGAAGTGCCAACTCGGCCCTTGGATACCAGCTTCTCACTCCTCCGAAGTCCAGCTGACTGGTAATCACCTTGGTTACGAATCGAGGGTAGATCAGAAAAGGTTGACAGTCGTGAATGTTTGCTTCTAGGTCTCTCATGAGAAACTTAGAAAACTTGTAAGGTTTTTCCTGTACAACAACATGAATCACCTCCATCATCCTATGAGACAACTTGTTGAAGTGTCCAATCTTATTAGAGAAGCAGACACTGAGCTGTGTCACCAAATACTGGAAAGGTGGTATAAAACCAGATTTGCTAACCTGCCTTGACAAGTTGTATGTATGATAGCCCATTTCTGTCAAGGTCTGTTGCACATCTGCCTTATCCAGGAAGGTGTTTTCTTGATCATTACCCAGTCGGAGGACATTTCTGAGTGTTTCCTCCTTTAGGGTAATTCTGACCCCTATAACCTCACTCTCTATCCACATGGAAGTGCCACTGAAAATGATTTCAGAGTTCCACCAGAATTCTTGAAGAAGTTCTGTATAGATGGTGACATGTGTAGATACAGCGAAGCCTAAGGGACTTCGCATGATCATGTTATACACATACCTGCAGTCCTCCCATGCAGGTCCTTCCAAGTTAGACCTAAGTCTAAGATTATGTTGGCTGTGAAGAGGGAGAGGGAATTGAGTTACTTTCATTATTTTTGGGCGACCCATTTTAAAATAAGAAATTTATGATGAAGAGCTTTTGAAGAGAAGTTTTGTTAGGTGAAGAAAGTCTTTTTCAGTTTGTTAATATTTATAGGTGAAAGTGATAGAAGTGCCATAAATATTATTAACAGCCAAAGTTCCAAAGAATTTCATTTTCATTTCAATCTCTTCAATTAAGACGATATATGTTGCAGTGAGAATATGACAGTCTACAAAGCCCCTATGTGTGAGTAAGCATTGAATAGCTAGGCGGCTACTTTCATAGCTCCTAATCATTTTAGTGCCTACGTGTCTCTTAAACTTCTTATGAAAAAATGACGTTGCATGCATTGGTAGTGTAAGAAAAAAAAATTCAATAATCTGCAAAAAATTTCTTGTGAAGGTTGATTTTCTCTACTGTATTGAATTTTATCTTAATGCATGTTACTTTTCCCCCTTTTTGATTTTTTTTATAATTTAAAAGAAAGAGAGAAAAAAAATACAAAAACTGACTATACACATATATGAATTTATACAATATGTGGGATATGCATGAAGATGGAAGTATATGATGATTACTGATCATTCTGATGTTTCAACAAGGTTTCTGATTTCATATCAGAATTTCTGATAATTTCATCAGATTTTCTGATATCTCTTCAGATTTTCTTGATAAATCATCATTTACTGATGATTCATCAGATTTTCTGATGTTCCATCAGATTGATGGATTTCTTTGTCAGAAATCAGTTGAATTGTTCTTTGATTATCAGAACTTTGATGTTCATCAATTTGGTTTTCAATTTGTGTCCTTGTGTTTTCTGAAAAATCTTCATCATTTAAATTAACCATGCCAAGTTTGCTGATCAAAAAATTGTGTCTCTTTTCATCAAGAGGTTTTGTAAAGATATCAGCAATTTGGTTTTCAGTTGGAACAAAATACATTTCTATGTTACCTTTCTCCACATGATCTTTTTTGAAGTGATATCTGACATCTATGTGTTTGGTTCTTGAGTGATGAACTGGATTTTCTGTTATTGCAATTGCACTCTTTGAATCACATAGGATTGGTATTTTTGTCAGATTTACTCCATAATCTCTTAGTTGAGTTTGCATCCACAGCACTTGTGAACAGCAAGTTTCTGCTGCTACATATTCTGATTCTGCTGTTGATGTGGCAACACAGTTTTGTTTCTTGCTTGCCCAACATACCAATTTTTCTCCCAAGAGTTGACAAGCACCAGATGTGCTTTTTCTGTCAATTTTGCACCCTGCATAATCTGCATCTATGTATGCAATTAATTCAAGGTTTGTATCCTTAGGATACCAGAGACCATGTTCTGATATGCCTTTTAGATATTTGAAAACCCTTTTTACAGCTTTTAGGTGGGATTCTTTAGGATCACATTGATATCTGGCCAGAAAGCATGTTGCAAACATAATATCTGGTCTACTTGCAGTTAAATAAAGCAATGACCCTATCATCCCCCTATAGGTTTTAATATCTACGCTTATTCCACCTTTATCAGAATCTAATTTGTTCCCTGTTGCCATGGGAGTTTTTGAAACAGAGCAGTTTTCAAGTGAGTATTTTTGTAGAATTGTTTTCACATATTTTGATTGACTCAAAAATATTCCATCAATTCTTTGTTTTACTTGTAAACCCAAGAAAAAGGTTAACTCACCCATCATACTCATTTCAAAGTGGCTGGTCATTAACTTTTGAAACTTTTTACAGAATTTTTCATTTGTTGATCCAAATATAATGTCATCAACATATATCTGGACCAACAAAGTATGACCTTTGTGTGTTTTGAGGAAAAGTGATGTGTCAATAGTACCTTTAGTAAACCCAGAATTGAGTAAGAAGATTGATAGTGTTTCATACCAGGCTCTAGGAGCTTGCTTCAAACCATACAAGGCTTTGTTTAATCTGTAAACATGATTTTGAAACTTTGGATCAACAAAGCCTTCTGGTTGCTGTACATAAACTTCTTCCTCAATTTTACCATTCAGGAAAGCTGATTTTACATCCATTTGATAAACTTTGAAATCTTTGGATGCAGCATAAGCAAGAAAAATTCTTACAGCTTCTAATCTAGCTACTGGTGCAAAAGTTTCATCATAATCAATACCTTCTTGTTAACAATAACCTTTGACCACTAACCTTGCTTTGTTCCTGGTGATTATGCCATTTTCATCAGATTTATTCCTGAATACCCATTTTGAGCCTATGACAGATTTGTCATTTGGCTTAGGTACCAGATCCCATACCTTTCTCCTTTCAAACTGATCAAGCTCTTCTTGCGTAGCTTGAATCCAGTCTGAGTCATTTAGAGCTTCTTTGACAGATTTAGGTTCTATCTTGCTTAAGAACCCAGCAAATGCACACTCATGTGCAGTTGCAGATCTTGTTCTCACACCATCTGCTGGATTGCCAATGATGTCAGAATGAACATGTCCTTTGATCCATTTTAACTTGTTGTGAAAAGTTGTTGGTTCTGATGGATTTGAAGTTTCCCCCTGAACAACTTCCTCAGTTGTGTGTAGTGTATCAGAATTTCGATTTTCTGATGTACTACTCACTTGTTCTGCAGGGTTAGTACATGAAGTATCTATTGATTTGTTTTTGAAAGAATTATCATGTTCTAAGAAATCTTCAGTTATCATTTCAAAGAGATGTTCATAATTTTCTTGTTTGTTAGAAAAAATTATTTCTTTCATGTATTCATCAGAAACCTCTGTTTCTGATGAGTCATCAAATGAAACATATAGACTTTCTCTGATTGTCCTTGTGTTGAGAATAAAAATTCTATATGCTTTTGAGGACAAAGAATAACCAAGAAAAATACCTTTTTCTGCTTTTCTGTTAAATTTTTCAAGGCTTTCAAAATCATTGAAAACAAAACATCTACAACCAAATGTATGTAAAAATTTTACACTTGGAATCCTTCCATTAATAATGTTGTAAGGTGTTTTGTTTAGCCTTTTGTTGGTTAGGGGTCTGTTTTGGCTAAAACAGGCATTTGCTATTGCTTCTGCCCAAAAATGAGTGGGTATTTTAGCATAAGCAAGCATTGTTCTGGCAGCTTCTACTAAGGTTCTATTTTTCCTTTCAACTACCCCATTCTGTTGAGGTGTTCTGGGAGTAGAAAAATCATGAGAGATTCCTTTACTTACAAGAAAGCTCTCAATTTTTGAATTCTTAAACTCTGTCCCATTGTCTGATCTGATCCTTCTGACTGTTTGTTTTCACAGATTTTCAATTTTCTTGATAGAGTTTAAGAAAGAAAAGTGAAACTCCAGACCCTTGCTTGCTAGTTTGCTTAGGTTTTTGAAATTTAAGTGGGCTAACCTTTTATGCCACAACCAACTACTTCCCTTGTTGATTTTTGAAAATAAACATAATTTTGGATGTTCATTTTCTTCTTTGAAATCAAAATAGTATATTGATTGTCTTATTCTTTTTCCACTTAAATAGATTTTATTATCATCCATACCTATCAGCAAGCATTTTTCTGGTAAAAAGGTTACCTAAAAACCTTTGTCACAGAATTGACCACAACTTAGCAGATTATACTTTAAGCCTTCAACATAGGCTACTTTCTCTATGGTCAAACATCCATACCTTATGCATCCATATCCCATGATCCTCCCTTTTACTCCATTTCCAAAATTTACCATTCTACCCAGCTTTGGAACAAAGTTGCTGAGTAAGCTCCTGTCCCCAGTCATGTGCTTGGAGCTTCCTGAATCGCAGTACCAGATCTGCTGCACATGATGGTTCTGATATGGAATGATTAGAGGGTTTTTGGTACCCAAGCTTGCTTGGGTACACTTTCTGATGAGATTTTAAACAAATTATTTTCTCTTATTGGCCTTTCATCAGAAATACAGTTATATGCTGAGCCATAAACATATTTTACATTTTTCTTTTGTAGATGGTGTTGAACAAGCTTCAGTATGTCAACACACATACAAGATTTATCACAATTTTTTGATATTCTTTCTTGTGATGGAATGAGTGTATAATTTTGAAAAGATAAGTGAACTGCTTCTGGAGTTTTTAAAGATTCTTGTTTGCATTCACTTCCTTTTGGTTTAAAGTTGGGTTTTTCAAAAGAGTATTCAGAACACGTTGACTTGCAAGATTCATAATCAGATTCTGATGAAAATTTATCAGAAATCTGATGGGTTGCTTTTACAAAGACAGTGGGTTTACTTTCTCTTGTTTTTACATATCCTAAACCCTCTCCTTTGTTCTTTGGTGTGGACTCAATGAAGTTTATGAATTCTTTGGCTTGTTGAAAACCTCTTACATTAATTTCTTTATCATTGATTTTCTTGTAAAGATCTTTTCTTTCATTTTCATAGAACTCAATTTTAGCTCTTTGATCTGAACTTTCTTCTATAAGTATTGGTTTTCAAGAATGATTTTATTCATGGTCCTTTGCAACTCATCAGATTTTTTAATATCTGATTGATGTTTATCTTGCAGATTTAGAAAATCTGACATGAGCTTGTTTAGTCTGTGTTCAAGATCAAGATTGTCTAAATTTACCTGTTGTTCTGAAGTTTCTGGTATGCCATCAGAAAGTGCCATGAGGCAGAAGTTAGCCATTTCTTCTTCTTCTTCTTCTTCATCAGAAGAATCATCAGATAGCCATGTATCTGTCCCTGCAATTAGACTGACTTGCTGCTGCTTCTTAGCTTCTTCCAGCTTCTTCTCATAATAAGCAACATCTTTCAGCTTCTTGGTCTTGCATTCTCATGCATAGTGACCTCTTTGCTTGTACTTGTAGCACACAACTTTAGCCTTCCCCTTATCCTTAGATCTACCTTCCTCCTTAGATCTTCCATCCATCCTCCCTCTGTCACTTCTCTGGTATCTCTGGCCTCCTCCCCTCATCCTCAGCTCAAATGTTTTGGTGAGCAGTGCTATTGCTTCAGCAAAAGCTGAAAAATCTGATGATGTATCAGAAATTTCAAGATTTTGGCTGTTTGATGGTTGTGGATCATTGGTAGGTGGTGTTCTTTGTGAGTTTGAGATAAGAGCTAAAGACCCCCCTCTTTGAATGGTTTCTTCAAATATTTCTTCCTCTCTGGGGATCAAGATGCTGTATAAGTCATGAAGACTCATATTTCCTAGTTATAAGGTTGAGGACAAAGTCATGGTTAGACTTCTCCATTCTCTAGGTAAAGCATATAGAAATTTTATGTTTCGTTCATCATTTGATTTTGTTATACCAAATTTCTTTAGCTCATTCAAAAGTTTTGTAAATCTTTGATATGTCTCATTTAATCTTTCATTGGGTAAACTTTTGAACCTCTCATATGAGGAAACATTGTTTGTTCTCTTGTTTCTTTTCATCCTTTCTCCTCCTTCATAAAGATTTTCCAACTGATCCCATATTTCCATAGCTGATGCACATGCATCAACTTGTGAAAATATGTCATTGGGGATGACCATTATTAAAAGTGACTTTGCCCTTTCATCCCCAACCACCAGTTCATTGTCTTCCGCACTCCAGTTAATTTCACTTTTGGGAGCATGGGAGGAAGGGATTGCTGGTGATTGGTCAGTTGTTGGAATAGCTGGTATTTCAGTCATTGGTATATGTGGACCCCTTTCAATGGATTGAAACAGAGCTCGGTCATGACCATTTAGGAAATTGACCATCCTGATTTTCCATTGGGGGTATTCCTCTCTGACCAGAGTCGGAGGTTTAGACATAGAACCAATGTTAAAAGCATTATTCCAGGATTGAAAGCTGGCCATATTTAGAGAAAAGAAGATCAGTGATTGATCGTTTGAAAATAGTTTATTCAATCTGCTCTGATACCAATTGTTGGTCCCAGTTTGGACTTAAAAGCTTATTTTCACGTAATATGGCAAGTGATTTCAGTAGATGTGAAAAAGATGTGCGGAAATGGAAATCAGACTTTCAAGACACAAGACCTACAGAATTATCAAGTTTATATCACTTTGAAACACAATAGTTTACAAGGTGATTGTAAGATTATTATCTATTACAAATGAATCTTGAATTCTGTGGGTGAGAGGGCAATGGAGTTTTGTAGTATGTATGAATGCTAAGCTTAACTCATCGTCTTCTGCTTGGTGAGCCTTCTATTTATAGAAGGCTGGGTACATGAATGAACAATTGTTTATTAATGCAATAAGTCCTGCAAAAAGTAGCCATTTGACATATTCATTGAATCCAACAGTCAAGTTGCCTTTGTAATCATGATATCCAGTAATGTCAAGTTGCTTCGGTTATTGTGGCAGGATAGAGCTGATTTTTAGACAAGTGGGGTATTCATCAGAATTTCTGATAAACCACTTCATCAGAAATTCTGATGAACAAATCATCAGAAAATCTGATGATCAGAATCGTCAGAAACTGATGATATTTCATCAGAAATATCATCAGATCCATCAGAAATGACCTTCTCTGATAATCTTCTTCAGCTCTTGATCAACTTGTGATTCTTTGAAGTAGATGCTGTTCATTTCAGTTGTCCTATCTGATCTTCTTCTTCTTCTTGTTGTGATCTTCATGACTGTTATCTTCTTCATAGATCCAGTTGAATCTGATTTTCTTCAATACTTACAAATAAAGTTTCCTAACACTTATGTTTCGTAAAATCCTTATTTTAAGCACAAGCGAATTTCTATCTTGGATAAATTATTCGTTAAAGAATACGAACGTCGTATGAGGTCAATCAGAGGCACAAGAATGGCATGTTGACACTTTGGATCCTTATACTTACATATTTACATTGTTTGTCAATTTTAGTCCCTCCAGATCAATCCATTACATGTTTAAAGTTCATGACACGTGTCTTTATTATATTAGGCGTGATTTTTGCGAGGTGTTACATCAGACTACTGTTCATTTCGGACTCCATCATCTCAGACCAGTAATCATCTCGGACTCACCATTTCGGACTCTTCATCTCGGACCACTGTTCAGATTAACAAAACATCATGTTGAACCCAACGGTATTATGAAAGGCGTTGTGACCGCAGCTGATCTCGCTAATGCTACCCTTGCTGCCATTCAGACTCAGTCTTTGGCTTTCCATCAAGAACTTTGTCACAACCTCCTACCCCTATTTGCCTGGTAACGGGCGGCTGTGAGCCAGTATCAGTGGTATCAGTGTTTGATCATTTTGGCAGCGCAAATTTCATCAGGACCGTAGTTAAGAAGTATTTTATCAGAGTAAAATACCATATTTTTATGTTAATAAACACATGGGTAAAACCCAAGTTTCCATTACAAACATGTTTATAGGGATAAACCCCAATTTATTGAATTTAAAACGTCGTCTTTATTCAGGTAACTTTTATAGCCACATTATTCCAAGTCTTCAGTGCTCTCCAGCTGGCTTCTATTTGGCTTTCAGATTTTGTTACCTGAAACACTTTTTAAAACATTTGTCAGTGGGAAATACTGGTGAGTGAATCCCAATTTAATCAAAACAAATTTTATCATTTCACAGTATTGAGAGTGATTACAATGTTTACATCTACACAATTACTCATTCAATAATATCAATCCTGACTGGTGGGTCATATTACTAATTGGCTATCTCATTGTCCAATAGTAACGTGTTTCACATTTTGTATACAAAACCCCAACATATCGGCAGTAATTGAAGAATTATAAGACTCAATCACTGCTAATCATTTATAAAATTATTTAAGGTTTTGTAAAAATAGTTTGTAAAAAGGTTCACAAAAAGGAGATTACTCACATTGCTAGTTTAGACTTTTCCTGTGGTTTCCTGGTTATAATCTAATAAATTAAACAATGCACATGCATTAGTATAATAACCCAATATTTACATTAGTTATACCCTCCCCAAGACAGAACTTCAAAGACTACGTCGGGCAGAACCTCGACAGCCGTTACGGAGCGCTAGATCAATCGGGCAGCGTATCTAATACGTAACCGGGGGTTATGATACTTACAACGAGGCAAAGTTTCGCTAATTAGGGGGTATAATGCCCGGTAATTACTTCTACCCTACAAAATTTGAGAGAGAATTTGTGTGTTTGAACGATTTCAAATGAGAGCCGAGACTCTCAATTTATAGGGCCTGATTTGGTCTGCCTCGCGGCCTGCGAAGGATCCTTAAGGGGTTTTCGCGCCCCGCGACATAGTGGGGGTAGGGCCTAGCTATGTACAGTCAACAGTATAGGTTCTACACAACACCCGACACGTGGCATCTCAGGGTGCGGCCTGATCTCCTAGCTGCCGCGGCCCGCGTAAGACGAAGAGAGGGTCTTCGCGGCCCGCCAGAAACCATTAAAAATTGTTTTTATTTTATTTTCATAAAATTAAAGGTATTTGGGACGGGTTTTAGTATACGGGGTGTATTTTAAGGCATATAGAGATGTTCTAAATATTTTAGGAGTGTCAGAAATATTTTAGGAGGGTTGTTATATCCTCCCTACCTTATTTTAGAACTCGTCCTCGAGGTCTACTGAAATAGGTGTGGATATTTCCTCTGCATTTCAGATTCAAGTTCCCACGTGTATTCTGGTCCTCTCTTGGAATCCCATTTCACTTTGACCAGAACTAATCTCTTGTGTTTGAGATTCTTGATTTTCCTGTCTTCAATCCGTAGTGAGTTCTCTACAAACTTAAGCTTTTCATTTACCTCTATATCCTTAAGTGGCACTACTAATGATTCATCGGCTAAGCACTTTTTGAGATTACATACATGAAATACATCATGTATTCTTGCCATTTCCTCTGGCAGTAGTAGTTGATAAGCTACAGGTCCTATTCTTCTAATAATCTCAAAGGGTCCAATATACCTGTGGCTTAACTTTCCTCTCTTGATGAATCTTACCACTCCTTTCCATGGAGAGACTTTTAATAACACTTTGTCACCTACCTAAAACTCCAATGGCTTTCGCCTGTTATCAGTATAACTCTTTTGTCGATCGCATGCTGCTTTTAGTCGTTCCTTGACTTGAATAATTTTGTCTATGTTTCTTGTATTATCTCTGGTCCAGATAATTGCTTTTCTCCAATCTCTACCCAACAGACTAGAGTTCGGCACTTTCGTCCATAAAGTGCTTCGAAAGGTGCAGTATTGATACTTGTATGATAGTTGTTATTGTAGGAAAACTCTATTAATGGTAAGTGGTCGTCCCAATTTCCTCCGAAATCAATTACACAAGCTCTAAGCATATCTCCCATTGTCTGAATTGTCCTTTCACTTTGTCCATCCGTTTGAGGATGATAAGCGGTGCTTAGATTTAGCTTGGTTCCTATTGCTTTTTGGAAACTTGTCCAAAAATGAAAAGTAAAAAGGCTATCTCTATCAGAAATAATTGATAAAGGAATACCATGTAATGAAACTATTTCATTTACATATAACTTGGCTAACTGTTCCATATTAAAGGTTTCCTTCATTGGTAGGAAATGAGCAAACTTGGTTAACCTATCTACAATCACCCAGATTGTATCATTACCTTTTCTTGTCTTGGGTAATTTGGTAACAAAATCCATTGTTATCAATTCCAATTTCCATACAGGCATTTCCAATTGCTGCAATAAACCTGAGGGTTTCTGATGTTCAGCTTTGAACTATGAACATGTTAGACACTTGGCAACATAAGCTGCTATATCCTTTTTCATTCCTATCCACCAAAAGTTTTTTCTTAAGTCTTGATACATTTTATCACTTCCAGGATGTATCGTGTATTTAGACTTATGGGCTTCTTCTAATATTCGGTGGCGTAGGTTTCCTAGTTTAGGTATCCACATTCTTTTCTTGTGGAATCTCCAAATTCCATCTGTTCCTTGTTCTAATTCCTTCATCATTCCTTTCAAATTTTCAGTATCGTCCTTGATTACTGATTCTTGTGCTTCTCTAATTTGTTCATTTAAATCTATCTGCAGAATTTAAGAGAACGCACTTTTCTGGTTTTTTCATGATACTTTCGACTTAAAGCATCAACTACTACATTTACTTTTCCTGCATGATATTGGATATTACAATCATAATCACTAAGAAATTCCATCCAGCGTCTCTGTTTCATATTCAGCTATTTTTGCCCAAAAATGTACCTTAAACTCTTATGATCAGTGAAGACAAATTTATTTCCATAAAAATAGTGTCTCCAAATCTTAAGGGCAAAAATTATGGCTCCTAATTCTAAATCATGGGTTGAGAAGTTTTCTTCATGATTCTTAAGTTGTCTAGAAGCGTATGCTATAACCTTTTGGCGTTGCATCAACACACATCCATATCCTAACTTAGAAGCGTCACCATAGACTACAAAGTCTTCAGTTCCTTCTGGTAAAGCTAGTATGGGTGCGTTGGTTAATCTTTTCTTAAGAATTCTAAAGACTTCTTCCTGTTTTGTTCCCCATTCAAACTTAATAGATTTACAGGTTAACTTAGTTAAGGGAATGGCTATTCTGGAAAATCTTGGATACACCTTCTATAATAACCGGCCAGTCCTAGAAAACTTCTAACCTCGGTTGGTGACTTAGGGATTTTCCATTTAGTAATTTCCTCAATCTTTGTGAAATCCACATGAATCCCTTCATGATTAACTAAATGTCCAAGGAACTATACTTCTTCTAACCAAAATTCGAGTTTTGAAAATTTAGCGTAAAGCTTTTCTTTTCTCAGCAAATTTAAAAGTGTATGCAGATGCGCTGCATGTTCCTCTTTACTCTTAGAGTAAATGAGAATATCATCTATAAAGACAATTATGAATTTATCCAAATATGGCTTACATATTAGGTTCATCATGTCCATAAATGCGGCAGGGGCATTGGTTAAACCAAATGGCATGACAGTAAATTCATAATGGCCATACCTTGTCCTAAAAGCGGTCTTAGGAATGTCCTCTTCCTGTACCTTTAATTTATGATATCCTGAGCGCAAATCGATATTTAAAAAGAATCTAGCTCCTTGCAATTGATCAAACAGATCATCGATTCTCGGTAATGGGTACCGATTTTTAATCGTGACCTAATTCAATTCACGGTAATCAATGCACATATGCATTGTCCCGTCTTTCTTTTTTATAAACAAGATCGGTGCTCCCCACGACGATGAACTTGGCTGTATGAATCCTTTTTCCAACAGTTCGTCTAACTATTTCTTTAGCTCTTGCATTTCTGCAGGTGCCAAACGGTAAGGTGCCTTGGCAATTGGTGCTGTTCCTGGTAGCAGATGAATTCTGAATTCAACTTCCCTGTCTGGCGGTAGTCCTGGTAATTCTTCTGGGAATACATCTGAAAATTGAGATACTACGGGGATATCTTTTAATTCTTTTCCTTTAGTGTGAATGATTATGGAAATCATATACACTAGTGACCCTTTTCTTGCACAGCTTGCTGTTTTCATCACAAAGATGAATTTTGTGGGTCTAGTTGACTTATCTCCTTTAATTGTGATTTTTTCACCTTTTGGTGAATTTACTTGTATTGACTTTTGATTACATAGAATACTGGCTTTATTGGCTACTAACCAATCCATTCCTAATAGAAGAGTTTTTCTCAATACGAAAGGCGGAAACAGACGTATCGAGGTCAATTCAGCTAGAATATCACTTTAAATGTTGATTTGATTGATTTGACAACGATTTACAGCGAGACGACACTTCGGCAGCACTTCGTGGCTCAAACCGGAAATCTTCCAACTGATTTCGCTTGAACGGTATTTATAGGCTTTTAATTCCGCATGAAATGGTTCCAACCGGAATTAGAGTTCACACGGAATCTAATTCCGTGCGGAATTACATGAATGTTGTTTTCAAGCAGAATTACCTATACAAGCGAAATTAACTATTATCTCGAACTACGTGCCCTGATCTAACATTCTTAGTACAAGACTCGATACAAGACGAAGTCAGCAGACGCATACACTAACAGACCCCCCCTCGAATGTTGACGAGTCTTCAGTGTCGAGTCTTCAACATCTTCAGTCTTTATCAATCTTTGGGCTTCTCTTCAAAGTATCTTACAATGTAAAGCATTCTCAAATCTCTCTCTTCTCTTTATCAACTTATCTCCCCCTCGGATGTTGATCCAATCTTCAATTTCAGAATCACAATCTGGCTCTATCTCACTTCATTCCAAGATCTGTAGCTGGCTCTTACATTCTCTTGATCAGATCTCTTGATTCCTTAAGTTCATTAGCATCAGCAATTTCAGGATTGTAACCTGGCTCTCCAGAATCAGAAACCTGGCTATCCTGCACAACTTCTTAACCTAGAAATAAATTTCACAAATTTAACATTTTTACAAATTTATTCGCTGCTTACCACTTGAATACACAAAATCAAGAAATGATTTTACAAAGTTATTTTCTGATGAACCACTTGAAGAAATATCAAGATTTATCATTTACAAACTTCTGATGACCACTTGTAGGAAAGATATCCAAAATCTTTTTCTCAATTTAAACAGATTTTCCAAACCTGCTCATCATGTTTAGCACTCGGAATTTTGAAAATCAGCTCTCCAACATCAGTTGTCGAAAATCTTTTTGAATTTTTCAAAATTTATGCTAAAACACACTTAAAATCTTTTTGGATTTTTGAATAAACGAAATACAGTAAAGAAATATTTACATACAATATTTTTTTGTGAGTTTGCGTAAGAGGATCATATCAGTTTTTGAGACAAATCACCAACACCGTTAAGCTTTAAACATTTTAAGTTCTAAACGATTCACTTAGATTGTCAGTATACTGATCCACTTAAATTCTCACACAAAGTTCAACTGTTTCGAGATACGAGATTAATGTCTTAGATACTTAAACTTATTCGCGTGTCCCACCACAGAATATACTCCCGTATCCAGATCCCAATATTCAGTCTTACAGGTGAGTATACCACAAATGATATCTGTAAAGGGTTAAATTGAGAGGACCGTGAGAGCTCAGGTCAGAACTTTCATTTAGCAGAGAGATGACGGCTTCGACTTTTGGTGTGTCCCCTTTAGAGGATCTTTTGTTTCAACAGCACATGATTAGCATTTTTCAATGTTTCATCATTTTTTATGCTGAGGGTGATGCTATATTTCAAGCAAGCAGAAAGTATTATACGGGGACTAGGCCATTGCTTCCGCAAAATCAGAAGTCTCGGGATAATACCCCAGATATCACTGAGTATAAAGACCTAGTATCTCAGAAAAAGGGACCTTTCAAACAAGATTTCGGGGGTTACCCATATATCCGAGAGATGTTCCCCACGATATAAGTAAGTATGAAATTTAGGTTTATATCTCGTCACAATCTACTAAATGTGCAAAAACCTACTGGCACATCATCAGTGAGACCGTTTATCACATTTGACTTTCCAATTCTTTAGCATGCTGTGATCGTCCACTGATGTACTATCATTTCCTCTTTTTCACAACAAAACTCATTTTTCATTTTATCATGTTTTTGGCTTTTTCAAATTTTCAAATGTTTTTGGATTTTCTGAAATTCTTACTCCCCATAAAATTCAAAATCATTTAAAGGAAATTTGAAAACAAACTATACAATGTAAAGACAACTGATATCAAATCACTTCAAATCGCCACCCACTTGGCATAAACAATCAGAACTCCCCCTCACAACAAACTATTTTCCTATTGATTTCAAAACACTTAAGTTTGTTTTAATCAAATGGTTTTTCCGGAAAATAAGTTTGATTGATTTCATAAAACCACTTTGTAGGTTAGGGGTTCAATTCATCACCTTGTTCTTTCACCATTTGAAAAAATTATAACAATTTTAAGATCAAAACAACAAACACCACTTGTAGAAAATCAAGTACAACTTAATGTCCCTGATTTACCACTTGTAAATCGAAATCACTTTCGTGAATTTCTCAAGAAAGATGCCAATACCTGCTCCTCGCTTACCAACCTGGGAGCTCCGGCAAGTCATACTTTTCACTCATCATAGTATGTTCCATCCCAGTCACAAACCTGAGATGAAACACCCTTACCTGGTTTCTTCAATTTTTTCTCATAAAACTCCTTCACTCCTTTGACTTTTCCATCAATCATTTTTCCAAAAATATGTTGCACTTTGGAGTGAAAAGCCTTTTCAATATCGAATTCTTTCTTTTCAGAGAAAAATTGATTTGAAATCTCAACTTTACCAACTTTCTTCTTAAAATTTTCAGCCCGAAGTGGTGGAAAGTTCACATCATCCACTATTGGCACTGATTTTTCACCTCTTTCCACAATTTGTGGCTCCTCTGATTTTGTGGAATCAGATTCATCGCCAGACAATAGCTCCTCTGATTTTGACGAATCAGAATCATTGCTAGACCCATCATCAGATTTCTTAACAACCCATTTTTGGTTGTCAAGATTTGCACTTTTCTTGTAAAACCTCTTTGAACATTCACCAATTTCAAATTTTGAATTTTTGAAAAGTTTAGTTCTCTCAATTGGTGGTTCAAACCCAACCTCTTTATTTTTCAGGTTAGAAACTCCCTGTTTAGTTTGATTTGCCTGTGAACATTTCATGGCAATATGACCATTTTTTCCACATTTGAAACAGGTTCGAGTTTCCTTCTTCTAATCAACAGTCTGCATCTCTTCTTGCTTCTTCGCAAGGAAATCTCTGTTCGACTGTTTTCTGAATAATTTTTCTTTTTCTTCTTCAGAAGATGTACCTGAAACAAATATCATTTTTGATTTAAAATCTCGAACATATTTTTCATTTTTATGATTTTCTGGTAGAATAAAACCTAGACCTTTCTTTTTGAAATTACCGTTATGGTTTGGTTTCTTTCGATAACCAGAACCAGAACTGTAACCATTTTTCTTGTTTTCTCTTTGTTGAACTCTTGAGGTGTGCTTTTTAGGTTTATCGTTAAGATTACATCTTTTATTTCAGAAATATTAATTTCTGTTAGTTTGAAAACCGTTTTGATCATTTCTGGTTTAACACCTCTTATTGGAAATTCCTCATCAGAATATAATTTGTCGGAATCATTCAATGTATATACAACTTTGAATGTTTCATCATTCAAATTAGATTTTGATAGAAGAAATTCTTTATTGTAAACTCGTTTCTCCCTTTTGACTGAAGGACTTGACGTGTCGGACTTAGATTTTGACTCTGATTTAGACTCTGACTTTGACTCCTCCATTTCATCGTTATCTAACACATGATCCACCATTTTCTTCATCAATTGAGATTGTTGATCAGTGTCAGACAATGTAAAAGTAACATCAATATTTTCTGGCAGGTTAACTGAAGACTCCGACTCCCACTGTAAATTTGTTGCCTTTTTTACTCTTTCTGAATTTGGGTTTCTCGGAGAATATCCATTTTCAAGCGGGGGTGGACACTTGTTGTAATTTACACCTTGTTTCTTACCAGATGTATTAACTTCAGTATCCTTCTTCTTTTCCTTTTTCTTTTTCTTTTTAGAAGTCTTTTCTTCAGATACTATATGTTCTTTAGTTACTTCATCATCCTCAAATGCCTTCATGCCTTCAACAGTTGGATAAATCCTGTCAATGACATAAGAAGTACATGAGTAACTTTTTAACAACCTATTTACTCTTTCTGTTTCAATTCTTTGAGTTTCCAGTTTTTGTTCCAAAACAGCACACTTCTCAATATAATTGTTCACAACTTTCAGCTTTGTCATAAAAGCTCCCTAAAGTGTCTTCATTGCTGTTGCCTGTTCGTCGCTTGTTTCATTGTACATATTCATGGCTTTGTTCAAAACATCATAAGATTCTTTCAGCCTGTTCATGTTGTTAATCAATTCACTGTTTTTCTTCTTTATAATCTCACAATTTTCACAAATCACCGGAACATTTTTAGCGTCAGCTTCTGCATCAACTTTGAAAACTGGAACTTCTTTTACTTTCCTTTTGATCACTGGAGCTTCTTCATCATCACTGCTGACTGGTGTTTTGACCTTTTTCTTTTTAGCTTTTTCATCTTCACTATCACTTTCTGCCATCATTTTCAAATGAGCTGCCATTCGTTTTGCATAATACTCATTATCATCATCACTATCTTCTTCAATTCGAGCCACAAAAGCTTTTGCTTTTAAAATATCTTTATCCGGACAGTAATCATCCCAACTAAAATTTTCCCAACTAAAGCCTTCTGGTAACTTTTCATCATCTTGACTGATCAGACATGCTTTGTTGTCAGCAGAAATATATTTGTCCCAACTGAAACCTGTTGAAGATATTTGATCATCTTGATTCACTAAACAAGCTCTCTTTGATGACTCCTCAATTACTTTCCTACCACGTGCCACTTGTGGTTCTTGTTGTTGTTGAGCAACTTGATGATAGATCGACTTCCGATAGTAATCATTGTTGTTAAACGGATTTTGAGCTCCACTTGCTTCGCGATTAGTGCACTCCCTCTTGAAGTGTCATTTTTCCCTGCAACGAAAACAAGTAACTTTAGATTTATCAAAACCCAAATTAGAAACACATGCATCACGGAAATCATCTCTTCCTGTGATCTGTTTGAATTTCTCAGCTCGTCTCAACACACTAGCCAAACACCATTTTATATCCATCAATTCCATCTCTTCAGCATCAATCTGATCGTAATCCTCTTTGGTCAACATCAGATTCCCGATCCTTCCTGCTACTAAACTTCCATAAGACTCTAACACAGTCCCTAACAAAGGCATATGGCTTTTTGCAACTTCTTCAGAATATTCTTGATCATTTTCAAGATTCAATACAATGTTGCATTGTAGTTTCTTGCCATTTTTGGTTGCTGAAATGTTTGGATCAAATGACGGAAATGATGAAAAACTTGTGTTGCTGTTTGGTCCTTTGAATGAACTTCCAGATGAGTTCTTGGCTTTGAATGCTGTTTCAACTTTTGGTGACATGTTGGTGATTTTGTCATTTAACCCTGCTTTGTAATAAAGCCCAATATCTTGTTCACCATCGAAATCTTTCATTCTTGAGATTTTTCTCTGTTCCATTTCTTGAGCCTCAATCTTTTCAATGAATTTACTCAGTGTCAGACTGCAAAATCCTTTCTTGTTCCTTAGCATCATGAGATATGTGCCCCAAGTCTCGTGTGGCAACGCATCAACTAGTTTTTCAATCAACTCTTCATTCTCTTTGTTGATGCTCAATCTCTTTATGTTTGCTAACAGATTGCAATATCTATCTATGATTTGCTTTGTGCTCTCATTTTTCAAACCACGAAACAGATCAAACTCTTTCTTCAAAAGTGACTTTTTGTTTTTAACCATCTCTTGACTACCAACAAACTTTGATTTTAAAGCTTTCCAAATCGAATAAGCACTTCCATTATGCTCCAATAACACCAAGATATCTTCTTTCACAGCTTGTTGTAGTAGACTTAACATCATTTTTTCATTTTTGTATTTCTTTTTATCAATCAGCACTCATATCTTTAATTGCAATTTCCTCTTCGTCGTCATTCGTCAGTCTAACATATTTCGTCTCTACGCATTCCCAAGCATCTAAATAATTTGCTTGAACCCAGTTTTCAAACCGTCCTTCCCAACCTTTATACTCCTCAATGTTCATAAGTTTTGGCGGTTTTTGCATGGTTCCTGTTTCATTTTCTAACATTGTGTTCTGTGCAAGAGTAATCAGGGTAACCGGAGTAGCAAATGCGTTGTAAAATTCCTCTTCCATGATTCGGTTTTCAAGAAATGTTCAAACAGTCAGTTTCAAACGGAATTACTTTCAAACGAGATTACACAGTTTAAACGGAATTAATCCTTGAAACGAAATTACCCTAATTTCGTTTGAGGAAACACACTTTCAAACGGAATAAGGACTTTCAGGCGAGATTACTAATACCGTGTGAACCAATTCAAACGGAATTATGACTTTGAAGCGGAATTAGCCAATTTCAAACGAAATTAACCACTCTTTTCAAACGGAATACTGGTTTCAAGCGGAATTAAGGTCTAATTCCGTATGAAATGCTGCTGACATCATCATCTCGAGCTGATTTTCAAACAAAATTACAAATTTTATCAATTTTAGATCGAATTTATGTCCAATTTTCTCAAGGATTTGTTAAAACACAATTGCGAACACAATGTATGAAAATTAGCCGATTTTAACCATGAAAAGTTGTAAATTTTGAAAAAGAAGGTGTAGAAATCAGAAAATGCAGCTGAATTGGTAAGAACTCTTCCTCCTGAACTCTTCCTCGAGGTCAATTCAGCTAGAACATCACTTTAAATGTCGATTTGATTGATTTGACAACGATTTACAGCGAGATGACACTTCGGCAGCACTTCGTGGCTCAAACCGGAAATCTTCCAACTAATTTCGCTTAAACGGTATTTATAGGCTTTTAATTCCGCATGAAATGGTTCCAACCGGAATTAGATTTCACACGGAATCTAATTCCGTGCGGAATTACATGAATGTTGTTTTCAAGCGGAGTTACCTATACAAGCGAAATTAACTATTATCTCGAACTACGTGCCCTGATCTAACATTCTTAGTACAAGAATCGATACAAGACGAAGTCAGCAGATGCATGCACTAACACCTAATACAATATCAAATCCTACCAGATTCATTGGATAAAGATTTGCAATAAACTTTTGATATAAAATTTCTATTCTTGCTCCCTGCAAGATTTCAGAAATCTTAATGGTTTCTCCATTTGCTGTCTCCACTAAACATTCTTGTTGGAGTTTAGTTAATGGTTGGTTGAGAATTTTGCAAAATGAAGTATTAATAAAACTTTGGTTCGCACCAGAGTCAAATAATACTTTAGAAAAAACATCATTAACTAAAAACGTACCGGCAATCACGTCCGGAATCATTTTGGCTTCTTCTGTCGTCAGAACGAATGCTCTAGCATTCTTAGTAGTCTTGTTGTTCGTAGCTGGAGCTAGTTTCGGACAAATTGGTTTAATATGACCTTGTTCTCCACAATTATAACATATCTTATCGTTGGGTTTCTTCCTGCAGTCTTCTTCCTTATGTCCAGATATTTTGCAGAAATTGCAATATATGGAGCATCTCCCATAATGGTTTCTTTTGCAGTACTTGCAGTAAGGGGTAGAAGTCAAACCTATATTTTCCCATGGTTGGAATTTCGGTAGCGAAATTCCTGGGTAAGCTTTTGAGCTAGGTTCTTTCTTTGGTTTTCTTCTTGTGTACGTACTAATTCATCAGTCAAGGTATTTGCTAGTTCTACAGCTTCTTCTATGGTTAGTGGTCTAGCTCCCTTGACTACATGTCTAATCTCACTGATTAATCCCCAAATGTAACGGGAGATTAATACTGCTTCTGGTGATGCTAGGGTTGGCACTATTCTAGCATATTCAAATAATGTAGTAGTGTAACCCTTGCTGTCTACTCCAGTTATTCTAAGGTTTAAGAATTTATTAGCAATCTGTTCCTTTTCGTTGGGAGGACATAATTTTCTTTCAACCATATTCTTAAACTCATTCCATTCCATACTATAGACCCTGTCACTTCCCCTAGTATGGAGAATAGTGTTCCACCATTCCAGAGCCGCATTCTTAAATAAATTGGAAGCAAACATGATTTTGTCTCCTTCTGCACACTTGCTTATTTTTAAGACCGCCTCAGTCTTTTCTAACTAGCGTAGAGCTGCAATGGCTCCTTCATTGCCCGAGAATTCTATTGGTTTGCAGGACCAGAATTATTTGTAAGAACAACCATAGGACATGGTTCTTCTTCTTTTTGGGATTGGCAATTGAAGTAACGGTCCATTGTTCACGCTGTGACTAGGTTCAGTACGTGATCGCTTACTTCCACTATTACTATTATTATTTTCTGCTTCCCTAACATTTTGGATGATGGCTGGCATAGCATCTCTAATTCCTTGGGTTACTATGTGTCAAATAGCACTGTTATTTATCTTGTTATCATTATTCTGGTTTTCCCGATTTGCGTCGTTAGCCATCTGGATTTTACAGACAATTACCAAATATTAATATCGCAATTTAATATTAAATGCAAACAATCTCACAACACAAACAGGTTGGTCAAAATCGTCGTACATTACGACTTTTACTCTATTTTATATATTATGCGTCTATTACAAACCACAACTGTAAATTAAAATACAGTACTAGTATGCATCAGTAGTTAATATTATATATATATATATATATATATATATAGGGAGGAGCTCATGCGAGAACCACCCTTATTGCGAGAACCGCGAGAACCAATGTGAACACAACCTAAAATAGCTAAAAAAAACCTAACCCCCACCCCCCCAAGCTAAATGCTAAAAACTAAAACCCCCAAAAAACCTAAAAAAACCCTAACCCCCCCCCCCCCCCCAAAAAAACCTAAACCCCCCTCCCCCACCCCCCAAAAACCTAAACCCCCCCACCCCCCCCCCCCTCCCAAGCTAAAATGCTAAAAACTAAACCCCCAAAATATCTAAAAAAAAAAAAAATCTAAATTTTTTTTTAATATTTTATGCTCAAATCGCTACTTTTAATGGCAAAAAAAATAATTAAAAAAAAAGAAATTTTTTTTTTTTTTTTTTGGCTTTGAAAAGTAGCGATTTTTATATATAAAATATTAAAAAAAAAATTTGTGTGATTTTTAGCTATTTTTAGGCATTTTTGGTTGTGTTCACATTGGTTCTCGCAATAAGAGGTGGTTCTCGCATGATCTTCTCCCTATATATATATATATATATATATATATATATATATATATATATTTTCAAGTCACACACACACACATATATATATATATATTTATATTATTATTATTACTATTACTACTGATAGGGGTTCATCTAATATTGCATATTACGCTCGTTATATTTCCAGACGAGTCTCTCCCCTATCTGTCTCATTCTTTCACTTCCTTCTAATATCTCCTCACCAAAGGTGCGGAGTTCCTGTATGTTCTCAGTACTCATGGGTGAGGCTGGTGCTGGTATTGGGTAAGGAAACTGTGGCATCGGTTCTTCCTGAGGGTATGGGTTCTCTAGAATTTCCCTGATGTATTGGTCATTATCAAAATATTGGTCTAGAGGGTCAAGGTTTGGATAGGGTGCTATTGGGTCTGGCATGGGCTCCTCTAGTGGGTAGCGTTGTTGGTAATCCCTATGGTCGTTAAACCATGGGTCATAGTCTGGGGGATGGGGTGCTGGGATTCTAGGGATTTCAGCTAGGTCTAAGTCAGGTAGTGGGATCTGGTCAGCTGGGTCAATTTCTACTTCCATGCATTGTGTTGGAAACAAAGGCAGTGGCTGTGGTGCTATGAGTTATTCTAGGTTAGGGTCTGTAGCTGTGGTAGCTAATATTTAAAAATTAGCTAATCTCCTATTGAGTATATCCTGGGTTTGAACATTCATTTCTCTATTGGCCGCTGCTAAGGCCCGCTGTTGTTGCAACTTTATTATTCTTTTTCTACGTTTATGAGCTCCTCTGCTGAACCATCCTCTCTTCTTGGGAGGGAATCACTCCTCAGATTGTGCTTTGAATACGAAAATCCCTTCTTCGGTGTCAGCCGAATACGCCGAGGGGGTAGGCGGAGAAGAGGTTCCTTCGTCCCAAGGAGAGTTGGACAACTGACGGTAAGCGTCCGAAGGTCCTTGATCACTCATACTGTAAACTAACAAATTGTTAAATAATAAAACAATAATATACACGTATGCACATAATTGCATAGATTATTTCTTAACAGAATTGACAATTTCAATGTCAGCAGAACACTTCTTTGGCTTAAATCAGTGGCTGTGGTTCTGATACCGCCTTCTCTGTCACAACCCCTTGCCCCTATTTGCCTGGGAATGGGCGGCTGTGAGCCAGTATCAGTGGTATCAGTGTTTGATCATTTTGGCAGCGGAAATTTCATCAGGACCGTAGTTAGGAAATATTTTATCAGAGTAAAATACCACATTTTTATATTAATAAACACGTGGGTAAAACCCAAGTTTCCATTACAAACATGTTTATAGGGATAAACCCTAATTTATTGAATTTAAAATGTCGTCTTTATTTAGGTAACTTTTATAGCCACATTATTCCAAGCCTTCAGTGCTCTCCAGCTGGCTTCTATTTGGCTTTCACATTTTGTTACCTGAAACCCAATTTAATCAAAACAAATTTTATCATTTCACAGTATTGAGAGCGATTACAATGTTTACATCTACACAATTACTCATTCAGTATTGTCAATCCTGACTGGTGGGTCATATTACTCATTGGCTATCTCATTGTCCAATAGTAACGTGTTTCACATTTTGTATACAAAACCCCAACATACCGGCAGTAATTGAAGAATTACAAGACTCAATCACTGCTAATCATTTATAAAATTATATAAGTTTTTTGTAAAAATAGTTTGTAAAAAGGTTCACAAAAAGGAGATTACTCACATTGCTAGTTTTGACTTTTCCTGTGTTTTCCTGGTTATAATCTAATAAATTAAACAATGCACATGCGTTAGTATAATAACCCAATATTTACATTAGTTATACCCTCCCCGAGACAGAACTCCAACGACTACGTCGGGCAGAACCTCAACAGCCGTTACGGAGCGCTAAATCAATCGGGCAGTGTATCTAATACGTAACCGGGGGTTATGATACTTACAACGAGGCAAAGCTTCGCTAATTAGGGGGGTATAATTCCCGGTAATTACTTCTACCCTACAGAATTTGAGAGAGAATTTGTGTGTTTGAACGATTTCAAATGAGAGCCGAGACTCTCAATTTTTAGGGCCTGATCTGGTCTGCCTCGCGGCCCGCGAAGAATCCTTAAGGGGTCTTCGCGCCCCGCGACATAGGGGGGGTAGGGCCTAGCTATGTACAGTCAACAGTATAGGTTCGACACAACACCCGACATGTGGCATCTAAGGGTGCGGCCTGATCTCCTAGCTATCGCGGCCCGCGTAAGACGAAGAGAGGGTCTTTCGCGGCCCGCTAGAAACCATTAAAAGTTGTTTTTATTTTATTTTCATAAAATTAAAGTTATTTGGGACGGTTTTTAGTATACGGGGTGTATTTTAAGGCGTATAGAGACGTTCTAAATATTTTAGGAGTGTCGGAAATATTTTAGGAGGGTTGTTATAAACTGGACCAAGTTATCGGCACGTCCACCAAAGTTCCAAGGTTTTTGTACGGAGACGACTACTATGAGTGTAAGTTTAGGTTTGAGCAATACTGCAAGGCGAAAGAACCTCATGTTTGGCGAGGCATCAAGAATGGACCACGCACTATAACGTACTCTACTGAAGATGACCCTCAAACCTAGATTCCGAAACCCGAAGGCATTTATACTGAAGAAGACAAAAAGGTTGTTGCTGAGGATGAAGCTGCTTATGGAACTCTCTCAATGGCTCTTGGTCCAGATATTTCAATTGGAGTTCGAAATTGCAAAAGTGCAAAGGAAATTTCGGATTAACTGACACACTTGTTTGAAGGAAATGCTAATGAAAGCTAGCAGAGTCAACATGATGAACCAACAGTTCAGTTTATTTAATCACATCTATGGGGAAACTGTTGAGAATCAAATTAGGAGGTTTGTCAAACTCGTGTTACAGATGGTGAGTGCTGGAATCAAAATTTCAAACAGTGGAATGAATCGTCAACTGCTTAACTCTCTGCCTAAAGGATGGGATGTCGAGGTTTCTATGATCAAGCGCACGAAGGATCTGAATGAAATGACACTTACGGAACTGATTGTTACTATCAAGTCTTGTGAGGTCGACAATCAGCAGAGAGAAATGAATCAAAAGAACTCACTGATGGCTGCGGGAATGACTAGCCCTAACAACACAGCATTGATGTCTCAAGCTCATCCAAATCTGGTTTTCAGTCCTGTTCATGGAGTTATGAATCACAACCCAAACATTGTTTTCAGTCCTGTTGCTGCACCAAAATCCAACTACGTGTATGGAATGTCTCTACCCACTTCTCAAGCTCCTGTTGTCAACGCCACAAATGTGCAACCACAATCTCAGCCTTAGCCACAACATGCTAATGCTGCTTTTAGTTCGACCACCCAGTCTGCACCTCAGAATACCCCATCATCACCTTTAGTGGAACACATAGCCTTCCTGACTAAGCATAATGAAGAAACACTTTCTCTCGCTGCCTCCATGATCTCTAGTTTCAACGCTTTCTTGGCTGGAGACCTCATGCCCTCAGGAGAGATAACACCAGATGTGAATCAAGTGGTGGAAGAAGACTTGGATGAACTGGATGTGGCTTGGAATATGGCTATGTCAGCATTTAAGGCAGAAAATTTTACTAAGAGATATGGGTATCGTCCAATGAATGCTCGTCCTGGAGTGCTGAGGGACAGGCTAAGATGCTACAGATGTTATGAACCGGGACACTTTGCTAGGGATTGCAAGAAGGCACCAGCAGGATATGAAGCTACTCAGGCGGCTGCAGCAATGAACAAGGAAAGGTCTGTGGTTCCTGTCACGCCCATTGAGACTTCAACTTCAACTGGACAAAGAAACTTTGGAGCTGGAAGGGCATTGATCGCACAGGAGCAAAATGGATTCAATTGGGTTGATGCAGTTGCTCAAGTGGAATCAATGAAGCTGTCTGAAACTGCTGCTGTGGAAAGGGTTCATCAGTGCTTGATGGCGATGACCGAAGAACCAAAATCACTCTCCGAGACGGTAAATTCTCTTTTGTGTACTGAACACTATAGAAAGAAAGTTGCGTTTCTGAGATCTCAAAACTCAGCATTAATCACCGATTACAACACTGTGATGGGAAAGTACATCAGTATTCGAGAGAATAATAAAATTCACTATGAAAAGATTGAAGCACTTAAGAAGGACATAGCTCAACTTCACAGAGATGTGAATCAACAGCAATGTTGGGTTCACGACTACAAACATAGACTCACAGTTAAAACTCTTGAATGTGACTCTGTGAAGGCTGGGATAGAGCTCCTCACTGGAAAGTACAAACAAAATGAGTTAAACATAAAAAAGTTTGATACTTCTAGTAACACAGTTCGTAATCTGTGCAATGTGCAACTCGCTTATAAAGAAAATAAGGGAAAGGGATTGGGATACACACAGGTTCCGCCACCATATAATCATAATTATTCCAGACTGCCTATCACTGAGCAGGAGATGGAAAATTATGAAAAAATGTTGTATGGCAAGCCTAGTGATTATGCTCCATATGAACCATCAAAGTCTAAAAATGATCAACCAACTGATTTCAAGAAACCAGTGAATTTTGTAAAAAATGAAAATGTTCAAAATAAATCAGCAGATAATTCTGATCATGAAAATGAAACAGTAACAAATACAGAAGCAGAAACTGAAACAAAAACGGAACCAGTTAACACATCTAAAGAGGAGATGACGGAAAGTTCACAAAATTCTGAAATCGTTGAAAATACTAATTGTTCCAGTTCATGTGCAGAGTCTGTAAGAATAGAAGAGAAGTCTAAAGAGGATGATGAATCACATAAACGTGATACTGATAATGTTATTTCTGATAAAAATGACCTTTATGCTTGGAACTATGTTTTTTCTTGGTTTGCTGAGACTTGGGGTGTTCCCACTAAGACTAATGAATTTGGTGCTATTATTTTAGATTATGCTTGTGATAAAAATGACCATGTTGAAAATGTTGGAAATGTTGAAAGTGTTTTGACAGGAGAGCCTGATGTGTTGACTGAGGAACTTGAAACATATGTTTCAAGTAACTCAGAACTGAATTCTGATGATTTAGGAAATTTCTCCAGCATGCCTGAAACATCGAATGATACATCAGAAACTCCCTGCATTGATGAAAAACTTGATAATTTTGGTTGTAATAATGAAGAAATTGTTGTTGAACAGGGGTCACCCGATGATCTTGGCAGTCAAACAGAGGATTCAAGAATCTCAGATAATGAGTGCAAATCTTCAAAAGATTCTGATTGTCATGAACAACCAGAATCTAGCAGCATTGCAAAAGAAGACAGTCAAATCGTCTTAGACACAGACTGCTCATCATCTGACTTACCATAATCATCTAATATCGAGAGTTCAGAGGTTAATCAGGCTGAAGAAGATCCATAGAATCCAATTCCGTAGAAACCCATGAAAACAGGAAACCTATGGAGAAGGAATTCATGGAAATTTATTCCGAAGTTGAATCAGACGATGAAATTGTAGAAGAAATTTTTATGGAAACCTTCTCAGCAGTAACTCCTGAGAACATGGTCTCTGAGGAAAGGGAATCTGAGAATGTCACTTCCACAGACAGTTCAACTGTCGACCCCAAAGATGACCGAAACAAAGCACAATCCACTGAATCAGTTCCCTCTAAAAGGAAGAGGTCACGTAGAAACAGAAGGCCAAAGAAAAGGAATATTCAAAGGGAAAACCCAACTCTCAAGCAAACAGAACCCAAACTCAAGGGTAAAGTTGTGGATAGTTACTCTTGTGCTGACAGCTGCGAGTCGGGTTCATCCAAGATCAAGCATTCTCACAAGCACTCAGCATCAAATGAAAGGAAAAGACGTGATCAGTTCTCGAGAATAACACAAGCTGAACTGAATGTCTTTTTCTCAAAAAGGAAAACGTGTTTTAATTGTGGAATTCCAGGACACATTGCAAGAAATTATGTTCATCGTCCCTACTACACTAGGAACATGTATCATTAGAAGGCCATGCACTCACACTTTACCAAAAATGGACCTCCCAAAGCAAGACCTTCTGACAGAGACTGGAATCTTACTAAATAGGAGAATCTAAAATTTTCAAACACAAACAAGTTTCAAGAAAAACCAAAAGTTTTTCCTCCAAATAGAAGTGTTCCAGACACCAAAAACTGGAAACCTAAAACTCTTGTTGGATCACAGTCTCCGTGTTCGCAACCATCAACTTCTACCTTGTCACCAAAAACCACAAGCGATGTTAAAAGCCATATGATCTTTCATGAAGTTACTTACACATATAGTGATGGTCAACTCAGGTCCACTATGGCCTGGGTTCCAGTCTCTAACTAATTTCGTTAAATGTGCAGGAACGACTATGGAGGGCTATCTTTAGACTTTCGTTTATTGATAGTGGTTGTTCTAGACACATGACGGGAGACATATCTGAGTTGAATGATATCAAGATATTCGACGGAGGACATGTCAACTTCGCTGGAGGAGAATCAGGAAGAATCACCATGAAAGGCACAGTTAAGAATGGCGTCCTTACCTTTTCAGACGTTAACTATGTCCCTGAGCTAAAGAACAGTCTTCTGAGCGTATCACAAATGTGCGACAAAGGAATGGAGGTTCTCTTCACCAAGAGTGGTTGTGTTATTTTGAAACCAGGAATTATCATACCTGAAGACTGGTTTTTGATTGAAGCTGAACGTCGTGGAAATGCATATGTGATTGATATGAACAAAGCTCCCACTGATCAAGTTACTTGTTTGTTTGTTTTTAGAGATTACTGAGCATGATGCTATGCTGTGGCATCGGCGGTTGGGTCATCTGAACATGAAAAATTTGAACCGATTAGCAAAAGGAGGTCTAGTCAGGAACTTGCCAATCAAGGATTTTATGCAAATTGAGAAATGTGAAGCATGTGCTCGTGGAAAGCAGCATCGGAGGCCTCATAAGTCCAAACCTGTTCACACAACTTCAAAGGTGTTGGAACTACTCATATGGATCTATTTGGCCCAGTCAATGTTCTTAGTATCGGAGGAAAGGCTTATTGTTTGGTCATCACAAATGACTTTTCTTGTTTCACTTAGATATTCTCCTTGGAGCAGAAAAGTGAGACAACTGGTTTAATCAAGAAATTTGTAATACTCATGGAGAATCAATCAAATGAACGTGTAAAGATTATCCGCTGTAAAAAAGGGACAAAATTCAAGAATGCCGAACTGAATGAATTTTGTGCCCTAAAAGGAATTGACCGTCAATACAGTACAACAAGATCTCCTCAACAGAATGGAGTTGCAGAAAGACGAAATCGTACTCTCATTGAAGCTGCTCGTACAATGTTGATAGACTCGGGTCTTCCACTAATATTCTTGGCAGAAGCAGTAAATGCGCCATGCTACGTTCAGAATCATGCCTTGATCAACAAACGTCACATGAAAACTCCTTATGGGATAGTAGAAGGTCAAAAACCTTCAGTGCTTCACTTCTGCACTTTTGGTTGTCCATGTGTACTTCTTCTCATGGACTCTAAAGGAAAGTTTGAACCTCGAGGAGATCCATGCTACTTCATTGGGTATGCTAAAAATACCTCATATCGTGTGTACAACAAGGTCAAGAAGCAGATCGTGGAAGCATATCACGTGGATTGGTTGGAAGAAAATCCCAAAGATGCTCGCATTGGACCTGATTGGCTATATGATTATTCCTCCTTGTTTAAATCGTTTCCTATTTTGTCTAATGAAATTGTTGATGCATGAGTCTCAACTGCAGAGATGCCTATTCCCTTCGAAGATGAAGATAAGGATGTGCCTTTACAAAACATGATTAAGAAACTAACTATGGATCCATCGGGATTTCACAAGGATACTACAGCACAACGTCACTCCTCTACTACTCAGGAGTCGACTCCTGAACCTTCGGCAGCTATCCCTGATGGTGAAGTCAGTAACACTGAAGTCTCCACAGGACCATCAAACATTCAAGGAGCTTCTCTGTTTCAAGAAGCAATTCCATCAGATTGCACTGTAGATCCTCGCGTGATCAACACCGCTGCACCAAATGAGGGGGAGCAATCCAGAATAGCATCAAGAAGCTTTTCAAATTTGCAACCGAACTTGCAAGTCCCTGCCACAGCAATTCCACAGCGTGTTCAGAAAAGTCATCCAATCACGAATGCCATTAGCCCAGTATCTGCTGGTGTTCAGACCCACAACAAATCTGGAGATATAAACTCATGCTTGTACTCTTGCTTCATATCACAGATTGAACCTAAAAACAATAATGTTGCTTTGCAGGAACCTGGATGGGTTAATGCAATACATGAAGAGCTCAATCAGTTTGAAAGGCTTGGGGTCTGGAAGCTTCAAAAGTTGCCTCAAGGAAAACGTGCCCTTGGCACACGATGGGTGTTCCGAAATAAACAGGATGATACCCGAGTGTTCGTAAGAAACAAGGCTCGATTGGTGGTCCAAGGTTTCAGTCAAGTTGAAGGTCTGGATTATGACGAAGTATATGCTCATGTAGCACGTATTGAAGCCATTCGCATCTTCTTGGCTTATGCATCCTTCATGGGATTTACAGTATATCAGATGGATGTAAAGAAGGCATTTCTGTATGGGAAGGTCAAGGAGGAGATTTATGTGGCTCAACCCCCAGGGTTCGTTGACAAAGAAAAGGAAGGGTATGCCTACAAATTGGACAAAGCTCTGTATGGGTTGCACCAAGCACCACGTGCATGGTATGCCACCTTAACAGAGCATCTGCTTGCTCATGATTACACCCGGGGGCTATCGATCAAACATTTTTCATTAAGCACGTTGACAAGGACATCATCCTTGTTCAGATATATGTTGATGACATCATTTTCGGGTCAACAAATGATGCGCTCTACAAGGAATTTGAAGAGATCATGAAAAGAAAATTCGAGATGAGTTCTTTGGGAGAGATGACAATGTTTTTAGGTCTGCAGGTTCGTCAGAATAATCAAGGAATCTTGATTCATTAGAGTAAATATGTACACGACGTTCTTGCAAAGTTCAGCATGCCAGATTAAAAGCCAATAAACTCCCCAATTGCAGAATGACCCTTATTGACTGAGGATCCAGAGGGAAGTCCTGTTAATCAGACATTGTATCGATCTATGATCGGTTCACTGATGTACTTGACTGCTAGTCGGCCTGACATTATGTACGCCGTCTGCCAGTGTGCTCGATATCAGGCTAACCCTAAACTCTCTCATCTAACTGCTGTTAAAAGAATTTTTAAATATCTAAAGGGAGCTCCTAAACTCAGACTCTGGTATCCCAGAGATTCGAACTTTGATTTGTTTACCTTTTCAGATAGCAACTTTGGAGGGACATAAAGGGATAGAAAATCAACATCAGCTGGATGCCAATTCTTGGGAGATAGACTTATCTCTTGGCAGTGCAATAAGCAGCAACTATATCTCTTTTCTACCGCAGAAGCAGAGTATGTTGCAGCATCTGCCTGCTGCTCCCAGGTTCTTTGGATGCAACATCAGCTGGAGGATTATGGTTTGACTTATCTTGATACTACTATATATTGCGATAATGATGCCGCTATCTAGATCACAAAAAAACACTGTCTTTCACTCAAAAACCAAGCACATTAACATCAAAATTCATTTTATACGAGACTGCTTTGACAGAGGCTTAATCAAAATTGAGCAGATCCATACTAATGCTAACACAGCGGATCTTTTTACAAAACCTGTCAGCATCTCAAGGTTCAATGTGCTTGTAGACCTCTTGAAAATGATACGTTTCACCGACTGAGCTCTTTCAAAAAAAGGGGGGGTTATGAATAACGGTATCTCATCCGGTAAATTTGGGCATAAAGTATTCTACTTTTGCACAAATTTATGGGGAGAAAAGTTGCTGGGAAATGAAATGAATTTTCGTGTTAAAGAACTTGATTAACACATGTAAGGTTTCAATACTGAACAGGCTAGGATCCACTGCGATGTGTTGATAGGTCTAACGCTTGAAAAGCAAAAAGAGGCAAAGTGATATAAACATAATGGATTGGACATCTCGTGGGTAACAGACCAACGGTGTATGATTTCATGGTCTTAAATCCTGCGTTGATAGATAACCAACATCTGAGATTTCGGGTCTTTATGCTGATGAATCATCTGGGATATCAGGGTTGTCCCGTCCCTATGTTACATCCAGATTATATGCAGACCTGGCACAGTCAGGATATCTTGAAAAAGAGCCACAAAAGGGCCAAAACCTGAAAACGAAAGAAAATCTCTTAAAAGAGAACTCCATGAGCTTACAGAAGCCAAATCCGTACCGTTAAAGGTATTAGTCTCACCCTCGTCAGAACTTCTCTGTTCGTCTTGTTGTACGGAAGTACTGACCTGTTCACCAAGAAGTCTGGCGTTGAAAAACTTAAGGATGATCTCAGTATACTCACCTGCTACGATGAACTGTTGTGCTTACCTTGATCGCGGGGGTATGCCTTGGAATGGGACGCACGGATGTTACAGTATAATTCTACCAAAAGCGTATCACAAAGCTAAAAGTTGAAAATTGAGCGTTAGATTTAAGAGGATAAGCATATTAACAATCGCGTGGACCAGTCCAAGTAAGCAAAGAGCTGAAAAGTGTTCCTTGATTAGTTCGAAAATGATTTGATCCCATGGCAGTCTTCCCAAAATTACCCCAGTATCAATATTGCATATATCTTTATATTATTATTATTATTTTATTAGTTTCTCGGTGGGTTGATTCGTTGATTTTGAAGGGGGTATTTTGCTATCGTGAAAAGGATTGATAAAAATAATAATAAAATATTGATCTGGATGGCCCACTATCTCGGATAGGACCCATCAGGAATTGACTAAGTCAAAGCTTAAACAGGCCCATCATCTCGGACCAATCATCCGAGATAGGGCTTTCCCATTTGCCCATCCGGAGTACTTAATGCGAAAATGACAAAAGTCCGAGACATAGATCTCGAACTGCTTTTCAAGAATTCTCTCTCAACATTTCCCATCTCGGACGATCTCAGGCGATCTCGGACCCATTCCGGATTAAAGGTAACTCATTCCGGACTGAAAAGATGCATCTCGGATGATCTCGGACTAGGAGATCATCATCACGGATGATCTCGGACAAGTAATCTCCATCTCGGATGATCTCGGATGGAATGACTATGTCATTCCGGATGAAGAGGTCCATCCGAGATGAACCTTCATCATTCTGGACCTTGACCAGAGTTGATCTGAACCCTTTGACCTGAACCTTTGACCTGCTTATCTGGACTGCCTTTGAACCTTTTTCTTGATATGTTGACTAATGTTTAAACTATTTGACGGATTGACTATGTTGATTCGTCAAATACTCAAATATAAGTTAACTTGTTTTTAAGATCTAACATTTGAAAGTCTTGTACAGAAAATGGCTGGCGCTATGATGCAAGAGAAAAACCAACGACATGTAGAAGTGGAGCTCTTTCATAATCAAGTGGGCTATCAGACGGATCCTCCAACAGAACACATGGAATTATTTGGGTCACTTATTCGGGGTTTAAGCAATTGCCCTATCACACACGCCTTACGAGCTGAGCCGACAATATGCAACAGTTGCATAAACACATTCTGGAACACAGCAAAGATCAACAGACAAGGAGCTGGATCAATCGAAGCGACCTTTCAAAAGATGAAGATTAATGTGTCCGAGGCACTAGTGCGAGAAGTTTTAAGGTTGGGAGATCAGCCACACCATCCAACATCTTATGATCAAACCAGAGTTCTCGCTGCACTTTGAAGGATGAGCTATGAAGGGGGGTTATCCGACAGTTCTGAAGAAACTATTTCCACCATACTGGAGGCTGTTGGTACACTTCTTCCTACAATGCATCGTAGAAAACAAAGGCGGTTTTGATCAACTCAACAAGACACAAACATCTGCAATCGTGGCATTGGTGAATGAATGGGATTTCAACTTTTCTGCTTTCATTTTTGATAATATGAAGAAGATGCTTGAAGATCCAAAGAAGAAGATATTCATGCTGTATCCAAGGTTCATTAAGATGATTCTTGATGACAGATACCCAGAGTTGGTCAAGGGCCCAAACTACATCTATCTAAGGCCGATGGGGCCAAGTTGTTTTGAGAATGCTTGCAGAAACACTAGAGCTAAACATCACAAAATTGTGGGAAGGTTTGCACTTGAAAAGCATGGAAGATTTACTGATATTGTATAAGTAGCTCCTGCTGCTCCTGTTCCTCCAATTACTCCAGTTCCACTACCAATCAATGCACAAATTGCTGAAGAGCATGATGTACAGCTTATGCAGCAAGTACAACAAGTGGCTGGTAATGAAGATGAGACTGAAATTGTTGATTCAGAATCAGAAACAGGCTCTAGTGAAGAGGAAACAGATTCTGAAAGCGAGGTGGAGATAGTCATGTCTGACAAGGAAGAGGATGTTGTTCGTAAGCCAGTGCCAATGACAAGTGAAAATTTAGCAGTGTTCTACTGAGTTTACAGGGTGGTGACGGAAACCCTCCATCTGTCTCCACTGCTGATGTCCAAGATGTTGCTGCCACATCGCAAGTTGAAAAGGAAATCGAAGCGATTGCTGATGATACTGAAGAATTAGCTAGAAAGAAACAAAGAACCGACTCTGCACCTGATGACATTCTCTCTGGCCTATCAACTGCCCCTGAGTCCACTCCAATCATTGACCCTCAGCCTGATCCACAGACCAAAGATGCATCAAAGAAGAAAAAAACTGAAGATCCAGATTTGTATGACTTCAACTTTGATTTTGAGACCACCCCCTCACAGCCAGGCAGTTTAAGTGGTGGTGTTCGATTCAAAGAAGGAAGTTCAAGTGGAGGAGGTGATACTAAGCATGATGAAGCAGCTTTCTGTTATGCGACCGAGAAAAGATAAGTTTATGAAAGCGATAGTGACAGTGATGAAGATGCTTATGTAAAAAGGTTGAAAAGGCATGTGGTCATATTAGAACAGGATGCAGAGCTGAAGAATGCTCAGATTATATCACTTCAACAAGATGCTGCTCTAAAAGAAGTCCAGATCTCCTCCCTTCAATCATAGCTCACTAATAGAGATCTCACAATAGATCAATTACAAGGTGATGTAGGGATGCTGATGTCCACTGTGTATGATCTGAAGGTAAAGTTAGAAAAGAAGTTTGGGAATGAATTTGTTGACAAAGAAGATGGACAATTCTACGTTGGTAGATTTAAACAAACACCTAAACAGAGAGTAGCAGCTCATGCGGCAGCAGAAGCAGAACGTGCAGCTGTATTAGAAGCTTATCTGGCTGCTAAGCCAAAGAAAAGAAGCAGCAAATCAAAGAAAAGGCAAGAGAAAGAGAAACAGAGCGACAAGCAATTATTGGTGATGAAGAATCAGGATATGAATCCTCTCGATGAAAACTTTCAGCTGAAGGATCCCACAAAGAGGCCCGACAGACTGGTGATGGAATTAGGATCTTCTCACTATGATGAGGTTGGAAACAAATCAGAGGTTGCATGTTAGAGATATGAGCATGATAAACAGATGTGGCTGATTACACGAAAGAGTAGGCATCGAGAGTATTATGGCAAAGAAAGTCAATTTGAATCATGGACCAAGATTGACTTGAAGAGTCTATTACGTGCCCCCTATTATGACCCAGATTTGAATCAGAGAGGAAGAGGGTGGGCATTCCACTCTAGGCTAGAAAGGGAGGTGAAAACCAATTTTGCCACGATGAAGACAGCTGAACCCACCATCAAGAGAAATCCTGGTGTTCGTGATCCTCATACCAAGCGCACTGTCAGATCCGTAATCTGGCCAGCTACAGACAAAGAGAAGATCATTCCACTTGCAAAGAAGTTTGAAAGAGGAATATTGAAAAACTTCAAGTTCTGGGCCTATGATCCCAAGATGGCTGAAGCCGTTATTGTCACTGAAGAGCAATCAATCAGGATCCCTAACTCATACGACCTGATGAGTTTTCATGAGGAAGACATTCTGATTCTCACAAACCATCAAATCCGCACCAATGAAAAGTATGAAGAATGTGCTAAATCTTGGACGAGTGTTGCTGCCAACATTCTGATATATCATATGTTTGCTCCAGATCCAGAACAAGGCAGTCCTCAGGTCAAAGGCAGCTACTAATCCAGTAAACCTAGGGGGAGATTGTTAGGCCCTTGAAGGTTTATGGATAAGTAGCATAGTGGATAAGTGGGCATTTAGGGGTTAATGTTGTAAATGGGCTTTTTGGGTAAGTTGGGCCTAGGGTTTAGGGAGCCTCCTCCCTAACCACTTACTATAAATAGTAGTGATAGGTCATTAGGAGCATGGTTGGTGATTGAAGCAAATCTTGTATTAGACAACTTGGTTGTATGCAAGATTGAATCTTTTGAATCAAAGAATCACTCTTTTCATCTCTTTTGTTTCTTTTACAACTTGTTTGTGTGATTCCGCCACCTTACAAGTTGTGCGATATCATTTTGATCTCGGTTTCGGGACTTACAAATTCCATAACCATTCAATTTCTCCATAAAACCCACACATGCGATTTTACTCTTATACGTATGCGCCTTTTCAATATAACATGCGATTTCAGGGTCGCGTACGTTCGTACGATAAGAGCTATTGTATGTTGCACTTTTTCTCTATATATATAGGGAGTGGATCATGAGAAAACTATATCTAAATGAGAAAACTAGAAAACTAACTAAAAAAACCTAAAAGAAAGCCAAAAAACATACAATTTTTTTTTACATTTTTTTATAAAAAAATCGCTACTTTTTATACATAAAACAAATTTAAAAAAAAAAATTTGTTGTACTGCGCATGTGCATTATATGTGATTATATGTGTACTACACATGTACTACACATGTGCACTATATCCGTAATAGTGCACATGTGTAATACAACAAAAAAAAATTTATTTTTTTTTGAAAATTTTTTCCATTATTAAAACTAGCGATTTTTTATAAAAAAATGTAAAAAAAAATTTGGTATGTTTTTTAGGCTTTTTTAGTTAGTTTTTTGGTTTTCTCAATTAAACTAGTTTTCTCATGATCCATCCCCTATATATATATATATATATATATATATATATATATATATATATATATATATATATATATATATATATAACCAATTTTATTGTGAAAACTCGAAAACTAACTAAAAAAAGCCTAAAAATCACACCAAATTTTTTTTTTCAATTTTTTTATAAAAAAATCGCAGGTTTTTGTATATAAAAAACACTTTTTTTCAAAAAAAAAAAAAAAAAATTTGTATTACACATGTGTAGCTACACATGTGTAGTATTACACATGTGCACTACAAAAAAGAAATTTTTTTTTTTTTGAAATAATTTTTATATACTAAAAGTAGCGAAAATTATTATGCAAAAAAAAATTGGTATGTTTTTTTGGCATTTTTAATTAGTTTTCGAGTTTTCACAATAACTAGCGGTTTTCATTTGAACCTTCCCCTATATATATATATAGGGCAGGGATGTTAAAAGAAATCCACCCTACTTGAGAAGCATTCTAGACCATACATTTCCTAAGCTTTTCGTAATATACACAAATGTATAGTTTAAAATTAAATATTTACATATATCTATGTTGTCAAATCTTGAATTGTACACATATGTATATAGTCAATTTCAAACTATACATATGAGTATATTATGAAAAGTTTAGGGAAAATGTGTGGTCCAGAATGCTTCTTAAGTTTCTCAATTAGCCCAGTGCTTCTTACATGATCCTGACCCTATATATATATATATACACACATATATATAGGCTCGGTTCAAATGAAAACCACCACGAGTTGTGAGAACTTTTTAATCCTGCACGAGTTGGGCCAATTTTTTTTTCATAAACGTAGATGAAAATATTATAAATACATCTGTAAAAAAAAGTAAAAAAAGAATTGTCGAGTTGTTAGTTTTGACTGATGCAAATTTGTTTTACTCGTTGATATAAATTTTGTATAAAGATAAATATTTTTTACGTCTCATGTAAATGTGGGTGTGCAACATTTAAAAAAAAAAATTTCGCCGAAACAAGTAATATTTTTATGACTTTTGAGAAAAAAAATTTCTGAAAAACCTTTTGGATGGCCTAGTTCTCACGGTTCTCCCAACTAAAGTGGTTCTCATTTTAACCCATCCATATATATATATATATATATATGTTAAAAATATAGTGTTCATAACACAAACATGTCGAGTTGGGCTTGTTATTCAATATTGCTGAATTGTTGATTGGGCTGATATCTCAGTGTTTATGTTGGGCCGGTTGCTATATGTGGTGTTATTATAATTCTGGGTCCATTTCTCTCGTCACGAGTTGTTATGATGTTGCTGTTATTATTGCAACAGTTTACTTAAAGTGTGCCAGGTTGTAATAGATGAAGGGGCTGTGTGAAATATTGGAGGGACTTGGATCGTCTCTTTGCTTAGATTTGGACTGTAGTGTAAAATTAAAGGCTGGTGTTATAAAAAAGGAGTCTGATGTGCGCAGATGATTATCACCTCCAATTATTTTCACCCATATCTCTGTTTGTTCAAGAAAAAGTCTATTGCAGTGATGAATTGGTGAAGATTCGTTATGAATCTTGTTCAAGTGTTGGTCAGATGGCGGTGCCTCCGATTCTCATTATCGCGATTATTACACTGGTTCTTTCACTCTGATTCTTTCTGCATCTTGTGAGAATTTTAGGGTTATTTATTTGTTGTTGTCGAAGATTGCAAGAAATCTCTCAGTTGTATTTGTTGAGAGATGTCAATCTTCTGTTGTTGATGTTCATAAGTGGATGTTCATCTAGTTGTTATTTTTCTTATTCAAGTTTCTTGTATCATCTCTCATTTGTTTTTGAGAGATCATATTTCTGAGTGTGATGATCATCAGTGGATGATCATCATCTGTATTATGTATTTGATGATTTAGATCTTACATATGTAAGATCTAGGGTTTGGGGGGTGTTTTTCCGGTTTGGGTTAAATAATAAAATTTTTGTCGCCGGTTTTGTCGCTTCTCTTGTGTCTTGTGTTGTCGTTTGCCATTTGTATCGATCATTCTTACCGTTTTTGACATGGTATCAGAGCTATAAAGCTCCGATTTATGATTCTTCCTCTGTGGTTTATTAGTTTCGGTTTTAGGGTTTGAGGTTTCATCTCTAATTGATTCTGGAATTGATAAATGTCCTTGGTGATTAAGTCAAGGTCATGTGTGTATTTGTTAAAATCTGGTGTAGTTCTGTTCGGTCCTGTTTGTCTCACGTTATGTTATTCTCAACAGATTCCCTTGTTTCTTTCATTTGGGTTTCTACTTTCTAAACATTTTTGGTTGATATTTTTCACTCATTCTTTGTGTTGTGTGTTTTGATTTTTTTGGTTTTTTTTGTCTGGTCCATTTTGATCTGTTTCTTGAAGTGTGTGCAGGTGCGGATCTGGTATAATCGGTTTTGTTGGTTTTGGTGTTACACAAATCCTTGTTAGGGTTTGTTGGAGGTCAAGAAGGTGTTATAGCATCTGTTGTTTCTCAAGACCTGAGTTGGTCTCTGAACCCTAGAAGGTTTAGAGCAAACTAACCAGGTGGTTTTTTGTGTGTTGATCAGTTCTTGTAGTTTTCGAAAACTACAGTTCTGATCCATTTTCTTTGGAAGTTTTTTGCACTCGCTGTAAGATCGTTCTTACCCTCTCTTTTTATTTCTGTTGTTGGATTAGTTGAAGTCGGGATAGTAAGGACCGGCATTTTTTATTGTTGTAGTCTATGTAGTTAGTGTGTGGCTCCTGTATAAAGACCTGTCCAGGCACTATAAGGGATGAACCTGGAATCTGGACACTGATACAGCTTCGCCTTAGGTGTTTTGCGTCTTGTTTGGTTATTTTCTCTTGTAGTTGTTGTCTGTCTGTTAACCTGTGTTCTCCTGTTTGTATTGTGTTCATTTATCTGTTTTTTGTCTTGGTTTAGAAATGTTTTTTTAAAAGATTCATAAAAGCTTAGTAGTGATCTTATGTTCATAAACTCTATGTTATGATATCCTTGTTTTCTATTGTGTGTCAAGTTTGTTATTTGTTATGTGAAGGTTTTTTTATTGACTGCTTAATGTCTCTTGTTGAGAACAATCGAAATGTCTATCTGTCATTGTTCTTATATTAGTCTGTTGTTGCTAGTTGCAATAGTGTTTAAAAGTTGATCGACTTGTGATTCATTACATGCATATTCTGGGTCTCGGATCTATTGCTAGTTATATTTTTTAGTAGAGTTCCTTAATAGAGTTTTTTATTTGGTCATTGTTTCAACTCGTTTGAAAGAAGATATATGTACTAATTGTCTATATGGCTCTAAAAGTGTTGATGCTATGGTATGTTTGGTCAAGATTTTCTGTTCAAAGGGGACTAGTTGATTGAAAAAAAAAACATAAGTTTCTTCTGATGTTTTGTATTCTGTTTCTTTGTGATAACAATAACTTGGATTTGTCTGGTTAGGTGTGTTTTAAAATCTCAAAATTTGGTTAATCCGGATATCATTCTTTGAGTTTATGAGATCTGCCACATTATGTGTTAATATTGTTTTTATGGGTTCTTGTTCTCGTGTGTGTAGTTGGAGGAGTTTCTTGTTATTTGGTTTAGTCAATGTTTGTTTGGCTATAATTGTGGTTCGTTGTAATTGTTTAAAGCTGTCATCTTGAATGTTGGTTCTGCCTTATGTGTTTTTTTTCTTGTGTAAGAGATAGTTTTTTCCTTGACTTAGGATCAAGTGATCATTCATTTTTGTCTTGAACAATGTATAAATGTTTTTTTGGCCATGATCAATGTATGTCTTATTGTTTGGTTAGTCGAACTATATGGTTTGAGTGTTTCTAACCACTTGTTTTATCAAGTTTGTTCTTGATGTCTGTGTATGCCTAGCTATGAGATCTATATATTGAGGATCTTTGTCTTGTATGTTGTTAAATGTCTTTTATTCGCAGTCTTGATGTCTGCTTGTCTATGATCTTGTTTGTATGGTTTGTTTGAGCTGTGTGGTTCATGTTTAACCGTTGGTATTGTCAAGATTATTCTGTATTTGTGACAGCCTTGTATGTTATCTCTTGTGAGGTGTTTTTGGTTACAAAATATGTTATTTTGTGATTTTGTTTGGCTGTGTCTTATTGTAGTGTTGTTCTTGTCTTGTGTGTGAGATATTAAATCATGTGATTTTATATTTCGTGGTTGTTTAGGCTGAATTTGTTGTCTAATATAGAAGTGTGTACTTCTTGTTTATCAGTCTTGGTATGATTCTTGTGATGAAAAGTTTTTTTTTCTAATAAAGTCAAATTAGACTTTGAGTTCTTCACAAGTATTGTCTTTTGGTCTTGGTATCATAGTCTTAAAAATCATGTGATTTTTTAGTTTAAATGATATAACTGTGATATTGTTGATGGACTGTGTGGTTCATTGTTCAAATTAGAATATGTTTTCTAATTGTTTATTATCTCACTTGTTTTGTATATGTATGAATCGTGTGATTCGTTGTCTTTTCAGACTTTGTTCTGAGTTATGTAGTCTTTTGTGAATCCCTAGTTTATTAAAATGGCTGGTCTTTCATTGTATTCTGAGAGCTATATTGTTCATATGAGGTTGATTGTTTTGAAAATCTTATTGTAGCTTCTTTTGATTGTCGATAATTTCGTGTCTGTGGTATTCCGGTTAAGTTGATCAGAAGTTGTATCAATGTATGTAAAAGGTATTGTTATCTTGCTAGCATCATTATGTAGAAGGTTATTCTTGTATATGGGGGTTGTCTAATTTGCTCCGTTGTGAGAAATTTTTTGTTCTTGTTGCAAAATCATAGGGTCTTTGATTTCGATTAAAAGAATATTTGACTGTTATGTGTTGTCTGGTTTAGAGTTGTGTTGTTCTCTCTTTATTAGTTTCTTGTTGAATCATGTGATTCAGGTTTGTTATTCATGTCTTGTGTACATGTAATTGTTTTTTGGTAAAACCATATGAGTTTCTACGGTCTTTATGATTTCTTGACCAGGTTTTTTTTTGTTCAGTCGGGTGACTTTATGTGGTGTTTTAGTATTTGATTCCTTTGAATATAGATTCAGAGTCTATGGTTCAATTAGAATTTATATGCTGATATAAATATTGTCATATGTGAATCTTTGCTATTTCAAGTTTTATGTTGTTAAAGATTCTTGCTATTCTAGTTATATTAAACCTGGTGGTGAGTTGTGAAGGTTGTTTAATATTGCTCTGATTGTTTGGTTTATGTTTTTGTTTGTCTGTTTTACTTCTTGTTTATCTGAGTTTTTAGGTGATCAGTTGTTTGAATATGGTAAGTGAATGTCAGATCTGGTGACTCTTGTCTTGACAGGATTATTCTGCATTATGTGACAATTTATTTGTCTTCATCACTGTTAAAACGTATGTACGTGTGATATGTCATGTTGTGTGATTAAACCTATCTTCTAATTCGAATAGGTCTTATGAGGTTTGTTAACAAGATTGTTTCTTGAATATATGAAATGTTTTTTTTCGGTTACAAAAGTATGTTATTGTACAATAGTTAGTGTTGTCTATCAAGGTTGTCTGATGTTCTTAGTCATAAAATTTGTCTGTTTTGCTGACTGTCTGTATAAAGGATTTATTGATTTGTTTCTCCATGATGTTGTGTATATTGCTTTGTACTGTTTTGGTAAATATTTGGTACTAATTGCAATTTACCTGTTAAAACTTAGTAAAAGTGTCTTATTTGTTTGTATAAATCATGGAAAAATGCCACTGAAGATCAGTTGGCAGACATGTTTGCAAAGGTTTGAATTGTGTTCAACATGATCTATTATGTGTAAGTTAAGTCTTTTTGACATGTTTGCTGTTTGAATCAAGGGGGGATGTTAAAAATATAGTGTTCATAACACAAACATGTCGAGTTGGGCTTGTTATTCAATATTGCTGAATTGTTGATTGGGCTGATATCTCAGTGTTTATGTTGGGCCGGTTGCTATATGTGGTGTTATTATAATTCTGGCTCCATTTCTCTCGTCACGAGTTGTTATGATGTTGCTGTTATTATTGCAACAGTTTACTTAAAGTGTGCCAGGTTGTATAGATGAAGGGGTTGTGTGAAATATTGGAGGGACCTGGATCGTCTCTTTGCTTAGATTTGGACTGAAGTGTAAAATTAAAGGCTGGTGTTATGAAAAAGGAGTCTGATGTGCGCAGATGATTATCACCTCCAATTATTTTCACCCTTGTCTCTGTTTGTTTAAGAAAAAGTCTATTGCAGTGATGAATTGGTGAAGATTCGTTATGAATCTTGTTCAAGTGTTGGTCAGATGGCGGTGCCTCCGATTCTCATTATCGCGATTATTACACTGGTTCTTTCACTCTGATTCTTTCTGCATCTTGTGAGAATTTTAGGGTTATTTATTTGTTGTTGTCGAAGATTGCAAGAAATCTCTCAGTTGTATTTGTTGAGAGATGCCAATCTTTTGTTGTTGATGTTCATCAGTGGATGTTCATCTAGTTGTTATTTTTCTTATTCAAGTTTCTTGTATCATCTCTCATTTGTTTTTGAGAGATCATATTTCTGAGTGTGATGATCATCGAAGTCATTATAGGGATCTTTCCTATCAAAATTGTTTGTTCTTGGATATACCTACGCCTATCGTTTTTCCAAATGAGTCTCGCGGATACATATAATTCAGAAGAATATGTGAGTGATTCATACACAGCATCTCTTTCCTTTATCAGGGGTTCTACCAATTGATATCTTTCCAAAAAGAATTCAAAGTCAATTTCTTGATTTGTATCTTCAATTTTTGGAAACTTAGAAAGCTCTTCTGCCAAACCCTGATCAATGAACCTACAAAATCCTTCAAACTGTATCTGATTAAATCCAGGTATTGTGGACATTGCGTCTATCCCGGATTATTTTGAAATTGTATTTATATTCATCCATATCGAATTCTAAAAAAAAAGGAAATACCATTTTGGCTGGCTCATTATCCATCAAAGAAAATCCTATAGGTCTAGCAATGATGGAATTTCGATTCTATGAATCTTTGACTGGAATCTATGAGATAGGTGATAATGAGCCAGCCAAAACTTGTTGAAGTAGTGCAACACATTGTTGTACGTCGAACAGATTGTGGCACCGTTCGCGGTATTTCTGTAAGTCCTCGAAATGGAATGATGGCGGACAGGATTTTTATCCAAACATTAATTGGCCGTGTATTAGCAGATGATATATATATAGGTTCGCGATGCATTGCTACTAGAAATCAAGATATTGGGGTTGGACTTCTCAAAAGATTCATAACTTTTAGAGCACAACCAATCTCTATTCGAACCCCCTTTACTTGTAGGAGTACATCTTGGATTTGTCAATTATGTTATGGCCGGAGTCCAGCCGAGTGTGAACGATTACCTTTTGATTTACCAGAAGCAGAAGAAGAATTAGTAGCAGGTTATCAAACCGAATATTCCGGTATCAAATTTGGTTTATTTTACGTTGCTTCATATTTAAATCTACTGGTTTCTTCATTATTTGTAACAGTTCTTTACTTGGGGGGTTGGAATCTTTCTATTCCGTACATACCTGTTCCCGAGCTTTTTGATATTACTAAAAGAGGTAGAGTCTTTGGAACAATAATTGGTATCTTTATTACATTAGCTAAAACATATTTGTTCTTGTTCATTCCTATCGCAACAAGATGGACTCTACCGCGACTGAGAATGGATCAATTATTAAATCTTGGATGGAAATTTCTTTTACCTATTTCTCTAGGTAATCTATTATTAACAACTTCTTCCCAACTTCTTTCACTGTAAAAAAATACGTCTATATTCACGACTTGTCTCAAACAAGAGAAAGAAACAAGTATCTTATTTTTTATAGATATTCGTGATATGTTTCCTATGGTAACTGAGTTCATGAATTATGGCCAACAAACAGTACGAGCTGCAAGGTATATTGGTCAAGGTTTCATGATTACCTTATCACACGCGAATCGTTTACCTGTAACTATTCAATATCCCTACGAAAAATTGATCACATCCGAGCGTTTCCGCGGTCGAATCCACTTTGAATTTGATAAATGCATTGCTTGTGAAGTATGTGTTCGTGTATGTCCTATAGATCTACCCGTTGTTGATTGGAAATTGGAAACTGATATTAGAAAGAAACGATTGCTTAATTACAGTATTGATTTCAGAATATGTATATTTTGTGGTAATTGCGTTGAGTATTGTCCAACAAATTGCTTATCAATGACTGAAGAATATGAACTTTCTACTTATGATCGTCACGAATTGAATTATAATCAAATTGCTTTGGGTCGGTTACCAATGTCAATAATTGACGATTACACAGAAAAAATAGGGTCCGGATCTCCTGCGGGAATGATTTGGAAGAGCCAAAACCAAAAATAGTGGTATTTGCTAGCAACAACATAATGGAGGCAGTCAATCAATATAGATTGATCCGAAATCTGATTCAAATCCAACATAGCACCCATAGGTACATAAGAAATGTATTGAATCGATTCTTTTTAATGAATAGATCCGATCGCAACTTCGAATATGGAATTCAAAGGGATCAAATAAGAAAGGATACTCTGAATCATAGAACTCTAATGAAATATACGATCAACCAACATTTATCGAATTTGAAAAAGAGTCAGAAGAGATGGTTCGATCCTCTTATTTTTTTTATCGAACCGAGAGATCCATGAATCGGGATCCTGATGCATATAGATACAAATGGTCCACTGGGAGCAATAATTTCCAGGAACATTTGGAACATTTCGTTTCTGAGCAGAAGAGCCGTTTGCAAGTAGTGTTCGATCGATTACGTATTAATCCATATTCGATTGATTGGTCTGAGGATGATCATCATCTGTATTGTGTATTTGATGATTTAGATCTTACATATGTAAGATCTAGGGTTTGGGGGGTGTTTTTCCGGTTTAGGTTAAATAATAAAAATTTTGTCGCTTCTCTTGTGTCTTGTGTTGTCGTTTGCCATTTGTATCGATCATTCTTACCGTTTTTAACAATATATAGAGGATTAGGTTCATTTGTGAACAACATCTTGAGAGTGAACTAATCTTGGCCCTTGATCATTTTTTAGATTAAAAGGGTAAGCATGACATTAGCCAAGTATTTTTAATTAATGTTCCTTAACTTTCTCATCTCTTAACTTTCTATCTTTCATTTTTAATTATTTCTCTATTATTTTAATTATAAGAGATTGAAGGGCTAATGTTTTTTTTTTGAACAAACTCGTATGTTCTTTTTAAAATTAAGTATTAAACCTAACTAAATTATGTTTTTTAACATATGTGTATACAAGTTAGTATACACAAGACTTATACACTTGTGTGTTATTACATCTTGTTCCTACTGGTCGGTATAAACTAGATTTATAAATCTGTGTATTATTCAAGTTCATATGTGTATACAGGTCGGTATATACCAGACGTATACACCTATGTATTATTCAAGTACATAGTGTATACAGGTCGGTATATACCAGATTTAAACACTTGTGTATTATTACATATTGTTTCCACTATGCATCTTTTCATCAAACTTTGATCTAATATATATAAGTATAGAGAATGTAATTAAATATTTTTAATCGTTTTTTAGATGGAACAATATTTGATAATGTTTGTATTTTTTTTAATTATCAAATATTAAGTTAGGTAATTTGTTTGAGAAAAAAATATAGATAATGTAATTAAATATTCTTTTAATTGGAAAGAGAAATCAGGAGAGAGACAAAAATCAACTAATTAAATGAAGAGAGAAAAATACAATTATACCCTTGTGTCTATTAAAATACATGTATGTTACAAAAGATAATTACAATCTTGCCACTAAAGAAAAAATCAAATTTACAAAATTATGGTCAGGATAAGTTCATTTTGTTCACAAATACATCATTGTTCACTCATGAACCCTACCATATATATATATATATATATATACTTGAAGATCCTCTTGGTGTTCTTAAGTAAGTATTTCAATTTTGTTTTCTTATTATAAATCATGATGGGCTAAAGCCCTTAAAGTATTGAAGCATGACTCAGTAACATCCTTTGATAACATGGTACTTATATTGTAAAAAGGTTTTTCTAAAATGGTTAAAACATAAACTGGCAGGGTTGAAATTTTAAACTGGCAATTAATGGTCTTATGGCCTAAGGGAACCTTAGTCCGGGTTATCCCGTTTTTATGAATTGATAGGGAGTTTGTAGGACTGGTTGTAATCCACCTTAAGTTAATTTGACGGTTTAAATTTCATAAAAATTTATCACCTTAATTTGACGGTTTAATGTTTCGTAAAATTACCATATACGTACGATCCTCCTCGTTATGGTATCAGAGCCATGGAATCAAAGGAAGTTATTGTATGTCTTGTTTCAATACTTTATTTTAAATCATGTTAAATTTGTTTAGGAAAAATAGTACTATTAAAAATAGTACTAATGAGGAATATGATATACCTCAAGATCTTGATCTACTTAATAAGTGGACTATCCCTCATATAAATCCTAGAGTTATATACCAAATTGGAAGTTTTGATAATTTAATAAACAAACATGTGGTTAAAACCACTGAAGAATCAGTCTCTATAACAGATGAAGAAATGATAATAAAATTGTTAAATATGTCTGACATAAACAGACATAAAAAGGATTATAATTTTATGCATATTGGTTTAGTTCAAGTTGCTTTTAAACCTTTAACATTAAAAGGTTTACCAGAGAGTTTTATAGCTGTGTTACGAGATGCTCGTAACTTAAACTGGAAACAATCATTGATGGGTATTATAGAAACCAGTCTGGCACATGGTCCAGTATATTTTAATGTTTATCCTGATGTTCATTTATCTTTAACTGATAAAAATATTGATGATGCTCTAACTTTATATGTTAAAACGCATGGTTATAATTATGCTGAAGGATCTGAAGTTATATGCATTTGTTATAGAATATATTATAGACTTCTTACTACTATGAATGCTAGATGTAAAAGAGTAGATAAGTCTAGTGATGAAACTATTTTAATAGAAACAAATTATGGAAAATCTAATATTTCTATAAGAAGACCAGTTAAATGGGAAGAAATAACTTTTCCAGAAAATTGGGTCATTAATAGGGCTGTTAAAATACAACCTCAAATAAATCATAAATTAAGGAGATTAATAGAAACTCCTGAAGGAAACGTAGAAATAGAATTTGAAGAAGAAAGAAAGGATAAAAAACTTTTGAAATCTATTTCTTCTAGGTCTTATATATCACCTCTTGATTATAAAGTAGATTTACCAGAATCTTCAAGAGCTTCTACTTCTCAAATAAGAAATAGTAGAGTAGAAAATTTAAATGTTGATAATAATTTAGTTTCAGGAATATACCAACCTGTTGGTGAGGATGATACGGTCTCACACATGAGTTTTAGTTTATAATGAATAAAGAAAAACTTGATTTTAGTCACGGATCGATCATAAGACAAAAAATTTGTGAAAAATTTAGACATCCTATTTGGCAACCATTTAAAGATTGGTTTTTTGAGTCATACTCTAGAGAAAAAAGATTTGAAATAGGAAGAGAATTTTATAAAGATTTGGAGAATATCCAGGAAATTATAGAATTTCCTGTTTGGTTTATAAACAAATATTCTTGGAAATATATTTCTGTTATTGAGAAAAATTATAAATTAATTACAGGAGAAATAACAAAATCTATCTTTCCTCCTCAAAATGATTTTGAAATGACAAAAGAAAATGATACAATTCATTTTGCTGCTTTTAAAAAAGCTTTAAGTAGTGGGTTAATGACTGTCACTATTTCTCATGTTAATCATATCATACAACAGAATAATTATACAAATTTATGCTTAAAGAATTTATCTGAAAATCTTCAGGAGATAAATAATAAAATTGAAAAGGTTTTAATTAATAAAGAAAAGGAAATAGGAGAATCTAGTGATACTAAGATTTCTGAACCTGAACCTGAACCTGAACCTGAGTCAGTTATATTGGCTAAAGCCACTATTCAGCCCCCTCCTGAGATAAATAATTATAAAATAAAACCTGAAGAAGAGCTTAAGTCTATGGATGACTTAATAGAAATTATAAAAGAAAAGTTTTCAAATGTCCAACTTAATGTATTAAGTGATATGGAAAACATGGATAATGAAATGCATGAAGCTTATGTTACTGATTCTATAAATAAATTTGGAAAAGGTAGAAAACATAAGAGTTATGATAATTATAATAATAAGTATTCTGATAAGCCTAGACAAAGATTATATTATTATCCTAGGCCTACTCCTCAAGATGTTCTTCATGAGGAACAAGAATTAGAAATAAATAATTCTTATAGTGGAAAAGCCATTTATGAATGGAATTTGGATGGCTATACTGATAGACAGGTTTATACTATGACTCATAGAATGTTAATGTATGCCACCATAGCTAAAAACAATTCTAATACTGATGAAATAACTTGTAAAATGATAACTGCAGGATTTACAGGTCAGTTAAAATGATGGTGGGATAATTATATAAGTGATAAACAAGATCAAATTTATAAACATTATAGGCAAGATGGTGATAATAAAGTTTCTGATGCTGTTTATACTTTAATTATAACTATTATAGAACACTTTACAGGTAAATGGTCTGATAATTCTGAAACCATTAGAACCTTGTTAAATGGACTTAAATGTCATACTTTAACCTCTTTTAGATGGTATAAAGATGTATTTTTAAGTAGAGTTTATGAGCTCCCAGAGAATAACAGTTCTCATTGGAAGTCCAAATTCATTGATGGTCTTCCGTCCCTATTTGCTGAAAGAGTAAGAAAAATTCTTAGGGGTAGTAATATTCAAATCCCTTATGATAGTTATACTTATGGCAGACTAATAGGAGTCTGTGTTCAAGAAGGTTTAGCTCTTTGTAATGAGTTAAAATTAAATCAGCAAATTAAAAAACAAAGCCTAACAGAAAAAAGACAGTTAGGAGAATTTTGTGAACAATTTGGTATGGATTGTACCAAAGAAAAAAGTGTTGATAATGAAAAATATTATAAAAAATATAGAAGGGAAAAAAGGGAAAAATATTTCCAGAAACGTAGAGAAAAAAGAGAAAGGAGAAAAACCCAAAGGAGAGAAAAATGGGTTCCTACTTGTTATATATGCAAGAAGAAAGGTCATAAGGCCAACGAATGTAGCCAAAGAAAAATCTTTAAAAAGAAAATAAACAGTTTAGATATAGAAGAAGATGTCAAAAATGAATTATATAAAATTTTTGATTCTGAAGAATCCTCAGATTATAGTACTGAGGAAAGTTCTTGTTCTGACAATTGTCAAGAAAATTGTTGTAATAAAATTAATTCTGATAATGAAATGTTATATAAAGTCATGTCTCAATTCCAGGATAATAACCTTAATGATAATGAAATAAATGTTATAGATAGTGATATTCTGGGAAATGTTTTAAACAAAATTAGAAGTCCAGAAGAAAAATTAAAAATTCTTCAGATGTTATATCAAAGTGAAGAACTTCATAATAAAGAAGTTCAAAAAGGAATAGAGGAACCTGAAGGTCCTTATTCCATGAAACATGTTCATAGTATATTAAATAATAGAAAAAATAATTCTTCTACAACGGAGGATTTAAATATTGAAATTAGTAATTTAAAACAGGAAATTGTTTATTTAAAAAATAAAAATTCTAGTTTTGAAAAAAGAATTATAAATCTTGAAGAAAAAATTATAGTTGATGAATCTTTTTATAAATCTTCTACTCATGAAATAGGAGAAACATCTTATAAAATTCCTTCTCCTATTACTAGTCCTACTAAGAGTTATGATAAGAATTTTCCCCCTTTGATTATTAAAAATAAAGGAGAAGAATTTATTAATAAAATAGAAAAATTTATTTCTAAAAAATGGTTAGTTAAAGTAACCCTTTTAATTCAAAATACTTTTAAAAAGAATTTTGTTGCTCTTATAGATTCCGGAGCAGATTTAAATTGTTTAAGAGAAGGATTAATTCCTACAAAATATTTTGAAAAAACTACTCATATTCTTAAAACAGCTAATAGGCAAGATATGGGAGTAGAATATAAAATCCCTAATGCAAAGATTTGCAATAATGGAGAATGTATTCCTTTATCATTTGTTCTTGTTAAAAATATAACAAATGAAGTTATATTAGGAACTCCATTTCTTTCAAAAAAATTTCCTTTAAAAGAAGTTAATAAAAAAGGATTTAAAGCTTTTTATAAAAACAAGGAATTATATTTTGAGTTTATAACTCAACCTTTTGAAAAATATTTGAATGAGTTTCTTATACAAGCTAAAACCAATCAAATAAATTTTCTTAAAGAAGAAATTAATATTCATACTATTGAGGAAAAATTAAAAAATCCTAAGTTAATATTAAAAATAGAAACCATAAAAAATCAGTTTAATATAGAAATATGTAATGATCATCCAAATGCTTTTTGGAATAGAAAACAACATATTGTTTCTTTGCCTTATGAAGATGATTTTATAGAAAGTAATATTCCTACCAAGGCAAGACCTTGTCAGATGAACTCTGAATATTTAGAGTTATGTAAAAAGGAGATAGAGTCTTTACAACAAAAGGGATTAATATGTCCTTCAAAGTCTCCTTGGTCATGTACTGCGTTTTATGTTAATAAACATTCTGAGATTGAAAGAGGTGTTCCTAGATTAGTTATAAACTATAAACCTCTGAATAAAGTTTTGAAATGGATCAGATATCCAATTCCTAATAAGAAGGATTTGTTAGATAGGTTATATGATGCTTTAATATTCTCAAAATTTGTTTTAAAATCTGGATATTGGCAGATTCAAATTGATAAAAAAGATAGGTATAAAACTGCTTTTAATGTTCCTTTTGGGCAATATGAATGGAATGTTATGCCTTTTGGTTTGAAGAATGCTCCTTCAGAATTCCAAAAGATTATGAATGAAATATTCATTCCTTTTTCAAGTTTTATAATTGTTTATATAGATGATATATTGGTGTTTTCAAAAGACATTGAGACTCATTTTAAGCACCTAGATACATTTAAAACCATCATCATAAAAAATGGATTGGTTATATCTAGTCCAAAGATGATGTTATTTCAAACATCTATCAGATTTTTAGGTCATATAATAGAAAAAAGGGAAAATAGTTCCTATTAATAGAAGTATAGAGTTTGCTTCTAAATTTCCTGATAAATTTACTGATAAGACTCAACTTCAAAGATTTTTAGGAAGTTTAAATTATATAGCTCCTTACTACCATGATTTAGCAAAGGATTCTTCTATTTTATATGATAGATTAAAAAAGAATCCTAAGCCTTGGGATGAAAATCATACTCAAGCTATTATAAAAATAAAAAAGAAAGTTTTAGGTCTTCCTTGTATGACAATTGCTAATCCCAATTGGGAGAAAATTATAGAAACAGATGCCTCTGAAATAGGATATGGAGGAATATTAAAACAAATTTCTCCCCAAACAAAACAAGAATATCTTGTTAGGTTTCATTCAGGGAAATGGCTTGAAAGCCAGAAAAAATATGCTACTATTGCAAAATAAATTTTAGCCATTTTAAAATGTGTTTTAAAGTTTCAAGATGATTTATATAACCAAAAGTTTATAATAAAAACTGATTGTCAAGCAGCTAAATTCATGTTTCAAAAAGATTTTAAACATGATGTTTCTAAACAAATGTTTGCTAGATGGCAATCTCAATTAGCCTCATTTGATTTTGAAATTCAATATAAAAAAGGAGAAGAAAATAGTCTTCCAGATTTTCTAACTAGGGAATATTTGAAGATAATATCTTCTGTTTAAATTGCAGGTGTCAAAATGACAAAGGCCAAAGGTCCATTGAAAAGAGTTTTTGATAATATCCAAATGGAGAAAAATAATTGTTATATCATGAAAAGAATGACAGTTTTTAGAATTCATGATTTATGTAATGACTATAGTAATCCTAATATGTGGAAGGATCTAACTGATGAATATATCGTTCTAAATAATATTAGGAATCGAATAAAGGTTCTTGAAGAAAATGAGAAAATAATCTCATCCGCCTGATTTTATATTTTCAGGTATGATTCCTCATAATAGAGGAAAACAACCTTTTCCCAATTATAGGGGAAGAGGAAGGGGAAGAGGCCAAGATTTAGTCTTGGTACAACAAGGAAGCAGAAGGCTCATAGCCTCTGATATTGCTTCTAATAGTTCGAATAATAATAATATGGGAATTCAAATTAGTCGGAATGATCCATCATATGAAAAGATCATGGCTATTATAAAAGCCCAAGAAGAAGAACAGGCTATTATAAAAGCCCAAGAGGCCTCAAAGGCTCCCTCCTATGCCCATATAGCACAGGACGATGATGAAGATTCATGGATTATATCCGACAGACAGAAGAAAATAATTCTTCTAAATCAAGAAGATAAAAAGTTTTTTGATGATCCTTGGTTTTTGATGCAAAAATATTTAGAACCAGCATCATATGATGCTACTTCTTATAAACCAAGACAATACTATGAAAGCATTATACAAGTTTCTGAGTCTGCTGAATTAAGACATTTTTATCCAGCAGATAAAATAAAGAGTTCGTTTAATTTCAGTAAGATTTTAATAAAACGTCTTCTATCTCCTCAAAAATGGGGATTAAATACTTTAAATGAAAAGGAATTGATAAATCCTAACAATCAAACTTATAAATACAACTACTGGGATTATATTCAAAGTTTTGAAAAATGTCTGTTTTATGAAAATCCCAGCATAAAACACTCATGGTTCATAAAAGTGAGTGACAAGATTTATAAAGATGGGATTCCAAGTTGGTTCCAAAAATGGTTCATTTTATATGGTCCATCGGTCCAAATTCTGCCTGAACCATTCAAAGGTCTTTACCAAGAATGGGTAGCAGTTTCTCCGGATCTCATAGAAGCCGAGTATAATAAAACTTGGTTTGAGGGAATAGCCTCAATGTATTTTTTCATAGAGTTCTCCATACCCTGGATTTGGAGATGGAAACCAATAACAGGTCATACCCTGAGGGATAATATTCCCTGTCTCAAGAGAACTTCTTATACAAAGTTCTGGTCCAAAATGATAAGAGTTAATAACTCTACCAAAGAATTGGAAGGTCAAGACACCATAAATTTGATTACTAATAAAACTGAGTATTATAAAACTCAGATTGCAAAAAGACAACAAAGACAGTTGCCAAGTCCTTTTGAACAAATGACAAGAAGGATTCAAGATAAACAAGCAGTTTCTGAAGTCTCAAAGACTGAGATTTTTTCTTTATACAAAGAAGAAATGAAGAAGGAGTTAAAAAGGGTTCTTGAAGCAAGTACAAGCTCCTCTAAAGCAATGTCAATCTCATCTACCAGCTAAGAAGATGAGAACAACCGTTTCTCGTGTTTAGCAGGGGAATCTCAACCGATAGAAGATATTCCAGAGATAAATCTGGATGATGATCTTGAAGCATACCTTCAAACGGTGGTAGAAGAATTTACCCCAAAGAAAGAATCCGAGGAAGAAAAGAAAAAAGACAAATAATTGAGTCGACACCAAGGCCCCACTCATAATGGGCATCTTTGAAAATTGGAAAAAAAAAAAAGCATGGCCATTATACATGGCACCAGGACAATAATAGAGTCACGCGGTTTTGAGGACAATCATAGAGTCCTCCTTTTACTGTTTTCTTTTTCTTTTTTGTCCGTTTTCCTTTTTGTATTTTGTCTGTTTGCTTCTTAGTTTTCCTATATATAGGGTTAGTTTGGTATGTAAGAGGGACGCAATCTTTTGCCCCTCTCTTCTCTCTCTCTAATTTCTGCACTTGTAAAAATATTCTAAGTATTGAATAAAATCTTCCGACTTGAAGATCCTCTTGGTATTCTTAAGTAAGTATTTCAATTTTGTTTTCTTATTATAAATCATGATGGGCTAAAGCCCTTAAAGTATTGAAGCATGACTCAGTAACATCCTTTGATAACATGGTACTTATATTGTAAAAAGGTTTTTCTAAAATGGTTAAAACATAAACTGGCAGGGTTGAAATTTTAAACTGGCAATTAATGGTCTTATGGCCTAAGGGAACCTTAGTCCGGGTTATCCCGTTTTTATGAATTGATAGGGAGTTTGTAGGACTGGTTGTAATCCACCTTAAGTTAATTTGACGGTTTAAATTTCATAAAAATTTATCACCTTAATTTGACGGTTTAATGTTTTGTAAAATTACCATATATATATATATAGGGTAAGGTTATTGTAAAAGAGGTTAAAAGTGTGAGAAGTATGAGAAATATTGTGGAGATGACATGTATCCTCAATCTAAATTAATTTAAAAGGGTAAACAAGTAATTTTATCATTGATTCAATTAATTCAAAACCTTCCATAACCGCCACCTTATTTATTGGAACATGATTTTTTTTAAAAGATCTATATAAAAACACTACGAATAACACTGCAACCACCATTCAGCACGTATATAACACCATTTAATAATTATATAACACCATTCAATAAGTATATAACACCATTTAATAAGTATATAACACCATTTTAAAGATCTTTATAAAAACACTACGAATAACATTGCAAAATCACCATTCAACACATATATAACACAATTCAATAATTATATAACACCATTCAATAAGTATATAACACCATTCAATAAGTATCGAACACTATTCAATAAGTATATAACATTATTAAAGACACTACCTCCATTTCCAGAATGTGTTTTTAGTATAATGTTCATAGTATGGTTATTGTACATGGTGTTTTAAACATGCATGCATGGTGTTTTACATCTGCATGCTAGTAGATGTTCCAGATTTCATATGTTAAAACACCATGGTGTTTTAAACCTACATTCTAGTAGATGTTCTTCGCATGTTCATCGTATAGTGTTTTACACCTATATTCCAGTATGTGTTTAAAACACCACGCTTTGAATCACAATACAATTAAAACACCACTGTATGAACATAGACAAAACATCATGGACTAAATATCTGATCGAAACATATTTTTTTCTCTATATAAGTATAGCAATATGGTACTCATATTAAAGATAAAAAAACGCTCGTTATTATGGTGTAATTAAAAAAAAGTTACGTATAAAAAGTTATTGACGTTTAAAAAAGACGGGGGGAAGTTGCATGTGCATTAATGTTAGTTTCTTAATTTAAAAATGTTAAATTTACCTGTATACCCTTAATCTAGAAAATTAATATGTTTAATAGTAAACATTATTTACAATTTTGCCATTATGATCTCAACCATTAGATCAAAGATCTAATGGTGTAGATTCTTTCTTACCTTTCTCACAAAAAACCCTTTTTTTACAGTAACCTCTACCTAAGGGTCAACATTTAGAGAAAACGGTGAAAAGTGTGAGAACAGTGAGAACGGTTATGGATCGTCCGATCAAAACAATCTATGGACTAGATTGGCACTGTGGCGTTTTCGTAAATAACACCAATTCTATTAAGTGGATGTGCTTCATTAAGGGTAAAATGGTCTTTTACCGCTCAAATTCAAAACACCAACAAAAATGATAACACACCATTCACAACAAATAAAACGCCATTAATACAAAACGCCAAAAATTAGTGATAAAACGCATTGGAGATTACAGGAAGATGAAACAACACAGTAACTGAAATTCAATTATTAACATTTATTAGAAGAAATTCCCTCATAAATTACGCGACAAAAATATCATTATATAAACACCGTTAAACATCACTTCCATAATCACTTCAATCCATCATTCTAAAAAAATCTTTTACCAAAAACGCCAAGTTTAACCAAAACGCCAAAAATGGCTACCATCGTTTCCTGGAGATACACTCTGAGAATCAGAAGATTCGTCATACGTTTTGACAACAGAAGGAGGGTGTATGTGAGGACAATAAAAGCAATTTTGAAGATGGAAGAAGAGGTACAGAGGGGTATCCTATCGCTTGGCATCGCTTTGGATAATGAATGTCATGAAACACATAAGCTTATTAGAACATTAACAAGGAAATTTGGACCAAGCAAAGCAGATGAAAAAACGGACCCAGTCATAACATCATGGTGTTTTGATGAGGAAACAGACATGGTGACTGCTATATGTGACAACGGAGAGCAGGAAGACTACCTGCTTGAAGACATCATGACAAAGCAGGGGGTTGGGTTCATGGAAGAGTTGCACAACGCCACGTGTTTGAACACAGACATGGACTTAAAAATGGCGTTGATGCAGGACATGTTCAAATGGAGGCTTCAGAATCTTCAACAACAAGAAGCCAATGAAAATGAAAGTGATGAATTAGATGAAAGACTAGAAGAAGACTCTGAAGAAGAAGACGAAGGAAGTGATGGATACTTCTTAGATAAAGTACCTTCTAACGAGGAGTTTTATTTATTTATTTTTTTTTGGTTTTCTTCTGTGTAATCTTTTTTTAGATAATAAAATGCTATATTTCTCTCCTTAGTTTAAAAACGCCAAAAAAATACTACAAAAAGTCATTGCATACAAAACGCCAAAAATAATAAAAACTATTTTTCCTGTTTAATATTTTCTCTATTAGTGTATTTTGTCATCTTGGTCTACAAAACGCCATTAAAAAAAGGCCAAACTTGGAAGATGGGACGTCAATCACCGTAATCTGATAAAGCTGAACTAAATAGTAAATACACACAGTAACTGAAAAGACGGTTACTTTATTACTAGCATTTCTATATTAAAATCCCGCCTAAACTACGCGCCAAAACTACACGCCAAAAACATCCTATAAGAGAGATGTCTATGCACAATCAATTGATCGCACCCAAAAAACAAACGCCATGTTTCCTAGAAACCACTCACTTTAAAAGGCCAAAAAATAGTTAAAAAAACCTCAGATTGCAAAGCTCGTTTCTTATATATCCAGTATTGTTCTTCATGAAGTTTCACTGAATGGATTCTTCTCTGAGGTGGGTATCTCTATAAGCTTTTGCTGAATGAGATGGACAAATATTCAAGAAAAAGAGACTGTTGACAGTGATATGTCATCATGTGAGCTTTGTTCCTGATGAATATATGCATGGCATGAAGGGATCGATACCAGTGTAAATGCTATTTTGGACTCCATTATTATAATAGCATCCAAGCAGGCGTTGATCTTCAACAACATGTCCCCAAACTACAATAGATCACACCAAAATACAGGATGCCACTAATCAGATTCGTCTAAAGACAGGCGTTATGTAGTAAAATTGGCATCTAGCTAAGGTATTCAAAAGTTCAAAACGCCAAAACAAATTCAAGAAGAAGAGGCTGATGATAGTGAATATTTAGATGAGAAATTTGATTGGCATTTTTTTTTCATTTTCTATCTTTATTTTTTTAGGGGATCATTTTATGTTGTTTGTTATCTAAGTCTCTACTAATAAAACACGTTATATTTGCTAAAAAATGTTTATAAAATGCCAAAAACTACAAACACCAAAACGCCTAATAGTATGAAAACTGTGAAAACGGATGCTGGCAATGTATTATTAATAACAACAATAACTGGCTAAACGCCATTAAAAATGTATAATACAACGTGCCATCTGTATCTAAACGCGATAAAAAACAAAACGCCAAACCCTGATAAGATGGGAAGTGTCACAACCTTAATAGATGAAAATGAACAAAACAATAACTGAAAACAGTAAAAATGAAGAGACGGGAACATTATTACTAACATTTATCATATTAAAACGCCATAATTATCTTTTCAAAACGCCATGGAAATTGAATTTATTTATCTTTTCAAAACACCATAATTACCTGTCACATTATAGGCCTGCATCCTACATGACACAACAATTGATACACAAAATACATATAAAAAAATTACTGATATTTTTTACCGCCAAAAACATATATCTACCTGGCGCAAAAAAAAAAGAAAAAAAAACTCATTATATAAGTGCAACAGCTAACACAAAAAGCTTCACACTCCACACATTCACTAAAAATGCCACCCATTGTATAAAACACCATATAATTCAACAAAAAATGGCAAAAGTTATTGTATGGAGGTTTGAGAGGTCAGAGGGACGTTTCGTCCTAAAGTACTCTGACAGGAGAAGGGTGAAAGTGAAAACAATAAAGGCCATACTTAGTATGGATGAATCCGTTTAGTGGGACATTCTAGCACTTGGGGTCCTAGTGGCCTACGATTGTGAGAGGAATCGAACGGTAATAAGAAGATTAAAGAGAAAATTTCCAGAAGATGATGATGTTGACGATTCTGATCTACCAAAAGTTGACAGTTGGATTCTGGATGAACAATCAAGAACCGCTTTCAACACGAGGAGGATTATTCATTGAAAATGGACGAAGTTCTGAACACAGATAGACAACATCTTATTGAACAGCTCTGTGATTTAGCACCTACGAACGATGCTAGATCCAGCGTTGTGAATACATTCAAGTATAGGATGCAACAAAGAAGAGACGAGATTATGGCGTTATACGCCAATGAACAAGATGATGGTGAGTTTGAGGAGAGTGATGAACAAAGCGATGGTTACATTTCTGATGTAATACCATCCACAGAAGACTATTAGTTTTTGTTTGATTTCATCTTAGCTGTACTCTTTTAAATTACTAATGAATTTAAAAACACCATGAACGCCAAGAAATTTACCTTGGTAACATATATGAACTGTTGAAATCTACAAAAACGCCTAATGAATTTGGGAAACGCCATTGAGGAAAAGAAATTATAATTACTAAATGATTTTACTAAACGTCATAAACGCCAAAATATTTACTACGCATGTGATCTAAAAAAACAATAAAAACGCCATGTATTTGTTGAATCTAACTAAACGCCAAAAAAATGAAGCGGTGTTATAAGACGAATTGAAGAAAAGAATATAAAAGGATAAAAAAGCCCCTCCGCCCTTCACTATATCTCGTGCCACGTGTCGGGTAGGATCCGTTCTCACACTTTAGGGCGTTTTCCCCTGATCTCGTACCTATATATATATATATAGTGTGAGGTTCATTGGGGAACACTAAAAAAGTGGGGAACCAGGGAACACTCTTAAAAATTTAACTTAACATGTTAAAAATTAATTTTTTAAACATCTTTTTCGGCGCTTCTCCTTATATATACACTTGTAGAAGCATTTTTAATAAAAAAATCAAAAACTAAAAATATTAAAAAAAGGCTAAAAAAAATTTTTTTAGAAAAAATATTTTTTTACTCGACTAGATTCTCCTCCTTTTTATAAAGAAAAACGCTGAAAAAAATTTAAAAAAAAAATTATTTTTAACATGTTAAGTTAATTCTATAAGATATAACTGTTTTTTAAACATTTTTTTATATTTTTAGTTTTTGATTTATTTTATCAAAAATGTTTCTACTTGTATTTATAAGAAAAAGCGCCGAAAAAAAAATTAGAAAAATATTTTTTTTAACATGTTAAGTATAATTTTTAAAAGTGTTCCCCTGTTCCCCACTTTTTTAGTGTTCCTCAATGAACCCTCCCCACATATGTATATATACATGTATATGTATGTATATATCTGTATAGGGTAGAGTTCATGCGAGAACCACCTTTACTGCGAGAACCAATGTGAACACAACAAAATAAACCCACTACACCACCAAAAACCTAACCCCCTACCCCCCCCCCCCCCAAAAAAAAAGAAAAAGAAAAAAACCTAAACCCCCACCCCCCAAAAACCTACCCCCCCCCCCTCAACCCTCACTCAAGCTAAATGCTAAAAACTAAACCCCCAAAAAAATAAAAAAATCTAAAAAACACGCAAATTTTTTTTAAATATTTTTTATTTAAATCGCTACTTTTAGTATCCAAAATTTTTTTTAATAACGAAAAGCAGCGATTTTTTCATAAAAATATTAAAAAAAATTATGTGTTTTTAGATTTTTTTTAGGTATTTTTGGTTGTGTTCACATTGGTTCCCGCGGTTCTCACAATAAAGGGTGGTTTCTAACGAATCTTTCTCCTATCTGTATATATGTATGTATGTATATGTAGGTAGAGGATCCTGTACAAAGTGAGACTTTTGTGAGAAGTGTAAGAAATAATCTGGGAATGACAAGTGTCATTTATCTTAATTAATTCAAAAGGGTGTATTAGTAATTTTCCATTATTATCAATTAATTGATTTCCAAATATAACTGCCAAAAACTGGCGATGAGATATATCACGCGATATATCAGGGATTTGATTCGAATTCGAATTGTTCTATACATTTAATTGTTTACGGTAAGTTCTTGTTGTAGTGTTATATTCCCCAGACAATAGTGTTATATTATGTACAGGCATCTTTAATCTCCTTTTCATAGTGTTTTAACCCATCAATAGTGTTTTATTCTATATAGTGTCTTATAGTAAACAGATAGTGTTATATCTTTCTATAGTGTTTTATCATGTAATATACTGTTCCTTTCATAGTGTTTTATCCCCATCAATAGTGTTTTATTCTGTATAGTGTCTTACAGTAAACAGGTAGTGTTATATCTTCCTATAGTGTTTTATCATGTAATATACTATTCCTTTTCCTAGTGTTTTATCCCCAATCAACAGTGTTTTATTTATGTATAGTGTCTTACAGTAAACAGATAGTGTTATATCCTCCTATAGTGTTTTATCATGTAATATACTGTTCTTATAGTGTTATAAAAGTTGTTGTGAAGGAAATCGAAGAATTTATTCAGTACGAGAAATTCGCTGATTTTTTAGGAGATTGACGGGGGATTTGAAACAGTTACCATAAATTCGCTGATTTATAGGAGATTGATAGGGGTTTTGAAACGGTTACCATATTTGAAACGTTGGAAAAGTCACTATTGCCCTTCAATTTTACATAAGGTCCTTCTAATTAAAACACAATTTACATTTTTATACCCTATTGATCTCAACCATTAGATCAAATATCCAATGGTTTAAAACACTTCTTACCCTTCTCACATTTTAGACACTTTTTACAATATCCCTACCCTGTATATGTATATATATAGTATACTCTTTGGAAAGATAAAAAAAAGTTGGATTTTATGGTGTAATTTAAAAAACATAATCACGTATAAAAAATAATGAACATTTATATGTTGTGGGGTGAAATGAAATGTGATTAACATGTGCACCCTTGTTAGGATCTTCCTATTTTACCCCTCCTGATAGTTCTAAGGCCCCTATTATTTACAAATATGCCACCGCATCAATCTCAGCCACCAATCACTAAGATCTTGTGGCTGAGAATCGTTCTCATGGTTTTCACACTTTTGACTGTTTTCTTCAAAACCCAATACTCTATATTGTAAATCTTCTATCTATACTTTCTATAAAAGGAGATCTAAGTGACATAAGAAAAGATGAGGTGTGTGACATCTGTGTCACTACGACCATCAAAAAAAATACCAAACCAATGAAATATTGTATTTCATACTTGGTATTTGTATAAATATGTGTATCATTTGCACATATCAATTCTTGTTCGATTTCGAGATTTAAATCGCTTTCTGGAAGGTTATACGTGAACTGATGCGTAAACGTAATCAGTTTAATGCAACAAACACTCCGGAATAGTGACATAGGCTCAACATACCTTAAATAACCTTTACATAACTTAGAAATAAGTTTTGAAGGGTTTGGTGTAACAAAAACAAATTTATTCGCTCACAGGGACTATTTGCGTCAAACTGCGAAAGTCTACCGATTCGTATAGTAACGTACCTTCCAGAATATGATCATAAGTTAAACATACCATAAATATCCTTTACATAGCTTAGAAATAGGCTTTGAGAGGTTCGGTATGCGAAAATAAACTTATTTGGTCAAAACAGGGACTAAAAGCGTCAAAAAGTGCATAAGTTTGCATTTACGCGCATATCTTACGTTCTGAACATATCCGGGCATCCAAAAATTTTTGTAATCATTAAAATATTTTATTTTAGTGATTGGAATGCTAAATTTCCATTCGTCGCGCAATTTGGATCGTTTTCGCGTCCGTTCGAGTTTCGTCATAATTAACCGAACAACGCAACCGTACGACCAAACGAACCGACATCCGAGATGTTTTCGAGCATATTTCATGTTCCCTATACTTTAACTTCATTGTAGAGCCTTGAAATGGGGTTAACGGGGCTTAAACATGTCAAAAATGCATCAAAAACCAAGTTTTACACCTTCAGGGACTAAAATTGACAATCTGTCAAAGTTGTCTCTAGGAGGGGCGCGTAATACTAGGCTCCAGCCTACGTGGCCCGCGAGAGACCCCCAGTTCTGCAAAAATCAGTTTTCTGCAAACAGCAGCTGGTTTCTGGCTTTTGTACATGGTTTAATCAAACCTTGAGCTGGTTTTGGACACCCATAGCATTGTAATTCAGTGGGTAACACATGGAGGGCCAAGATTGAAGCTTGAAATCCAAGAAACGATCCTAACGGATGTGAGAAATCTATAAATACCCACCTTGATTCATTGCATTCCTCACATTTGTTCTCATTTCTACTCTAAGTTGAAGCTCTCAAGCTTCATACCTGAGCAATTTGAGTTCAAATATTCAAGCTTGGACCTTTTATAAGTTTCTTTCATGCTTTTTCTGCTTTTCAAGCATAAAAGTCAAACAGTGTTTGACTTTCTGCTTTGACCAGTCAATGGTCAACACGAAGTTCGTTTGAACTTTGCAACATGAGCGTAATCACGATGGTTATAGTCCCTTGTGACTATACCTACTGATTACCACGTTGATTAGGCGTAGTGACGAGTCATAGTTTCGGTCAAAATGCGTACTTGTTCGTATTTTGCAACCAAACTATTCTTGGGTAACAAAACCCTCTCTTTTGATATCAAATTTTGTTTTCTAACTTAGTTAAACATGTTTTAACATGTTTAACTCGTCACTTTTAGTTAATGCTTATATAGGGTCGTAAGGTAAGCGGTCTAAACAACCGCTTAGACTTTTGAACCCGACCCGTTTGGTCGATCATTAGGATCCGACCAAACATATTTTGTGAGCATAGTTGTATAGGGAATAACCTTCCGAGGTTATACCTTATGGTCACTTAGTTTACTTAGTTGTATGATAGGTAGTTTATATGCCTTAGGAAAATGACCAAAATGCCCTTTTTGCGCATAACTTCATTTTAAGCATATGTTGTCACACCCCCCAAATTACCACATGCGGTAATCCCGCTAGGCGTGTGACGTACCAGGATCTAGCCACTAATCACATTGAACTAACCATAAGATGCTTAACAAAGTTTCCATTCATTAAGTAAAACATTCATAAAAAAAATCCAAATTAAATAGTGTCAGCGGAAGCAAATAGTAATTCATTGTTTAAACGTTTCAAAACCCAATGTATATGAATTCAGTAAACAAGACATGCATATCCAAGCAATGCGACCCATGACCACTCCAGCCATCCATATAGCAAGTTCCTCATCCAAAGCATCTAACGACCTGCGAGCATGCAACAAATGTATCAGACAACGCTGGTGAGTTCATAGTTTTACGAAAACGTTAGTTACCAAGTGTTTAGTTCAATCCATTGATTCCAATGTTGATAATACCCCGAATACAAGACGACTCCAGCTTTATTTTGCCCGTTCCCCAATGCTCTTATCAAAGCATTGGGCATGACTGAGTCATTAGTTCACACCCGTCCTCTCAGGTACGGGGTGAGGGTGCCAAACCTAGATAGCACTACCAAATAATACTCCGTTACTTCTCAGGTAACAACAAGATGGGACTTAAAGGTGGTAGGATGATTATATTATCCAACATTCCCGATTTTACCCACAAGACGTATTCCTCTCAGGAATACCCAATTGATTTACCCAAAACCTATCCCTCTCAGGGATACCCAATGACTGTCCCACCCACCGGGACGCATGCTTAAGAGGAATGACCTCACCTTTGATTTGCTCGGTATGTTTAATTACCCTTTCCAGTTAGTCCACCAACCCTACCGTGGTTATCAATAATAATCAGTTTCAAGACTTATCAATTAAGTCACGTATTTCAGAGATTGCGTTTATCACACGTATCATAGTACATCACATAGCACATACTCAGTTCACATCCCATGTATAACACACAAATATCTCACAACAATTAACTAGACTACTTAACCAAGCCCAAGCCCAAACAGATTACCCTTCGGCGAAAAACCGTTCGACGAAGGATCACCATGTTTCGTCGAGATGAGGTCCGACGAAGGACCCTATGTTTCGTCGAGATGAGGTCCGACGAAAGACCCTATGTTTCATCGAGATCCCCTCTTCGTCGTCCCTTATCAGGTGATGAAACAGTTACAGATCCAATCGGTTACAATTTCACGTTTTCTAGAACCCTAATCATCATCAACGTTTTCAACATGATCATCAACCAATCATCAAGTTGCTAGTTACCAGTAACATACAACAAGGTCATTAACAATTCAAATATTCATATCATCATTACTATCATAACAGTCATTTGATCAATACTTGCTTATCATTCTAACAGAACCGAAATCATCAAGACACACAAGATTCCTCAACACCCCATCATACAATTCTAACTACGAAATACGGTTAATGAATATTGAACATTATGCATACAGGATCCTATGCATTCATACAACATCATCACAATATAAATCCACGTATCGGATATAGATCTCATGAATAAGAATCAGATACTAACCAAGGTTCCGGATTAATTAGATTGTTTGAATAAGAAAAGCTTCGGGCTTCACAGTTGCCGTCGCACAAAAAGGAGGCAAGAGATAGAGTGCTTAGGGTTTTTGTGATTCAGCGGTTATGATTTAAGGAGTTATACACATTACAGTCTTGGGCCGAAATAACATTGGCTGAGGCCCCTTACTGGCGAAAGACCTCTTGACGTAGAACTATTCTTCGTCAAGGGTGTTGGTGATGAAAGACTCTTTCGCCGAGTCCTATTTTTCGTCGACTTAGGTTTTCATGTGCCAAGTGTAAATCACGTGTAATATTCTGCTATGCCTAAACCTTACACAATAAACAACACTCACAGTTTCATGTAACAGTCAAACGTGTGACACTCTGGATTTTCCCGAGCAACCTTCTTCTTTCGGTATTGCGTGTACATAATATTAAATGGAAGTTGTGATTTATCTTGATGTGCTATGTGTCGATAATGTGTACGTATAATGTATAAGTTATGTATATATATATATATGAATATGAGTATTGGTGAGCCGAGACCACCAAAACCTGACCGGTCTCGAGTAACCCACATCGGTTGGGCGGCAATCCTTGAGCCCACTCGGAAACCTACTAGGGTGCACCTACTTGGGATTGTATATAACCTATGTTGATGGCCAACCTTGCCACTTTTCAATCATCATTCACCCCCACACTCCCCTACACACACACTCTCCTACTATCCCCCTCACTAAGACCCTAACAACACAACCTCCTCTCCTCCTCTCGGATCAAACCGGCGACCAAAGGGTTCTCGGATTTGTTTGAAATCAACACTCGGAAGCTCTTTCATCAATTCTTCACATCTTCTACACTCAAAATCCCTAGCCGGTTAGTGCTTCTTTGCAAACACATGTAAATGCATGACAAAAGTGTCGATTAGGTGATAATGTGCATTGTTGCTATTATTTGTTATGACGAAAGTATTTGTTCGATTTAATGGGTTCTTATTTGTTAATGATACATGCTTGATTCCAAATGCCTAAGATGAACAATACTCTCTTTTGTGAAAAGTGTGTGAATGTTGTATGATAATGTCTTGCTAAGATAAGCTTGAATGATAAAAGAATGATAGTTAGGATTGTTTAAGATCATCCGATTTATGTTAGAGGTTATAGAACAAATGTTTTGTTTGATGATGGTTTACAAGATGATCTTGATATCTAGTTTATGGGTTATGATTCTTGTCCATAGAATGCATGATTATGTAGGATGAACATGATGGTGAATGATGAAAACCCTAAAATGATGAACAAGTTTGAATGTAAATATGAATATTTGAATATGCTATGAACATTTGAAAGATGCTTTGTTTGATCCATTTGATTAAGGTTTTAGACAAGAAAACATGTTGGTGCATTTCGGTTGGATAGTACACAGTTACATGAAATCGGAATTCTATTGGGTAGTACAAACCATGACAGATGTTCTAGAACCACCAGACAAACGAGTCGAGACCCTCGGTTACGACTCGAGACCATCAAGTGATGACTCAAGACCGCAGTGGTTGCGACTTGAGATGTTATGATCTCGACTCAAGACCACGGATCAACAACTCGAGATCAAGACAGCAGACATCAAGGACTCAAGACCAGCGAAGTCTCGACTCGAGATCTCACAATCTCGACTCGAGACTGGACTCAAGACCTCTGAGGTTGCAACTCATGCCAGCATCACTCGAGACCAGACATTCATGACTCGAGATCTCCTGGTTGCGACTCGAGACCGAGCGTTCTCGAGTCGAGACCCCCTGGTCTCGACTGGGCCGGTTATCTCCGTTATTGGGCCAAAGTGCGTGGACTGATCGTGCATGTTACTGTTTAATCTGTGTTACTTTGTGCTATTATGGATAACTGTTAGAACAGGCCCAATAACTTAGTGTATAAATTATCGATGTGTATGCTGTGTGATAAGCATGCTATGTGTTAGATACGTGTAAGATATACGTGATTACTTGTATCCGAGCCTGACCTATACTGGTAACCATATTAGGACGTGGTGACCAGCATACATAACCAAGTAAACTAAACTACCGAGCAACCCAAGGTGAGTTCGCACACTAAAAGCATGCGTCCCAGGGAGGGACACGAACAAACTGCCATCTCCAAAGATTACTTTCAATTAATATTTCCGGGGGAAAATGCAAATGGGTACTTTTAAAATACTATCTCTGGGGGGAGATACGTTTGGATATTATTTATAAATCACAACTAGCAAAACTAAACGAATCTCTATCATATAAAGTCCCTGCTTACAGTACCGATTAATCGCCGGGGGCGAACGGGTTATTAGTTGATAGCGCTATTAGGTTTGACAACCTCACACCGTGACCGGGGGAGATCGGGCGTGAACTAGTAGACCTTGCATCTTGGTCAATGATGATAGACATTGACCTGGGGCACAAAAATCTTCTCGTCAACAGTTTCGGTAACATCAGTTTAGTAGCTTTCATATGGGGTAGCTCCCCATGACGTGATTATAAATGCTTTATCTAAACAACCTACGTTTTTCGAAAAGTTAAAACTGGACATCTCGTGAACTCGCCAACATTATGTTGATACCCTACTGCATGCTTTGCAGGTACCCAGTGACTCAGGAGCTTGCGGCTTGGGGAAGTGTAGTGGTCGTCTAAACCCGTGTGTTGGGTTCTAAATAACTTGAACTATGAACTTTGTTTAAACTGTTTTGCCTATGCTTCCGCGACTTACTTAAACTGTTATTTGAAGTTAAACTTTTGAACTTAAAACTATGATGTTTACTAACTATTGGTTGGTGATCATTCTCACTATTTACTAATGTTCGGTGTAATTGGTGGCTGGATCCTGGTCAGTCACGCCCCCAAGCGGTGGTATTCCGCATGTGGGATTTTGGGGGTGTGACAGATTGGTATCAGAGCCATTGGTTATAGTGAACTCGGTTTTAAAAAGAAAGTCTTTTTGAGAAAAACCAGACTATAACCCGTGACTCATGACGACACTGCACTCCAAGGGCAAGACTCAGCTTATTAGACCTCATAGCTGGAACTTGTGTTTACCTGCTTGTTTACTTTATGTTGTTGTTCTACTATACATACTAGTGTTCCTAATTAGATAGATACACATCCCTCTTCTACCTCATTCTCGCTACATTACGACATCACACTCATACTGTGTTTTCTGGTTATGAAGACAATGAGTGGACGCGGAAGAGGAAACGTCAACATGACTCAGGCTCAGTTCACTAACTTGCTCAACACGGTGGCTGCAGCTTTCGCAGCTCACCCTGGAGGTAAACTCGTTACTTTAGGATGTTTAGATCCTACCCCCGCATCGTCTTTTCACCTCTAAGCCTATTCGCTTCACTTCTCACGACAGGTCAGCCTGCGCCTGCGCAACCACGTGTTTGTACTTTCAAAACCTTCATGGATTGCAAGCCTCTCCCTTTCAACGGCACTGAGGGTGCCATAGGCCTTCTGCACTGGATTGAAAAGGCCGAAGTTGTCTTTGCTGTCTGCGAGTGTTCCCCTGCTAATTGGGTAAAGTTTGCGACTGGTACGCTTGAAGGAAACGCACTTTCATGGTGGAAGGCGCAGATTCAGATGCTTGGTCTGGAAACTGCAAATGCTACTACGTGGGAAGATTTCAAGGACATGATCAAGGAAGAGTATTGTCACAGGGATGATATTCACAAACTTGAGAACGAGTACTATGAGCGCAAGATGGTTGGATCAGAGATTGAGACCTACACCAAACAGTCCAATGACTATGCTGCACTTTGCCCAAACATGTCTCGACCTATGTATCGAAGGATCGAATTGAACATCAAAGGTTTGGCCCCAGAAATCCGGAGCCATGTGACCTCAGCCAACCTCAATACCATTCAGCCAGTGGTCCGTCTTGCTCACAAACTCACTGATCAGGCTGTGGAAGAGGGCAAGTCGCCCAAAAGGATAAATGCTACTGTCGGAACTTCTAGTGACAACAAACGAAAGTGGGATGGAAATCAGGGTAAGGATGCTAACTCTACTCAGGCCCCAGCCCAGCAAAGGAAAACTGAAAACAACAAGGGCCCTCAGCAGCAGGGCGGCTACCAGGGCCATCTCCCCAAATGTAACAAGTGTAATCGACATCACAATGGGCCCTGTGCGAGGAACAAGTGTCAGCGATGCAACAAGATGGGGCATGAGGCCAAGGATTGTAGAAGCCCTCATCCCGCAAGGCAGAACCAACCGCAGCAGCAGCAGCATCATGGGAACATCAAGGGTTGTTTCCATTGCGGAGCCGAGGGGCACATTAAGAAGAATTGTCCCCAGTTAAACCAAAACAACAACAACCAGGGTGCGGGAAATAACAACAACAACACCAACAATGCTGTGAATGGTGCAAGAGGAAGGGCTTTTGTGATTGGAGCTGGAGAAGCAAGGAACGACCCCAACGTGGTGGCGGGTAAGTTCCTACTTGATGATCGTTATGTTTCCATAATATTTGATTCTGGAGCCGATGCTAGTTATGTATCCCTACGTATTAGTAAGAAGCTTAAGACTACTCCTACGCCGTTAAGCTCTAAGCGTATCGTTGAAATAGCTAATGGTAGAAACCTCGAGGCCTCACACGTTATTCGTAACTGCAAACTAGAATTGTCTAGTCAGACCTTCCGTATCGATCTTTTCCCCATCGTTCTCGGAAGCTTCGACGTCGTCATTGGTATGGATTGGTTATCCAAGCATCGAGCTGAAATCCTCTGCCAAGAGAAAGTTGTTCGTATTCCCCGTCCTTCTGGGAAACCCCTTATCGTTCAAGGTGACAAAGGCGGAGAAGTCTCAGGCATCATTTCGTTCTTAAAAGCTCAGAAGTGTTTACGGAAGGGACACACCGCTATCTTAGCACTTGTTGCCGACACACAGAAAAAGGAAAACAGGATTGAAGACTTTCCGGTTGTACGCGACTATCCTGAGGTATTCCCTGAAGAACTACCTGGACTCCCTCCTCACCGTCAGGTCGAATTTCAAATCGAATTAGCTCCCGGAGCAGCACACCGCGGAACTAAAGGAACTTTCTACTCAACTGCAAGAACTGTTGGACAAAGGTTTTATCCGTCCTAGCTCGTCACCCTGGGGAGCCCCAGTGCTCTTTGTTAAAAAGAAGGATGGCACATTCCGAATGTGCATTGATTACCGCGAACTAAACAAGGTTACCATCAAGAATCGTTATCCACTTCCTCATATCGACGATCTGTTCGACCAGCTGCAAGGGTCGAGCTACTATTCCAAGATTGATCTGCGATCAGGCTATCACCAGCTGATAGTCCGCGATGAGGACGTCTCTAAGACTGCTTTCAGAACCCGCTATGGTCACTACAAATTCCTCGTCATGCCCTTCGGAATGACCAACGCACCTGCGATCTTCATGGATCTCATGAACCGAGTGTGCAAACCCTACCTCGACAAGTTCGTGATTGTGTTTATTGACGACATCCTAATTTACTCGAAAAGTCAAGAAGAGCATGAACAACACCTGCGTCTTATTCTTGAACTCCTTCGCAATGAGCAACTATACGCCAAATTCTCAAAATGTGATTTCTGGCTTAGAGAAGTCCATTTCCTTGGGCACATAGTCAATCAAGAAGGGATTCACGTCGACCCCGCTAAGATCGAATCCATTAAGAATTGGCCCATACCTAAGACTCTGACCGAAGTTCGCCAATTCTTGGGATTGGCAGGATACTATCGAAGATTTATCAAGGGATTTTCAAAGATCGCTCAACCACTCACGACCCTCACTCAGAAGGGTGTCGCTTACAAATGGAATGATGCTCAGGAATCTGCCTTTCAGGAACTAAAGAAGAACCTTTGTAGTGCCCCTATTCTTTCCTTACCTGAAGGTACCGACGACTTTGTTGTTTACTGCGACGCTTCTATTCAAGGACTTGGTTGCGTGTTGATGCAACGCGAGAAGGTTATTGCTTACGCTTTGCGACAACTCAAGATCCACGAACGGAACTACACAACATATGACTTAGAATTCGGAGCTGTGGTCTTCGCGCTCAAGATTTGGAGACACTACTTGTACGGTACCAAGTGCACGATTTACACCGATCACAAGAGTCTCCAGCATATAATGGAACAAAAAGAGTTGAATATGCGGCAACGCCGATGGGTCGAGCTTCTAAACGACTACGAGTGCGCGATTAAATATCATCCAGGCAAGGCTAATGTGGTGGCAGATGCCCACAGCAGGAAGGAAACCAAACCTAAGCGTGTTCGTGCCTTACAGCTCACCATCTACTCGAACCTCCCTAAGCAAATCCGAAACGCTCAGGTTGAAGCATTGGAAGCCGAGAACATCAGGGCTGAGTCCCTGCGAGGATCAAGGAAACGGCTAGAACAAAAAGAAGATGGTGCTTACTACGTAAACGGGCGTATATGGGTCCCACTTTATGGGAATTTACGCGAGCTTGTAATGGATGAAGCCCATAAGTCCCGTTACTCAGTACATCCTGGTTCGGATAAGATGTACCACGACTTAAAGACTACCTACTGGTGGCCTAGCATGAAAGCCCACATAGCAACCTATGTCAGTAAATGTTTGACTTGTGCGAGAGTCAAGGCTGAGTATCAGAAATCATCGGGCCTACTCCAACAACCAGAGATCCCGCAATGGAAATGGGAGCAAATTTCCATGGATTTTGTTACTGGCCTGCCTAGGTCTCAACGCGGAAATGACACCATTTGGGTGATAGTGGATCGATTAACTAAGTCTGCACACTTTTTGGCTATTAAAGAAACAGACAAGTTCTCTACCTTAGCAGAGGTATACTTAAAGGAAGTGGTTTCGAGGCACGGAGTGCCGACCTCTATTATTTCCGATCGAGACGCGCGTTTTACTTCTGAGTTGTGGCAAGCTATGCACAAATCATTTGGCTCACGCTTAGACATGAGCACCGCTTATCACCCACAAACGGATGGGCAATCTGAACGCACCATCCAAACCCTTGAAGACATGCTTAGGGCATGTGTGATCGATTTTGGCAAGGGTTGGGAAAAGCACCTACCGTTAGTGGAATTCTCCTACAACAACAGCTACCACACCAGCATTCAGGCAGCACCCTTTGAGGCATTGTACGGTCGTAAGTGCCGATCGCCTCTCTGCTGGGCGGAGGTTGGTGACAGCCAAATCACAGGTCCAGAACTTGTGGTAGACACTACGGAAAGGATTGCCCAGATCAGACAACGCATGGCGACAGCTCGTGACCGTCAGAAGAGTTACGCTGATAAGGATAGGAAACCGCTAGAGTTCCAGGTTGGTGACCGGGCTCTGCTTAAGGTCTCACCCTGGAAGGATGTGGTTCGTTTTGGAAAACGGGGCAAGCTTAATCCGAGATATGTCCGACCCCTTGAAATTACCGAGAAAATTGGTAAGGTTGCTTATAGATTGAATCTGCCTGAAGAGCTGAGTGCGGTGCACAACGTCTTTCATGTGTCTAATCTGAAGAAGTGTCTGTCAGATGAAATACTCATCATTCCTTTCAAGGAACTCACTATTGACGAACAGCTACACTTTACTGAGGAACCGATTGAGATCACGGATCGAGAGATCAAAACCCTCAAACGTAGCCAGATACCTCTCGTGCAAGTCCGTTGGAACTCGCGACGTGGCCCAGAGTTTACCTGGGAGCGGGAAGACCAGATGAAGCGCAAGTATCCCCAGTTGTTCCCAAATGAAACTCCCAGCACTGAAGCTACAACTGAATTTCGGGACGAAATTCCAAACTCACCGGCTTGACAGTGGCTGCCTTAACTTTCGGGACGAAAGTTCTTAAAACTTGGGGATAATGTGACACTCTGGATTTTCCCGAGCAACCTTCTTGTTTCGGTATTGCGTGTACATAATATTAAATGGAAGTTGTGATTTATCTTGATGTGCTATGTGTCGATAATGTGTACGTATAATGTATAAGTTATGTATATATATATATATATATATGAATATGAGTATTGGTGAGCCGAGACCACCAAAACCCGACCGGTCTCGAGTAACCCACATCGGTTGGGCCGCAATCCTTGAGCCCACTCGGAAACCCACTAGGGTGCACCTACTTGGGATTGTATATAACCTATGTTGATGGCCAACCTTGCCACTTTTCAATCATCATTCAGTCCCACACTCCCCTACACACACACTCTCCTACTCTCCCCCTCACTAAGACCCTAACAACACAACCTCCTCTCCTCCTCTCGGATCAAACCGGCGACCAAAGGGTTCTCGGATTTGTTTGAAATCAACACTCGGAAGGTCTTTCATCAATTCTTCACATCTTCTACACTCAAAATCCCTAGCCGGTTAGTGCTTCTTTGCAAACACATGTAAATGCATGACAAAAGTGTCGATTAGGTGATAATGTGCATTGTTGCTATTATTTGTTATGACGAAAGTATTTGTTCGATTTAATGGGTTCTTGTTTGTTAATGATACATGCTTGATTCCAAATGCCTAAGATGAACAATACTCTCTTTTGTGAAAAGTGTGTGAATGTTGTATGATAATGTCTTGCTAAGATAAGCTTGAATGATAAAAGAATGATAGTTAGGATTGTTTAAGATCATCCGATTTATGTTAGAGGTTATAGAACAGTTGCCGTCGCACAAAAAGGAGGCAAGAGATAGAGTGCTTAGGGTTTTTGTGATTCAGCGGTTATGATTTAAGGAGTTATACACATTACAGTCTTGGGCCGAAATAACATTGGCTGAGGCCCCTTACTGGCGAAAGACCTCTTGACGTAGAACTATTCTTCGTCAAGGGTGTTGGTGACGAAAGACTCTTTCGCCGAGTCCTATTTTTCGTCGACTTAGGTTTTCATGTGCCAAGTGTAAATCACGTGTAATATTCTGCTATGCCTAAACCTTACACAATAAACAACACTCACAGTTTCATGTAACAGTCAAACGTGTGACACTCTGGATTTTCCCGAGCAACCTTCTTGTTTCGGTATTGCGTGTACATAATATTAAATGGAAGTTGTGATTTATCTTGATGTGCTATGTGTCGATAATGTGTACGTATAATGTATAAGTTATGTATATATATATATATGAATATGAGTATTGGTGAGCCGAGACCACCAAAACCCGACCGGTCTCGAGTAACCCACATCGGTTGGGCCGCAATCCTTGAGCCCACTCAGAAACCCACTAGGGTGCACCTACTTGGGATTGTATATAACCTATGTTGATGGCCAACCTTGCCACTTTTCAATCATCATTCAGTCCCACACTCCCCTACACACACACTCTCCTACTCTCCCCCTCACTAAGACCCTAACAACACAACCTCCTCTCCTCCTCTCGGATCAAACCGGCGACCAAAGGGTTCTCGGATTTGTTTGAAATCAACACTCGGAAGGTCTTTCATCAATTCTTCACATCTTCTACACTCAAAATCCCTAGCCGGTTAGTGCTTCTTTGCAAACACATGTAAATGCATGACAAAAGTGTCGATTAGGTGATAATGTGCATTGTTGCTATTATTTGTTAAGACGAAAGTATTTGTTCGATTTAATGGGTTCTTGTTTGTTAATGATACATGCTTGATTCCAAATGCCTAAGATGAACAATACTCTCTTTTGTGAAAAGTGTGTGAATGTTGTATGATAATGTCTTGCTAAGATAAGCTTGAATGATAAAAGAATGATAGTTAGGATTGTTTAAGATCATCCGATTTATGTTAGAGGTTATAGAACAAATGTTTTGTTTGATGATGGTTTACAAGATGATCTTGATATCTAGTTTATGGGTTATGATTCTTGTCCATAGAATGCATGATTATGTAGGATGAACATGATGGTGAATGATGAAAACCCTAAAATGATGAACAAGTTTGAATGTAAATATGAATATTTGAATATGCTATGAACATTTGAAAGATGCTTTGTTTGATCCATTTGATTAAGGTATTAGACAAGAAAACATGTTGGTGCATTTCGGTTGGACAATACACAGTTACATGAAATCGGAATTCTATTGGGTAGTACAAACCATGACAGATGTTCTAGAACCACCAGACAAACGAGTCGAGACCCTCGGTTACGACTCGAGACCATCGAGTGATGACTCGAGACCGCAGTGGTTGCGACTTGAGATGTTATGATCTCGACTCGAGACCACGGATCAACAACTCGAGATCAAGACAGCAGACATCAAGGACTCGAGACCAGCGAAGTCTCGACTCGAGATCTCACAATCTCGACTCGAGACTGGACTCGAGACCTCTGAGGTTGCAACTCATGCCAGCATCACTCGAGACCAGACATTCATGACTCGAGATCTCCTGGTTGCAACTCGAGACCGAGCGTTCTCGAGTCGAGACCCCCTGGTCTCGACTGGGCCGGTTATCTCCGTTATTGGGCCAAAGTGTGTGGACTGATCGTGCCTGTTACTGTTTAATCTGTGTTACTTTGTGCTATTATGGATAACTGTTAGAACAGGCCCAATAACTTAGTGTATAAATTATCGATGTGTATGCTGTGTGATAAGCATGCTATGTGTTAGATACGTGTAAGATATACGTGATTACTTGTATCCGAGCCTGACCTATACTGGTAACCATATTAGGACGTGGTGACCAGCATACATAACCAAGTAAACTAAACTACCGAGCAACCCAAGGTGAGTTCGCACACTAAAAGCATGCGTCCCAGGGAGGGACAGGAACAAACTGCCATCTCTAAAGATTACTTTCAATTAATATTTCTGGGGGAAAATGCAAATGGGTACTTTTAAAATACTATCTCCGGGGGGAGATACGTTTGGATATTATTTATAAATCACAACTAGCAAAACTAAACGAATCTCTATCATATAAAGTCCCTGCTTACAGTACTGATTAATCGCCGGGGGCGAACGGGTTATTAGTTGATAGCGCTATTAGGTTTGACAACCTCACACCGTGACCGGGGGAGATCGGGCGTGAACTAGTAGACCTTGCATCTTGGTCAATGACGATAGACATTGACCTGGGGCACAAAAATCTTCTCGTCAACAGTGTCGGTAACATCAGTTTAGTAGCTTTCATATGGGGTAGCTCCCCATGACGTGATTATAAATGCTTTATCTAAACAACCTATGTTTTTCAAAAAGTTAAAACTGGACATCTCGTGAACTCGCCAACATTATGTTGATACCCTACTGCATGCTTTGCAGGTACCCAGTGCCTCAGGAGCTTGCGGCTTGGGGAAGTGTAGTGGTCGTCTAAACCCGTGTGTTGGGTTCTAAATAACTTGAACTATGAACTTTGTTTAAACTGTTTTGCCTATGCTTCCGCGACTTACTTAAACTGTTATTTGAAGTTAAACTTTTGAACTTAAAACTATGATGTTTACTAACTATTGGTTGGTGATCATTCTCACTATTTACTAATGTTCGGTGTAATTGGTGGCTGGATCCTGGTCAGTCACGCCCCCAAGCGGTGGTATTCCGCATGTGGGATTTTGGGGGTGTGACAAAACGTGACAAAACACCAGTCATTCAAACATAACAATGCATTAACATTAACCGAACAAATAATGCGTAAAAGAAAAGCCTTGAAATCTCGAGTTGTCACATATGTAACTTAACTTTTGCCATATAAACTGATTATTAATCTTGTTAGGGCATATAGTACTTGTCATAGGACTAGCTAGGCTACTCGTTTGCGCTTTTGCGCAAATGACGCGTTAAAGTAGCGTAGACTACCTTAACGAGTCGTAATGGGTCGTAAGCACTTAGGATAGGTTCCGTTTTAGAATGTAGGATTTGTTAAACCAAGTCATATGAGTTCTAATACTCATTTGGTTTACGAAACCTCATTCTATCCGATCTTCTGACTTAGGTCTGGTTTATTAACATAGTTACCTATATTAGGAGCCGATTGATTCCGTGATCCCTCAAGCGTTGCTTGGTTGTTATTTCAAGAATTCTAAGCTATCTCAAGTGAGTACATAGTCCCCTCTTTTACTGTTTTCAAATATTTTGGGGTGAAACACATGTGCCTACTTGTTACTTTCTTGCTTTTATAACATATGCTTGCTATGTTCATTAGTACACATATAGTACATGATTTCATCCATATTTATGCTATACATCTTTAATTAACATGCTAGTACGTTGATTTCATAAACACATTTGTTTCATATGTTTATTTCAGCATATGTACACATTGATTTACATCACACTTTTGCTACGTATGTTCATTTAGCATATTTAGTACATTATTTTCTCATAACATGCTTACATGTGGTATAACATTTGGTTTGTTTAACGAAATTAATATGTTCATTAACACCGATCATGCCGCTCGGTAGTAGGTAGTGGTACCATAGGACTTGACAACTCCCATTCCTGAAATCCTAGGTTTGTTTGGACGTAAGGAATGACCGAATCCGAAAACATTTTTGATAAACCTTTAACTTGTTAAGGGTTTGTCCTTCAGTCTCAAGGCTTGGATGTATACGTAAAACATTACCACATAAATGTTCTTATCAATAAAGCAATTATTTTACAAAACATAACTTTTGACTTAAACTATGATTTATTCAAATACATTGTTTTGTGCATTTTACTTATGGTTTTAGTTGACACTTTTGACTTGCCATACATTACATTTGTTTACACATAAACATTATGTCATTGGTTTAAACAAGGTATTTTGGTGATTTGTTTTTGGGTAAGTGATTTAAATAACGAGGCGTGTGTAATTTGATAAAAGTGTGGTGGATGCGCCGCTGGTACTTCCTATATATAAGTGTTTTTATGATATTACATATCGTAGCGTTATTTAAATCATTTCAATTTAGATATATTACATTTTACACAAATAACATATCTTCACAAAACATTGTTTTACAAACCACATATTTTATACAAACTCATTTTACTTGGTTATTCATATAACCATACATCTTTCTTTTACATCATCTGATTTCTTATCGATTTTCGTATGATTTATAAAAGATAATACTTTACAAGATTTATGACTTACTTTTGTTAAACATTTCTTTAAACTTGCAAGTTATAAATCCTATTTCAACAAAACCTATGTATCTCACGGGCATTTTTATGCTGACGTACCTATTCTCACATGTGTTTCAGGTGCTGTTGTTAGGTGATCATGATGCAAACATAGGACTGGACAAGGCCTTAGTGACATAAAACTATGAAAGGCAATTAATTCATGTTGTGCTTCTTAAATTCTTAATCAATGTAAACATTTTAATTAATAAAACAAAACTTCAATTACCATGTGTTATGAAACAATGATTCTGTTACTCCACTCCCCGACATTTCCGCCGCGATTTGTTGTTTTACGCGGTCGGGGTGTGACAGAAGAGTTGGTATCAGAGCTCATGGTTATAGGGAATTAGGTTATTAGTAATGCTTTGACCTAGTCTATAACCTTCCTAGGACCCTAACACAAGATTCTTGTGTTTATATCTTAAAACAATACCGTCACCTATCTTTAGGCGACAACCACAACGGGAACACAAATTTCAAATCCGTTTTGAAAACCAATCATCTATCCTTAGATGATTTATTATAAGGTTTTGAACCTTCAAAGTTTTCAAAATCTCATCAAAGTTGGATCTTAAAATGTGAACACGTGCAATCTGGAAGGGTGGATGCCTGTACTCTGAGTTTTCTATCTAAGGCTAGAGTGTTCGTACAAATCCACATAATCGGACCAGTCACTCTTACCTGGGAACTCTTATGGTGAGTGTCCACTTATAGGCTAAAGCATGTCTTCGCGATACATTAATATAACCCATTTACTTTGATTAGTCACCGTGTCATTTGTTTTGCCTTAGGTCACAAACAAATGATCACAATCTTTATGCGTTGTCGATATATTTAAACATCCTGTTTTGATTATCCGATAACATCTCACCCGTTTCCTCTCATGTCTTCCACTATCTTTAGGATGTCTCTTCATCGCAGCGACACTCAAATGTCCGAACGAGCTGCTACGATTACCCAACGAATAGGCGTAATAATCCAGAAGACTGTTGAATTAGCTATCGCCATATCTCGTCTCAAAGTTGAAGCTACCCAAGAGAAACCAATGGAAACAAAAGCCAAGCCTTCATGAAAATCAAGGAAGCGTAAAGCTTCAAAGGATCTTGCAGCGGTTGCACCAAATCAAGCAGGACCTAGCCAGGTGGCAACACCACCAGCTAAGAAGCCATACAGAGGAAAAGCTCCTCTATGCAATCGATGCAACCATCATCATACGAATCAAACCCCATGTCTCAAATGTACCTACTGTGGGCGATGGGCACATTTGGTCAAAACATGCCGTTTTGCTATCCAAAATAAAACTGTTGCAGATCCTACTGCTGATAAAGCAGATCCAGCACAAGCTCGTTTTCCGCATGGTACTTGCTACAACTGTGGCGAGATGGGTCATTTCAGGAACAAATGCCCAAAGCTTGACAATGCAAATCTGACCCATGAATGTGCATCTGGCAGACTGGAAGATGATGCTGTTTTGAAATAACTAAAATCTTATGTTTTTGTTGCTTTTGTTTTCCTTGAACTATGAAACAATTTGGTTGGTTTATAAATAAATCGTTGTTCACAATTCTGATCTACAAATATAGTTACATATGTGTATGGCATTCCCCTACGATACCGACACCAAGGAACTGTGTTCTTTGCAAAACAAACTACTCTTGTAATTCTCCCTTTCATGTGATCGTTCATGATTTCCACAAAAATTTTAAGTACTCATTTCATTCTAAGAAATGAAGTACAAGATATAAGTTACAATTTTAGAAGATCACTCAAAATATCACTTTAAATCCTTGTTTAGATATTTAAGAGTACTTTTCTTAAGTCCTTCAACAGTCTTATATGATTTACCCATGTACATATCATTACATTCTGGTTTTCATAACAACATACATAGTATAGGTTTTCAAAACATCCTCCATGATTTCAAAGACATTTCTTATGATTTAAAAATATTTTAACCTAGTATATTTCCTTATACCTAGTGCATAATTTAAAAAAAAAAAAAAAACATTATCCATATTTTCAGAAACCTTATACATAATTTCAAAATTCATCTCACATGATTTTAAAACATTTTATAAACATACTTACCTAATACATCTACCATATGATTTCAAAAGCATTACGTAAGGTTTCAAAAACATTAAACACATTTTCAAAGAACCTCATGCATAGTTTTCAAGAACACTCTGCTCATATGTTGACTTAACGTGCGTAGTACACGACCTCCAAATTCTGCTTCATATGTCGCCTTGGCATATCTAGCACCTTAACTTCATGAACACTTTACCTCATATTTTGACCTAAGCATGTCTAGTACAAAGTTTTGAAACATCTCTCGCTGCACAAATTCCAAAATCCATATAGGATCTTCATATCCTCATAAATAGATCCTTGTGGGTGTTTTAAGCTCAAAATTGGAGTCCTTAATTGGATTATTTGTATGCTTTAATACGTACATTACGATTCGATAAGGACAAAGCCGAATTCCTATTAGAATCTTCCTATCTTCATAGTTAGATTCTTGAGAATATCAATTGAAGTCCATGGATTGGATTCCTGGTATACTCTAAATACGCGTGTACAAATCAATAACAAGTTGATGAACAAAATTAATAACAAGTTAATAACAAATTTGGAGACCAAGTTAAACAACTATGTGATTACGTGATTATGTGTTTATATGTTTATGTGTTTTTGTGTAATCTGAATACTCGTTATCCAAATCCTCGTAGAACCTCCCATAACCTCATATGAGGGATTCATAGGAGGATATCCAAAGGTACTACCTTAAATCCTTAATGGGCTTCTCCATAATTGTTAAGACCCTTGGATTATAAAGTACTATTCCATAATTCAAAAGAGACCCTTTGGGTGGTCTAGTTAAAAACATTGATTCGTTAACCTGATTAATGATATCATGAGATGATGTAGCTGAAAAGACCCTTTAGTGGTCTATTTTAAAAGATCATTTGTTGATCTAGCTAAAAAGGACCCTTTGGCAGTCTAGCCACAGTCATCGCAGGTTTATTCATTTGATTTTCTTCCCTTACACATTATAAAATGCACTGTGCGGACTGTGCAAGGAATTACGTAATTATGGATGCATACATAATTATGGAATTCAATGCACAGAAACCACAGTAAGATTTGTCATGTGTAAGAACCAATAGTGGCAAAAATAACGAAACGTGAACAATGTAATGGAGGTACGGTGGACGCACCAATGGCGCTTCATATATCTATATAAGTGTCCCTCTTACATTGCAAGCATGACGTTGTTTAATTTACTAGAAGTTCAGAACCTTAACCAATGTTGTTTTATCTTTTCGACTTCAAGTTTCGAGCTCACACAAAGTTTCCTAAAATAACCTTCACGAGAAACATTCTCCCTATCCATTGTTTGAAACTCCAACTTCTCGTCGAATTCACACGCTCTCTACATTTCACTATAACAAGGACGTCATTTCAATAATTCCATGGCACTCTTGAGGTTTGGTACAACCATACACAAACTCATAAGAATAGAGTTTAAATCTTCGGATCTAAACCTTTTTTTTATAAACAATAGACTGATTCAAATAACAAAAGCTTGCTGGAAATCCGAACGTGAACCAAAGATTCCACTTTGGGGATGGAGGATTATCTGAAAGCAAAACATCCACATCTACTCTCACAAGTTTCCTCTAAATAAAATTCGGGACGAAATTTCCTAAAGTAGGGGAGACTGTGACATCTGTGTCACTACGACCATCAAACAAATACCAAACCAATGAAATATTGTGTTTCATACTTGGTATTTGTATAAATATGTGTATCATTTGCACATATCAATTCTTGTTCGATTTCGAGCTTTAAGTCGCTTTCTGGAAGGTTATACGCGAACTGATGCGTAAACGTAATCAGTTTAATGCAACAAACACTCCAGAACAGTGACATAGGCTCAACATACCTTAAATAACCTTTACATAACTTAGAAATAAGTTTTGAAGGGTTTGGTGTATCAAAAACAAATTTATTCGCTCACAGGGAGTATTTGCGTCAAACTGGGAAAGTCTGCCGATTCGTATAGTAACGTACCTTCTAGAATATGATCATAAGTTAAAAAAACCATAAATATCCTTTAAATAGTTTAGAAATAGGCTTTGAAAGGTTCGGTATGCGAAAATAAACTTATTTGGTCAAAACAGGGACTAAAAGCGTCAAAAAGTGCATAAGTTTGCATTTACGCGCATATCTTACGTTCTGAACATATCCGGACATCCAAAAATTTTTGTAATCATTAAAATATTTTATTTTAGTGATTGGAATGCTAAATTTCCATTCGTCACGCAATTTGGATCGTTTTTCGTGTCCGTTCGAGTTTCGTCGTAATTAACCGAACAACGCAACCGTACGACCAAACGAACCGACATCCGAGATGCTTTTGAGCATATTTCATGTTCCCTATACTTTAACTTCATTGTAGAGCCTTGAAATGGGGTTAACGGGGCTTAAACATGTCAAAAATGCATTAAAAACCAAGTTTTACACCTTTAGGGACTAAAATTGACAATCTGTCAAAGTTGTCTCTAGGAGGGGCGCATAAGACTAGGCTCCAGCCTATGCGGCCCGCGAGAGACCCCCAGTTCTGCAAAAATCAGTTTTTTTGCAAATAGCAGCTGGTTTCTGGATTTTGTACATGGTTTAATCAAATCTTGAGCTGGTTTTAGACACCCATAGCATTGTAATTCAGTGGGTAACACATGGAGGGCCAAGATTGAAGCTCGAAATCCAAGAAACGATCCTAACGAATGTGAGAAATCAATAAATACCCACCTTGATTCATTGCATTCCTCACATTTGTTCTCATTTCTGCTCTAACAAGAAGCTCTCAAGCTTCATACCTGAACAATTTGAGTTCAAATCTTCAAGCTTGGACCTTTTGTAAGTTTCTTTCATGCTTTTTATGCTTTTCAAGAATAAAAGTCAAACAGTGTTTGACTTTCTACTTTGACCAGTCAAAGGTCAACACGAAGTTCGTTTGAACTTTGCAACGTGAGCGTAATCACGATGGTTATAGTCCCTAGTGACTATACCTACTGATTACCACGATGATTAGGCGTAATGACGAGTCATAGTTTCGGTCAAAATGCGTACTTATGCGAATTTTGCAACCAAACTATTCTTGGGTAACAAATCCCTTTGTTTTGATATCAAATTTTGTTTTCTAACTTAGTTAAACATGTTTTGACTCGTCACTTTTAGTTTAGTGCTTATATAGGGTCGTAAGATAAGCGGTCTAAACAACCGCTTAGACTTTCGAACCCGACCCGTTTGGTCGATCATTAGGATCCGACCAAACATATTTTGTGACCATAGTTGTATAGGGAATAACCTACCGAGGTTATACCTTATGGTCACTTAGTTTACTTAGTTGTATGATAGGTAGTTTATATGCCTTAGGAAAATGACCAAAATGCCCTTTTTGTGCATAACTTCATTTTAAGCATATGTAACTTAACTTTTGCCATATAAACTGTTTATTAATCTTGTTAGGGCATATAATACTTGTCATAGGACTAGCTAGGCTACTCGTTTGCGCTTTTGCGCAAATGACGCGTTAAAGTAGCGTAGACTACCTAAACGAGTCGTAATGGGTCGTAAGCACTTAGGATAGGTTCCGTTTTAGAATGTAGGCTATGTTAAACCAAGTCATATGAGTTCTAATACTCATTTGGTTTACGAAACCTCATTCTATCCGATCTTCCGACTTAGGTCTGGTTTATTAACATAGTTACCTATATTATGAGCCGATTGATTCCGTGATCCCTCAAGCGTTGCTTGGTTGTTATTTCAAGACTTCTAAGCTATCTCAAGTGAGTACATAGTCCCCTCTTTTACTATTTTCAAATATTTTGGGGTGAAACACATGTGCCTACTCGTTACTTTCTTGCTTTTATAACATATGCTTGCTATGTTCATTAGTACACATGATTTCATCCATGTTTATGCTATATATGTTTAATTAACATGCTAGTATGTTGATTTCATAAACACATTTGTTTCATATGTTTATTTCAGCATATGTACACATTGATTTACATCACACTTTTGCTACGTATGTTCATTTAGCATATTTAGTACATTATTTTCTCATAACATGCTTACATTTGGTATAACATTTGGTTTGTTTAACGAAATTAATACGTTCAGTAACACCGATCATGCCGCTCGGTAGTAGGTAGTGGTACCATAGGACTTGACAACTCCCATTCCTGAAATCCTAGGTTTGCTTGGACGTAAGGAATGACCGAATCCGAAAACATTTTTGATAAACCTTTAACTTGTTAAGGGTTTGTCCTTCAGTCTCAAGGCTTGGATGTATACGTAAAACATTACCACATAAATGTTCTTATCAATAAAGCAATTATTTTACAAAACATAACTTTTGACTTCAACTATGATTTATTCAAATACATTGTTTTGTGCATTTTACTTATGGTTTTAGTTGACACTTTTCACTTGCCATACATTACATTTGTTTACACATAAACATTATGTCATTGGTTTAAACAAGGTATTTTGGTGATTTGTTTTTGGGTAAGTGATTTAAATAACGAGGCGTGTGTAATTTGATAAAAGTGTGGTGGATACGCCGCTGGTACTTCCTATATATAAGTGTTTTTATGATATTACATATCGTAGCGTTATTTAAATCATTTCAATTTAGATATATTACATTTTACACAAATAACATATCTTCACAAAACATTGTTTTACAAACAACATATTTTATACAAACTCATTTTACTTGGTTATTCATATAACCATACATCTTTCTTTTACATCATCTGATTTCTCATCGATTTTCGTACGATTTATAAAAGATAATACTTTACAAGATTTATGACTAACTTTTGTTAGACATTTCTTTAAACTTGCAAGTCATAAATCCTATTTCAACAAAACCTATGTATCTCACAGGCATTTTTATGCTGACATACCTATTCTCACATGTTTTTCAGGTGCTGTTGTTAGGTGATCATGATGCAAACATAGGACTGGACAAGGCCTTAGTGACATAAAACTATGAAAGACAGTTAATTCATGTTGTGCTTCTTAAATTCTTAATCAATGTAAACATTTTAATTAATAAAACAAAACTTCAATTACCATGTGTTATGAAACAATGATTCTGTTACTCCACTCCTTGACATTTCCGTCGTGATTTGTTGTTTTACGCGGTCGGGGTGTGACAAGGTGGCAGCCATAGAGGCTGTCCAACAAGGCTTTTCTTATGTCATTACTGCATCATAATCCTTAATATATAAAATCACTTTAATTTTCAAAGGTCTGGCCCACATCTATACTTTCAAAGGTCTGGCCATTATTGAAAATTCAAACCTCTGCCCACATACAAAAGGGCAACTGTTTATACACACTTCAAACCTCTACCCATAACTTCTACCCATATTCAAAATTTAAAATCCTGGCTCTAAATTCAAAATTCAAACTACATATGAATCTGGCTCCCTATAAATAACATATATGAATTTGGCTCCACATTTAAATTTCAATTCATCTCTCTCACTCATATTTGTGATCATATCTCTCTCACTCAAATGCATAGCTCTCATGATTGAGCCGGTTAATCTCCAATTACGGTTCTTTGTTCGAACATTTGTTGATTATGTTTACCCATTATCCTTCCAATATCATTGTTCCAACATCGTTGTTTCATTGAAGCTCTGTTTCACACATCAACGTTTCACCTCAGCTTTTCTTATGTCACTTGGTTTTCTCTTTTTATAGAAAGTATAGATAGATTGTTGCACCATCGTGAAAAGTTATATGTGTTACCTTCTTTGATGGGAAAGTTGCATTTTAGGTTTGTGGCTTATTTTTATTAACTGTAGTTATACTAATTTAATTTGATGTGTGAAGTGTTAGGATCTGAGTTTCTTAGATTGTGTTGTTTAACAAAGATGGAAGATGAAAACAGAGATTAATGTGCAGCGGAAATGGAAATAAACTTTAACACACAATCAAAGAAGAATAGTTTTATGCAAACATGATTTCATTTAGTCGAAAGATTGTATGTATTACAAAGTTCAACTATGCATGAATGCAACTAGACTCCCCCTCAGCCTGAGCTCACTGATTTGTTCGTACAAGATGACTTGGGGCGAAAAGAGCTAATGGAACAGTACAGGCACTGTTCTATTTAGAGTACAAACGAAACCACTGAGCATCTTTGCTGACGTCACCTTGAAAGTGACATCTAACAACCTAACAACCTCTAACCACTGATAATACAAAACACTGATTACATAAGACACTGATAATACAAAACACTGATGCAGCTTCCCACTGTTGTATCCTAAGCACCGATGTTGAGAATCAGTGCTTTCTTCAAAGGGTGATCAGTCCTTGAATGAGCAGTGCTTTGGCCTTCATCAGTACTTGAGAGACAGCAGTAGTTAGGGCTTCAGTCTTTATACTTCATCAGGTCTTTGGCTATCAGTTGTTGAGAAGATCAGTACTTGGAGTTCATCAGATGATAGATAACCACTGTCATGGGGAGAATCTAGAACAAGCAGTGCTTATGATGATCAACTATTGAGAACCAGTTTTGGCTTTTCATATCATATGTTCTTCTGGGCTTGAATGCATGGGCCAACAATCTCCCCCTAGAACAGATGATGCCAAAACGCTTCCTTATTCATGATCTTTATTGTCTCATCAACATTTCCCTAACTTGTCCCTTGAATTGAAGTTCAAAGTTAAGGGAATCTTCATCATCCTCATCCCTGCAAAGTTGAAGTTCTAAAAGATCTTGGAGGTCAGCTACACTCAGGCCTAATGCATCATCCCTTGATATGTGTTCAACTTCTCCATTGGACTTGAGCAAAGTCAATACGTGGGTCTTTTAATCAGACTTCCACTTTAGTATTTTTGTGTTCAATGGGTTTCTTGGGAGAGTTTTTATTTTTGATGAGTTTGGTGATGGAGTTTGGCAATTTCTTGTAGCTTTGATGAGTCAGGATTCTCTTCAATCATTCTCTTGATGGCTACTTTCATGATATCAACTTCTCTCTGTGCATATTCTTCATCTATCTGCTTTTTCCTTTTTCTTTGATTCAAGGCAATGATGGATGTGTCAGATGATGTGAACAATGTTTTTAGAGAAAGCGCCTGCTGCTTTGGCTCATCAATGGTTTTGCTCTTGTATGCTGGTTTCTTTGGTGTTGTAGGATCTGTCTTTCTTAGTTTTTCAGCTTTTCATAAAACATGTCTGTATACTGCCTAGACCATTTTGATATGGTCTTTGCTGAACCATACTTTGCTGCAACCAACTTAGCTTTCTTCCTTTTGTATTCCAGAGTAAGTTCTGCAATAGTCTTTTTGTACTGTCTTCCACTTTCCATCAGAGGTTGTCACGTGGACAGTTCTTAGCCGTCCGATCTTTGAAACCGCTGCCACGTCAGCATTCACTTTTCCACCTCAATAAAACCCTGATAAAACCCCCAAACAGAGCTTTCACCATCGTATCGAATTCAAAAAATTCTCAAAAGAGGTTACACCCCTCTCCTCCATTCTCTCAAATCATTCGCGTTTTTCACAATCAATCATGGCTCTCGTTCTCAAACACCCACAAAATTATCTTTGTACACTTGAGAAAACAAGCAAAAACAAATATTTCCATTCCATTATTGATACTCTTTCATCCTTAAAGTACAAAACTTTGTTGACCTGCAATACTCCCATTTACCAAGATACCCTACGTGCATTCTGGGCTAATGCTAAAGTTGAAGTTCAAGATAAAAACCCTTGGGCTATTACTTCAAAAGTAGAAGAAATTTTGGTACCAATCACACCATAAACCATTTCAGAGGTCTTTCAGACAAATGATATAGCAGGTAAAACTTCTTTCACTAAAAGTGAGTATCAAGTTGACTTGATCGAAATAGGGTATGATGGACAATTGCCAAAGGCGACTATGCAGAAAGGAAATTTCCCACCACCCATGAAATTTCTGTTTCATATCCTGCTCACATGTGTTTCAAACAAAACAACTGCTTTCAATGAAATTCCATTAAAAATTCAATACTTGGGGTATGCTATTTTGACAAACACTAATTTTAATTACTCCCAAGCATTGTTTGCTGATTTGGTCACTAATGTGAATAATGTTAAAGAAAAGAAGCCACGGGCTTTCTTATTGTTTCCTAGGTTTTTGAGTTATTATTTGCAACAGAAAATACCAAAAGAAAATGCACAAGTACTTATACAAGGTGCACCTTTTCAAATAAACAGTTTATCATCTGAAACTTTTACTCGCCTTATGGCAAAAGAGTCAAAACTGTACAAAACACAAGCAGGGGAGTCTGAGCAAATTTTGGATGAGTTCACATCTGCCCCTCAGACTTCAGCTACTGAGCCCACTGCTGTTGGTGAACACAGCAGCACAACCACTGCTGTGCAACCCCCACCAACATTCCCTAAAAAGACCAAGAAAAAATCCAAAAAGCCCACCAAACCCACCAAAAAGGGTCTTCTAGAAGATGAGATCCCAGAAGTTAACCCAGTGACAACACAAATGTCACCAAAAACCACTGTTGCTACTTTCTCACAACAGATGGAAAGATCTCCACCTACAGCCATAACTCCTCCTGCTTCCTTACAAAAGGAATAGGTTGTAAGTACAGGGACACCAGTATATGAAGTATTACCCTCACTTGAGAGTATGCTTAATAGCCCTCCTACCGGGGCAAATTCTCTTTCAACTCCTATCCCTACAACTCCACTTCCACCATCCATTCAACCACTGTTTGATGCCATTGAGCTTCAGACACAAAACAACCCCTCTCAATCACACATTAAAGAGAGTACAACCTCAACAATGGTTATGTCTGAATCACCTCAATTGGTTATCCCACAAACAGCTGAGGAGGTTACACCACAGGAATTTCATGAAATTCCTGTTCGTAGTTCAAGTGGAGCAGCTACTACAGTTGTTGGATCCACTGATCCACATCTGGACAATAGTTACATAAATAAGACTCCCTTGAAGGCAACCACTGTTGATGCTATCAAGGCATCCACTGGTGTGTTCAAGTTAACCACTGGTGAGATTTCCAAGGTAACTACTGCAGAGGGAGGTCCCCAGTACTAAGACAAAGGGGCATCAGTTGATGAACCATTGGAGACTTCTCCTGGTCCAACAACTGATACAACTACCACTGGTAGGAAATCAGATGGTCCCATTCATTTGGGTGATGGTTTAAAATACCAAGATTTGACGGAGAGACTCTCAACCATGGAAACCACTATTACAAAAATGAATGATTCTATTCAATTTCTGGTTCAAGCTTCCAAAAGTCAAGCCACTCCACAACAATACTCCTAAGAGCTATGGAATGCAGTTCAACCCATTATCACTGCTCAAAGGGAACTTGTAGAAACTCAGCATAACCATCAAATGGCACTACTCAGGAATATGGTTGATGCAAGATACAAGGATACTCAGGCTGACATCAAAGCCATCAAAGAGGCCTTGATAAAAATGACTGGCACTGCCCCTGCATCTATCTACAAAGATGATTATGATCAAGATGATGCCAAAAAGGGGGAGAAACATGACATAAAGAAGTTTGGCAGACCTACTCCAAGGTAAAAGCCAACTCAAAAGACAGAGTCTGAGAAGAAGTCTTCTGCAACCACAGCTAAAACACCTGCCAAAGAAAGGAAAAAGGGAGTTGATGAAACCCTAAACATTGTAGCAGATGAAGTGGAGAAAACCAGAAAGACAATTCAAAATCAGAATGAGACAAAGGAAAGGCAGTGGAGAAAGGAACAAAAGGAAATGAAGGATTGGCAAATCAAAGTAAAGGATCTTGGTACTTCAAAAAGAAGTAAATCTCATAAGCACAACAAACCCCCACTGGCCACATATTCAAGATCACCCTCACCACCAGAGTCAACCACTGATGGTCCCAAAACCACTGCTGGTGTTAAAAGACCATCCACTGCTACACCTAAACCAACACCACTACCACAAAAACAACCTACTAAAAGGCCCAAAACAAAACCAACTTCACCAATGCCAACCACCCATGCAACAAATGTTGACACTTCAACAGTTGTTAAGGCAACAGAGGTTGAAACACCAGTTGTTTCAACAGCTGTTAGTCAACCATCCACCACTTTTCAATTTCCTTCCCAAGCCATTCTCATTCCTATTTCCAAATCTCCTACAAAAACTCCTTCTCCTAAAAAGTTTTACACCAGAAAAAGAAAGTTTCAAGTGAATGATGATGATATCCCTACACCTACTCCTATATCATCTTCACCTTTCATTCAAACCAACCCTGAACCATTCATTCCTCCACCATCACCATCATCAAACCCACTCATTGATTCAAAAACACTTGAAGGACATGAACCCTCAAGAGGAATCCCATTGACTGTGAACTATCCTCTGGAATTGCATGCAGTAAAAGATGAAATGAGGCAATTCTATACAGTGGATGATCCTGACAAAAGAAAGTTATCATCCCTTCATGGCTTCAGACCTCCAAAGAAGATGGATGAATATCTGAAACTTAAAGTCAGGTAAGCTGAATTACAAGCCAAGTATGAAGGTAAAGGGCAAGGTGATAGTAATATCTCAAGTCAAATGCAACATGGGCTTAGTAAGGTCAAGAAATTAGAAGACTATGCAAGAGACTTAAGCAAAGAGATGTCAAACTTACCACCAAATGCTGATTTACAAAAGAAGCTGAGGAAAGATCTCTTAGAGAAAATCATGAGCGAAAAATTCTATCCTGCCAAAGTTGAACAATTCAAAGACTGGCCACTCATTGCTCTCAAAGTAGAAGTCAACAGAATTGAAAGAATAAAGAATGATCCTCAGATGAAAAGGTCTGTACCAGATTGGAATAAGTACAAAAAGACTATTGCAGAACTTACTCTAGAATACAAAAGGAAGAAAGCTAAGTTGGTTGCAGCAAAGTATGGTTCAGCAAAGACCATATCAAAATGGTCTAGGCAGTATAAAGACATGGTTTATGAAAAGCTGAAAAACTAAGAGAGACATATCCTACAGCACCAAAGAAACCAGCATACAAGAGCAAAACCACGGATGAGCCAAAGTAGCAGGCCCTCTCTCTAAAAACATTGTTCACATCATCTGACACATCCATCACTGCCTTGAATCAAAGAAAAAGGTAAAAGCAGATAGATGAAGAAGATGCACAGAGAGAAGCTGATATCATGAAAGCGGCCATCAAGAGAATGATTGAAGAGAATCCTGACTCATCAAAGCTACAAGAAATTGCCAAAAGATTTATGAGCAGGCCTCCATCACCAAACTCATCAAAAATAAAAACTCTCCCAAGAAACCCATTGAACTCAAAAATACTAAAGTGAAAGTCTGATCAAAAGACCCACGTATTGACTTTGCTCAAGTCCAATGGAGAAGTTGAACACATATCAAGGGAGGATGCACTAGGCCTGAGTGTAGCTGACCTCCAAGATCTTTTAGAACTTCAACTTTGCAGGGATGAGGATGATGAAGATTCCCTTAGCTTTGAACTTCAATTCAAGGGACAAGTTAGGGAAATGTTGATGAGACAATAAAGATCATGAATAAGGAAGTGTTTTGGCATCATCTGTTTTGGGGGAGATTGTTGGCCCATGCATTCAAGCCTAGAAGAACAGATGATATGAAAAGCCAAAACTGGTTCTCAACAGTTGATCAACATAAGCAGTGCTTGTTCAAGATTCTCCCCAGGACAGTGGTTATTTATCATCTGATGAACTCCAAGTAATGATCTTCTCAACAACTGATAGCCAAAGACCTGATGAAGTATAAAGACTGAAGCCCTAACTACTGCTGTCTCTCAAGACTGATGAAGGCCAAAGCACTGCTCATTCAAGGACTGATCACCCTTTGAAGAAAGCGTTGATTCTCAACATCAGTGCTTAAGCTACAACAGTGGGAAGCTGCATCAGTGTTTTACATTGTCAGTGTCTTATGTAATCAGTGATTTTATCAACATCTGTTTGAAATGAAGGTGGAGGAATAGGAGGAATGGGTGAGTCACAATGTTGATTTTTATCCACTGTTGGCAGATTTTTATCAACAGTGGTTGTGGATGATGTGGTAGCAGAGGTTGAAGGGCTACTTTGATCAACAACTGTTGAGGCAGCAGTTGTTGAGCTTTGACAGGTGGTTTGAACATCTGCTGCTATGGTGGTGGATGTGAATTTGTGTTGTGGAATAACAACTTCATATCCATAATCTTGTGATGGAGATTTTGGTGTACCTGCAGGGTTAGTCTTGACATAAACATCTTCAAAAGTAAATTTATCAAGATCAAACAATTCAGCAGGATTTGCTGGGATTTTCAGTGATGAAAGTTCATTGAACTTTACATTCAAAGTCTCTTCCACTGTAACAACCTAAAAACGGGTTTGGTAACCAAACCACGTTAATATTAATGATGGGTAAAATACCGCTAGTGGTGGAAATTTACCCGGTAAATATTAGGATTTAAATAAATAAATCTAATATTAATTAAAAGGAGGATAAATACTTTGAGAAAACAAAGTATATAAAAAGGCCCGAGTTAACAGGACTTAAAATAAAACGGGTTAGGTAACACCCCAAAAATATATAGGTTTTATATATATATTAAATAGCGGGTATAAATGAGATGGAAACAACTAGGAATAAATATCCTGGTTAGTTACAAGTCTTGTAGTAATATGGAAGTTGATTAAAAACATCTAAATTAAAACTTGAAAATAGTTGGGGGGCCAAACGTGTTAAAAATTGAAACTAGTTTTATTAAAACAATAACTAAAATCCAAAACACACACTTGGTGTGTGTGTCTGGATCGAAGAAAACACAGGGGCGACCAAAGCTCTCCTCAGAAACCTTAGTTCTTGCTTTTTCATCAAATTGAAAGGGTAAATCGGCTCCAAATCGAAATCCAAACTCAGAATAGTGATCACCTTCGTGAAAGGATCATAAGGTATGCCTAATTTTGCTATTTAGTTTCACCTTGAGTTCTAGGTCAAAACATGAAATCGAAATTTTATCTTGCATGATCAAAGTTTAGATGAAATTTGGAATGATTTTATGTCTAGGAGTAAACCCTAGTCATTTACTTATTGAATTGATGTTCATAATTGTGAATTCATGATCACCCGATTATGTGCTAAATGGGTTCTGTAGAAACATGATGAACCCTAGAATCATAATGGTTTAATTGTGTTAATAGAACTCCCTGAAGTTAGATTTGGGATTTAAGTGTTGATTAGACACAAAAAATTGGAAAACGGTGTGAAACTTGGTAGAAATAACTAGTTATGAACTAGTTTGTAAACGTGTACAAAAAATTATGCCCACTAGGTGTTTGTTAAAATGCCTAAGTGAAATCGTGCGTCTACTCGGTTGTAAGTAGAACTTGATTTGATTAGGTATCCGTAGGAATGCCTAATAACATGAAAAAAAGGGTTTCATTTATAGATGAAAACCCGTAGATGTTTTCCAATGAATAAAGTGCTTGATAATGTGCCTAAGTGAGTCTTGTGAACTTGTTAGTGCATTTATATATGTCAATTGGTCATTTGACTTTTAAAAAGTCAAACCGACCTATGATAGAGTTCAATAAGAAAAAGTAGTAAAAAGATTCATAAGGTGTGAAGGTCATGATCTTCAATGACTAATCTAACCACCTTGTGGAAATTATATGATAGTTTGACGCCTGACAAGCTAGGTGGAAGCTTGGAAAGGAAGCGGGTCAAACGGATCAAATACGCGGAGAAGAGTAAAAACGGATGCAAGCTAAGTAAATCTTACACCCCCTTTATAGAATGCTTAATTATAATAAAGGTTATGAATATGTTAAGCTAAAGTTAGAAATACGATGTTCCGATGTAGATTGATACGGGTCAGAACAAATGAAAATAAAGAAAAACTGTGACACCTGGTTCACTGCGACCATCAAACAAAAACCAAATCAATGAAATTTGTGTTTCATACTTGGGATTTGTATAAATATGTGTATCGTTTGCACATGTCAATTCTTGTTCGATTTCGGGCTCTAAATCGCTTTCTGGAAGGTTAAACGCACACTGATGCGTAAATATAACCAGTTTAATGCAACAAAAACTCTGGAATAGTGACATAGGCTTAACATACCTTAAATAACCCTTACATAACTTTGAAATAAGTTTTGAAGGCTTTGGTATGGCAAAATCAAGTTTAAATCGCTTACAGGGACTAAATTCGACAAACTGTGAAAGTATGGCGATTCGTACTAGAACAGACATTACGGAACATGACCATAAGTTAAACATACCATAAATATCTTTTACATAGCTTAGAAATAGGCTTTGAGGGGTTCGGTGTGCTAAAATAAACTTTTGGGTCATTCAGGGACTGAAAGCGTCAAAAAGTGCACAAGTTTGCATTTTCGCGCATATCTTACGTTCTAAATATATCCGGACATACAAAAATTTATGTAAGCATTAAAATATTATATTTTAGTGTTTGGCATGATAAAATTCCATTCGTCGCTTAATTTGGATCGTTTTTGCGTTCGTTATAACTTCCGTCGTAATTAAGCGAATAACGCAACCGTACGACCAAACAAACCGACATCCGAGATGTTTTTGAGCATATTTTAAGTTCCCTATACTTTAACTTTATTTTAGAGCCTTGAAATGGGGTTAACGGGGTTAAAAGTGCCAAAAATCAAGTTTTACAAGTGCAGGGACCATTTTTGAAATTTCTGGCAGATTCAATGAACCTAGTCCATTTTGAAGTGTTGATGGTTTTAACCCATGGTTTTGCAAAACCATGGGCTGGTATTCAATGAACATAGTCCATATTAGGGGCGCCCATGGTTTTAGAAAACCATGGGCACACATGTAAGGTCCAGATCAAAGCTCAGTTTTCGATGAACGATCTTAACGGTTCTTGAATACCTATAAATACCCACCCTCACTTCCTCCCAAAGCACACTTGAATCTGATTTTGGCTCTCTAAGTTGAAGTTTATGCTTTATACCTGAGAGTAAATCGGATCAAGAGCTTGCGGGGACCTTGTGTAAGTATTCTTTCGTTCTTTTCATTCGTTTTTGTCGTTAAAGTCAAACTGCGTTTGACTTTCTGCTTTGACCAGTTTATGGTCAACGCGAAGTTCGTTTGAACTTCATAACGTGAGCGTAATCACGATGGTTATAGTCCCTAGTGACTATACCTACTGATTACCATGTTATCTAGGCTCAGTGACGAGTCGTAGTTTCGGCCAAAATGCGTTTTCTCGCGTATTTTGTAACCAAACTACTCTAGGATATCAAAACCGTTTGTTTTTATATCAAAACATGTTTTCTAACTTAACTAAACATGTTCTAGCATGTTTAGCTCGTCATTTTTTTTAGATTAGTGCTTGTGTGGAGCCGAAAGTCAAGCGGACTAAACACCCGCTTAGACTTTCGAACACGACCCGTTTGGTCGATCATTAGGATCCGACCAAACATGTTAAGTGACCATAGTAGCGTAGGGAATAACCTTCCGAGGTTATACCTTATGGTCACTTAGGTTTGATTAGTCGCATGATAGGTAGTTTATATGCCTTAGGTAAATTACCAAAATGCCCTTTTTACTCCAAAATTCATTTTAAGCATATGTAACATAATTTTTGATATCTAAACAGATTTAGCAACAATATTAGACATGTTAAGGCATATTTTACTTATCATAGGGCTAGTTAGGCATTCCGAACGCGTTTTACGCGAACGACGCGTTAAAGTAGCATAAGCTACCTAAACGGGTCGGAATGGGTCGTAAGCACTTAGGGCTAGTTAGGCATTCCGAACGCGTTTTACCCACTTTTACTGTTTTCCAAACTGTTTTGGGGTGAAACACATATGCCTACTTGTTTCTTTCATGCTTTCCATGTTTTCACATCATATACTTGCTATGCTCATTAGTACACTATTAGTACATGATTTACATTACATTGTTTCGCTATGTACGTTTACTTAGCATACTTAGTACATTGTTTTACTTTACATTTCTGCTATGTATGTTGACTGGGCATGCTATCACATTAATTTACATTACATTAGTTGCATATGTTTACTCAACATATGGACACATTGTTTTACATTACATTTTGTTGCATATGCTCATCCAGCATATGAACACATTATATTACATTTTGAACCGTTTATAACTATTTTACTATGTGAACCGTTGTAACCATTTGATTATATGAACCGTTTGTAACTGTTGAACCGTGTGAACTGTATTTGACCATACATAAACATTTCTACAATTGATTAAATATTTCATCTTGGTGGCTGTTTGGGTAAGTGATTTAAGTAACGAGGCGACGTGTAATACGATAAAAACATGGTGGATACGCCGTTGGTACTTCCTATATATAAGTGCTTTTATGGTATTACATATCGTAGCGTTATTTAAACCATTTCAGTTTATACATATTACATCTACAATACAATCTTCACATAAACATCGTTTTACAAATAACTTAACTTATACAAACCCATTTTACATGGTTATTCACTTAACCATACAGTATTCTTTTATATACATATCATTTGATTTATTCATTGCTTTTCAAATGATTTATGAAAGAAAACACTCAACAAGATTCATGACTACTTTTTATTAAACAGTTTCTTTAAACTCAAGTCATGAATCCTATTTTCACAAAACCTATGTATCTCACAGGCATTTTTATGCTAACGTACCTATTTTCACGTGTGTTTTCAGGAGCTGTTGCATAGGATGATCGAGACACACTTAGGCGGACCTGTGCCTTAGTGACTTAAAACAAAGCAAGAACTAGTTAAATTATGTTATGTACTCTTTGTTTCTTGTTTTAAGACAATGTAACCCTCTTGTTTGATAAATAAAACGTAACTTTAATTTCCATGGTTATGAAACAATTAATTCTGTTACAACACTCCCCGACGTTTCCGCCACGTCTTGTTGTTCTACGTGGTCGGGGTGTGACAGAAAAGTTGGTATCAGAGCCAATGGTTATAGGGAATTAGGTTATTAGTAATGCTTTGACCTAGACTATAACCTTTCTAGGACCCTAACGCAAGAAGGTTTGCGTTTAGATTTTTTTTAAAAAACAAAAACCGTCACCTATCCTTAGGTGATAACCACAACGGGGGCATCAATTCCGAATCCGCTTTGAAAATTAATCATCTGTTCTTAAATGATTGATTACTAGGTTTTGAACCCTCTGTTGTAAGGTTTTGAACCCTCTATTATAAGGTTTTGAACCCTCTATTATAAGGTTTTGAACCCTCTGTTATAAGGTTTTGAACCCCTTTGAGTTTTCAAAATCTCGTCAAAGTTCTGGGTCCTAAATAGTGTGAACACGTGCAAACTAGAAGGGTGAATGCCTGTACCCTGGGTTTTCTGTCTAAGGCTAGAGTGTTCGTACAAATCCACATAATCGGACCAGTCACTCTTACCTGGGAACTCTTGGGGTGAGTGTTCACTTATAGGCGAGCATGTCTTCGCGATACATTATTTTTGACCCATTTACTTTGATTAGTCAAAATGTGTCGTTTGTTTGCCTTGTGGTAACAAACAAATGACCACCATCTTTGCTTTTGTCAAATTTTGTATCACCTCATCCTTTTCATCTAATCATCTCGCTCGTTTCCTTTCATGTTTCCCTCCTTTTAGAATGCCTCCTCGACGCGACAATCAGATAGCGAATGCCGAACTGGCAGAAATCATCGCGCAGCAAATGGCTGCTGCTTTCCCAAATCTTATTGCTCAACTGAACCAAGCCAACAACAACAATAATGCTCCATGCAATTTCAAGAGTTTCAATTCGGCTAAGCCACTCAAGTTTAGTGGTTCTGAAGGAGCAACCGGGCTCCTACAATGGTTCGAGAGCACTGAGAGTACGTTTCGTCACGTTCAGTGTCCTGATAATCGCAAGGTCGAGTTTGCTTCCAGTGTGTTTTAGAAGAGGGCTCTTACATGGTGGAACGGGGTGATGAGAGACCGTGGTGCTGAGGTTGCTTTAGCACAGACTTGGGCTGAGCTTAGGGCTCTTATGATGAAGGAATTTTGTCCTCGTCAAGAGCTAAGGGCTCTAGAAAGGGAATTTGATGATCTTAAGCAAGATAGCGGTGAGCATCGAGCCTACACGGACCGTTATGAGGAGTTAAGTCTGTTATGCCCAAACATGGTCACGCCTTTGGATAAGGCAATCGAAAAATACATTGATGGCCTCCCTGACTCAGTACAAGACATTGTGACTGGTAGCAACCCTACTACAGTTAGACAGGCCATTGAGCTATCTGCAACCTTGACTGAATCTCAGATCAGGAAAGGTAAACTTTTTCGAAAGGGTGACAAGAAACCAATCGAGGAATCAAAGACCATGGATGAACAGACTGGATCCCTTAAGAAGTCAAAGAAGCGAAAGGCTTCTCAGAACTTCGCCTTAGTTGCACACAATGATCAAGCCATCCCCAACCAACCAGCTCAACCCCCTGCTAGAAAGCCATGCAACGAAACTGCGCCCTTGTGCAATCAATGTAACCTTCATCATCATGCTGGTGTGAAGTGCCGCAAATGCCAAATTTGTGAACTTATAGGTCATACAGCAAGGGTTTGCCCAACCGCAGCTGCACCAAATCAAGCTGGCAACAATCCTGCTCAAGCTCGTTTTCCACCGGGGTCTTGCTACAACTATGGCGAGATGGGCCATTTCCCTAGGAATTGCCCAAGGCTTGCTAATGAAAATCCAGCGCAGGGATGATTATCTGACCGACAGGAGACAACGTTGTTTAGAAAATAATCAAGCCTTGTGTATTATTTTCTTTTGTTGTCACGATCCATGAAACAGTTGTTGTTATTATTATTGTTGTTTATAAATAAATCCTTTATTTACATTGCAATGTACAATTGTGGTTGCATGAATAAACGACATATCCCCTACGATACCGGCAATCAAGGAACCGCATTCCTCCCATCTTTTGATTTCTTGCGATTTCCACAAAGAACCTAAGTACACGTTTCTTCCAAAGAAAACAAAGTACAAGGCGCAAGTTACAACACTGGGCGAATACCCAATATACCACTATAAATCCTTAATAGGGTACCTAAGGGTATTTCCGTAAGTCCGTAATTATTGTGTACCTTAATTCGAATGTTATGATTCCTGGTAATCAGAAATCGAATTTTTGGAAGATCACCCTATTTTCAGATAGATTCTTGAGGACGTTGAAGTCCATCGACTGGGTTCCTGGTGTACCTTGAATACCCATGTTCAAATCGACATTAAGTTAATAACAAGATGATAACAAATTTATATCCAAGAAAACAATTATGTGCTTGTGTGTTGATGTGTTGACCTAATTATAGGTTGCCTCGACCTTGTTCAAATTCTATCCCCTTCACATTATAAAACAAACTGTGATTACTATGCAAGGAATTACGTAATTATGGATGCATACATAATTATGGAATTTAGTGAATAGAAATCACAGCAAGTTCTGTCATGTGTCTAGAGTTAACCCTATTCATTTCCATTTCTGATAAAGCATCCGTTGAGGAAAAATGAACTAGCTATTCATTTTTCACTTTTGAAAGAATATCCGTTGAGGGAAATGAATATCCGTTTGTTAATATCCTTCATTTCCAATTCCGAAGAATACCCGTTGAGGAAAATGACTCCGTTTGTTCATTTTCGCTTCTGAAGAATATCCGTTGAGGGAAATGAATATACGTTTGTTAATATCCTTCATTTCCAATTCTGAAGAATATCCGTTGAGGAAAATGACTCCGTTTGTTCATTTTCGTTCTGAAGAGTATCCGTCGAGGGAAATGAATATCCGTTTGTTATATCCTTCATTTCCAATTCTGAAGAATACCCGTTGAGGAAAATGGCTCCGTTTGTTCATTTTCGTTCTGAAGAGTATCCGTCGAGGGAAATGAATATCCGTTTGTTTAATCCTTCATTCCCAATTCCGAAGAATACCCGTTGAGGAAAATGACTCCGTTTGTTCATTTTCGCTTCTGAAGAATATCCGTTGAGGGAAATGAATATCCGTTGATTATTCCTTCATTCCCGTTTCTGACGAATAACCCATTGAGGAAAATGAATCATCCATTCATTTTCGCTTCTGAAGAATATCCGTTGAGGGAAATGAATATCCGTTTGTTAAATCCTTCATTTTCCATTTTCGAAGAACCCGTTGAGGAAAATGACTCCATTTGTTCATTTTCACTTCTGAAGAATATCCGTTGAGGAAAATGACAGGATTATGCCTTGCATATATTTGATGATCGTTTAACACAAAGTCACAGACAGACTCCTACGAATAAATTTCGGGACGAAATTTCCTAAAGTAGGGGAGACTGTGACACCTGGGTCACTGCGACCATCAAACAAAAACCAAATCAATGAAATTTGTGTTTCATACTTGGGATTTGTATAAATATGTGTATCGTTTGCACATGTCAATTCTTGTTCGATTTCGGGCTCTAAATCGCTTTCTGGAAGGTTAAACGCACACTGATGCGTAAATATAACCAGTTTAATGCAACAAACACTCCGGAATAGTGACATAGGCTTAACATACCTTAAATAACCCTTACATAACTTAGAAATAAGTTTTGAAGGCTTTGGTATGGCAAAATCAAGTTTAAATCGCGTACAGGGACTAAATTCGACAAACTGCGAAAGTATGGCGATTCGTACTAGAACAGACATTACGGAACATGACCATAAGTTAAACATACCATAAATATCTTTTACATAGCTTAGAAATAGGCTTTGAGGGGTTCGGTGTGCTAAAATAAACTTTTGGGTCATTCAGGGACTGAAAGCGTCAAAAAGTGCACAAGTTTGCATTTTCGCGCATATCTTACGTTCTAAATATATCCGGACATACAAAAATTTATGTAAGCATTAAAATATTTTATTTTAGTGTTTGGCATGATAAAATTCCATTCGTCGCTTAATTTGGATCGTTTTTGCGTTCGTTATGACTTCCGTCGTAATTAAGCGAATAACTCAACCGTACGACCAAACGAACCGACATCCGAGATGTTTTTTAGCATATTTTAACTTCCCTATACTTTAAATTTATTTTAGAGCCTTGAAATGGGGTTAACGGGGCTTAAAAGTGCTAAAAATCAAGTTTTACAAGTGCAGGGACCATTTTTAAAATTTCTGGCAGATTCAATGAACCTAGTCCATTTTGAAGTGTTGATGGTTTTAACCCATGGTTTTGCAAAACCATGGGCTGGTATTCAATGAACATAGTCCATATTAGGGGCTCCCATGGTTTTAGAAAACCATGGGCACACATGTAAGGTCCAGATCAAAGCTCAGTTTTCGATGAACGATCTTAACGGTTCTTGAATTCCTATAAATACCCACCCTCACTTCCTCCCAAAGCACACTTGAATCTGATTTTGGCTCTCTAAGTTGAATTTTATGCTTCATACCTGAGAGTAAATCGGATCAAGAGCTTGCGGGGACCTTCTGTAAGTATTCTTTCGTTCTTTTCATTCGTTTTTGTCGTTAAAGTCAAACTGCGTTTGACTTTCTGCTTTGACCAGTTTATGGTCAACGCGAAGTTCGTTTGAACTTCATAACGTGAGCGTAATCACAATGGTTATAGTCCCTAGTGACTATACCTACTGATTACCACGTTATCTAGGCTCAATAACGAGTCGTAGTTTCGTCCAAAATGCGTTTTCTCGCGTATTTTGTAACCAAACTACTCTAGGATATCAAAACCGTTTGTTTTGATATCAAAACCTGTTTTCTAACTTAACTAAACATGTTCTAGCATGTTTAGCTCGTCATTTTTTTTAGATTAGTGCTTGTGTGGAGCCGAAAGTCAAGCGGACTAAACACCCGCTTAGACTTTCGAACACGACCCGTTTGGTCGATCATTAGGATCCGACCAAACATGTTAAGTGACCATAGTAGCGTAGGGAATAACCTTCTGAGGTTATACCTTATGGTCACTTAGGTTTGATTAGTCGCATGATAGGTAGTTTATATGCCTTAGGTAAATTACCAAAATGCCCTTTTTACTCCAAAATTCATTTTAAGCATATGTAACATAATTTTTTATATCTAAACTGATTTAGCAACAATATTAGACATGTTAAGGCATATTTTACTTATCATAGGGCTAGTTAGGCATTCCGAACGCGTTTTACGCGAACGACGCGTTAAAGTAGCATAAGCTACCTAAACGGGTCGTAATGGGTCGTAAGCACTTAGGTTAGGTTTCATTTTAGTATGTAGGCTTTGTTAAACCATATTACACGAGTTCCCATACTCGTTTGGTTTACGAACCCTCATTCTATCTGATCCTCCGATTTAGGTCCGGTTTATTAACATAGTTACCTATATTAGGTGCCGTTTGATTTCCGTGATCTCTAGCATTGTTTGGTTGTTACACAAGGACTTCTAGGAAATCTCAAGTGAGTACATAGACCCCTCTTTTACTGTTTTCCAAACTGTTTTGGGGTGAAACACATGTGCCTACTTGTTACTTTCATGCTTTCCATGTTTTCACATCATATACTTGCTATGCTCATTAGTACACTATTAGTACATGATTTACATTACATTGTTTCGTTATATATGTTTACTTAGCATACTTAGTACATTGTTTTACTTTACATTTCTGCTATGTATGTTGACTGGGCATGCTAGCACATTGATTTACATTACATTAGTTGCATATGTTTACTCAACATATGGACACATTGTTTTACATTACATTTTGTTGCATATGCTCATCCAGCATATGAACACATTATATTACATTTTGAACCGTTTATAACTATTTTACTATGTGAACCGTTGTAACCATTTGATTATATGAACCGTTTGTAACTGTTGAACCGTGTGAACTGTATTTGACCATACATAAACATTTCTACAATTGATTAAATATTTCATCTTGGTGGCTGTTTGGGTAAGTGATTTAAGTAACGAGGCGACGTGTAATACGATAAAAACATGGTGGATACGCCGTTGGTACTTCCTATATATAAGTGCTTTTATGGTATTACATATCGTAGCGTTATTTAAACCATTTCAGTTTATACATATTACATCTACAATACAATCTTCACATAAACATCGTTTTACAAATAACTTAACTTATACAAACCCATTTTACATGGTTATTCACTTAACCATACAGTATTCTTTTATATACATATCATTTGATTTATTCATTGCTTTTCAAATGATTTATGAAAGAAAACACTCAACAAGATTCATGACTACTTTTTATTAAACAGTTTCTTTAAACTGAATTCATGAATCCTATTTTCACAAAACCTATGTATCTCACAGGCATTTTTATGCTGACGTACCTATTTTCACGTGTGTTTTTAGGAGCTGTTGCATAGGATGATCGAGACACACTTAGGCGGACATGTGCCTTAGTGACTTAAAACAAAGCAAGAACAAGTTAAATTATGTTATGTACTCTTTGTTTCTTGTGTTAAGACAATGTAACCCTCTTGTTTGATAAATAAAACGTAACTTTAATTTCCATGGTTATGAAACAATTAATTCTGTTACAACACTCCCCGACGTTTCCGCCACGTCTTGTTGTTCTACGTGGTCGGGGTGTGACAAAAACCATAATGAATGGTAAAAAGGAGTAAAATGGTAATTAAGTCATGCAATGACGAACAAACTAGTAGTTTTTTTTTTTGGAAATGTTACCTTAGGAGGTAACTTATAATGAGAAAAAGGATAAAATAGCAAACTAGTCACGTGTTGACAAATGTAAGTTTTAAGTTCAAAAGATACCCTATGGCGTAAGCCGAATTGGGTAAAATATGTAAGAAAAAGGAGCTTGTGGTAAAATCCTAAATGGGTCGGATGTGTGAATTGGTAATTAATAACCATGTTTGTTATAAAGGTAAATGTTTGGTCATATAGGCCAAACGGGTCAAATGATGGTAATAACACCATTTGACAATATCGACTAACATTTGGTTGTTAAGTTATATGTTCACAGGAGTGAACATGAATTGGATATTTACGTCGCTATAAAGTAGCGGCTAGTTAAAGTGAGGTATAAAACGGGTCTATATGTTGACCCGAGCCAGGTACGTATAAATAAGTTTTAGTGAAATATATGTGTTTGGTCAAATAGGTAGCGAAAGTCCTTCGTCATAAAATGAGGGACTAAAGTTGACCAAAACACCCTTGAAGGGTAAAATGGGCAAACAACCTTTAAGAGTTGTTTAGAAATAAGCATTTTGATAAATTGAATCCTTGGGATAAGTATAAAATGGAGATAAAATGCAAACTAAAAAGAAGCGTGATTTAAGCTTGAAAGTGTTAAATACCCTTAACGGGTCAAAATGAGTAGATGCATAAAACGGGTTAAGATTTGCATAAGAAACCCATAATTTGAACCTTGCATATTAGTAAATTGACATAACGTGATATGCATGATTTTTTTAAAGGTAATAAAAAAGTTTGTTTGATAAAATCACGAACGGGTCAAAAGGTGTCATAATTGAATTTTAAGCCGAGAGCTTTAAATCTAAAATTTTGTGAATTCAGATGTCAGGTTTTTACTCCATGAGATGGAGAATTAAATTACGAACGCGTAGGAAAAAGAATCATGCAAAACGGACATCTAGATCAAAAGATATGCATGTTTTTGTGAAGTATAAGTTGGAAATTTTGAGCTGGGAATCTGCAGCTCAAAGAAACAACCATTTTGTCGAAATGAGTCCGTCACGCCCCGCGACGAAGAAGTCAAAATCGGTCGCGCCCCGCCACGGGTTGTGGCAGCCCGCGAAAAACTAAGCCAAGTCTGTCGCGGCCCGCGACAGACTATAGAACTGGAAAAAATTTATATCTTGTTTGTTTTGAACTCCGGACTCGTTTAAATTCGTTATTTAACTATCAAAACTAACTTTTAGTTGGTTTCGATCATAGGTAAATGTCAAGGGATTCCCGGATGAAGATCAAGCTCAACGAAGAACCGAATACACGAGATTAAAGCATGTGTCACGGCGTTACGTCGTAACTTTTAAACGACGAACTCAATTACATTATGTTGTACATTTTTTTTAAACTGTAAAAGTTTTTAGTAAACTCGTATTTTATATGTATCTGTATTCATAAGTACACCTTTAATTGTCGTTATTAGTACAAAAACCCTTTTATAATAGTAAGGGTGTCACAAGTTGGTAATCAGAGCTCATGGTTAAGACATAAAGTGTGTTCGGTTCGAGGCTTGATCGCAAATCCGGTAAGTACATGTATATTAATGGTTTAGTATGATTAAAGTGTTGAGGACAACACATAGGGTTATCGTGTAATACACATTACACCAATCAAATCGATAAAGGATATATATAGTCAACGAAATTAGGTGTGTTCACACGTATAGTGGAAAAGTCTTGTATTATAATACGGGCGATTATTGATGTCGACATTACTAACTTTTGTGAATGTTTTAATTGAAGGACACTCGCATCTAAAGATGACGAGAGTTGAACGAATTGCGGATATGACGATGGAACGGTCCGGGGGTATAACGAGCAGAGCATACTCACCAAGGACCTATATCGCGTAGTGATCGCGAACAAGTATAAAGGCATGGAAAGCCCGTTAGGGCAAGCTTTACCAGGTGCACGTTTTAAATTAATCGCACAAATAGTAATATGCAACAAACAAGTAGAGAATGATGGTTACATATATAGGATAAAACTTAGAAAAACCTGAATAGGATATCTATTCAATATGATGTTTCCAAGAGAAGTTTAATAGAAATATGTGTTATTCACGATGATGAATAATTTCACACCCGGACAACGAAAAACAACAAATCGTGGTGGAAACGTCGAGGAGTGTTGTAACAGAATCATTATTTCATAACACATGGATTGAAGTTCTGTTTTATTAAATTAAATGTATTACATTACATTAAAATTAGAAACAAAACATGAACAAATAGACTTTCATTGTTATTAAGTCACTAAGGCCTCGTCCGTTCCTATGTGAGAATGCATCATTATCATCATCAAATATCACCAACTATGGTACCTGAAACACATGTGAAAATACGTCAGCATAAAATGTCGGCGAGTACATAGGATTTTATGAGAGTGTCAGATTCATGGCTCGTTTATGTTTTGAAAATATAACTTAAACACCTTTGTAAATTGATAATTAGAAGACCAAGTTTTGTAAAATGTTTGTAATGTAAATTGAAATAACTAAGTCAAAACATATTTGTTTTATAAAACCTCGATACCATGAATCTTAACTCCAAAACATTTGTTTAAGAAAACCAAAATTTGTAAAACATCTCGTAAAAACTCGTTAATAAAACTCGTATGGTTTATATTATTAGAAAAACCTTGTAATATAACTTTATTTTGATAAACTTGCCCAAGTGATCTAGATAACACAACGATATATAATGTATTAAAAGCACTTATATATAGGAAGTAACAGCGGTGTATCCACCATGCTTTTAACACATTACCCCCGCCCCGTTACCTAATCACTTCCCTAACCCAATGGTTCAAACAATACCAAACGATTCACATAATCAAATAGTTAAAATGGTTCACATAATCAAACAGTTACAAATGGTTCACATAATCAAACAGTTACAAACGGTTCACATAATCAAACAGTTACAAACGGTTCATATAAATCAGACAGTTACTACGGTTCACATAAATCAAACAGTTCCAACAGTTCAAAATGTAAAACAATGTGTCCATATGCTGAGTGAACATATGCAACAAAATATAATATATAAAAATCAATGTGCTAGCATGTTAAGTGAACATACATAGCAAAACATAATGAAATCATGTACTATATATGTACTAATGAACATAACAAGCATATGATATAAAATCATGAAAAACACGAAAGTAACAAGTAGGCACATGTGAATCACCCCAAAACAGTTTGAAAAACAGTAAAAGAGGGGACTATGTACTCACTTGAGGATGCTTAGAAGTCTTGACTAACAACCAAGCAAAGCTAGAGGGATCACGGAAATCAAACGGCACCAAATATAGGTAACTACGTTAATAAACGGACCTAAATCGGAGGATCGGATAAAATGAGGTTTCCTAAACCAAATGAGTGTAGGGAATCATGTAATATGGTTTAACAAAGCCTACATTCTAAAACGAAACCTAACCTAAGTGCTTACGACCCATTACGACTTGTTAAGGTAGCTAACGCCACTTTAACGCGTCGTTCGCGTAAAACGCATTCGGACCGTCTAACTAGTCCTATGACAAGTATTATATGCCTTAACACATCTAATAATGTTGTCTAATCAGTTTAGATGTCAAAATTTAGGTTACATATGCTTAAAATGAATTTATGCGTAAAAAGGGCATTTTGGTCATTTTCCTAAGGCATATAAAGTACCTATCATACAACTACTTAAACGAAGTGACCATAAGGTATAACCTCGGAAGGTTATTCCCTATAAAACTATGGTCACAATAAATGTTTGGTCGAATCCTAATGATCGACCAAACCGGTCGGGTTCGAAAGTCTAAGCGGTTGTTTAGGCCGCTTATCTTACGACCCTATATAAGCACTAAACTAAAAGCGACAATTTAAACATGTTAAAACATGTTTAGCGAAGTTAGAAAACAAGTTCGATATCAAAACAAAAGGTTTTGATACCCAAGAATAGTTTGGTTGCAAAATACGCATGAATACGCATTTTGACCGAAACTATGACTCGTCACTACACCTAATCAACGTGGTAATCAGTAGGTATAGTCACAAGGGACTATAACCATCGTGATTACGCTTACATTGCGAAGTTCAAACAAACTTCGTGTTGACCAAAGACTGGTCAAAGCAGAAAGTCAAACACAGTTTGACTTTCATGCTTAAAAACGCATAAAAGCATGAAAGAAACTTACAACAGGTCCAAGCTAGGAAGAACTTGATCTAAATACTTAGGTATGAAGCATAAAGCTTCAAATTAGAGCATAAAATTAGATCAAGGTGTGAGGAAAATGGAATGAGAGCTTGGGTATTTATAGATTTCGGAGAACCGTTAGGATCGTTTCTCGCATTTTGTGCCTTGATCTTGACCCTCCATGTGGGCACATGGTTTTCAAAACCATGGGAATACTTAAAACCATCAAATTCCAGCCCATAGAGTGCAAAACCTTGGGTTAAAACCATCAAAACCCAAAAAATGGACCAAGTTCAATGTATCTGCCAGAAATTTCAAAAATGGTCGCTGCACTTGTAAAACTTGATTTTTTGGTACTTTTAAGTCCCGTTAACCCCATTTCAAGGCTCTAAAATAAAGTTAAAATATAGGGAACTTGAAATGTGCTCAAAAATATCTCGGATGTCGGTTCGTTTGGTCGTACGGTTGCGTTGTTCGGTTAATTACGACGGAAATCGTAACGAACGCAAAAACGATTCAAATTACGCGATGAATGGAATTTTATCATGCCAATCAATAAAATAAAATATTTTAATGATTACATAAATTTTGGGATGTCCAGATATATTCAGAACGTAACATATGCGCGAAAATGCAAACTTATGCACTTTTTGACGCTTTTAGTCCCTATTGATCAATAAAGTTTATTTTTGTGCTCCAAACACCTCAAAGCCTATTTCTAATCTATATAAAGGATATTTAGGGAATATTTAACTTATGATCAAGTTCCGGAATTTCGTCACAGTACGAATCGACATACTTTCGCAGTTTGTCGAAATTAGTCCCTTTAAACGAATAAACTTGATTTCGGCATACCAAACCATCCAAAACTTATTTCTAAGTTATGTAAAGGTTATTTAAGGTATGTTAAGCCTATGTCACTGTTCCGTAGTGTTTGTTGCATTAAACTGGTTATATTTACGCATCAGATCGCGTATAACCTTCCAGAAAGCGATTTAAAGCTCGGAATCAAACATGAATTGATATGTGCAAACGATACACATATTTATACAAATCCCAAGTATGAAATACAATATTTCATTAATTTGGTATTTGTTTGATGGTCGTAGAGGCACAGGTGTCACAGTCTCCCCTACTTTAGGAAATTTCGTCCCGAAATTTATTCGTAGGAGTCTGTCTGTGATTTTGTGTTAAATAACCACCAAAGATATACAAGGCATAATCCTGTCATTTCCTCAACGGACATTCTTCAGAAACGAAAATGAACAGATGGAGTCATTTTAAACGGGTGTTTCCTCAGAAATGGAAATGATGGAACAAACAAAAGGATATTCATTTCCTCAACGGACATTCTTCAGAAATGAAAATGAACGGACGGAGTCATTTTCAACGGGTATTCTTCAGAAATGGAAATGAAGGAATAAACAAAAAGATATTCATTTCCTCAACGAACATTCTTCAGAAATGAACGTGAACGGACGGAGTCATTTTCAACGGGTATTCTTCAGAAATGGAAATGAAGGAATAAACAAAAGGATATTCATTTCCTCAACGGACATTCTTCAGAAACGATAGTGAACGGACGTAGTCATTTTTTACGGGTGCTTCATCAGAAATGGAAATGAATAGAATAATCAAAAGGATATTCATTTCCTCAACGGACATTCTTCAGAAACGAAAATGAACGGACGGAGTCATTTTCAACAGGTGCTTCATCAGAAATGGAAATGAAGTAATAATCAAAAGGATATTCATTTCCTCAACAGACATTCTTCAGAAACGAAAATGAACGGACGGAGTCATTTTCAATAGGTGCTTCATCAGAAATGGAAATGAATAGAATTAACTCAAAAGGATATTCATTTCCTCAACGGACATTCTTTAGAAACGAAAATGAACGGACGGAGTCATTTTAAACGGGTGCTTCATCAGAAACGGAAATGAATAGAATTAACTCAAAAGGATATTCATTTCCCTCAACGGACATTCTTCAGAAACGAAAATGAACGGACGGAGTCATTTTCAACAGGTGCTTCATCAGAAATGGAAACGAATAGAGTTAACTCTAGACATATGACAAAACTTGTTGTGGTTTCTGTGCACTAAATTCCATAATTATGTATGCATCCATAATTACGTAATTCCTTGCACAGTCCACACAGTGCATTTCATAATGTGTAGGGGAAGAAAAATCAAACATGTGATGAGTGTGACTAGACTACCATAGGGTCCTTTTAATTAGATCGACAAATGATCTCTGTAAATAGACCACCAATGAGTCTTTTCAGCTATATCATCACATGACATTCCTAACCAGATTTTTGGATCAATCTGTTTAACTAGACCACTCAAGGGGTCTAATTATGGAATAGTACCTTATAATCCAAGGGTCTTAACTATTACGTAGAAGCCCATTAAGGATTTGATGTAGTACCTTTGGATATCCTACAATGAATCCCTTATATGAAGATATAGAAGATTCTACGAGGATTTGGATAACAAAAAATTCGGATCACGCAAAAACATAAAAGAGAACACATAAGCACATAATCACATAATTGTTTAACTTGACCTTTAATTTGTTATCTTTGGACATGGATATTTAAAGCACACCATGAATCCAATCCGTGGATTTCATTTGGCACTCTAATCATTTTCAAGAATCTATCTATGAAGATAGGATGATCTTCCAAAAATTCAATTTTTGATTACAAAGAATCATAACATTTGAATTAAGGTACACAACGATTAAGGACTTACGGAAATACCCTTAGGTACCCTATCAAGGATTGGGTATTCGTCCAGAGTTGTAACTTGCGCCTTGTACTTTGTTTTCCTTGGAAGAAATGGGTACTTAGGATTTTCGTGGAAAACGCAAGAGATCATAAAATGGAAGAATTTTGGGAGTAGTCTGTTTTCAAGGAATAAGGTTCCTTGATTGTCGGTATTGTAGGGGATATGTTGTTTATACATGCAACCACATAAATACATTGCAATGTAAATAAAAGATTTATTTATAAACAACATCAACAACTGTTTCTTAGACCTTGACAACAAAAGAAAATAATACATAAAGCTTGATTATTTCTAAACAGCGTTGTCTTCCAATCGGTCAGATGCTCATCCCTGCGCTGGATTTGCATTAGCAAGCTTTGGGCAATCCCTTCGAAAATGGCCCATCTCGCCACAGTTGAAGCAAGAACCTGGTAAAAAACGAGCTTGAGCCGGATTGTTTCCAGCTTGATTTGGTGCAGCTACAGTTGGGCAAACTCTTTCTATATGACCAATAAGTCCACAAATTTGGCATTTGCGGCACTTCACACTAGCATGATGATAAAGGCTACATTGGTTGCACAAGGGTGCAGTTCCGTTGTATGGCTTCCTAGCAGGGGGTTGAGCTGGTTGGTTGGGGACAGCTTGATCATTGTGAGCGACCACAACGAAGTTCCGAGAAGCCTTTCGCTTCTTTGACTTCTTGGAGGATTCAGTCTGCTCATACTTCGGTTTTGATTCCTCGATCAGTTTCTTGTCACCCTTTCGGAAAAGCTTACCTTTCCTGACCTGAGATTCAGTCAAGGTAGCGGATAGCTCAATGGCCTGTCTAACTGTAGTGGGATTACTACCAGTCACAATATCTTGAACTGAGTCAGGGAGGCCATCAATGTACTTTTCGATTGCCTTATCCAAAGGCGTAACCATGTTCGGGCATAACAGACTTAACTCCTTATAACGGTCAGTGTAGGCTCGATGCTCACCGCTATCTTGCTTAAGATCGTCGAATTCCCTTTCCAATGCCCTAATCTCATGACGAGGACAGAATTCCCTCATCATTAGTGCTCGAAGCTCTTCCCAGGTTTGAGCCAGTGCTACCTCGGCACCCCTATCTCTCATCACACCATTCCACCATGTTAGAGCTCGTTTCTCAAAAACACTAGATACGAACTCTACCTTTCGCTCGTTTGGGCATTGAACATGTCTGAAGGTGCTCTCTAGACTCTCGAACCATTGCAAAAGTGCAGTCGCTCCTTGAGACCCAGAAAACTTTGATGGCTTAGCTAAGTTGAATGTCTTGAAGTTGCAGGGAGCATTATTGTTGTTGAGGGCTAGGTTACATTGAGCAATGATGTTTGGGATTGCAGCAGCCATTTGCTGCGTAATGATGGCTGTCGGTTCTTGATTAGGTACCTGATTGTCACGTCGTGGAGGCATTCTAAAAGGGGAAACAAGAGAGAAAACAAATGAAACGGCATTGGGTAAGGATGTTACAATCTCTGACCAAAAGGCATGGGTGATGGTCATTTGTTTGAACCACGAAGCAAACAAATGACACACAAAGGCTGAATCAAAGTAAATAGGTCCTCATAATGTATCGCGAAGACATGCTCGCCTATAAGTGGACACTCACCCCAAGAGTTCCCAGGTAAGAGTGATTGGTCCGATACTGCGGATTTGTACGAACGCTCTAGCCTTAGACAGAAGACTCAGGGTACAGGCACCCACCCTTCCAGTTTGCACGTGATCACATTATTTAGACCCAAACTTTGACGAGATTTTGAAAACTTTGAAGGTTCAAAACCTTATAATAAATCATCCTAGAACAGATGATTGGTTTTCAAAGCGGATTCGAAATTTGTGTTCTCATTGTGGTTGTCACCTAAAGATAGGCGACGGTATTGTTTTATGACTAAACGCAAGTAAACTCGCGTTAGGGTCCTAGGAAGGTTATAGTCTAGGTCAAAGCATTACTAATAACCTAATTCCCTATAACCATGAGCTCTGATACCAACTTTTCTGTCACACCCCAACCACGAAAAAAAAACAAATCGTGGCGGAAACGTCGGGGAGTGTTGTAACAGAATCATTGTTTCATAACACATGGATTGAAGTTCTGTTTTATTAAATTAAATGTATTACGTTACATTGAAATTAGAAACAAAACATGAACAAATAGACTTTCATTGTTATTAAGTCACTAAGGCCTCGTCCGTTCTTATGTGAGCATGCATCAATATCATCATCAAATATCACCAACTATGGTACCTGAAACACATGTGAAAATACGTCAGCATAAAATGCCGGCGAGTACATAGGATTTTATGAGAGTGTCAGATTCATGGCTCGTTTATGTTTTGAAAATATAACTTAAACACCTTTGTAAATTGATAATTAGAAGACCAAGTTTTGTAAAATGTTTGTAATGTAAATTGAAACAACTAAGTCAAAACATATTTGTTTTATAAAACCTCGATACCATGAATCTTAACTCCAAAACATTTGTTTAAGAAAACCAAAATTTGTAAAACATCTCGTAAAAACTCGTTAATAAAACTCGTATGGTTTATATTACTAGAAAAACCTTGTAATATAACTTTGTTTTGATAAACTTGCCCAAGTGATCTAGATAACGCAACGAAATATAATGTATTAAAAGCACTTATATATAGGAAGTACCAGCGGCGTATCCACCATGCTTTTAATACATTACACCCGCCCCGTTACCAAATCACTTCCCTAACCCAACGGTTCAAACAATACCAAACGGTTCACATAATCAAACAGTTACAAACGGTTCACATAATCAAACAGTTACAAACGGTTCATATAAATCAGACAGTTACTAACAGTTCACATAAATCAAACAGTTCTAACGGTTCAAAATGTAAAACAATGTGTCCATATGCTGAGTGAACATATGCAACAAAATATAATATATAAAAATCAATGTGCTAGCATGTTAAGTGAACATACATAGCAAAACATAATGAAATCATGTACTATATATGTACTAATGAACATAACAAGCATATGATATAAAATCATGAAAAACACGAAAGTAACACGTAGGAACATGTGTATCACCCCAAAATAGTTTGAAAACAGTAAAAGAGGGGACTATGTACTCACTTGAGGATGCTTAGAAGTATTGACTAACAACCAAGCAAAGCAAGAGGGATCACGGAAATCAAACGGCACCTAATATAGGTAACTACGTTAATAAACGGACCTAAATTGGAGGATCGGATAAAATGAGGTTTCGTAAACCAAATGAGTGTAGGGACTCATGTAATATGGTTTAACAAAGCCTACATTCTAAAACGAAACCTAACCTAAGTGCTTACGACCCATTACGACTTGTTATGGTAGCTTACGACACTTTAACGCGTCGTTCGCGTAAAACGGGTTCGGACCGTCTAACTAGTCCTATGACAAGTATTATATGTCTTAACACATCTAATAATGTTGCCTAATCAGTTTAGATGTCAAAATTTAGGTTACATATGCTTAAAATGAATTTATGCGTAAAAAGGGCATTTTGGTCATTTTCCTAAGGCATATAAACTACCTATCATACAACTAATTAAACGAAGTGACCATAAGGTATAACCTCGGATGGTTATTACCTATACAACTATGGTCACAATAAATGCTTGGTCGGATCCTAATGATCGACCAAACGGGTCGGGTTCGAAAGTCTAAGCGGTTGTTTAGACCGCTTATCTTACGACCCTATATAAGCACTAAACTAAAAGCGACGAGTTAAACATGTTAAAACATGTTTAACGAAGTTAGAAAACAAGTTTGATATCAAAACAAAAGGTTTTGATACCCAAGAATAGTTTGGTTGCAAAATACGCATGAATACGCATTTTGACGGAAACTATGACTCGTCACTACACCTAATCAACGTGGTAATCAGTAGGTATAGTCACAAGGGACTATAACCATTGTGATTACGCTCACGTTGTGAAGTTCAAACGAACTTCGTGTTGACCAAAGACTGGTCAAAGCAGAAAGTCAAACCCCTTAAAAACGCATAAAAGCATGAAAGAAACTTACAACAGGTCCAAGCTAGGAAGAACTTGATCTAAATACTCAGGTATGAAGCATAAAGCTTCAACTTAGATGTAACACCCCGAAAACGGGTTTGGTAATCAAACCCCGTTAATACTAATACACGGGTAAAATACCGTTAGTAGTGAAAGTAACCCGGTAAATATTAGGATTCAAATAAATAATCCTAATATTAATTAAAAACAAATAAGAGATTCCATGAAAATAAAAAGTAAATAAAAGCTTTTGAGGAAATAAAGATAATAAGAGGCCCGAGTTAACGGGATTTAAAAATAAAACGGGTTATGACTTCCCCGAACCCACTAAGTAACTAGGAATATCAACCTAGTTAGTTAAGTGTTGTAAAAACAATAAAAGAAACATGAAATAGATAACCCTTTTATAAACTATGGAACTAGAGGGACTAAAAGAGGCTAAAGGGAAAGATGTTTTTAATTAAAACAAATAAACACCAAAACACACACATATGTGTGTGTGTTGGTCGACATTTTCTAGAGCCAGGAGAAGGGTTCTTACACATGAACCCTAAAACTCACAAACTTGATCAAAATCAAAGAAAATTGAGCGAAGAAATTGGGGCTTTTAATAAATTCGTGATCACCCAAGCTAGGAGATCACAAGGTATGTTAAATTTTGTTATTTGGTGAAACTTTGAAATTCTGATTAACATGCATGAACGAAAGTCTTGTGTAAATTGTAGAGTGTCATGGTGGAATTGACATGAGTATGAGTCTAGGAACGAACCCTAGATGTAAACTTGTTGATTTAGCACCATAAGTTAGTGTTATGGATAACTAATTATGTAGGTGCTAAGTGGGTTTTAATAGCAATATGATAAACTCTTGAATTAGAGTGTTAGATTATGAAATTTGAGGATATGAAGCAAGTTCTAGATGTAGTTCATGAACACTAGACATAAGGATGTGATTTTGATGTTGAAGATATGGTTAAAAGTTAACCATAAACTTGATAAAAGAAGAATACAAATTTTGCACATTAGGTGTTTGTTAAAATGCCTAAATGAGAACTAAAGTGTTGAAATTAGAGTGAAAACGCCTATTTGAATGATATGGCAATTATGCGTAATATGAAGTGATAAGGGTTCTAAACATCATGTCGATTTAGACTTAATATTGTAAACCATGTGATTGAAAATAGTTAACTTTGATAAACTAAGTTAACTAATCATGAAGTCGAATAGTAGCTTCGACATAGAAAATAAGTGAGGTGGAATAGTCATGATTGTTAATGACTAATTTAACCGCCTTGTAAATGATTGACAATAGTTTGACGGTTAAACGAGCTAGGTGGAGGCTTGGGAAAGAAGCGGTCAAATAAATCAAGTACAAGAAGGGAAGTGTATACCGGATCCGAGGTAAGTTAAACTTATGTCGCAACCCCCGATCCCTGATTCCCGGGAACGAGCGGACGCGATCTCAGAGTTTCGGTGGTATTAGTTATTTAATCTTGCAGCGGAATTTACATCAGGACCGTAGTTAGGAAATGTTTATCAGAGTAAAACCACCTCATTTAATATTAATAATCACATGGGTAAAACCCAAGTTTCTTAGTATAATACATTTATAGGGATAAACCCTATTTTATTGAATTTTAAAACATCGTTTATTTGGTAACTTTTATAGCCACATTTTTCCAAGCCTTCAGTGCTCTCCAGCTGGCTTTTCACAAATTGGTTGTCACATTTTGTTACCTGAAACATGTTTTAAAAATATTTGTCAGCGGGAAATACTGGTGAGTGAATCCTAGTTTAATCAAGTTTAAATAAAAAGTCACAGTGAACAGTATTGAGAGCGATCACATTGTTTATGTCTACACAATTACTCCATTAGTACTATCAACCTTGACTTGTGGGTCATATTACCCATTGGCTAACTCGTTGTCCAATGGTAACGTATTGTCATCCTCGACTTACTACTCACAGTGTAGTACATTTTGTATACAAAACCCCAACATACCGGCAGTAATTGAAGAACTACAACGACTCAATCACTGCTAAATTTCATAGTAAAACATTTAAGGTTTGGTAAAACATTACCAAAAAGATTAACAAAAAGAGTATAAACTCACATTGCTATCTTAGACTTCGCGTAAGGGTTTCCTGTATATAATCTATAATTTATACAAATGTACATTGGTTAGTATCATAACCCTTTGAAAATATTAATGATACCCTCCCCGAGATGGCGTTCCAACAACTACGTCGGGCAGAACCACGACAGTTGTTACAGAACCCTAAATCAATCGGGCAGCGTAACTATTACGAAACTAGGGTTATAATACTTACAACGGAGCAGAACCTCGCTAATTAGGGGTATAATACCCGACTATAATATCTCTTCTACAGAAATTGAGATTTGAGAATTGAAATGTGAGCGAGTTCGACTGAGATCTGATGCCCTCTATTTATAGTTGCTGAACTTGGTCTCCACGCGGCCCGCGTAAGGGAAGACATATGGCTACGCGGCCCGCGTTGACTCCGGTCAACTGCGTAGCTTAGCTGGGTCATCAACTAGCTTGTCCGGGTGTTAGGCCACGTGGCCGCACCGGGCTGCGCCACACTTTAGGGCACTCGCGGCCCGCGTAAACTAAACGTGAACACTTACGCGGCCCGTTTGAACTTAAGAAATCAGACGAATCAGGTCTAGACATTCATACCGCCCGCGTGAGCTTGGGATGGGGTCCTACGCGGCCCGCCTAAGCTTAATTTTTATTGTTTTTTAATTTATTTTAAATACTATAACATAATTTGGGCTCTATTTTCATACACTGGGTGTATTAAAAGACATATAAGGTTACTTTAAGATATAATAGGGTGTCGGAAATATTATTTAGAGTGTTGGTTTTACCAAGGGTTGTTACATCCTCCCCACCTTATTTTAGAGCTCATCCGCGAGATCTACTGGAATAAGTGCGGATATTTCTTTTGCATTTCTGACTCGAGCTCCCATGTGTACTCAGGTCCTCTTTTGGAGTCCCATTTCACTTTGACCAGAACTAGTCTCTTATGCTTGAGATTCTTGACTTTCCTGTCTTCAATTTCTAGAGGCCTTTCTACAAATTTGAGTTGTTCATTTACCTCTATATCCTTAAGAGGTACTATTAGTGATTTATCAGCTAAACACTTTTTGAGATTAGATACATGAAACACATCATGTATTCCTGCCATTTCCTCTGGCAGTTGTAGCTGATAGGCTACAGGTCCTATTCTTCTAATAATCTCAAAAGGTCCAACATACCTGGGACTTAGCTTTCCCCGTTTAATGAATCTTACTATCCCTTTCCAATGAGAGACTTTTAACAATACTTTATCTCCTACTTGAAATTCCGATGGTTTTCGCCTGTTATTAGCATAACTTTTCTGTCTATCACGTGCTGCTTTCAGTCGTTCCTTGACTTGAATAATTTTGTCGGTTGTTTCTTGTACTATCTCAGGTCCAGATAGTTGCTTTTCCCCAATTTCTGCCCAACAGACTGGGGTTCGGCACTTTCGTCCATAAAGTGCTTCGAATGGTGCAGCATTGATACTTGTGTGATAACTATTATTATAAGAAAATTCTATTAAAGGTAAGTGATCGTCCCAATTACCTCCAAAATCAATTACACAAGCTCTAAGCATGTCCTCCATTGTCTGAATTGTCCTTTCGCTTTGTCCATCCGTTTGAGGATGATAAGCTGTGCTTAGCTTTAACTTGTTTCCCATTGCCTTTTGGAAACTTGACCAAAAATGAGAGGTAAATCGACTATCCCTATCAGAAACAATTGATAAAGGAATGCCATGTAAAGAAACAATTTCATTTACATACAATTTAGCTAATTGTTCCATACTAAAAGTTTCTTTCATTGGTAGGAAATGAGCTGACTTGGTTAGTCTATCTACAATAACCCAGATTGTATCATTTCCTTTCTTGGTTTTGGGTAATTTAGTAACAAAATCCATTGTTATCAATTCCCATTTCCATACCGACATTTCTAATTGTTGTAACAAACCTGAGGGTTTCTGATGTTCAGCTTTAACTTGTGAACAAGTTAAACATTTAGAAACATAGGTTGCTATGTCCTTTTTCATTCGTATCCACCAGAAATTTTTCCTTAAATCCTGGTACATTTTATCACTTCCTGGATGCATCGTATACTTAGACTTATGAGCTTCTTCTAATATACAATGACGTAGATTTCCTAATTTAGGTATCCACATTCTCTTTTTATGGAATCTCCAAATTCCATTTATTCCTTGTTCCAATTCTTTTAGCATACCTTTTAATTTTTCAGAATCATCCTTGATTACTGATTCTTGTGCTTCTCTTATTTGATTATTTAAATCTACTTGCAGATTTAATTTAAGAGAACGTACCCTTCTTGACTTTTCATGATACTTTCGGCTTAAAGCATCTGCCACTATATTTGCTTTTCCTTCATGATACTGGATATCACAATCATAATCCCTAAGAAATTCCATCCAACGTCTTTGTCTCATATTCAACTCTTTCTGCTCGAAAACATACCTTAAACTTTTGTGATCAGTAAATATGGTAAACTTACTACCATAAAGGTAATGTCTCCAAATCTTAAGAGCAAAAATTATAGCTCCTAATTCTAGATCATGGGTTGAATAATTCTCTTCATGATTCTTAAGTTGTCTAGATGCGTAAGCTATAACCTTTTGTCGTTGCATTAATACACATCCATAACCTAATTTAGAAGCATCACAATAGACTACAAAATCTTTAGTTCCTTCTGGTAACGCTAATATGGGTGTATGGGTTAATCTTTGCTTAAGAATTCTAAAGGCTTCTTCTTGTTTTACTCCCCATTCAAACTTAACAGATTTACAGGTTAACTTAGTTAAAGGAATGGCTATTCTAGAAAAATCTTGAATAAACCTTCTATAATAACCGACCAATCCTAAGAAACTTCTAACCTCGGTTGGTGACTCAGGGGTTTTCCATTTAGTAATTGCCTCAATCTTTGTTGGATCTACCTGAATTCCTTTATGATTGACTAGGTGTCCAAGGAATTGTACATGTTCTAACCAAAATTCGCACTTTGAAAACTTAGCATAAAGCTTTTCCTTTCTTAACAAACTTAAAAGTGCGTGCAAATGCTTTGCATGATCCTCTTTACTCTTAGAGTAAATTAGAATATCATCTATGAAAACAATTATGAATTTATCCAAATATGGCTTACATATTCGGTTCATCATGTCCATAAATGCAGCTGGGGCATTAGTTAACCCAAATGGCATGACAGTAAATTCATAATGGCCATACCTTGTTCTAAATGTGGTCTTAGGAATGTCCTCTTCCTGTACCTTTAATTGATGATATCTTGACCTTAAATCGATTTTAGAGAAAAATCGAGCTCCTTGCAGTTGATCAAACAGATCATCGATTCTCGGTAATGGGTACCGATTCTTAATCGTGACCTTGTTTAATTCACGATAATCAATGCACATACGCATTGATCCGTCCTTCTTTTTAACAAACAATATCGGCGCCCTCCATGGCGATGAACTCGGTTGTATGAATCCTTTCTCTAACAATTCATCTAATTGTTTCTTTAATTCTTGCATTTCTGCAGGTGCCAAACGATAAGGTGCTTTAGCAATCGGTGATGTTCCTGGTATTAAATGGATTCTGAATTCAACTTCTCTGTCGGGAGGTAGTCCTGGTAACTCTTCTGGAAAGACATCTGAAAACTGAGATACTACTGGAATATCTTTTAGTTCTTTTCCTTTAGTGTTAGTGATTATAGAAATCAAATACACTATAGAACCTTTTCTTATAGAACTTGCAGTTTTCATCACAGAGATGAATTTTGTGGACCTAGAGGGTTTATCTCCTTTAATTGTGATCATTTTACCTTTTGGTGAATGTAATTGAATTAACTTTTGATCACATAAAATACTGGCTTTATTGGCTATTAACCAATCCATTCCTAAAACAACATCGAATCCTACCAGATTCATGGGATATAGGTTTGCTATAAATTTCTGATTAAAAATTTATATTCTTGCTCCCTGCAAGATTTCAGAAATCCTAATAGTTTCTCCATTAGCGGTCTCTACTAGACATTCTTGTGGTAGTTTAGTTAATGACTGATTTAGAATTTTGCAAAACGAAGTATTGATAAAACTTTGGTTCGCACCAGAGTCAAATAATACTTTAGCAAATATATCATTAACTAAAAACGTACCAGCTATAACGTCTGGGATCATCTTGGCTTCCTCTGTAGTCAGAACAAATGCTCTAGTATTTTTGGTATTTTTGTTGTTTGCAGCTGGGGTCAATTTTGGACAGTTTGGCCTGATATGACCTTTTTCCCCGCAGTTGTAGCACAATCCATTACTGGATTTCTTCCTGCAATTTTCTTCCTTGTGTCCTGGCATCTTGCAATAATTGCAGAGAATAGAGCATTTTCCCGAATGCTTTTTCTTGCAGACCTTGCAGTATGGTGCAGAGGTAGAACCCATATTCCTACGATTGTAATTTCCAGAACGGAATTCTTGTGTAAGCCTTTGGGTTAAGTTCCTCCTATGATCTTCTTCTCTAGTATGAACTAATTCATCTGTCAAGGTATTTGCTAGTTCTACAGCTTCTTTTATGGTTTGAGGTCTAGCTACCTTGACTACGTGTCTTATCTCCCCAATTAATCCCCAAATATAACGGGAGATTAACACTGGTTCTGGTGAAGCAAGAGTTGGCACTATTCTGGCATATTCAAAGAATATTTTAGTGTATCCCTTACTATCCACACCAGTCATCCTAAGGTTTAGGAATTTGTTTGCTATCTGTTCCTTTTCATTGGGTGGGCAGAATTTCCTTTCTACCTTGTTCTTAAATTCTTCCCATTCCATATTGTAGGTTCTATCACTTCCTCTTGATTGGAGGATAGTGTTCCACCATTCTAGTGCTGCATTCTTAAACATATTAGAAGCAAACATTATCTTATCTTCTTCAGCACACTTGCTTATTCTTAAAACTGCCTCAGTTTTCTCTATCCAGCGTAGGGTTGCAATGGCCCCTTCATTGCCTGAGAATTCCATTGGTTTACAAGACCAAAATTCTTTATAAGAACAACCATAAGGCATGGTTCTTCTTCTTTTGGGAATAGGAAATTGAAGTACAGGTCCATTGTTCACGCTGTTTTCTGGTTCACTTGGTCGCTTACTGCTATGCTTACTTTTATTATCAGCATCTTTAACAGTTTGAAGAATAAATGGCATTGCACCTATAATTCCCGGTGCTACTATGTGTTGGATAGCACTATTATCCACTTGATTGTTATTGATGCTTGGATTCTTATTAACCACGTTAATGTTACTCTGGTTATCATTATTCAGATTTCCTTCGTCGGCCATCTGAATTTTAAACAATTACCCCATATTAATATCACAAAATAATAGATAATATTGTACATGACACGCAATCTAGCCAAAAATGTCGATCATTGCGACTTGTACTCTATTTTCATATACTATGTGTAAGGACTCTCAAAATTGTCCTAAAAATACCCGTAAGTAAAAACCCGGACCCCTGAAACCATACTGTACATGAAAAACCAAGAAAACAAGAAGTATGGTGTTCAGGCGGGCCGCGTAAGGGTTAGCTTAACCTTACGCGGGCCGCGTCAACATGTAGTTTGACCAGATAAGCATCCGGATCCACCTGTTACACGCGTGGCAAGTCTAGTGGTGACACGATAGCCCTAATCTACATATAGACTGCCCTCGCGGGCCGCGTAAAGAACAAGAGAAGCTTTACGCGGGCCGCGTGAACCTTCAATTTCAGCTATAAATAGAGCTGATCATGAGCAGTCTTCTGGTGTCGACGAAAACATTCAATTTCGAATTCTCACTGCACCATTTCGAAATTACTTTCAATATTAGCGAGGCGCTGCTCCGATACCGGGTATTAACTCAATCGCTGCTATGATTCAATGTCCGATCGATTAAACTATCCCATGGATGTTTAAGTGCTGCCCACATTAGGGTTTATGCTTTGTCATTCGTCGTTAAATCGATGGATGTTTAAGTATCGCACTTTGTCATTAATTGTGAGGGTTTAATCTCGTGAGTTATCGTAAATGCTGTATTAGTTACTAACCGAGTTCGTGTGCATGTTATTAAATATAGGTTAAAAGGCTAATCAGTAGGCTAAGCTCTGCTCATATTAAATCTACAATGTGAGTCATTCTCTTTTTATCAAATTTGTTTACAAAAGCATGTTTATTTTCAAAGTTATAATTACAGGGATTAAGTCTTTGTAATCACCAAATTACAGCCGGTATGTGGGGTTTGTATACAATACTTGATAACCGTCACCATTGGACAACGAGTTAGCCAAGGGGTGATATGACCATAGTCACAGACACCATTGGACAATGAGGTTACCAATGGATGTTTGAGTGACAAATACTGTGGGTAGTTGGTTGATATATGGAAACATTGTAATCGCTCTTAATACTGTAAATTATAACAAATGTGTCGTTTTAGTAAAAAGAATGATTCACCAGTATTTCCCGCTGACAAAACCTTTTTCAAACATGTTTCAGGTGATCTGTTGTGATCCAGGAAAAGTGCCGAGAAGCACTACAAGCTTAAGGAAGTGGCTCAGTATAAAATAAAGAAACATGTTTTGGAAAATAAAGATTTCTCAGTGAAATCATATAATTGTAAACTACCGGGATTTATCCCGAATTGTGAAATAAAATAATCGGGAAATTTCAGTTTTAAAAAGATCCTGCTAAAGTCTTCCGTTGTCAACTTAATTAAATAAATACCACGGGATTTTCTGTCCCGCGGCTTCTGAACCAGGTCAAACTGGGTCGGGGGCCGTGACAGAAAAAGGTGGTATCAGAGCCACTGATTTAAGCCTATTAAGTATTTAAAATACTGAATTGTTTTGATTTTCATTTTTGTGCTTATGTGTTTTATTAACTGATTAATTGTTAATTACAGTGTGGGTAAGCAAAAGCTTTCGAACATCTATCTTAAATTAGATAGTTCACCAAAAGAGAAGGGAAGTTCATCCCAAACAAAATCCTCAAGATACTCAGTAGATACTGAGGAGGGAATATTTGTTCGAAAGGCACAATATGAGGAACCACTTTCTCCTAATAAAAGAAGTTTGATTATTAAGAAAAGTCAGGAGAAAATAAAGAAATCACAACCAAAAGAAAAGAGAGTTAATCAGAAAACCCAAGAACTAGATAGTAACCCACCATGGGAAAACAAGTTAGATGAAAAATGGGCAGATCTTTATATGCTAGCCACTGTAGCAGTAAATGCAAATCTTTAAATATTTTGACTCAAGTTTTAGCACCCTTATCACCTACAAGCCAGAAACTTTACCCAGTAAATAAATAAGTTACATTAAACCCTGATATGTTTTAGTTGTCAGTTGTCCTTTGTATTAAATTAGTTACATGGTATGCAATAATATTTAAAGGTTATCTATGAAATTTCATTATAAAATTTAACTTAGCCTTTTTGTGTATTTTGCATATATGCTAAACAGCATGAATGCCTTATCTGAAGCCCTTCAAAATCTCAATCTCTATCCGGTTAAAATAGAGGTTTCTCGAGATTTTACTGGTTACATACCGGATATAGAAGAACCTATGGAATTCAACGCTCCACCTCCGGAGAAACCCAAGCCTAAGAAAAGGAGAAGATTTGTGGGATGGAGGCGTGTGCGCAGGAGAAAACCCGCAACTAGGAAGATTCCCAAAATAGAAAATCCTTTAGATAAAGGAAAGGGGATTGATGTCAGGGAAGATTCTAGGCAGATGGAAAAGGAGTTTGGGGAAGGTTATAGGCAGACAGAGATGGAAATTGGGGAAAGCTCTAGACAAGTTGAGGAGTTACCATTTCAGGATGAATTGGACCGCGCATTGGCAAGCTGTGCTATCGTCAGGCCTGTCAATAATAATCTCTACCCTTATCCTGCTGAAAATCAACTCCCAATAAACTTAGAACCAACAATCCCAGAACCTATAATCCACACCCAACCTCTAGGAATGGACGAGTGGTGGACTAATGACTGGCAGTTTCAAAACCTGCTCAACAATCCTTATACTTCTCTCCCTCAGTTCGACCCAGAACCAATACCAAACCCACCAATGAGCAATGAAAATCTAGCTGAACTCCGCCACTTTGGCGAGGAGCTGGTGGATGCAGGAAATAGGATCAGGGAAGTAGGAGAACAGATCTCCTGGAAATACGACGAGAGGGAACGTCGTTACTGAAATATCAACTGACGAGGGATAGTAAGGATTATGAAACTGTGGTTGTATAATAATAAAAGTAAACTATAATCTTGTAAAATAACTACAAATAAAACTTTGTAAGATAAATGGTGTGTATTGACGCATATTATAAATTATAAAATGGGAATCGAGAAATCGATAGTTTGGCTATATATGTGTGTGTGAAATTTATATGATTGTTTTGTGTATGATTGTTATTTATTTGATACTAATAAATTATATATATTAATTATCAGATGGAAAACGCTAATAATGAACCAGTTAATGAGGTTAACCAATCTGAGCAACATCCGGAGGATCAATTTATGACTAGGCAAGATATCGAAAATATCGTTGCTCAAGGAATAGCCAATGCTATTCCAGCAATACTTGCTGCTGCCCAGAAACCTGTTGAACCTCAACAAATCATTCCTAGCAAACTTATTTCTGAAGATTCAGTAATAGCATAAACGGAGGCGGTAATCATACTAATCACGATAATGATTCACGGCAGGCTCCGCTCCCTAAGAAAATGAAAGCTACAACGCCTGGTTGCACTTACAAAGAATTTCTTGCTTGTAAACCCGCTGAATTTGCAGGCAATGAAGGAGCGACTGCGACACTGCGTTGGTTAGAGAAAACCGAGGCAGTAATTACGATAAGTAAATGTGCCAAGGACGACAAGGTCATGTACGCTTCAAATCTTTTCAAAGAAGGGGCGCTAGAATGGTGGAATACAGTACTCCAAGCCAAAGGAAGAAATATGGCCTACGCCATGAACTGGGAAGAATTTAAGAGTCTTGTAGAAAGAAAATTCTGTCCCGAATATGAAAAAGATCAAATGGCAAATAAGTTCCTAAATCATCGAATGATGGGTGTAGATTGTCGCGGGTATACTTCGACATTTTTCGAGTATGCGAGAGTAGTACCACCCCTGGCTTCGCCAGAATCAGTGCTTATTTCTCGCTATATTTGGGGATTGATTAGCGAAATCCACAATATCGTTAAAGCTGCGAGACCTCGTACTATTGACGATGCGGTAGAATTAGCTAACACCCTGACTGACGAACTGGTACGCATAAGAGAAGAAAACAGGAAAAAGGAACTGGCTCAGAAAATTACCCAAGGATTTCGTACGGGTAATAATAGCAGCTTCAAGAGAAGAGGAACAGGGCAATCTTCAGCTCCGCCGTTCTGCAGGAATTGCAGAAAGAAACATTATGGTAGATGCAATATAACCTGCAACTTTTGCAAAGTTGTAGGACATCGTGAAGAAGACTGCAGAAAGAAAACAAGGGTCTGCTTTAACTGTGGAGAAATGGGACATTTTAAACCAGAATGCCCTAAATTGGTTAAACCAGCAGACAACAAAGTCAAGCCAGCTGACGGAGCTACCAAGAAGAATGTTCGAGCCTTCCAGTTAACTACTAAGGAAGCCGAGCTAATTCCTGACATGATACCTGGTACGTTCCTAGTTCACAACGTTTACGCAAAAGTATTATTTGACTCTGGTGCAAACCAAAGTTTTATCAATACTTCATTCTGCCAAGCTCTTAAATTACCTTTGACCAATCTTAGGCAAATTTTTACAGTCGAAACAGCAGATGGGAATTTTATTAAAATAGATAAGGTTTTGCAAAAAGAAAATATAGAACTTTCAGGTTATAAATTTCATGTAAACCTATTACCAATGAATCTAGCTGGGTTCGATGTTGTGTTAGGAATGGATTGGTTAGTAGCCAACCATGCTCGAATCCTATGTGATAAAAACTCTATAGAAATTCGGGCACCTACTGGGGAAGTAATCATGATTACAGGAGATAAACCACGTAAACCCATGAAGTTCATATCAGTAATGAAAGTTGCTAGTTATGAACGAAAGCAAGGAATAGTATATATGATTTTAGTAATCATTAGTACTAAGGGTAAAGAACTTAAGGAGATTCCTGTAGTCTCAGAATACCTAGATGTATTCCCAGAAGAATTACCAGGATTACCACCAGATAGGGAAGTAGAATTTAGAATTCATCTAATTCCTACACCGATAGCCAAGGCACTTTATCGGTTAGCACCCACAGAAATGTTAGAATTGAAAAAGCAATTAGATGAATTACTAAGTAAAGGATTCATACAACCTAGTTCATCCCCTTGGGGAGCACCAGTGTTGTTTGTAAAGAAGAAGGATGGTTCGATGAGAATGTGTATTGATTATAGAGAATTGAATAAGGTTACAATTAAGAATCGATACCCATTACCTAGGATTGATGATCTTTTCGATCAACTTCAAGGAGCTAGATATTTTTCTAAGATCGACTTACGCTCCGGATACCATCAATTGAAGGTACAAGAAAAAGACATACCTAAAACTGCTTTCAGAACTAGGTATGGTCATTACGAGTTTACAGTCATGCCCTTCGGGTTAACGAATGCTCCTGCCGCATTCATGGACATGATGAATAGAATTTGTAAACCGTACTTGGATAAATTTGTAATTGTCTTCATTGACGATATACTTATTTATTCCAAAATTCAGGATGAGCATTGTCAGCACTTGCATGCACTCTTAACTTTGTTAAGAAAAGAAAAGCTTTATGCCAAATTCTCGAAGTGTGAATTTTGGCTGCAAGAAGTGTAATTCCTAGGACACATGGTGAATCACGAAGGTATTCATGTAGATCCTGCTAAGATAGAGGCAATTACCAAATGGAAGGTTCCGCAATCCGCAATGGAAATTAGAAGTTTTATAGGTTTAGCTGGATATTATAGACGGTTTATCAAGGATTTTTCCAAGATAGTTGTACCATTAACTAAGCTAACCTGTAAAGCAGTTAAGTTTGAATGGGGACCTAAGCAAGAAGAAGCTTTTAGGATTCTAAAGCAAAAGTTAACAAATGCCCCAATCTTAGCCTTGCAAGAAGGGACTGAAAATTTTGAAGTTTATTGTGATGCTTCAAAATTATGATTTGGATGTGTGCTAATGCAACGCAAGAAGGTAATTGCGTATGCTTCAAGGCAATTGAAAAAGCACGAAGAAAACTATACGACTCATGACTTAGAATTAGGATCCATAATTTTTGCCCTTAAAATTTGGAGACATTATCTGTACGGAAGTAAATTTACTATCTATACAGATCATAAAAGTTTAAGATATATATTTGGGCAAAAAGAATTAAACATGAGGCAAAGAAGATGGATGGAAATTCTAAGTGACTACGACTGTGATATTCAATATCACGAAGGAAAAGCAAATGTAGTTGCAGATGCCTTAAGTCGTAAGTATCATGAGAACCAAAGACGAGTTCGTGCTCTCAGATTAAATCTACAATTAGATTTAATGGAGCAACTGAAGAATGTTCAAGAAAAAGCAATAGAGGACGCTACTGAAGGAATGAAGGGACGAACAAAAGAATTAGAACAAGGAGCTGATGGAATTTGGAGATTCCACAAAAGCAGAATTTGGGTACCTAAGCAGGGAGAATTAAGAAATAAGATTTTAGAAGAAGCCCATAAATCTAGGTATACCATGCATCCTGAAAACAATAAGATGTACCAAGATTTAAGAAATAATTTCTGGTGGATAGGAATGAAAAAGGATATAGCTAGATATGTTTCTAAATGTCTTACGTGTTCACAAGTTAAGGCAGAACACCAGAAACCTTCAGGTCTACTACAACAATTAGAAATGCCCGTATGGAAATGGGAACTCATAACAATGGATTTTGTTACTAAGTTACCCAAAACCAGAAAAGGTAATGATGCGATTTGGGTAATTGTGGATCGATTAACCAAATCAGCTCATTTCCTACCTATGAAAGAAACCTTTAGCATGGAAAGGTTGGCAAAGTTGTATGTAGATGAAGTTGTATCCTTACATGGAGTTCCACTCTCCATTGTATCAGATAGGGATAGTCGTTTCACTTCCCACTTCTGGAAAAGTTTCCAAGAAGCTATGGGAACTCGCCTAAATTTAAGCACTGCATATCATCCTCAAACATATGGACAAAGTGAAAGGAAGATTCAAACTCTGGAAGACATGCTTAGAGCATGTGTGATAGATTTTGGTGGAAACTGGGATGATCACCTACCCTTAATTGAATTCTCCTATAACAATAGTTATCATTCAAGCATCGAAACTGCCCCCTTTGAAGCACTGTATGGACGAAAGTGCAGAACTCCAGTTTGTTGGGCAGAAATAGGAGAGAATCAATTATCAGGTCCGGAGATTGTGCAAGAAACTACCGACAAGATTACACAAATCAAGGAAAGATTGAAGACGGCTCGAGATCGCCAGAAAAGTTATGCTGATAATCGATGTAAGCCACTCGAGTTTCAAGTTGGAGATAAAGTACTATTAAAAGTATCTCCTTGGAAAGGAGTAGTTCGATTCGGTAAGAAAGGAAAGCTAAGTCCAAGATACGTAGGACCATTCTCAGTGATCCAACGTATAGGACTAGTTGCTTATCGTTTACAACTACCAGAAGAGTTAGCTGGAATACATGACATATTTCATGTATCCAATCTCAAGAAATGTCTATCTGACGAATCCCTGTTAGTACCTCTTCAAGATATAGAGGTAAACGAAAAGTTAAAATTTGTGGAGAAGCCATTACAAATAGAAGATAGAAAGATCAAGTTTCTCAAGCACAAGCGACTAGTGCTAGTTAAAGTCAAGTGGGATTCAAAGAGAGGGCCTGAATACACTGGGGAGCTGGAATCGGAGATGAAGCGAAAGTATCCTCACTTATTCCGATGAATCTCGGGGACGAGATTCTAAATAAGGTGGGGAGAATGTAAGGACTCTCAAAATTGTCCTAAAAATAACCGTAAGTAAAAACCCGGACCCCTGAAACCATACTGTACATGAAAAACCAAGAAAACAAGAAGTATGGTGTTCAGGCGGGCCGCGTAAGGGTTAGCTTAACCTTACGCGGGCCGCGTCAACATGTAGTTTGACCAGATAAGCATCCGGATCCACGTGTTACACGCGTGGCAAGTCTAGTGGTGACACGATAGCCCTAATCTACGTATAGACTGCCCTCGCGGGCCGCGTAAAGAACAAGAGAAGCTTTACGCGGGCCGCGTGAACCTTCAATTTCAGCTATAAATAGAGCTGATCATGAGCAGTTTTCTGGTGTCGACGAAAACATTCAATTTCAAATTCTCACTGCACCATTTCGAAATTACTTTCAATATTAGCGAGGCGCTGCTCCGATATCGGGTATTAACTCGATCGCTGCTACGATTCAATGTCCGATCTATTAAACTATCCAATGGATGTTTAAGTACTGCCCACATTAGGGTTTATGCTTTGTCATTCGTCGTTAAATCGATGGATGTTTAAGTATCGCACTTTGTCATTAATTGTGAGGGTTTAATCTCGTGAGTTATCGTAAATGCTGTATTAGTTACTAACCGAGTTCGTGTGCATGTTATTAAATATAGGTTAAAAGGCTAATCAGTAGGCTAAGCTCTGCTCATATTAAATCTACAATGTGAGTCATTCTCTTTTTATCAAATTTGTTTACAAAAGCATGTTTATTTTCAAAGTTATAATTACAGGGATTAAGTCTTTGTAATCACCAAATTACAGCCGGTATGTGGGGTTTGTATACAATACTTGATAACCGTCACCATTGGACAACGAGTTAGCCAAGGGGTGATATGACCATAGTCACAGACACCATTGGACAATGAGGTTACCAATGGATGTTCGAGTGACAAATACTGTGGGTAGTTGGTTGATATATGGAAACATTGTAATCGCTCTTAATACTGTAAATTATAACAAATGCGTCGTTTTAGTAAAAAGAATGATTCACCAGTATTTCCCGCTGACAAAACCTTTTTCAAACATGTTTCAGGTGATCTGTTGTGATCCAGGAAAAGTGCCGAGAAGCACTACAAGCTTAAGGAAGTGGCTCAGTATAAAATAAAGAAACATGTTTTGGAAAATAAAGATTTCTCAGTGAAATCATATAATTGTAAACTACCGGGATTTATCCCGAATTGTGAAATAAAATAATCGGGAAATTTCAGTTTTAAAAAGATCCTGCTAAAGTCTTCCGCTGTCAACTTAATTAAATAAATACCACGGGATTTTCTGTCCCGCGGCTTCTGAACCAGGTCAAACTGGGTCGGGGGCCATGACACTATGCGTCTATTACACACTAGTACTGAAATAAAGATTACAATACCAACAGAAAGAAAATTACACTAATAGTAATATGCATCCATACACACATATTTTATTTTATTTTTATTATATTATATTTTATTAGTATTATTACTACTGTTTCCTCCATTCTCACATTCACGGATATGGATTTATCCAAAAATCCATATTGCGTTCATCGTATTTCCATACGAGACGCTCTCCCACCTAACGCATTCTCTCACTGCTTTCTAAAATTTCCTCCCCAAAAGTCCTAAGTTCTTGAACATTTTCTGCACTCATTAGGGGTGCAGGTTCTCGGACTGGGTTCGGAATCTGGGGTGCGGGTTTCTGATATGGGGGTGACAGTGCCTGAAATCGGTAAGGATCTTCTAAGATCTCCCTAATATAATCATCTTGGTAATAGGGATCTAAAGGGTCCGTACCTGGGTAGGCTTCTATGTTCTGTATGGGTGGGTATTCCTGGATAGGGTAACGTTGCACAAAGTCCCTATTATCGTCCCACCAAGGGTCGTAATTTGGATCTAGGGGATTTGGTACAGGTACCTTAGGGATTTCTTCTGGGTTGAAGTCATGCATCTCCACTTAGTTTTCCGGATTTTCTATCTCCATGGGTTGATCTGGGTTTTGTGGTTGTGGGGCTACTAATTGTTCCAGACTTGGGTCAGCAGCAGTTGTAGCTAAGATATGAAAATTAGCTAGGCTTCTATTAAGCATATCTTGTGTATGGGCATCGGTTTTTCGCTTAGCAGCTGCAAAAACTCTTTGCTGTTGCAACTTTCGCATTCTCTTCCTACGAGCAAAAGCTTCCTTACTGAACCATCCTCGTTTCTTATGAGGGAATGGCTCTTCTGACTGAGCTCTAAAAGCAAACACTCCTTCTTCCTGATCAGCAGAATACCCAGAAAGGTAAGGCTGTGATGAGGTACCTTCACTCCTAGGGGAATCAGACAACTGACGACTCATGTCTGAGGGTCCTTGATCACTCATACTGTAAACTAACAAATAGTCGAATAACACATAACAAATAATTACAGTTATGCATATATTTCCATGATTTCCTAACACAAAATTTAGAATGTAAGTGTCAGCAGAACACTTCTTTGGCTCAGACCAGTGGCTAGGCTCTGATACCACCTTCTGTCGCAACCCCCGATCCCTGATTCCCGGGAACGGGCGGACGCGATCTCAGAGTTTCGGTGGTATCAGTTATTTAATCTTGCAGCGGAATTTACATCAGGACCGTAGTTAGGAAATGTTTATCAGAGTAAAACCACCTCATTTAATATTAATAATCACATGGGTAAAACCCAAGTTTCTTAGTACAATACATTTATAGGGATAACCCCTATTTTATTGAATTTTAAAACATCGTTTATTTGGTAACTTTTATAGCCACATTTTTCAAGCCTTCAGTGCTCTCCAGCTGGCTTTTCACAAATTGGCTGTCACATTTTGTTACCTGAAACATGTTTTAAAAATATTTGTCAGCGGGAAATACTGGTGAGTGAATCCCAGTTTAATCAAGTTTAAATAAAAAGTCACAGTGAACCGTATTGAGAGCGATCAGATTGTTTATGTCTACACAATTACTCCATTAGTACTGTCAACCCTGACTTGTGGGTCATATTACCCATTGGCTAACTCATTGTCCAATGGTAACGTATTGTCATCCTCGACTTACTACTCACAGTGTAGTACATTTTGTATACAAAACCCCAACATACCGACAGTAATTGAAGAACTACAAAGACTCAATCACTGCTAAATTTCATAGTAAAACATTTAAGGTTTGGTAAAACATTACCAAAAAGATTAACAAAAAGAGGATAAACTCACATTGCTATCTTAGACTTCGCGTAAGGGTTTCCTGTATATAATCTATAATTTATACAAATGTACATTGGTTAGTATCATAACCCTTTGAAAATATTAATGATACCCTCCCCGAGACGGCATTCCAACAACTACGTCGGGCAGAACCACGACAGTTGTTACGGAACCCTAAATCAATCGGGCAGTGTAACTATTACGAAACTAGGGTTATAATACTTACAACGGAGCAGAACCTCGCTAATTAGGGGTATAATACCCGACTATAATATCTCTTCTACAGAAATTGAGATTTGAGATTTGAGAATTGAAATGAGAGCGAGTTCGACTGAGTTCTGATGCCCTCTATTTATAGTTGCTGAACTTGGTCTCCACGCGGCCCGCGTAAGGGAAGACATATGGCTACGCGGCCCGTGTTGACTCCGGTCAACTGCGTAGCTTAGCTGGGTCATCAACTAGCTTGTCCGGGTGTTGGGCCACGTGGCCGCACCGGGTTGCGCCACACTTTAGGGCACTCGCGGCCCGCGTAAACTAAACGTGAACACTTACGTGGCCCGTTTAAACTTAAGAAATCAGACGAATCAGGTCTAGACATTCATACCGCCCGCGTGAGCTTGGGATGGGGTCCTACGCAGCCCGCCTAAGCTTAATTTTTATTGTTTTTTAATTTATTTTAAATACTATAACATAATTTGGGCTCTGTTTTCATACACTGGGTGTATTAAAAGACATATAAGGTTACTTTAAGATATAATAGGGTGTCGGAAATATTATTTAGAGTGTTGGTTTTACCGAGGGTTGTTACAACTTACACCCCCTTTTTAATTACTATACACTTACTAGCGAAAATTGATCGTGAATAATGTTAAGTAATTGAAATACGATGATCCGGCATGATACAATGCAAGCCGGAATGAATAAAAAGGTAGGAAATCATGAATTATGGCAAAAGGGGTAAAAAGGTAAATTAGTCATGTAATGATGAACAAATAAAAATGGTTTTGAGTAAAACAAGTTTAAGGGAAAACCGGGATAGGTTTAAAGGGATGAAATGGTAACTAAATACCATCTCATACGGATAAATGGTCAATTAGGCTAAATGGGTCAAATGGTGTTATTAACACCATTTGACAATTGCTTGTTGAGTGTTGTAATCACAGGAAACAACATAACCGTGCGTCGCTTTAACTAGAAAGATTTAAAGCAAAAAGTTATGTAAACGGGTCAATATCTTGACCCGAGCCAGGTACGCATAAATAAGCTTTTAGTTAAACATATAATTTATGGTTAAATATTTAACGAAAGTCCTTCGTCGTAAAGTGAGGGACTAAAGTGGACCAAAACACCCTTGAAGGGTATATTGGGTAAACGACACATAGGGGTTGTTTAGGAACTTGCATCAAGATTATGGAATCATTAGATATGAATAAAAGTTACAGGAATACACATTCATGGGTCAAATGCATAAAAATGGTCATTTGCGTAAAATGACCAACCGATGGGTAAATTTTGGGATAATAGGTTAGTTATGCTAAATCCACCATAAAAATAGTTGTGGTGGAAGATCATTTGATAAATATTGCGAAAATAAGAAGCTAGAAATAAACGAGTATGAATTATGCGGAAAAGTGCTTAAATACCCTTAACGGGTCAAAATAAGCTTTTAAGTACAAACGGGTTTAAGAATATACATAAACTCGTGAATTGAACCTAATATGATAGACAACATTGAAATTATAAGATTCATGTGAATTTGGGATCAAACAAACATGTTTGTTTGATAAACGCATGAACGGGTCAAAACTTTGTAAAAAGGTATTAAGTCGAAGACTTAAAGGTCTGAAATTTTGTTATGCCGGATGTTGGATTTCAACTTCATAAGATGGAGAATTGAATTACGGACGCATAGGAAAAAGAATCGCGTAAAACTGACATGTAGAACGAAAGTTATGGCAATTATAAGTTTGTAAGTTGGTGAAAATTTAAGCTGGGCATCTGCAGCACCAGCTAAGTGATCTTTCTGTCGAAAACAGGGCTAGGCGTAGCGCGATGCCCCTTAGCGTACGGCGGCACCCTAAAATAGGGCTAGGCGTAGCGCGACGCCCCTTAGCGTACGGCGGCGCCCTGAATTACGAAAATTGTTGAATTTTGTTGTTTTGACCCATATGACTTGTTTAAATATATTATTTAACTACCAAAGCTAACTTTTATGTTGGTTTTGGTCATAGGTGAATGTCATGGGATTTCCGGATGAAGATCAAGCTCAACGAAGAACCGAACACGCGAGATTAAAGCTTCAGCACGGCGTTACGTCGTAACTTTTAAACGACGAACTCAATTACATTATGTTGTAACATATTAAAATCTAGAAAAGTTTTAATTAACCTGTATTTACAATGTATATAAAACTATAATTACATGTGTATTTTCGTAAAGTGAACGAAAACTGTAAAATAATAGTAAGGGTGTTACATTAGAGCATAAAATTAGATCAATGTGTGAGGAAAATGGAATGAGAGCTTGGGTATTTATAGATTTCGGAGAACCTTTAGGATCGTTTCTCGCATTTCGTGCCTTGATCTTGACCCTCCATGTAGGCACATGGTTTTCAAAACCATGGGAATACTTAAAACCATCAAATTCCAGCCCATAGAGTGCAAAACATTGGGTTAAAACCATTAAAACCTCAAAAATGGACCAAGTTCAATGTATCTGCCAGAAATTTCAAAAATGGTCCCTGCACTTGTAAAACTTGAATTTTTTGGCACTTTTAAGCCCCGTTAACCCCATTTCAAGGCTCTAATATAAATTTAAAGTATAGGGAACTTGAAATGTGCTCAAAAATATCTCGGATGTCGGTTCGTTTGGTCGTACGGTTGCGTTGTTCGGTTAATTACGACGGAAATTGTAACGAAAGCAAAAACGATCCAAATTACGCGACGAATGGAATTTTATCATGACAATCACTAAAATAAAATATTTTAATGATTACATAAATTTTTGGATGTCCGGATATATTCAGAACGTAAGATATGCGCGAAAATGCAAACTTATGCACTTTTTGACGCTTTTAGTCCCTATTGATCAATAAAGTTTATTTTTACACTCCAAACATCTCAAATCCTATTTCTAAGCTATATAAAGGATATTTAGTGCATATTTAACTTATGATCAAGTTCCGGAATGTTCGTCACAGTACGAATCGGCATACTTTCGCAGTTGTCGAAATTAGTCCCTGTAAGCGAATAACCTTGATTTCGGCATACCAAACCATCCAAAACTTATTTCTAAGTTATGTAAAGGTTATTTAAGGTATGTTAAGCCTATGTCATTGTTCCAGAGTGTTTGTTGCATTAAACTGGTTATATTTACGCATCAGATCGCGTATAATCTTCCAGAAAGCGATTTAAAGCTTGAAATCAAACATGAATTGATATGTGCAAACGATACACATATTTATACAAATCCCAAGTATGAAATACAATATTTCATTGATTTGGTATTTGTTTGATGGTCGCAGAGGCACAGGTGTCACAAATAACAAAGAAATAATAGGATTAGTTCATATGGAAACTTGGACGGGGGAAATTATCCAAGTGGAAAACTCTCAATATAATGCTATTGAGAAAAGTAGCAATCACATTAACAAATCTGATTATATATAATAGTTAGATAAAAAAAGGAAAAACATTGTATATGTTCAAGAATGAAACAGGTAAAACTATTAATTGTTAAATAATAATTGAATAAAGTTTTGCCAATGTAAGTCAGTGGTATAGAAAGATTAGAGGCGTTACTTACATGGGGTGTAGTGTGAAAATTATAAAAAGGTTATGTGTGTCATGTGTTGATCGCTTACTCTGTCCAAGTAAGTAGTGAACACATGATGTCATGAACTTCTTATGATGGACACATTTATGTCTAATGTAGTAAGGACGGGGTGAATGGGATGAATTAAAAAGGTACCCAAATGAATCAAACAAGTAAGATGTTTGATAGTAAACGTAAACGCAAGTCGGATGACGGGAGCGTATTACGTTAGAATAACGAGCCCAAGAGAAGGGACAAAGATTAAAGTAAATGAAAATACAAACCGACTAATAGGAATGCTAAGGCATAGAGATAAAAGTTTGACTGTCACAAGTGATGAAATTAACATGGACAAGTCAAATGAATTAAATAAAGAATAAAGGACTTAACTGAATAAAAGCGATGGATTTCGCTAAGATGACCAAATAAATTAAAACGACGTCTAAAATCATATAGGAATGGTTACTTGATGATGACCTCGGTAAAGATACCCGATGGATGGGTAAGATTTTGAGTGAACGCGTAAACCAAGAGACGGGAACACGGATGGAAAGTCAAAAGACTCGGAATGAGAGTTATGACCAAAAGACGACAAGATTTTGCAAACATAAATTTTAACAATTACGTTCAACCATTTCAAAGTTGGACAGGTCGAATAAAAGAACGAAGTTGGATACTCATAAGTGATGAAATTTCACCCAAAATGAGTCAAATGAGTTAATTAAGGAATAACGCTTGATATAGTAAGGAAAACGCAAACCGGTGGAACCGGAAAGCTATAAAAACATTAAGATAAAAGAACTCGGGTAATAGGTTGTAAAGAAATATAAGTATGAACCGAGAAACGGTAAGTGTAGAATAAACCGACGTGTAAATGACGTAAGAAGTCATAAAGTCAGAAGATTAGTCTGGAAGTAAACGAATGAAGCCTTAGACTACGGTCAAGGTCAACTGAAATTCGAAAGTGAAAATAAATGATTCCAAAAATAACAAGAGTGCCTCGACACCATATATGTACATTGAATAAAGACACCAATAAAAGATGATCTACGGTATCATCATAACCTACGGGATTAAAAGTAGTGATAAGGTTTACGGGACCAAAAAGACCCTTGGATTAGAAATAGAAAGAAACGAATTGTAGGGTCTCACCTTAAAAAGGGTGGAAATCTAAAGACATAGTCTACAGAACTAAGTGAAAGAACCTATGGGTTATTTGGGTAAAGAGTGGAAAACTGGTTACAGTTCTCCATGTAAAATAATAACGGTCAGGAATAAAACTTAGACGAAAATTCCTAGACATGAGAGAAAAAGACGTAAGACAGAGAAAACGTAAACTAAAAATTTAGTTTTTAGTCAAAAGCAACGTTTTAACAAACATAAGTAGTATGAGGGGATTTAGAAAATCTTAAACACACATACGGCCGGAGATGACAAAATAGTATACCCAGATGACGGGGTATGAAGTGACGGCGACTAATTCGTCTAGCCGGTAAAACTATTCAAAGTTAGGAAAATGTCATGCACTACGTCAAAAAAGGCTTACGGCCACATAAAAAAAGTGTGACCATATGCCTTTCGCCACACTTTTTTTTTCCATCTCAAGTGTGACCAAAGGTCGAGTCATCGTAGGTATCATACGGCCACACTCACTTATGTGTGGCCGAAGAAACTTAAACTGTGGCTAAAAGGTCTTATTGAAAATCAATTATTTTGTCCAATAAGTGTGGCTAAAGAGGTAGCAACAGCCACATGAATTTACTATGAATGTGGCCAATTCTATTATATAGTCACTAATAAGTTTGTGTTAGCCACATCAATTTTAAAAAAAATGTGGCAAAAAGGTTTTGTAATCAAGCAAATGGTCCATTAAATGTGGCTAAATGGTATCAATGGCCACATGAGTTTAGTGTAAATGTGAGTGTTCTATTATATAGCCACATGATTTACAGTAAGTGTGGCCGTTTCTATTATATAGTCACTAAAAACATTGATTTAGCCACATCAATTTAAAAAAATGTGGCAAAATGGTTATTGTAATCAAGCAAATAGTCCATTAAGTGTGGCTAAATGGTATTAGTGGCCACATAATCTACTATAAGTGTGGTCGTTTCTATTATATAGTCACATGAATTTACTGTAAGTGTGTTCGTTTATATTATATAGCCACTAAAAAGTTTGTTTTAGCCACATTAATTTAAAAAACTGTGGCTGAAAAGTTGTTGAAGTCAAGTAAATGGTCCATTATATGTGGCTAAATGGTATCAACGGCTACATGAATTCACTGTAAGTGTGGCTAAACGGTATCAACGGTCACATAAATTCATTGTAAGTGTGGCCGTAACTAATATATAGTCACAATAATTTATTGAAAACGTGGCTAAATATTATATATAGACACATATAAAATTGCAAATTTAAATGAGACTATTGTCTAACCATTGTCTAATCTTTGGTCACACATATTTGTTATAGTTTTATGTGGCCATTTTCGTGTAATTGGCGATTTTAGTTTTAAATTTCCGTAAAATTAAAACCATAGTAAACACGAACAAACCTAAAAATAAAATTAATTATATTAACAATAATAAACAAAAATCCATACATAAGTTTTCAATTTTAATACTAAATACATAAACTACTAATCAGTAGTTATGTACAAATGATGCAACAACTGCAACATAACATACAACACTTGTAACAAAAGCACTTTTGTCTCAACCTGCATCACTCCTAGCAACACTTTCAACAACATAACCTCCTCCCATTCTCTAAAAGAGTCTCCCTACTTTCATTTCGGCCGTGGTCCTTTTTGTCTCAGCCAATCAAAACTCCTTTGCTATGTTCAGTTGCAGTTAAGGGAAAGTTATAAGATATACCAACCAGCACATGCAAAATGAAGTGATTAGATTACACTTACATCTTGTTCACATGAGCTCAATCATTGTTCAAAAGATTCTTCTTGGTATATATAGCTATTGTTGCCCCATTATGTCCATCAAGCACCTACAAATTGAAACTCATTAATAACATATTACAAATTCGAACTATAGAAACAAAAAAAAATTGATATGCAGAAACCTAAGGAACAAAAAAAAACAAAAACTTCCATGTCACCATAAAACTCGGTTCCGGACACACGGACACCCTCTTCTTGATCTCGGTTAAATCCATTTCAGCAACTTCCATGTCATCTTGTGTCGTCTCTCAGATGCATCTGTATATTTTGATCTCCTTGGAACCCTTGGTTACAGTCACACATGCGCATTGATCTGATTCAAGCAAGATCTCCGGTGACAACGACACCACCTCTCGGCATCTGAATCTACAATTTCACAAATTTAAACAATATCAAGATACATCATATAACTAGTTTTATAGTGGTCCAGTTTTAGAAATTAATAAATAATTAAACTTAACAAATATATACAAACAAATAAACTTAAAAATTGACTGTACATCAACAAATGTAACAAAAACAGTTTACCTGGAGTAGGGTTATACCTAGAGTGCTTGCAGGGGGCCTTTTTCTTTTGTTAGGAAGCCCATTATCTGAAAGAATGAAGGGACCAGATGGTGTAGTGAAGTGAGAGTGGTGGTCTAACATGTGGGTAGTTTTATGTAAGTGCTAATAATCTATACATAATCATGTACACAGCAGATTTGTTTGCTTTAATATAATAGCCTAAACAATTTGCTTTGTAAAATGATTAGTTTAAAACCTTTTAGCTTTGTAAAATTTGACCAATGGGTAAACTGTTGTTTTTTCTTTAAAATTTGACCAAAAAAAAAACATCCCAATTTTCATCGGATGGAGGGTATAACATAGTTACATAGCATAGTTTAGTTTTTTTTACCATTTCAGCCCTAACCTAAGTTATAAACGGAAATACCTTGGGGAAGGTGGTGCCTTATGTTGGCCAGATTGGTACTGCAAGGTAGCCTCCAACATCGATTCTACCATAGCAAGTCTCTCCTCAATTTCAGCAAGGGATGAAAATTAACGGAATTCATTAGACATGTTAAACTTCCAGTCAAATAAAAATAGACCAAGTTAAGTTCAGCATACCACCAAATGCCCATTTGTAAGAAGTAGCATTCGAATGAAGAAACTTCAAACTTCAGGTGTATGTGTAGATAACTAGAACCCACTGTCATATATATTACCAACATTAAAATCGAAGAATATATATATATATATATATATAGGTAAAGAGTACTGTACAATATTGTTTATCGTACATTACGTATGCTTCAATCTCAGCCGTCAGATCATCTTCCCGCATTTTAAAATCGCATGTTGTTTTTTTATAACAATTTCGCATGTGATAATTTTTGATGAATTCGCATGTTGTTTTTTTGTACCAATTTCGCATGTGATAATTTTGATGAAATAGCATGTTGTTTTTTGTAACAATTTCGCATGTGGTACAAAAAAAACATGTGAATTCAATGCGAGAAGATGATCGGACGGCTGAGATTGTAGCGTACGTAATGTACAATAAGGGCATTTGTATGATAACCGGCCTCTATATATATATATATGTAAGTTAAATAATACAATAGTAAAAAAGAAAGATAATACATGTAGTTGTGGACTTTGGAGTAAGATCATCACCGTCAACCACCACTTTCCAAAATAATCTACAAAGTGGAGCAGCATAAACTGCTATTTAGAACAAAGATTTGCATCATCTGCTGGTGATTGTTCTTGGTACAACACACTTGTTCCTGTAGAGCTCCTATTTTATTCATTATAAGTTTGCTTTTGCCGAGGTTGGGCCTCACCAAGATTTGATTCCAGCTGTTAGCTGGTGTATCCACTTCAGGTTAAGCTTAAGAGAATGGGTTAGTATTTACAGATATAGATCCATTTTGGTATACATATAAAGTAGTTTAGTACGACTTCAATTTAATGTGCCAAACAAAAATTCATCAAAGGTACAACTTGGGCAAGAGAATACGATGCCAACCACACAGGAACACCATATTATGTGTCTATGTAGGAGTGTGATGAGATGTAACAAACAAATGACTTAAATAACTAAACTAATAATATGGTGGTTCTTAGCTAACACGTAAATGTATCTCAAATGAAGTAGCTTTACTTATAAAAGATTTCCATTAGTAAGACAGTTATTGAAACAAGCACAAAAAAGGTTAAGCACAGTTGTAAACATAAAAAAATCCAAAATCCAAAATACAAAACCCAATCCAAAATACAAGCAAAACCCACACACATATACATTAGGAGTGTCCGCGGTCCGGTTTTGACGGTTTTTAGGTCAAACCATTAGTAACGGTTTTTTATTATTGAAATTTGAAACCGAACCAAACCAGGTCAAACCATTAATAACGGATTTTATTATTGAAATTTGAAACCGAACCAAACCAAACCATTACTAACGGTTTGGGCTTTATTAGGCCTTAGACTATGGGGTATGGGGCTTGGGTTGGGGCGTGGGTTGGGGCGTGGGTTGGCTGAAAACGCCCAAGCCACCACCCCGGGGGCTTGGGTTGGGGCGTGGGTTTGGGCGTGGCCCTTGTGGCGTGGGTTTGAAGCCGGGCGTGGGGCGGGCTAGTAAGTGACATGGCGGGCTCTCAATGGAAATTATACATTTTTTAAAGATATATAAATTACATGTTACGTATAAAAAGTAAATTAAAACTTTTAATTTGAAAAAAAAAACAAATAAAACTTATCGAAACAATTAACACTAAATACCATGTAACCATTTAATAGAGTAAATTACTTTTTGAGTCCCTGTGTTTTTGTGGTTTTAACTACTTAGATACAAAATCAAAATGTTTAACACCCTGAGTCCCTAACCACTCATTTTATAATGTTTTAAGTCCAATTTTTAACACTTGGACTTTTGATTTTGGACTCACTTGGTTAAAACCACTAAAACACAGGGACTCAAAATGTTATATAATGAACGGTTAGGGACTCGGAGCGTTAAACTTTTTGATTTTGAACTCAAGTGGTTAAAACCACTAAAACACAAGGACGCAAAAAGTAATTTACTCCAAAAATTCATTATAAAGCCTAACATGCTCCATTAAAAGTTATTCTGACTATTGACGTTAAACATGGTCCATTAAAACATATATGATCTATTATTATCTACTATGTTGTATAGTATTCCTTACAACTTGATTTATTATTGCTCACTGTGATCCATTAAGGTTCAATGTGATCTACTATTATCCATTATGATCCATTAAGACATGTATAATCTATTATTGTCCATTATGATCCATCAAGGCCCAACAGGGTCCATTAATACATGTATGATCTATTAATGTTCATTGTGATCCATTAAGGCCCAATATGGTCAATTCAAACATGTATGATCTACTATTGTCCATTGTCACCCATTAAGGTCAATATGGTTCATTAAGACATTAAGACACGTATGATCTACTATTGTTCATTGTGATCAATTAAGGCCCAATGTCCTCAATAAAGACATGCAAGATCTACTATTGCTCATTTTTTAATCCATCAAGGCCCAATATGGTCCATTAAGATAATTGTGATCTACTATTGTTCATTGTTTCCCATTAAGGCTTAATATGGTCCATTAAAGCATGTATGATCTACTAATATCCATTGTGACCCATTAAGTCCCAATATGGTTCATTAAGACAACTTTGATATACTATTGTCCATTGTGACCCATTAAGGCCTAATATGGTCCATTAAATCCTGTATGATCTACTAATGCCAATTGTGACCTATTAAGGCCCAATATGGTCCTTTAAGACATCCATGATCTTATATTGTACATTGTGATCCAATAAGGTCTGATACGGTCCGTTAAGACAGTTATGATATACTATCGTCTATTGTGATCCATTAAGGCTCAACACGGTCCATTAAGACATGTATGATGTAATATTGTCTATTGTGATCCATTAAGGCCCAATAAGACATGTATGGTCTATTATTGTTCATTGTGATCCATTATGGCCAACTATGGTCTATTAAGACATATATTACCTACTATTATCCATTGTAATCTATCAAGGCCCAATAACCTACCGGTTCAACATTGGTACATGTACTGTGTTGGTGTGTCAGTGTAAAATTCGTTAAACACAAAGTTGTATTCGCAATAAAATATTTTTTTTGGTATTGTAACGAACCGAACAACGGCACTAGTACATATATTCGTTTTTATGGTTACGGTTTTCAATCGATGTAAAACATGTGTCAATTGCTATGCCGAATGTCAGTATCATGCTAGTACTGTAATGAACCAAACCGATACCGACCCAGGTTTGATTCTTGACTAGGACAATTTGATTTTTTTTTCTGAATTAGGAGTGTCTGCCTAGATCCCTTAACTTTAATAATTTGCGTGCCTACCATTAAACTTTAACATTTACTTTATAGTCACAAAGTTTATTAAAGTGTTTTTTTTTTTTTTTTGGGTTTTCCCTGTTTATTAAAGTGTTTTTTTTTTTTTTTTTGTTTTCCTTTGTTTTGTTTTTTACATTTTACCAACTTTCATAAAGTTTGGATGTAACATACTAAATCGATAATAAAAATTGCAAAAATTATATGTAAAAAACAGCATCACAACGCGCGACCTGCACTCCGGCTAAAAACTAGCTTCATACAAACAAACTAGAAGTCTAGCTGGTATAATACGGTAACATGGTTTAAAGCATAATAAAATCAAATAAATACATAAAACTTGCAATTCTAGAAACACTATAATAAAATCAAATGCTTGAAAAACTTATTGATTCTCTAAACTTCATACATGATTGTAAGTTTAAATTAATTAAAAAAATAAAGAAAATAAAGATCCTTTCCTACATGTTTCAGTTTACCTTATTTATATTTAATTCACATAATAGCATAGCAGTGCCTTTATTTCATGGCCAAACATAAAATCTAATCAGTAAACCGACAATTAGACCGTGGGGTATGGTGGGGCGTGGGTTGGGGGCATGGTGCGACACATGGAATATGGGGCACCAAAGACCAAAAGCCAATTTCAAAGGGGTATGGTGGGGCGTGGCTGGGGTGGCGTGGCTAGTGCTCTTGGCCAATGAGGTTCCGCCATGTCATGTGGGTAGCCCCGCCCAACGCCCGGTCTAAATCCCACGCCAAACGGGCCACGCCGAAACCCAAGCCCACCCGGGGTGGTGACTTGGGCGTTTATACCTAACCCACGCCTCAACCCCCGCCCCATACCCCATAGTCTTAGCTATTGTGGTTATCTGTTGGCAAGTCAAAACAGAAAAAAAACGCTATACAGTCATAACCTCTTAAAAGCAACCAAACAAAGAAAGAAAATCAAAAAATAAACCGGGCTCATAAAAACAAGATGATAATCTTCTCTTCAGCTTCCTAGTAGTCTTGACCTCAATTCTCCCCATAGCAGCCCCCAATCAACAACCTTTTAGCACATCCCAGTTACCCACGAATCCACTATAGTCAAAAGGTAAACTCAGCCACAAACATCAAACCCATACCAATCTGCATAGGTACAGCAGTAACGACATCAGCATCATGACTCGTACTACTTTTGCAAAAACCCATGCTAAACAGATTCATACTAACCAGCAACTTCATACCAATAACCTTATCCCTCCCCCAACAAATTTAACTCACCAACCAACCTCCTATAACATTGCAAAAGCACAATTCACGTATCAAATTGAAAACAAGCTCTATCAAATATACGAATGGCAATGGGCTGGGTTCGGGTCGGGTATTGCTAATCCCAGTCCAATACCCGGCCCAATACACCAAAGGTATATATCGGGTAATTACCCGTCGGGTATCGGGCATAACCGCGGATAACGGGTATACCCGTCTACCCTTGTCATAAAAAAAAATTATGAATAAATCTTATATACACCACACACACAGATTATGTTACTTTAAAGAATTCAAAGTTGAAAGCCTTATCTTCACTATTTTTATGAAAAAAAAACCTCAGCTGAACAAAACAATAGATATTAGTTATAGTAGTTTTGGTATTTTCACATAATTTCGGATATATGATTCGGGTAAATGGGTATGTGGTCTCAGTTAATCAATCGAGCCGGGTTCGAACCCTCAAGATAAAGCAAATCATATATGCATCACTTAGTCATATCACAGACCTTGAAATTTCAAAAAGCAGCAACCAAAGTAACCCGGCACACCGTGCAATCATACAAGAGCATGTTTATAAAAATGGTCATTTCACATCAATGTAACAACCATATCCTACATCTGTCAGTCTTAGGGACCAAACGTGTTACAAGATTGTACAAGGTTATTATTTCTCAAAAGTTAGGACCAAGTCTCAATATCCAGGACCATCTGTATAATACATTCCACCAACTTATTTTCAGACTCTTTAGAAGAACCACATTTTCAAGTAACATAGACTATTTGTTATTGCTTGTGCTCAAAGCATACAGGCATCAAAACAGGAGGCACACAAGCTCCTTGTAGTAATAATATCACAAAAGAGAACATTAATCAATATGTTATCCTAAAGGCAATGGCCATATATATCTTTCTTGTCTAACTGTATTTAATCAACTTCTCACAAGCAGATATTCATATCATCAACTCTTTTCCATTAATCAAACAACATTAATGTTTACTAAACAAAATGAGAAGTCAAAACCTTCCAATTCTATAATATAATCTCATACAACTGTAATCACTGAATCACTAAACAAACCAAATCAACTTCAGTTTTAAAACCAATGTCAAATAACATCCATGGAAATTAATTCTGAAAACTAAGAATTTATACGCTTTCATTAAGAGAACCCATTTTAACCACATGATAATTCAATATGTTTGAATTCCCCCAATTTGAAACCCTAGACAAGAGTTCACCTTTTCCTGTCGCAATATGAGGCGGGATCATAGGAAATTCCAATCCCTGTGACCTGCAATTAGAACCAAGCCTCAAATCTGCTTCACTTGAACTCAAATATGCAGATCTAAAACTCTCCTAATCGAACAATTCAGAAACCTATATCATCTCCGGTACGGAGGGAACAGAAAATAACACATACACGTTTGAGAAACTAACATTAATCTAGTAGATAAAAGGGATTCACAAAGTCGATCTTCTCAAATTGAAACCAAGAACAGATATGGTAAGAGGCGGGAACACTTACGAGATGATTAAAAGTTTAGATGTATAAGGGGCTGTTTGGTAGCCTCTTAATACCATTCAGATGCTACCTCTTAATGGTTTAAAACCTCTGAATGAATAAGAGGTAACCTCAAGTCTGAATGGTTAAGAGGTAACCTCTGAATGGTAAATCATCACATGTCACATTTTTTCTACCTTCTCATTGGTAAAATTCTTAATGGTTCCATTAAGAGGTAGCCTCTTAATTACCATTCAGAGGCTACCAAACAGCCCCTAAGTGTGGCTATTGTATATTATTTGGTCACACAATTTTTTTTTTTGTTTGTGGCTTTTGCTATTATTCTGTAACACAAAACAAAATTAAAGTGTCAATGGTGAGGCTAATGGCTATGTACAGTCACATTAAAATTTTGTATCTAATATTTGGTCACATATATTTTATATGACATTTACTATTATTTCGTCGCACAAAAATAAACAAAGTAACGAAGGTGTGACGAATGTTTATATAAAGCCACATAAAATCTTGTAATTTTAAGTGTGACTATTGTCTAACATTCGGTCACACAAAATAGTATATGTAGTCGTATATATTACCTTTTAGCCACACCGTCACACAAATAATGTGGTTGTGTATCATATTTAGTCACACTTTTTATAGTGTGTCTACTAAATGTCTTAGTTTTTCCCAAATATGTGCTTTTAGCCACATCATTAAAAAATACCATGGCCGTAGATCATATTTTGCCACACATTTCTAGTGTGGCTAATAAATGTCACATTTTTTTTTCTTAAAATGTGGCTAAAGGTTTCAAAAACATGTATTTTTGGCCACATAAAACAATTACCGTGTTCGTAGATGGTTTGGCCATATGTGTGGCCATAGGTGGTTTTTGACGTAGTGATGACAAATATAAAGCGCTTGTTAATATAAGACAAGCGCGGGATAAACATGTTAACAGACTGATGAGACTAAGTGGTCAAGTGACAACTCGGTCAATAAAGATAAAGGATATAAGCTGAAAGTAACGGCCCGCGAGCCCTTACACATGAAAGACGTACGCGTTAATATAAATGAAAACGTTAGATCGAAAGGAATGAATGTCTTGAGAACGAAATTAAGTTCGTTTAGTCTAAATTAAAAGAACTACGTAAATAAGGTTTCGGGGACGAAACCTCTTTAGGGGGGTAGACTTGTAACACCCCAAAAACGGGTTTGGTAACCAAACCACGTTAATATTAATGATGGGTAAAATACCGTTAGTGGTGGAAATTTACCCGGTAAATATTAGGATTTAAATAAATAAATCTAATATTATCTAAAAGGAGGATAAATACTTTGAGAAAACAAAGTATATAAAAAGGCCCGAGTTAACAGGACTTAAAATAAAACGGGTCAGGTAACACCCCAAAAATATATAGGATATATATATATATTAAATAGCGGGTATAAATGAGATGGAAACAACTAGGAATAAATATCCTAGTTAGTTACAAGTCCTGTAGTAATATGGAAGTTGATTAAAAACACCTAAAATAAAACTTGACAATAGTTGGGGGGCCAAAGGTGTTCAAAATTGAAACTAGTTTTATTAAAACAATAACTAAAATCCAAAACACACACTTAGTGTGTGTGTCTGGATCAAAGAAAACACAGGGGCGACCAAAGCTCTCCTCACAAACCCTAGTTCTTGCTTTTTCATCAAATTGAAAGGGTAAATCGGCTCCAAATCGAAATCCAAACTCAGAATAGTGATCACCTTCGTGAAAGGATCATAAGATATGCCTAATTTTGCTATTTAGTTTCACCTATCGTTCTAGGTGAAAACATGAAATCGAAATTTTAGCTTGCATGATCAAAGTTTGGATGAAATTAGGAATGCTTTTATGTCTAGGAGTAAACGCTAGTCATTTACTTGTTGAATTGATGTTCATAATTGTGAATTCATGATCACCCGATTATGTGCTAAATGGGTTTTGTGGAAACATGATGAACCCTAGAATCATAATGGTTAAATTGTGTTAATAGAACTCCCTGAAGTTAGATTTGGGATTTAAGTGTTGATTAAACACAAAAATTGGAAAAAGGTGTGAAACTTGGTAGAAATAACTAGTTATGAACTAGTTTGTGAACGTGTAAAAAAAATTATGCCCACTAGGTGTTTGTTAAAAAGCCTAAGTGAAATTGTGCGTCTACTCGGTTGTAAGTAGAACTTGATTTGATTAGGTATCCGTAGGAATGCCTAATAACATGAAAAAAATGGTTTCATTTATAGATGAAAACCCGTAGATGTTGTCCAATGAATAAAGTGTTTGATAATGTGCCTAAGTGAGTCTTGTGAACTTGTTAATGCATTTATATATGTCAATTGGTGATTTGACTTTTAAAAAGTCAAACCGACCTATGATAGAGTTCAATAAGAAAAAAGTAGTAAAAAGATTCATAAGGTGTGAAGGTCATGATCTTCAATGACTAATCTAACCACCTTGTGGAAATTATATGATAGTTTGACGCCTGACAAGCTAGGTGGAAGCTTGGAAAGGAAGCGGGTCAAACGGATCAAATACGCGGAGAAGAGCAAAAACGGATGCAAGGTAAGTAAATCTTACACCCCCTTTATAGAATGATTAATTATAATAAAGGTTATGAATATGTCAAGCTAAAGTTAGAAATACGATGTTCCGATGTAGATTGATACGGTCGGAACAAATGAAAATAATGAAAAACCATAATGAATGGTAAAAATGGGTAAAATGGTAATTAAGTCATGCAATGACGAACAAACTAGTAGTTTTTTTTTTTTGGAAATGTTACCTTATGAGGTAACTTATAATGAGAAAAAGGATAAAATAGCAAACTTGTCACGTGTTGACAAATGTAAGTTTTAAGTTCAAAAGATACCCTGTGGCGTAAGCCGAATTGAGTAAAATATGTAAGAAAAAGGATCTTGTGGTAAAATCCTAAATGAGTCGGATGTGCGAATTGGTAATTAAAAACCATGTTTGTTATAAAGGTAAATGTTTGGTCATATAGGCCAAACGGGTCAAATGATGGTAATAACACCATTTGACAATATCGACTAACATTTGTTTGTTAAGTTATATGTTCACAGGAGTGAATAGGAATTGGATATTTGCGTCGCTATAAAGTAGCGGCTAGTTAAAGTGAGGTATAAAACCGGTCTATATGTTGACCCAAGCCAGGTACGTATAAATAAGTTTTAGTTAAACATATGAGTTTGGTCAAATAGGTAGCGAAAGTCCTTCGTCGTAAAATGAGGGACTAAAGTTGACCAAAAAATACCCTTGAAGGGTAAAATGGCAAACAACCTTTAAGAGTTGTTTAGAAATAAGCATTTTGATAAATTGAATCATTGGGATAAGTATAAAATGGAGATAGAATGTAAACTAAAAAGAAGCGTGATTTAAGCTTGAAAGTGTTAAATACCCTTAACGGGTCAAAATGAGTAGATGCGTAAAACGGGTTAAGATTTGCATAAGAAACCCGTAATTTGAACCTTGCATATTAGTAAATTGACATAACGTGATATGTATGATTTTTTTTTTTAAGGTAATATACAAGTTTGTTTGATAAAATCACGAACGGGTCAAAATGTGTCATAATTGAATTTTAAGCCGAGAGCTTGAAATCTAAAATTTTGTGAATTCAGATGTCAGGTTTTTACTCCATGAGATGGAGAATTAAATTACGAACGCTTAGGAAAAAGAATCATGCAAAACGGACATCTAGATCAAAAGATATGCATGTTTTTGTGAAGTATAAGTTGGAAATTTTGAGCTGGGAATCTGCAACTCAAAGAAACAACCATTCTGTCGAAATGAGTCTGTCGTGCCCCGTGACGGAGAAGTCGAAATCGGTCGCGCCCCACCACGGGTTGTGACGGCCCGCGAAAAACTAAGCCAAGTCTGTCGCAGCCCGCGACAGACTATAGAACTAGCAAAAATTTATATTTTGTTTGTTTTGAACTCCGGACTCGTTTAAATTCGTTATTTAACTATCAAAACTAGCTTTTAGTTTGTTTTGATCATAGGTAAATGTCAAGGGATTCTCGGATGAAGATCAAGCTCAACGAAGAACCGAACACACGAGATTAAAGCTTCCGCACGGCGTTACGTCGTAACTTTTAAACGACGAACTCAATTACATTATGTTGTACTATTTTTTAAACTGTAAAAGTTTTTAGTAAACCCGTATTTTATATGTATGTGTATTCGTAAGTACACCTTTAATTGTCGTTATTAGTACAAAAACCCTTTTATAATAGTAATGGTGTTACATCCACACACTTAGTCCTAGTGTTGAACACTTTATAGGCTTTAGCAGTGGTTGAGTATCCCAGGTGATATCCATAATCTACTTCGGCTGCAAATTTTGAAATTGAATATTTTAAGTTTAAAATGAAACATGGGCAGCCAAATAATTTAAAGTATGAGATCGGTGGTTTGATTTTATGCATAGTTTCATAGGCAGTCTTTTGATACCTGGGGTTGATCAAAACTCTGTTCTGGACATAGCAGGCAGTGTTTACAGCCTCTGCCCAGAAATTTAATGGCAAACCTGAATCTGCAAGCATGGTTCTGGCAGCTTCAATTAAAGTTTTGTTTTTTCCTTTCAACTATCCCATTTTCCTCTGGTGTTCTTGGGATGTTGTACTGTTGATACATATTTTGTGGACACGACTCTGCTCGGTTCAACTCAGCTCAGTTCGACTTGGTTTCGACTCGAAGACACGAAGATCGAGACAAAGCTACAGTGTTGTTGCACTTGTGTCTGTACTTTGTCTGTATTTTGTCATGATACCAAACGATGTCTTATGTTAGGTTTGTTTATATGTGCGTTCGATGTAAGTTTGACCAAGTCAACCATCCTCCGGTTTGACTTGGCCAAACAGTTAGCACATATGTTGTAACTTGCTTGTGTCGAAGGATGTCATCGAAGGATGTCATCGAAGGATGGTTTGTATCCTTCGATGACCTCGAAAGATCAACCTTCGATGGATAGACCTCGAAGGATATCATCCTTCGAGGTATGTATGGATCTTTCGGTAGGTTTCTGTTCGACAGATGATCTTTCGATCAGTCTGCCTGATCCTTCGACCAGATTACCTTATCCTTCGACCATAGCTGCTGTGTTGAGTATATATATACTCATGTAGTGTGTTGTGTTCAAAAAAAAAGGATAGAGAGAGACTTAGGGAGTTGATTGAGAGAAACGCTTAGACAGAAAACAGAGAGAGCATTCTGTTGGACAACACACACACACACGTTTGAGAGAGTTTATAGAGCAGTGTCGGTTTACCGGAAAATTCAAATTTTCTGGGTTTGTTCTTGATATCTTCATCATTTATTCAAGTGTTCTTCAAAGTGTTATATTGTTTGATCTTGTTTTATTATTTTCGAAAGTTGTTGTGCATTGGGAAGGGACAACTGATCATTTCAAATCTGATTTTGGCAGAAAGTAAGGTCTGAACATACCTTCTGCCGAAAGTTTCTTACCAACCCGTCACCTTTCTCACCAACCTGTCAACTTTGTGTCAGTGTGTCAGAGCAGATCGAAGGATATCCTTCGAAGTCGAAAGATCATCTTTCGATCAAGGAGGTTCGACAGATACCCATCCTTCGAACATCTTTCGAAGTCAGTGAGTTATCTTTCGAGCCAAGGAATCTTTTCGAAGGATATATTGTTCGAGCTTCTGTTACATTTCGAAAGATAAGGATCCTTCGTCTTGGTGAATCTTTCGAAGTCATTGTTCGAAATTCAACAGTGATCTTTCGAACACTGTTGATCCTTCGAACAAGTGTCTATCTTTCGAACAGGTGTTGATCTTTCGATCCTTGTCTGTTTAAGTTTAACAGGTTGTGCTTTTCAGGTCTTTCGATTCTTGATCCTTCGGCTGGTTGTTATCCTTCGAGATTTTAACATAGTTTGTGAAAATTAAATTTTTAAAAGGAGATCTTATTTTTCAAATTTTAAATCAATCAATTTTCACTTAATATATTAACTTTTATAAAATGGGAACAAACGATCAGTGGGATCCAACCGCGTGGACTCTAACATCTTCACGATCATCAGTTACACAACCTGAGCCAGAGTTCAACAAAACTGCATTCTTGCGAGCTATTGCCCCAACTCAAGCTGCAATGATAACTGCAAATCAATGGGCATTGGTCACAAATCAAAGCAGCAGCATTCAATCTATGATGCAGAACGACAGTGAAACTGGTACAAGCACAAAACCGCCAAAGCTGAATCACATAAATGATTGGGGATGGTGGAAAGAAAGGCTGAGAACTTATGTTCAGGGGCAAGGTCAAGATCTATGGATGTGTTTCTTCACTCCATTTGACAATGAGTTGGAAGTTGCAGGAGCTAATCCACAAACTTACAGCACTCTGTCTGATGAAGATAAGAAGAAATTTGAGTTAGAAAAGAAAGCATTCATGATTCTCACACAAGCTCTTAACAGAGACATTTACCACCAGTTTGTTTACTGCACGACTACTAAAAGCTTGTGGGATATGCTCACGTTAAGATGTGAAGGAAATGCTCAATCAAGAAAGATCAAGCAAGATTTACTGAAGAAAGAATTTGAAGGATTCACGTGTTTGGAAAATGAGACTTTGGCAGATTTATCTACAAGGTTTCATCACTTGTTGAGCGAGATGTTTGCTTTTAAAGTCAATGCCACTCCACAAGAAATGACAAAGAGATTTGCTGATAGCTTACCAGCAAAGTGGAGCAGTTATCTTGAAATCCTTAAAGAAAATGGTGTTTTAGACACAATCACCGTTTATGATTTAATTCAAAAATTGGAGAACAAGGATGTAGAAGAAAAACTGAAGGCAAAAAGAACACTAATTCCTCAAAGTCCAGAGATGTATTTTGGGATTGCAGGAGGTATCAGTGGAGAAAAACCAGCTTCTCAACATGCGAAGCTTCAAACAGCTTTCATCTCAAACACTGCACCTTCAACAACAGATCAGTTTGATCCTTCAGCATACTTGATGTATCCAAGACCAGATGTGAAACCGACACCGACAGCTCCGCAGCAACAACCGCAACAGCAAGGGTTTTATGGAAACTCTTCAAACATTCAAGCCACTTCCAATCCAAACACAGTCAGATTAGACACTTCCAACTTTTCCAAAGTCAGTGTCGAGATAGCCAAGGAGCATATGGAGATGTTGAATACCTTGGTTAGTGCTTATTGTGGATTGATCGCAGGTCAGATTGGGAATATCAATCTAACCAATGAAGATTATCAGCAAGTGGATAGAGACGAGTTTGAAATGATGGATATCAAATGGGCTCTTGCTAGTGCCATTCGAAGAGCAAAGGAGTTTATGGAAAGGACCGGGAGAACCAACTTGGAAAGCAAGAAAGAAACCAAGTATGGATTCGACAAGCAAGCTGTAACGTGCTTTAACTGTGGTGAACGCGGTCATTTCAAAAGGGAATGCACAAGACCAGCTCAGCATTGAAACCAAAATCCCTTCAGAAATCAAGGCAACCAGCAGAACCAAAACAGGAACAATGTTCGTACGTTGATACCTGTCAACAACCAAGGCCAAGCAGGGTCGTCAAATGCCAACCGGGCACTTGTGGTTCAAATGGATGAAGGTTGTGATTGGTCGCTTCAGCTTGGAGAAGGAGGAAATGGTGGAACAGCTTGTTATGCTAAAGTAACAGAGAAGGTAGTAGAACCCGCGTCTGCTGGTGAATCTTCAGAAGATGAAGATAGTTCGGGTTATAGTGGGAGCATGGATGGGGAATCACTTGATGCTGGTGATTTATCAAGTGATGCTTTAGATTTGAAGGTTGATGAACTTTTGGCTGAAGCTGAAGTATTATGCAAGAGGAGATCTATTCTTTGCCAGAAATCTGCTGGAACTTCCGAGAAGCTTGCTAAGTTCTTCTCTGAAGATGGATCTTTTTCTTTCCATTCAGCCTTTACGGCTAATGTCGACAGTTCATCAAGTCAGGTATGTGCCGATGAACCCACTGTAGTTGGTTGTGAAAGTTGTGATAGCTTAAAGGATAAATATGCTGAACAGGAAAGTCAGTTTGAGATCACACACAAACACAATCAAGAATTGATTGTAGATCTTTCTAAAGCAACTGAAGCTAACTTGTTTTTAACCAGAAATGAAAAGGAGTTTAAAGCAACAATTGCGTCATTAAAACATGATGTTTCTGAATTACAAAAGGCTGTTTTGAGAAAACAACATGCTAACAATGATTTAATTGACACAATTGAAAAGCAAATGGTAGAGTTAGCAACAGCTAGATGTGAATGTGAGACAATTAAGCAGAAATTGGAAAGCTATTCCAATTCCCGCTATGTTTTGGATCACATTATTGATGTTCGAAAGAAAAAGGGGGATAGGAAGTGTAATGGATTCTAATCATGTCCTCCCCCAATGAATCACAATTACTCCAAATTTCCTGATGACGAGGATATGCCCCGTTTTGAACCTACTGTGCCACTCAATCTAGATGATTTTGCAGCAGGCCTCGGGTTCACAACTGGTACATCATCCTCGGGTCAATCTGAATCTGAGAATGTGACAGATTCATCGTGTGTTAAGGAACAGAATCCTCCCATTGTTGTGGATACTGATTCTTCGGATGATGAATCTGACTCATCGGATGATGAATCTGTAGAAATTGTGAAACAACAGTCTAACTCGGTTACAACAGATATTCCAATCGAGAATCACATCCTGTGTGATCCACCAGTGAAACCGAGTAAGACTGAAATGTTAAATGCAATGGAGTCAATTGTAACTAGCTGTGAAGGGAATAACTTGTTGTACACGCTCAAAGGAGATGACAAAATCTACTCTAACAAAGATTTTCCAATTAAAATTGTAAATCAAGATTTAATTGAGCAAATTTTTGAAGGATGTATTGATAAGTTTTTGGGAAACAAAAGTGGCAAAGTCACCGTCACTCAATGTGATCCAATTCCGTGTGAACAAGTTAGAAAACAATACGGAAACCAAAAACAACCAATTGAGCGAAAACAACAAGTGAACTCCAGAAAAGGTAAGGTACAGGGAAAGAAGGCTCAGAACAAGAATGTTCAAGCACCTAAGGTTCAACAGCAAAAGGTGCAAAACAAAAGAGCTCCTGTTAAGAAAAGAGAACAGAAAGTGAACTTTGTTGGATCCAAGGGTACAGATAAACTGGAAACATTTCAGGATAAATCTAACATTGATTTTATAAAACAAGTTAGAATTTTAAAACGAAATGATCAGAATAATTACACCCAACACTCCAACGGATGTGATTTAGGTCCAAGTACATCTAGATCACAAAGTTCATTGTCTGGTTCTCAGTCTGGTCATCAACATGTTTCTCCGAGGTTTGTAGAGCGGAGAATGTGTTTTGAGTGTGGCACAATTGGGCATATTGTAAGATACTGCCCATACCTGCAAAAGTTGAAGGCTCCCCAAGAAACCAATTACCAAAAACGATCAGTTTCCCCGAAACAAGACCCGCGTGTCTTGAAAGAAAGGGAAAAGAAGTTGAAACAAAAGAATCAAAAGGTAATTGAAAAGGCCTTAAAATCAGAGGTTAAAGAAGAAAAACCTGTTCAAGCAAAATCTAAAACTGTAAAACCAGTAAATGCTAAAACAATTAATACAAATACTGGTAAAGGACAAACAGCTTGGAAACAAAAACAGGTAACTCAGTCAGGGGGAGCACCACAGGTTCTTTTTCCTAATCATCAAGTGATTGAAATCACTTTTCTTGATGATCAAGGACGACCCAAGTCCACAAAGGCTTGGGTCCCCCTCTCCAACTAATCTTTGAGTGAGTGTGTAGGATATTCCAGGAGGAACTATCGATAGTCGTAAGATTGTTGATAGTGGAGCGTCCTTGCACAAAATAGGCGACAGAAGAAATTGTTGCCTTTGATGGAGAGAAAATGGAAAAAGAACAGAATTGTCTGTTGAAAGAGATTGAAAAGCTTCGACAAAAATGCAAATCATTTCAAAGTGTGATTGTTAAAGGCTTTGATCGGGTCCCCAGGGTAGATTCAAATCAAAATGTATGCACCTGCAGCACGTTTGAGGTTCAAAATCAACAAGATGAACGTGCAGTGTACATTTCTACGCGGTGTGATTGAAGAAAATGTGTTTGTTGAACAAACCAACCGGGTGTGCGGATGCCTTGGCATGGGTTGAACAACCGCACACTACTTCTCAAGAGAAAGACAAAAACCTTCGCTGGTGCAATGTGGAAGACCAGCCGGACCCAAAGGTTTATGATCTTGTTGCTGTCTAGAGACTTCTCAGTAGCTACAAAGAATCGACTTTGAAATCCACACCGGGTGGATATCCAGTTTGGGAGAGCACTCAGATTCCTTGCAATGCATGAAGCAGTTACAGGATACGGTTTTAAAATTTCTAATCTCTCCTTTACTTGTCGCTATTTAAGCTACTTTATAAATTGTTGTCCTCTCGCAGCACTCTTTGGCCAGACAATGTTGTCATGGTCCGCACCGCAAACCGACATGCCAACTGATTTTTCCAAAATTCGATAAATTTTTTTTTTTCAGATTAAAAATTAATTTTGGTAAACGGCATTGAGGTAAAACATGAGTTAACCAACATCGGAAAGTCATTTTTGTAAATACCTTTGTGTTGTTAAAATTTTATCTTAGTTTGTTGATTTTAGGGGGAGTAAATCCAAATTTGAAAAATCCAAAAACATCGAAAAATTTCAAAAACTCAAAAACAATAGAAAAACAAAAATGAGTTTCCTGGCGAGCAAAAGAGAAAATGATAGTTCATCAGTGGTCTGTCTAAACCTCTTTAAACCTAAAAAAAAAAAAACGACGATAAGCAGCTCTATATAAGATGTATCGGTAGGCTCACAATCATTTTAAAGTGTGCAGGGTGATATAAACTTAAACCGACTGAAGACTGGGTGGGAACCATTCATTGGCATATGGTCTTAGTACCGAAATTTCGTTTGAGAGATTGCCGAGGTTCTGAGATATTCGGTCTTTATGCTGCTTATCATCTGGGTATCATGGTTGTTTCTTTTACCGAAAAATAACGGGGACGCAAGTCTAGATCTTCCATGATACCATACATACGTGTACATACTGCATTCGACCTCAATAAGTGATCAACAATCACATGTCCATACACATAAGTGATATAATATCACAAATTCTTTCCGGGAGTCAAGTTCGTCTCTCTGCTGTACGAAAGTACTGACCTGTTCACGAACTTGCTCCTGTGCCCTCATGCATCGAAAATCAAGTTCCTCATCAATAAGTGATTATATCACATAGGGCTTGTTTTCAAATCAAAATAAGTGAGAATCTCACATCATATACGGTCAAACAGATGATAATCGGTATACTCACCGGTAAGATGAACCCTCGAGCATACCTTGATACGGGAATGTGTCGTGATGTGGATGAACACCGGTCGGTAAGTATAAATCATACCTTAACGTATCCCCTCGCCATGATTACAAATGATAAGTTGAGTTTATGTGGACAACAATACCGATAATCGTTATAGGATGCTTATCTTAATGTTAACTAATAGAACAACAAGAGCGTTTTGACATGACCGTACACTGATATGATTCTCTTACCCTCGAAACTCGCAAAAAGAATGTCTGTAGATATTTATTTACTGTTTTCAGTCTGTGCATCTTGTATATATTTATTTATTGTTTTCCGTCTTTACGTTTGAAAAATAAATAAAAAAAAATTCCAAAAAAAGATTTTAGGTGTGTTTTAATATAAACTTTATAAAATCCAAAAAGATTTTGCTTCTAGTTTATTTTTGATTGACTGATGTTGGAACTCGAGTCTATCCTACCCAAAATCCTGATCGTAAGCCGAAAAACAATTGCATCTTCATAATCTGTCGAAGTTAACAAGTTTTGAAAGTTAAAGGATTAAAATTGAATATTTTTCTAAACTTTCAAACTGTTGTCGGTTGGTGTTTGATCGAGATTTGATCTCATATGTGTCTTTTGTTTAAATGTTAACTATATTCCAAGCGGTGTTCTCATTATGCGTTTAGCTTTCTTGCATGTGCAGATGCTAAAGGCGAGGAGAACATGTTCGATGAAAAGCTTTGGAATGAAGACACAAAGTGGAGGCACTCAAAGGATAAAGTGATCGAGTTGCCGCTGACCCTTCATCAACACCACAAGGATCTGAAGAATTGTCAAGTCAAAAGATTCACGAGCATGACTCAATGGAGAGTTCAATCTAAGGGGGAGTTTATTGGCACACTTCCTAAACAAAAAGGGGAGTTTGTTGATACACTTTCTACTTACGACACGTGAAGACTTTGAAGATCCTCCGACGTGGAAGACATCGAAGTTGAACCTCACGAGTAGCGTCCAAGGGGGAGTTTGTTGATACATATTTTGTGGACACGACTCTGCTCGGTTCAACTCAGCTCAGTTCGACTTGGTTTCGACTCGAAGACACGAAGATCGAGACAAAGCTACAGTGTTGTTGCACTTGTGTCTGTACTTTGTCTGTATTTTGTCATGATACCAAACGATGTCTTATGTTAGGTTTGTTTATATGTGCGTTCGATGTAAGTTTGACCAAGTCAACCATCCTCCGGTTTGACTTGGCCAAACAGTTAGCACATATGTTGTAACTTGCTTGTGTCGAAGGATGTCATCGAAGGATGGTTTGTATCCTTCGATGACCTCGAAAGATCAACCTTCGATGGATAGACCTCGAAGGATATCATCCTTCGAGGTATGTATGGATCTTTCGGTAGGTTTCTGTTCGACAGATGATCTTTCGATCAGTCTGCCTGATCCTTCGACCAGATTACCTTATCCTTCGACCATAGCTGCTGTGTTGAGTATATATATACTCATGTAGTGTGTTGTGTTCAAAAAAAAAGGATAGAGAGAGACTTAGGGAGTTGATTGAGAGAAACGCTTAAACAGAAAACAGAGAGAGCATTCTGTTGGACAACACACACACACACGTTTGAGAGAGTTTATAGAGTACATCTGTAAACATTGAGCTTGTAACTAGAACCTTCATTCGTATTAATACATGTGGTGTTAATCGGTGAATCTTGTGTGTTGTTTATTTACGTGTTCTTGTTCATCTCCTTCTCTCGATCTTGGTTTGCATGCTAGCTTGGATTCCGCACTCGCTAGTGTGTTAGACATAACAAGGATAAGGTTTGACCTCATCCAGAGGGACCTACAAGTACTGCCTTACAATCCCTTTTGACACACAGAAGGCATCCAACTCCTTGTTTCTAAACTCTGTGCCATTGTCACTTCTGAAGATTTTTACTGGAAGGTCAAATTGCTTTTCAACATGTTTGACAAAGTCTTGCAAAATGCCTGTAGTCTCATCTTTAGAATGTAAGAAATAAGTCCATGTAAACCTAGAAAAATCATCTACTATAACCAAACAATATCTTTTCTTTCTTAAACTCATGATTTTTACTGGGCCAAACAAGTCCATATGTAGCATTTGCAAACACTTGGTTGTTTTGGACTCTTCAATGGACTTGTGTGAGCTTTTATGTTGTTTACCTTTTAAACAGGAAACACAATGCTCAGAACAGTTAAACAATTTTTGTGGAAGACCTCTTACAAGGCCTTGTTTTGACAAAGCAATGATTGTCTTGAGATTTGTGTGCCCCAATCTTCTGTGCTATAGTTCTGTCTCTTTGTTAGAGGCAGCTGAGAACAGACAGGCATCAGTCATAGGACTCTCTTTTGACAAATCAACTACATAAACATTACCACTTCTTTGAGCAACAAGTTGGGTTTTTCCATTGGCTATTATTTCTTCAATCTTTTTTACCATTTCTGGTCCAACAATCTTGCAACTCTCCTTAGTAAAGAATGACCCATAGCCTTTGTCACTCATTTGTGAGACACTAAAGAGATTGAATTTTAGATTGTCAATGTGATTAACATTTTCAAACTTGACTTTTCCAGACTGAACTGTTCCAGACCCCAAAACCTTTCCCTTAGAATTGTTACCAAAGGATATATCACCCCTTCCATGATTTTTGAATTCTTTGAGTAGGGCTCTACATCCAGTCATGTTCCTGGAGCCTCCACTATCTACATACCAAAGACTATCTAAGCATGCAGAAGCTCCCTGCACATCAAGTAAACAATTAGTTCAGGAGGGTCTCCAAAGCCAATAAGGTTTTTGATGGGGTTACAATAGAGTCAGTGTCAAGTCTAGGAACATGGACGGTGGTTAGCTCAGGGGTTTGAACAGTTTTTGAATAGTGTTTCTCTAACCGCTGTTGTGGACCATTTTCTGTCAGATGTTGAAATCCATAAGGATGCCTATTCACTTTTGGTTTAGAAGGCCTTTTGTAGGCCTCATAAACATGTGGGACCCTTTGGTATGGAGGTTGACCTTTTCCTCTTTTGTATTGATTTGAGGGTGGTGCATCTGTCACTTGAATATCTCTTGGAGAAGAGTTTTTGTTCAGCTGTTTTGTAACAGCTGTTTGGACATGCACAAAATGTTGTTGTTTCATGATGGGTTGTTTTGATGAACTCATAGGTGTTTTTTATGTGTACTCTTTTCTTTTAACCTCAAAAGTTTTGAGGTACACACAATCATGAGTAAGATGATTTGTTTTACCACAAATTGTGCACATAGGTGCAGGCTCAATGATGCTTGTTTTGTTTATATCATATGCTTTTAAGTGAAAACAATCTTTTGTAGAATGGTTTCTCTTTTCACAAAAATCACAAAACAAGTTTTTGATCTTTTCTCTTTTCTTCATCTTTTCTTTTTCTTTCTCAATAGAGTTTGTAACCTCTGTTGGGATGTCTTTCAGAGGAATGATCTTAGCCTTGGGTGCTTTGACCCCCTCAATGGTGGAAAAATCCATTGGTTTGAAATTTTCAAGGATGTCACATTCATCTGACCAGGTGGGTTTGAATTAATATTTTTCTATCTCTTCAAAGGTTGATGACCCACCTGATTTTTCCAAGATGATTTTGTTACCACTTTTATCAGTGATTTTGATTTCTTGACCATCCTTGTTTGTTGGGATTATCTCAACTAAACCAGACTCATTTACAGCAGTGTTTCCAACTTGGTCATTTTTCCTGAAACCTATGCCAAATTTTACATTGCTTTTGATCTGTTTCTCTAGCATCACCTCATAACCTTTGTAGGATTCCACCCATTTTTCACAAGTGATTTGGGTGGATTCCAACTCCTTTTTACAAGCATGATATTTTTCTATCATGGCTTGAAGTTGGTCCGTGGTTATGCTGTGTTCATGTTTAAGACTGCAGATTTCATTTTCTTTTTCAAACAATTTGTTTTTCAGTTCTTTAACAGACTTTTCAAATTATATTTCATCTTTTAAAATCTTGTCTCTAAGGTTTTCATTCACCTCTTTAATACTAGCAAATGCTATGATGCATTTGTCTGAACATAGGTTTTTCAAGACCTGAGGTGATACCTTAGCTGCAGCCATCATGGCACAATCACAAACATTCTCACAAGCACTGTTGTTTTCCTTCTTTTCTTCTTTACACCATGGGTCAGCAAGAGGTTCTAACAGTGGTTCTGGTTCCTTTTCTAACAACTGTTCACCAACAACAGCATTAACCACTGCTTTTGCAATCACATCCACTGTTTCAGCACTGGATTCTCCCTCTTCAGTTTCTAGCCCCTCTGGAATTGACTCTAATGCTGCAAAACAAAATTCATCACAAGGAGCATCATTCTTAGCAAATAGAGCAAAGTTTTCATCGATTAATTCATCAGGCATGCTACTCCAATCAACAAAGCCTTAGGTGAAAAAGCTTTGCTGACTGGCCTCTGCTGGAGCAGATGTTTGTGCAGCATTTTGTGGTGCAGATTGTTGCACTTGAACCTGAGAGACTGGGGCTTAGACATACTGAATTTGTGGGACAGTGGTTTGAACATATTGCACTGGAACAGGTGTTATAGGGTGTGCATAATGAGTAGTGTTTACATAAGCAACAGGGGTATTTTGGTAATAGTGCACAGTGTTTTGTGTATTTTGAGGTCTAGGGCTAGGATGTGTTATGATTTGTCCACTATTTTGGCTTCTACATTCTCTAGAAAAGTGTCCTAGCCTGTTACACTTGTAGCACTTTATTTTTTATTTATCCAACCCCACTTTTAAGTTCCCATGTAACCCTGGAAATTTTCTTCCTATTCTCTTGTAAAACTTGCTGGTTCTTACACTTAGCAGTGCCAGTTGGTGCAAAATGTCCATTTCCTCCAGATCAGTGGGATCAAAATGCTAGAGATCATTGAGTTCAAAGGATAAGTTGTCAGAATTCTGGTTTTCACTACTTGTTGTAAAAGCATAGTTAGCTGGGTAAGAATCAGAGTTGTTAAAAGCTCCACCAGCAGTTATGTCAATGTAATGATCATAACTCTGATCCATACTACTACCAGATTCTTCTTGACCCAGAAGTGCTGTGTTACCAAAGGTGTAATCATCAGCAACCTTCCCAGACTCTTGTAACTTCTTTTTCGGGTTCAACTCTCTCTCATAAGTGAGGAGTCGACCATGAAGTTGGGTCAGACTTAACTCTTTGAATCCAACAGAATTTCTGGTTACAAAAGAAATTGTGTCCCATTTTTCAGGTAGTGACCTTAGAAACCAACTATTTAGAGTTGATTTTGCAAATTCAACATTAACAAGTTTATGTTCACTAATGAGACAACTAAAACGTTCAAACTGTTGTTTTAGTGATTCTCCTTTCACATGACAAAACGTTTCATACTCCTGATTCAAAACCTCTCTGTTATTCTCTATCACCTCTTCTGTTCCACCGAACTGCTCTTTTAGAGCATCCCACAGCTCTTTGGCATTGTTACAATGTAACAGTCTAGCATAGATGTCATTTGGAAGAGCTGAGGCTAATATGCTAAAAGCCTTTTGCATCTAATTCAATTTTTTAAAAATCTTATTCTAAGTAGTTTTCAGGGCTTTTAGGCACAAAGTCTTTGGGATCTTCAGTACTAGGCACCTGTGGAACATGTGGTCCATAGATGACTGACTTCCAGCCGCCGGTGTTTTGCTGAGCTAACACATGGCCCATCCTACGTTGCCAGATATTGTACTCGGATCTGACAAGCATAGGTGGCTTGAATAGTGTCCCGGTGTTATGAGGGTCGTGTGATTGTGATGTCAGCTTGGTTGATTTTACAAAAGTTTTTAGAATAATCAACTTTGTACGTGATTACCTTTTACTCTATTTTTTCAACTGATACGAACAATCTGAATATCAATAGATATGAGCTGAACTTTTTATGTCAAATTGATTGTTAGATCGAATTTAACTGTCCTATGCTCTGATACCAATGGTTAGGATCTGAGTTTCTTTGATTGTGTTGTTTAACAAAGATGAAAACAGAGATTAATGTGCAGCGGAAATGGAAATAAACTTTAACACACAATCAAAGAAGAATAGTTTTCTACAAACATGATTTCATTTAGTCGAAAGATTGTATGTATTACAAAGTTCAACTTTGCATGCATGCAACTAGACTCCCCCTCAGCCTGAGCTCACTGATTTGTTCGTATAAGATGACTTGGTGCGAAAAAAGCTAATGGAACAGTACAGGCACTGTTCTATTTATAGTACAAACGAAACCATTGAGCATCTTTGCTGACGTCACCTTGAAAGTGACATCTAACAACCTATCAACCTCTAACCACTGATAATACAAAACACTGAATACATAAGACACCAACAATACAAAACACTGATGCAGCTTCCCACTGTTGTTGCCTAAGTACTGATGTTGAGAATCAGTGCTTTCTTCAAAGGGTGATCAGTCCTTGAATGAGCAGTGCTTTGGCCTTCATCAGTACTTGAGAGACAGCAGTAGTTAGGGCTTCAGTCTTTATACTTCATCAGGTCTTTGGCTATCAGTTGTTGAGAAGATCAGTACTTGGAGTTCATCAGATGATAGATAACCACTGTCATGGGGAGAATCTAGAACAAGCACTGCTTATGATGATCAACTGTTGAGAACCAGTTTTGGCTTTTCATATCATCTGTTCTTCTAGGCTTAAATGCATGGGCCAACATAAAGAAACAAGTGTTGATAGTTTTTATTAACAGTCACATTTTAGAGTATGTTAACATCCATATTGATAGTACTAAATTAAAAGCATATACATAGAAAGATATAAATGCATGAGAGCTATTACACACTACAGTTAATACTTGCAAGGATTTCATATACTCTCCCCTTTCTCCATGTGATTTCATTCTCTTTTTTTTCAGATCGGTTAGCATGTCGCATATTTTTTGATCCTGTTTTAGTAGTTGTGACAGAAACTCTTCTGCATTCTTCTAGAAATCTGATGGAGGAGAGTGGAGGATTTCATCAAGTAATGCTATGTTGTTCCATTGTCACTGATTATGCCGACTTTTCTGTTTAGTTACTCATCTGATCTTTTTTCTTTGAGTGACCAGATCGAAAATTGTGTTTTAACATCGCTGGTCTCTGACCAGTGGTAGAAGCATCTGTTTGCCATTTGTATTTTTGTTGAATTTACGGATTTTGATTTGTTTTTGTCAGAGAGTGATTTGTAAGACAATTTGTTGATGTTTTGAATCAAACTAATCATCGGTGTTTTATAGTGTTTAAACGCGTCTATGTGGTAAATGAAGAGGTTAATTGTAATTATGATAGCCTGCTTTTTTCTTTGAAGCTTTGAAATTTGTCCCTTGGGTTTCTTGATATTTAATTTTATAGTTTTCCCATAAAAGCTGGGGTTTGAAAAGGTTTTTGCATTAAAAGGCTGGTGTTTTGAATTATAAATTTATTTGTTTATATTAAAATTACACGTTTTGCTTGGTTGGATTCTTAAATGTACAATGAGTTTAAATCTGGTATCTTGGGCTGTTAGATATTTCATTATATAAACACATTGCCACTTCACCTGTTTTTCATTACGTTTTGCTACGAAGTTAACATTTTTTCCATTACTTGAGTAATATAAAGTTAAAATGGCATCATACACTTCTGCAGGGTCTGATGATTTAAAGCAGCGCTTTATCAGGAAAATTGAGGAACATGTGTATGAGGATAGGGCTACTCTTCAAGAGCTAAAGAGATGTTTTGATGGACTGCATGTTGGTCTATTTACGAGAGAGCAGGTTTCCAGGAACCTGATGTGGATGCCTTTAACTTCTGTTCGTAACCTCTGTGTTGTTGCAAATATAGAGTACGGTGATAGAGACGTGGAGTTCATGGCGATGCTCAAGGATATACATCGAGAGGTTCAGCAATCGATGGAGTTGAAGCTAAAATTTCTTAATTCTTGCTGTTATTGTTATATTTGAAAGTTTCGTTATTCAGTATGTTATGTAATTGTTGATATTTTAATGTCATGAATAAATGAATGCATTTTTTTCCTATTGATCTTTGTTGCTTTTTACTTTTATTTATTCAGTGTCTGAGTTTAAATTAGATTAAGTTGATGTTGAATTGTGTGTGAACAGATGTTTGGTAAGTCAAAAGAGGTTTAATAGGATTAAAGATTGGTTTAAGGTGAACAGATTAGTGCAAAGACAAAATAATGTATAAAATTTGATCATCAATAAGAGTTTTTTGAAGAATTTGTTCCTCAAAATTACAAACACATCAGTATTTGTTGTAGGAAAAGGTCTGTTGTATCTATAAAAGGTAAAAGAGAACATTTGCTGATGAAGAAAGTCTGAAGAAGAAAAGGTCTGCTATGGGATTAAAGGTTGGTTTAAGGGTCAATAGATGATTGTAAAGAATGACAGATGATATTCAAATTATGCTGCTCAACAGAGGTCTTTATAGTAACAGTGCTTAGGATAATAGCAGATGTTGGGAGTTTGTTAGATTACGTTGATGTTGAATTATGTGTGAACAGATGTTTGGTAAGTCAACAGAGGTTTAATATGATTAAAGGTTGGTTTAAGGGTCAACAGATGATTGTAAAGACAAATTAATGTATAAAATTTGATCATCAATAAGAGTTTTTTGAAGAATTTGATCCTCCAAATTACAAAGAGTCAATAGAGGCTGTTGTAGCTAAAGTTTGGCAAAAGAGAGCATCTGCTGATGAAGAATGTCTAAAATAAGCCGCAAATGTCTGCTATGGGTCAACAGATGTTAACGAACAACTGTTTATCCTAACGACTGTTTATCTTAACGACTGTTCATCATTCTTTCCATTCTTTTGAAACAACTGTTTATCCTAACGACTGTTCATTTACCACTGCTGAAAGGTATCGTCTGTTGGCATAACTTTTGTTTATCCTAATGACTGTTGATTTACTATTGTTTCTAACCTCTGTTGTTGCCCAACAGAGGTTTCCAAACAATTTTTCATCCATTATTATGCTAACGACTGTTGACTTTTGCTGTTCCTAACTTCTGTTTTTGGACAACAGAGGTTTCCAATCAACTGTTATCCATTATCACAAGAGAGATTCTAACGTGGACATATGTTAGCTATCAGATATTTGTAACTACTGCCACGTCAGCGTTTAGTTAGTTACAAAAGTGTTGGTTATATAATTATTTTAAACATATTTAATTTTAATATATTTATATATAGTATAAATATTACAATTTTATCCTTAATTTTAATATATAATTTTAATTAACTACACATTATGTTACCCTTATGTAAATATCATAAATCAATGAGGGGTGTTTGTGGAACTATATGTTAAATCAGTTGAAATTTGGGGGAACTAACAGTTTTGTGCATACAGACCATCATTACACATCACCAACTACCATCTTTCAAATCTTCATCAAAAAATACTTTTTCATCACCGTGTTTGTTGGTGCATGCGTCTGTCGACTTCGTCTTGTATCGAGTCTTGTACTAAGAATGTTAGATCAGGGCATGTAGTTCAAGAATTGATGTAATTCCGCTTGAAGAGGTAATTCCGCTTGAATGAGACATGCTTGTAATTCCGCTCGGAATTAGATTCCGCTTGGAATCTAATTTCGCTTGGAACGTTCTCAAGCGGAATTAGATGCCTATATATACCCTTCTAGCGAAATCAGTTGTAACAATTCCGGTTTGAGCCACGAAGTGCTGCCGAAGTGTCGTCTTGCTGTAAATCGTTGTCAAATTAATCAAATCGACATTTAAAGTGATATTCTAGCTGAATTGAACTCGATACGTCTGTTTCCGCCTTTCGTATTGAGAAAAACTCTTCTGATCGACTCGTTCGGGTCTGAAAATGATCCTACAAGTGGTATCAGAGCTCAGGAGGAAGAGTTCATACCAATTCAGCTGCAAATTCTGATTTCTACACCTTCTTTTTCAAATTAAACTTGATTTTACGGTCAAAATGTCTTGAATTTTTCACATCATGTGCGCATTTGTGTTTTAACAAACCCTAGAAAGTTTCAGAACTAAAAACAGCTTAAAAATTGATAAATTTGAAAAATTTCTCTTCGAGATGATGACATCAGTGTAATTCCGCACGGAACTAAGGGGTAATCTCGTTTCAGAAGTTTATTCCGTTTGAATGTTCACACGGAATTAGCTAATTCCGCTTCAAAGTCATAATTCCGTTTGAGTTGGTTCACGCGGTATTAGTAATCTCGCTTGAAAGTCCTTATTCCGTTTGATAATCCCGCACGGAATTACAATTCCGTTTGAAAGTGTGTTACCTCAAACGAAATTAGGGTAATTTCGTTTCAAGGTTAATTCCGTTTGGACTGTGTGATTTCGTTTGAAAGTAATTCCGTTTGAAACTGACTGTTTGAACATTTTCTTGAAAACTGAATCATGGAAGAGGAATTTTACAACGCATTTGCTACTCCGGTTACCCCGATTACTCTTGCACAGAACACAATGTTAGAAAATGAAACAGGAACCATGCAAAAACCGCCAAAACTTATGAACATAGAGGAGTATAAAGGTTGGGAAGGACGGTTTGAAAACTTGGTTCAAGCAAATTATTTAGATGCTTGGGAATGTGTTGAAACGAAATATGTTAGACCGACGAATGATAACGAAGAGGAGGTTGCAATTAAAGACATGAGTGCTGATGATAAAAAGAAATACAAAAATGAAAAAATGATGTTAAGTCTACTTCAACAAGCTGTGAAAGAAGATATCTTGGTTTTATTGCAACATAATGGAAATGCTTATTCGATTTGGAAAGCTTTAAAATCAAAGTTTGTTGGAAGTCAAGAGATGGTTAAAAACAAAAAGTCACTTCTGAAGAAAGAGTTTGATCTGTTTCGTGGTTTGAAAAATGAAAGCACAAAGCAAATTATTGAAAGATATTGCAATTTGTTAATGAACATGAAGAGATTGAGCATCAATAAAGATAATGAGGAATTGATTGAAAAGCTAGCTGATGCATTGCCACACGAGACTTGGGGCACATATCTCATGATGCTAAGGAACAAGAAAGGGTTTAGTAGTCTGACACTGAGCAAGTTCATTGAAAAGATTGAGGCTCAGGAGATGGAACAGAGAAATGTTTTAAGAATGAAAGATTTTGATGGTGAACAAGATATTGGGCTTTATTACAAAGCAGGGTTAAATGACAAAATCACCAACATGTCACCAAAAGCTGAAACAACATTCAATGCCAAGAACTCATCTGGAAGTTCATTCAAAGGATCAAACAGCAACACAAGTTTTTCATCATATCCGTCATTTGATCCAAACTTGACAGCAACCAAGAATGGCAAGAAGCTACAATGCAATATTGTATTGAATCTTGAGAATGATCAGGATTATTCTGAAGAAGTTGCGAAAAGTCACATGTCTTTGTTGTCAAGAAGACCAGATTAGACAGTATTCTACCTGGCAAAGGAATCTGTTTAATACAAGAAGGGGAATTCAAAACAGATTCGGAAGAAGAGGGTTTAATCAAACCCTGGAAACTCAAATAGATCCAGATCGAGAAATCCAGTTAACAAGAAGTAGAAGAGCTAATCTAGTACCAGCAGAAGTACTGTATAGCGCCGGTGAGAGAAGACGAGAAAGTAGTGTTTACCAACACTACAGTGAAGAAAGAGTGCTAGTCACAGACGGTGATCAAGCAGAACTGGAGTTTTGTAATGACAGATCATATGCAAGGCTTGTTGAAAGAGGCCTGGAACATACCGTGTTGGAATCTTATGGAAGTTTAGTAGCTGGAAGGATCGGGAATCCAATGCTTACAAAAGAGGATTACGATCAGATTGATGCTGAAGAAATGGAATTGATGGACATTAAGTGGTGTTTGGCTAGTGTGTTGAGACGAGCTGAGAAATTCAAACAGATCACAGGAAGAGATGATTTCTGTGATGCATGTGTTTCTAATTTGGGTTTTGATAAATCTAAAGTTACTTGTTTTCATTGCAGGGAAAAAGGACACTTCAAGAGGGAGTGCACTAATCACGATGCAAGTGGAGCTCAAAATCCGTTTAACAACAATGATTACTATCGGAAATCGATTTATCATCAAGTTGCTCAACAACAACAAGAACCACAAGTGGCACATGGTAGAAAAGTGATAGAAGAGTTATCAAAGAGAGCATGCATGGTGAATCAAGATGATCAAAAATCTTCAACAGGTTTTAGTTGGGACAAATATATTTCAGCTGATAGTAAAGCATGTCTAATAAACCAAGATGATGAAAAGTTACCAGAAGGCTTTAGTTGGGAAAATTTCAGTTGGGATAATTACTGTCCGGATAAAGAAATGCTAAAAGCCAAAGCTTTTGTGGCTCGAATTAAAGAAGATAGTGATGATGATAATGATTATTATGCAAAAAGAATGGCAGCTCATTTGAAAATGATGGCAGAAAGTGATAGTGAAGATGAAAAAGCTAAAAAGAAAAAGAAAAAGGTCAAAACACCAGTCAGCAGTGATCATGAAGAAGCTCCTGTGATCAAAAGGAAAGTAAAAAAAGTTCCAGATTTCAAAGTTGATGCAGAAGCTGATGCTAAAAATGTTCCGGTGATTTGTGAAAATTGTGAGATTATAAAGAAGAAAAACAGTGAATTGATTAACAACATGAACAGGCTGAAAGAATCGTATGATGTTTTGAACAAAGCCATGAATATGTACAATGAAACAAGCGACGAACAGGCAACAGCAATGAAGACACTTCAGGATGCTTTCATGACAAAGCAGAAAGTTGTGAACAACTATATTGAGAAGTGTGCTGTTTTGGAACAAAAACTGGAAACTCAAAGAATTGAAACTGAAAGAGTTAATCGATTATTAAAAAGTTACCCATGTACTTCTTATGTCATTGACAGGATTTATCCAACTGTTGAAGGCATGAAGGCATTTGAGGATGTTGAAGTAACTGAAGAACAAAAGGTATCTGAAGAAAAGACTTTTAAAAAGAAAAAGGAAAAGAAGAAAGATACTGAAGTGAATGATTCTGGTAAGAAACAAGGTTTCAGTTACAACAAGTGTCCACCCCCGCTTGAAAATGGATATTCTCCAAGAAATCCAAATTCAGAAAGAGTAAAAAAGGCAACAAATTTACAGTGGGAGTCGGAGTCTTTAGTTAACCTGCCGACAAATTATATTTTGATGAGGAATTTCCAATAAGAGGTGTTAAACCAGAAATTATAAACAAGGTTTTCAAATTAACAGAAATTAATATTTCTGAAATAAAAAATAAAAATATTTCTGAAAAACCTAGACCTTACACCTCAAGAGTTCAACAACGTTTAAATAAGAAAAAAGGTTACAGTTCTGGTTCAGGTTTTCAAAAGAAACCAAACCATAACGGTAATTACAAAAAGAAAGGACTTGGTTTTATTCCACCAGAAAATCATAAAAATGAAAAATATGTTCGAGATTTTAAATCAAAAATGATATTTGTTTCAGGTACATCTTCTGAAGAAGAAAAAGAAAAATTATTCAGAAAACAATTTAACAGAGATTTCCTTGCGAAGAAGCAAGAAGAGATGCAGACTGTTGATCAGAAGAAGGAAACTCGAACCTGTTTCAAATGTGGAAAAATGGTCATATTGCCATGAAATGTTCACAGGCAAATCAAACTAAACAGGGAGTTTCTAAACTGAAAGATAAAGAGGTTGTGTTTGAACCACCAATTGAGAGAACTAAACTTTTCAAAAATTCAAAATTTGAAATTGGTGAATGTTCAAAAAGGTTTTACAAGAAAAGTGCAAATTTTGACAACCAAAAATGGGTTGTTAAGAAATCTGATGAAAGTTCTAGCAATGATTCTGATTCATCAAAATCAGAGGAGCTAACTTCGGGCGATGAATCTGATTCCACAAAGTTAGAGGAGCCAAGTGTTGAGATAAAATTGGAAACATCAGTACCTCCAATGGATGATGTCAATTTTCCACCATTGAGGGCTGAGAATTTTAAACAAAAAATTGGTAAAGTTGAGATTTCAAATCAATTTTTCTTAGAAAAGAAAGAATTCGACGTTGAAAAAGTCTTTAACTCCAAAGTGCAACATATTTTTGGTAAAATGGTTGACAGGAAGGTCAAAGGGGTGAAGGAGTTTTATGAGAAAAAATTGAAGAAAACAGGTAAGGGTGTTTCATCTCAGGTTTGTGACTGGGATGGAACATACTATGATGAGTGAATAGTATGACTTGCCGGAGCTTCCAGGTTGGTAAGAGTGGAGTAGGAATCGGCATCTTTATTGAAAAATTCACAGGATGGTAACTGTGATATTTCGACTTACAAGTGGTAAATCAGGGACATTAAGTTGTACTTGATTTTCTACAAGTGGTGTTTGTTGATTGAACTTAAAATTGTTATATTTTTCAATAGATTGAAAATGAAAGAACAAGGTGATGAGATCCCCAAATCTACAAAGTGTTAAAATCAACGAAACTTATTTTCCGGAAAAATCATTTGATTAAAACAAACTTAAGTATTTTGGAATCACAATGGGAAAATAGTTTGTTGTAAGGGGGAGTTCTGATTGTTTATGCCAAGTGGATGGCGAATTGAAGTAATTCACAACAGTTGTCACGTTTCTTGTACAGTTTGTTTTCAAATTTCCTTTAAATGATTTTGAATTTTAGGGGGAGTAAGAAATTTTCAGAAAATCCAAAAACATTAGAAAATTTGAAAAAGTAAAAAACATGATAAAATCAAAAATGAGTTTTGTTGAGATAAAGAGGAAATGATAGTACATCAGTGGACTATCACAGCATGCTAAAGAATTGAAAAGTCAATATGTGATAAACGGTCTTACTGATGATATGCCAGTAGGTTTTTACACATTTAGTAGATTGTGACGAGATATAAACTTAAATTTCAAACTTGCTTATATCGTGGGAAACATCTCTCGGATATATGGGTAACCCCCGAAATCTTGTTTGAAATGTCCCTTTTTCTGAGATACTAGGTCTTTATACTCAGTGATATCTGGGGTATTATCCCGGGACTTCTGATTTTGCGGAAGCAATGGCCTAGTCCCCGGAGAATACTTTCTGCTTGCTTGAAATATAGCATCACCCTCATTACAAAAAATGATGAAACATTGAAAAATGCTAATCATGTGCTGTTGAAACAAAAGATCCTCTAAAGGGGACACACCAAAAGTCGAAGCCGTCATCTCTCTGCTGAACGGAAGTTCTGACCTGAGCTCTCACGGCCCTCACAATTTAACCCTTTACAGATATCATCTGTGGTATACTCACCTGTAAGACTGAATATTGGGATCTGGATACGAGAGTATATTCTGAGGTGGGACACGCAAATAAGTTTAGGTGCTTAAAACATTAATCTCGTATCTCGAAACAGTTGAACTTTGTGTGAGAATTTAAATGGACCAGTATACTGACAATCTAAGTGAATCGTTTGGAACTTAAAATGTTTAAAGCTTAACGGTGTTGGTGATTTGTCTCAAAAACTGATATGATCCTTTTACACAAACTCACAAAAATATTGTATGTAAATATTTCTTATCTGCATTTCAATAGTTCATAAAATCCAAAAAGATTTTAAGTGTGTTTTAGCATAAATTTTGAAAAATTCAAAAATATTTTCGACAACTGATGTTGGAGAGCTGATTTTCAAAATTCCGAGTGCTAAACATGATGAACAGGTTTGGGAAATCTGTTTAAATTGAGAAAAAATATTTTGGATATCTTTCCTACAAGTGGTCATCAGAAGTTTGTAAATGATAAATCTTGATATTTCTTCAAGTGGTTCATCCGAAAATAACTTTGTAAAATCATTTCTTGATTTTGTGTATTCAAGTGGTAAGCAGCGAATAAATTTGTAAAAATGTTAAATTTGTGAAATTTATTTCTGGGTTAAGAAGTTGTGCAGGATAGCCAGGTTTCTGATTCTGGAGAGCCATGTTACAATCCTGAAATTGCTGATGCTGATGAACTTAAGGAATTAAGAGATCTGATCAAGAGAATGTAAGAGCCAGCTACAGATCTTGGAATGAAGTGAGATAGAGCCAGATTATGATTCTGAAATTGAAGATTGGATCAACATCTGAGGGGGAGATAAGTTGATAAAGAGAAGAGAGAGATTGAGGATGCTTTACATTGTTAGATATTTCGGAAGAGAGCCCAAAGACTGATAAAGATTGAAGATGTTGAAGACTCGACACTTAAGACTCGTCAACATTCGAGGGGGAGTCTGTTGGTGCATGCGTCTGTCGACTTCGTCCTGTATCGAGTCTTGTACTAAGAGTGTTAGATCAGGGCACGTAGTTCAAGAATTGATGTAATTCCGCTTGAAGAGGTAATTCCGCTTGAATGAGACATGCTTGTAATTCCGCTCGGAATTAGATTCCGCTTGGAATCTAATTTCGCTTGGAACGTTCTCAAGCGGAATTAGATGCCTATATATACCCTTCAAGCGAAATCAGTTGTAACAATTCCAGTTTGAGCCACGAAGTGCTGCCGAAGTATCGTCTTGCTGTAAATCGTTGTCAAATTAATCAAATCGACATTTAAAGTGATATTCTAGCTGAATTGAACTCGATACGTCTGTTTCCGCCTTTCGTATTGAGAAAAACTCTTCTGATCGACTCGTTCGGGTCTGAAAACGATCCTACAGTGTTCATCTAGGGTTCAACATTCATCGCCTTCTTCTTCTACGACAGACTTCAATCGACCGATTTCATTGTTGAATTACTAAGAATAGGTATGTACATTCAACTTATGATGAAGTTTGTAGTCTTTTTTCAGTCTTAAATGAATCGAATCATTGTAGATATACCAATATAGATAGTTAAAAATAAAAAATGAAAAAGTATTTAGTTAAGTAGTTGTATTATTTATGGAGAACAAGTCAAGAGATCATTATTTGGAAAAAAAAATTCAGTAGATAATCTCTGTTTCATGCATAGTTTTGTATTCATCAGCAGAGGTTCTCTTTGGCAGACGTTTGGTTGAACAATCTTTGTGTTTATCAGCAGTGGTTGTTTGGTTCAACAGACATTCTCTGTTTCGGTAGATATTCTCTGTTTCAGGGATATATAAAATCCTAAATTTATGTTCTTTGTTTCAGTAGATATTCTTTGTTTTAAAATGATTTTCTGTTGTTATTGTTTTTTGTTTTTTATTTTCATTTTATTTATTTCGGGATTCATCATTGTAACTTTTAAATATTTTGAACTTTGTATCATTATAGAGGTCTTCTTTTTTCAGATTCAACAGGAAAACAGGGAGAATGTCTTTCCACAAGTGTTTTTCATCAGTCACCAAGGAATTCTTGGTACTGTTTTAATGTTTATGCTTTAAATTTATGTTTAATTTGTTTTACTAATACGCATTTTGAAATGCTTATCATTGATTGATTACGTATGTGTTTATCTTAAAGGTTATACCTGAAATCTTTTGCAAGACATGGTTATCATCTGCTGTTGATAATAACAATACTGTCATAAGGTGTGTGAATGATAAGACTTGGTTGGTGAATTTTGCCGGACACAATGGTCGTTTTGTTTTCATGGAAGGCTGGGAAAAACTTGTTGCTGATCTTTCTTTATCTGAAGGAACGGTGCTTATATTTAGGAAAATCAAACCATATACCTTTTTGCTGACACCTTTTATGAAGGTTGCACCTTATCAGCATTGTCAGCAAAAGTTTGTTATGTTCAGCGCTATTTCATCTTTTGTGTGACAACCGGTGATTTACGATTCCTAATTACGTGATTTACAAACATTAGGACGATAATAAATAGTGTTTAAGACATCAATAAACTTAATTAGGCCTTTAGAATGCCTAGGAACGTCTATCCGACATTACAGTACGCGTATGATGATCTAAGGAAAAATCTGCGAAACGTCAAACAGTAACGAACTGACACCGTACGAAATACTGACAACGCCGACAAATATTAAAATTTTACTTTATATTTTAGCTTCGTAATTAAATTTTTATAATCGTAGTCGAAACCGCATCGAAAAACAGTTTAAAAAAACGGCCAACGACGCAAACTGCGCGCTTTTTACACAACTGACGGTTAAACACGACAACAACGACTACCGGTACTATTTCATATATTTTTAAATCCGAAACTTTATTTTAGGACGTTCCGTGGAGCTCGGGTTCATAAATGGACCTCGTAAATGCGTTTGAGCCACTAAAAAAAACTAGAAACGAGCTTGTGGGCCTTGGGCCCAAGCCCACAAAATCTACCCATAAATAGAACAATTCACCCAATAATCCCTCATTTTATCACCATCTCTCTCTCTTTACACTACAAACTCTCTCAACTCTCTCTCCTCTCTCTCTCTTTGTCTGCATATTATACATACACACACAAACAAATACCCAGAACCCTTGTGATCTCCTTCAAATTGAAAGCTCGAAACATTTGCACAACCACTAATAAACACCCACTAATAAAATCAAAACCCTTATAGATCTCCTGCAAACACAGTCACTCAACACCCTTTGTCTCTTCTCCGGCTTCGGCGATCGGAGTGGCGCCGGTTAATCGGCTGTACCTTTGTCGACGGGTTTTACCGATGAAACCCCACCCCCCCCCCCCCCATCTTCACCTCACACCCACACGAAATCGGAGGTCGGTTGAGAAGGAGAGAGACCGAGGAGAGAGAGAGAGATGAAGGTGGTGACGACGCCGCCGTGAGCGGCGGTGGTGACAACTTCTGTTGGCGCGTGGCCGCGTGGCGACGAACAGGAGAGAGAGACAGTTCGAGAGGAGAGAGAGAAAGGACAAAGGCGGTGAACAGTAACAAAGAAAGCATCACCGTCTCTCCGGCGGCCGGAAAACGTCAATAGTGGTGGTGTTACGCTCGGTTCAGACATGTCTTGGTTCAGGTGATGTTTGGTTCAGATCCGGTGTGGTTTGGGTTCTGTTTGGACAGATTCAAGTATAGTTCAAAGTTTAAGGATTTCGGGTTCTCGGTTCCACAGAGTTGGTTCAAGGTTCACGACACGGTTCATTCACGGGTTGGGTCAGGTTTCTGTTTGGGAGTCTCGGATCAGATGTTAGTTCGGGTTCGGGTTAACTCGGTTAACACAGTCAACCCGAGTCAACCCAGTTGACTCGGTCAACTCGGCAAGTCAGACCCGGTCAACTCACTAGACAACTCAGTCAAACCCAAGTCAACTTGGGTCAACATAGACAACTCAGTCAACTCAGTTCAGTTTTAGCAAGGCGCGGTTCGGTCGTGGATCAGTTTTGGCTCAGATTCAGTTTCGGTTTCGGTTGACTCGGTCAAGCGAGTCAGCTCAGTCAACTCAGCGAGTCAACTCAGCCGGTCAACTCAGTTGACTCGGTCAACCCAGTTAGCGTTTCGACACGAGAAGATGGTAAAGATTTTAACGGCGTTACTATTTCGTGTTTTTAGACTTTTAACGCATTACGTAAAAACGAGCTCGAACCGAAATAAAATAACGAATCGATAGTTAAAGCATACATTGATTTATTATTTCATTTATATAAATTGATTATACGTATATGTTGTTCGAATCTTGATTGAATTTTGATAAAATAACGACAACTTGTGTTGTCGGGGGCGTCCAAAAACAGAGGAAACTCTTCCCGTTTTACGAGAAAACCCGTAAACAAAATGTATTTATTATAAATCGAACTTTACAGATTCAAATTAAATTACGAAACAATTATGGTTATCACAAATTATTTTAACAAAACGACGACTCGGATATTATTTACAACAACAAATATAGTTACTTTAAACTTCGGACTTCGACAAATCTTTTATATAAGCAATATAGTTATTTATATTGTTTCAAACTTCGATAACCCGATTTCGACTATACAAATACATATAGTTTGCGTAGTTATTTCAAATGTTAAACAATACGACTTCTTTTTATAAAAATAAATATAATTTATATATTTATTTCAAATATCGTACAACACGAATTCTTTTATAAAATAGATATAGTTTATCTATTTATTTCAAACATTCAACAACTCGATGAAACTTTTTTAAAATAAATATAACTTTTTATATTTATTTCAAACACCGAAACGACATATACGTATATTTTGGCAAATATTTATAAGACGCAATATATATAATACAAGTTTATTATATTACTTTCATACGAATATTCCTATATATACAAACGATTTCTCGGGACGACAAACGATCTTATCGATATGTTTATATATTTTTATATAAATATTTATTTATTTTTAAACCTCTCGAGAACTAAGTCTTTCCAGGACCTATTAATTGCCGACAGTAAACGAACTAAGCAAGTGTAACTTAATAGTTTCCATTAAGTTAACAACTTACCGTCGAGTCGTTCGGTTAACGATTCGGTAGAGCTCGACGACACGTAGTTAGTTACCGCTTTTATTTAGAAACTTATAAGATATTCCATGTTAGGAATATTGTAGAATGCACCTTAGCGAGTCACGTCTTGGAAACGACATCACGAAGTCGTATTTAGCTAGCTTTGCACATGGAAATCCAGGTGAGTTCATAACCCCACCTTTTTATGGTTTTACATTTTTATAAATGTTTTCGGGGTGGTAAGACATGCACGTTTTACAAAGCATACAAGGTTTTCGATAAACATAAACTACGTATTTCTAAACCATTTCACATACAAGTTTTAACTATCACAAATGGTTGTGAAATTTTAATAAACACGAATGGTTTACGAAAAGCTTATGTTCTATACCGGTTTTTCAAACAAGCGTATTTTTTGAAGTGTGCATACACACCGTATTCTAGTTTTCTAAACTACGAGAAAGTACAAGTACAAACGATATGTTAAACTAAGGAATGATATAATAGATCATGTCACGAATAGGGTAACATAAGCACCATTAATCAGTTACATACCAAGACCTCGGAACAAAAGGTTAGATCTAATGGGTTTCAGGCAACCACACTCTTGGCCACACTTTTACCAAGCAGTGCTTTTGTGTCTCTAGTCGTGAATCGACAAGTAAAAAAATGCCTATGGTTTGGATGCTTCCTATGTCGTTACATACGTTAGTGGCCTCGCGAACCATTAGCGATCTCGTATTCCTTACATTTACATAACACAGTTTACAGATACGTTTTACAAATTACATACCATGTTTTATACGAATACATCGCATAGGATTATGCATGCATGTCGTCAACGTTAGGGTGGACATTGACGGTTACACAAACTTTACAAATACAAGAGTTTACATATACGTGGTTTTACGAACATAATGCGTTATAAATACGAAGTTATACGAATACAAAATTCCCGTATAACATGCCAAAGAAAATGATTTTAAATTCATTTTCTCAACGATATTTTAAAAACCGGTTATACAAAAGATTTATTTAAAATATTTTACAAACAAACTATGAACTCGCTCAACTTTATGTTGATTTTTCGCATGTTTCTTTCTCAGGTTACTTTCTCAAATTATGGCACGGTTGGAATGGGAGAACCATTGGAGATCCGAGTACTTAGCAGCCGTTCATTTATAGAAGTCTTAGCAAACAAACACTTCCGTTGTGCAATGAAGATATCGGTCCAGTCACACCATGCTCTGATATTTCGGGGTGTGACAGATTGGTATCAGAGCTATAGGTTATAGCGAATTAGGTTTCTGTATAGATACATAGGCTCTAACCTCACTTTCTCTGGGGACTTAGATCATTAAGACTTTGAATACATACAGAACGCCTAAGACTCGAATATGGTCTCCAACCGTTGCCGAAAAACAATGTGTAAAAATTTTGTTTTCAAACATACGCTAATGTGCTGTTTTATACACGGTACACGACACAATTGCATACAATAAACAAAACTCTGAGAGTTTAGAAAACATGCATATAGGACCTTCGAAAACTTATGTCGAAGTTCATTAAAGGTCAACACGTAGGAACCACGTCCATTAACTCGGGCAAACGCCATTATTATGTCGTCTATGCTATTTTAGTTAACCGAGCAGGTAACCTGCGCAAAACGAAGCACGGGCGTGCAAGAGTCTACGAAACTCAATCTATACATCAATGGAGGTTGAAGTACGTCAGATGCGACTATCGAGGCGAAGCCTTTGAAAAGACACGATGGCGCAATTCAACGACGATGCTAGATCCTGTCAGCAGGAGAGCTACCGATCAGGATGCGGCAACTTGTTACGCGGTCCTGCAACGACACAAATCACGCCAAGGAGAAGACGTATGTCTCCGCATTCCCCCTATCTTATTAACGACGAATACACTGTGTTCGACATTCCATGGTAATGTCACCTAACAACCGGTCATCACATGAAACGCCAGGTAAAGTCCTTAAATTTCTTTTACTGAAATTCAGACTTTTACATCTTGTGAGTAGATTTTCACATCTCTACTCCTTTTAATGGTCATTGTATCATGCTAATTTCCTTCATTATAACAAATACTCATTTGCTTCATTTCTTGAAAATTCATATGTTACACATGCATCGTTGGTTACGCATGTGGTTTCACATCGAATGATCGTTTTCATCAAAGTTTCAAACATTATTTCGCTGTATCTAATTATTGCTTTGTGATTCGAATGACCTGCATTATTGTAAGTGTTGACTCCTTGATATCGAGTCAACAAACTTTCTTGAAAACTTATCTTTTCTTTTCAAGTTACATACATGGTTTTTCGTTATGACCATGCCGCGAGTTTTCTTGTCGATACATGTATTTATTGTCGGCTTGCGCCGAAACCCAGTTCAATTGTTTGAACTTGTTCATTACACATATTCAATTCAAGACACCATATGATGTATTGAAAACATCATATTCAAATTCGACTTAACAAGTGTTTCATTTGTTTCGAGTCGTAGTAGACTTGTTTGATCTACGACTCCATTAAGTCGTTTGTTTATTTCGACACCTTGTGGTGATGTTTTCATTAATTTGAAGCTTGCGCTAATCTCGTTTACACATCTCATGCACGGATTTAAATATTTATTTACTGATTTGCTTTAAATCCGCTTTGATTTATCATATTACTGCAGTCTTTACACAATTGTGTGTTAAGACAATGGTAAACAAACTCATTTCATGTTCCGGTGTAGCTACTAACGTCTGTTTCATTATCGATCGAATGTTTCGCGAGATTTATTGCTCCTTCATATTCGATCGAAAACAATATTTCTTTGATGCTCCCTTTTCAATTGAAAAATCCTATGATGTTCGTTTGGAACAAGCGTCCAGATTTACTCGTTGAATCTTCATTTGATTTCAAACACGGTGAGCTTGTTCGGTCACCGCTATTGTTGAATTATTCCATTCACTACGACACCTTGTGGTGTCGGTATAAACTTGTAGCTTAGGCTAATCATGAACGAGCGTTTCATGCAAAACACAGGTGATACTTGTTCGATCACCGCTATATTTGAATTGTTTCACTCTCTACGTCACCTTGTGGCGTCGGTATAACTTGCAGCTTGTGCTGATCACGATCGAGCATTTCATGCAACTCGTTTGCATATTGTAAACGTTCGTTTGGAATTCGTTTGGTCGAAATTCCTCTTCTTTGTTGGACCCGTGTTAACTTAGTCACGCTGGTGACTGCATCATTACGTCTTATTTTCCTTTGACATCAAATTTGGAAACATATTCCTCTTAACCCTTGGGTTCTTATTGTTGAGATACGTCCTTGAATTCACATCATTCAAATAAGGCTTGATTCGATTTCGTTTTCATTCGTTTTGGTAATATTCGTATTTACCTACACATAACATAACACTCTAAGGAGTTAACATAGTCTAAATTTCGAGGACGAAATTTTATTAACAGGGGGAGAATGTGACAACCGGTGATTTACGATTCCTAATTACGCGATTTACAAACATTAGGACGATAATAAATAGTGTTTAAGACATCAATAAACTTAATTAGGCCTTTAGAATGCCTAGGAACATCTATCCGACATTACAGTACGCGTATGATGATCTACGGAAAAATCTGCGAAACGTCAAAAAGTAACGAACTGACACCGTACGAAATACTGACAACGCCGACAAATATTAATTTTTTACTTTATATTTTAGCTTCGTAATTAAATTTTTATAATCGTAGTCGAAACCGCATCGAAAAACAGTATAAAAAACGGCCAACGACGCAAATTGCGCGCTTTTTACACAACCGACGGTTACACACGACAACAACGACTACCGGTACTATTTCATATATTTTTAAATCCGAAATTTTATTTTAGGACGTTCCATGGAGCTCGGGTTCGTAAATGGACCTCGTAAATGCGTTTGGGCCACTAAAAAAAATACTAGAAACGGGCTTGTGGGCCTTGGGCCCAAGCCCACAAAATCTACCCATAAATAGAACACTTCACCCAAAAATCCCTCATTTTATCACCATCTATTTCTCTCTCTACACTACAAACTGTCTCAACTCTCTTTCCTCTCTCTCTCTTTGTCTGCATATTATACATACACACACAAACAAATACCCAGAACCCTTGTGATCTCCTTCAAATTGAAAGCTCGAAACATTTGCACAACCCCAACCCCAACCGATTACCCCTTTCTTCATTATCATGACCTTAACTAAACACACACACTCAGACTTTTTGATAAACACCCACTAATAAAATCAAAACCCTTATAGATCTCCTGCCAACACAGTCACTCAACACCCTCTGTCTCTTCTCCGGCTCCGGCGATCAGAGTGGCGCCGGCTAACCGGCCGTACCTTTGTCGACGGGTTTTACCGATGAAACCCCACCCCCCCATCTTCACGTCACACCCACTCGAAATCGGAGGTCGGCTAAGAAGGAGAGAGACCGAGGAGAGAGAGAGAGATGACGGTGACCCGGTGAAGGTGGTGACGACGCCGCCGTGAGCGGCGGCGGTGACAACTTCTGTTGGCGCGTGGCGGCGTGGCGACGAACAGGAGAGAGAGACAGTTCGAGAGGAGAGAGAGAAAGGACAACGGAGGTGAACAGTAACAACGACTACATCACCGTCTCTCCGGCGGCCGGAAAACGTCAATAGTGGTGGTGTTACGCTCGGTTCAGACATGTCTTGGTTCAGGTGATGTTTGGTTCAGATCCGGTGTGGTTTGGGTTCTGTTTGGACACATTCAAGTATAGTTCAAAGTTTAAGGATTTCGGGTTCTCGGTTCCACAGAGTTGGTTCAAGGTTCACGACACGGTTCATTCACGGGTTGGGTCAGATTTCTGTTTGGGAGTCTCGGATCAGATGTTAGTTCGGATTCGGGTTAACTCGGTCACCCGAGTTAACTCGGTCAACTCAGTCAACCCTAGTCAACCCAGTTGACTCGATCAACTCAGCAAGTCAGACCCGGTCAACTCACTAGATAACTCGGTCAAACCCGAGTCAAATCGGGTCAACATAGACAACTCAGTCAACTTAGTTCAGTTTAAGCAAGGCTCGGTTCGTTCGTGGATCAGTTGTGGCTCAGATTCAGTTTCGGTTTCGGTTGACTCGGTCAAGCGAGTCAACTCAGTCAACTCAGCGAGTCAACTCAGCCGGTCAACTCAGTTGACTCGGTCAACCCAGTTAGCTTTTCGACACGAGAAGATGGTAAAGATTTTAACGGCGTTACTATTTCGTGTTTTTAGACTTTTAACTCATTACGTAAAAACGAGCTCGAACCGAAATAAAATGACGAATCGATAGTTAAAGCATACATTGATTTATTATTTCGTTTATATAAATTGATTATACGTAAATGTTGTTCGAATCTTGATTGAATTTTGATAAAATAACGACAACTTGTGTTGTCGGGGGCGTCCAAAAACAGAGGAAATTCTGCCCGTTTTTCGAGAAAACCCGTAAACAAAATGTATTTATTATAAATCGAACTTTACAGAGTCAAATTAAATTACGAAACAACTATGGTTATCACAAATTATTTTGACTAAACGACGACTCGCATATTATTTACAACAACAAATATAGTTACTTTAAACTTCGGACTTCGACAAATCTTTTATATAAGCAATATAATTATTTATATTGTTTCAAACTTCGATAACCCGATTTCGACTAAACAAATACATATAGTTTGCGTAGTTATTTCAAATGTTAAACAATACGACTTCTTTTTATAAAAAATAAATATAGTTTATATATTTATTTCAAATATCGTACAACACGAATTCTTTTATAAAATAGATATAGTTTATCTATTTATTTCAAACATTCAACAACTCGATGAAACTTTTGTAAAATAAATATAACTTTTTATATTTATTTCAAACACCGAAACGACATATACGTATATTTTGGCGAATATTTACAAGACACTATATATATAATACAAGTTTATTATATATTACTTTCATACGAATATTCCTATATACCCAAACGATTTCCCGGGACGACAAGCGATCTTATCGATATGTTTATATATTTTTATATAAATATTTATTTATTTTTAAACCTCTCGAGAACTAAGTCTTTCCAAGACCTATTAATTGCCGACAATAAACGAACTAAGCAAGTCTAACTTAATAGTTTCCATTAAGTTAACAACTTACCGTCGAGTCGTTCGGTTAACGATTCGGTAGAGCTCGGTGACACGTAGTTAGTTACCGCTTTTATTTAGAAACTTATAAGATATTCCATGTTAGGAATATTGTAGAATGCACGCTAGCGAGTCACGTCTTGGAAACGACATCACGAAGTCGTATTTAGCTAGCTTTGCACATGGAAATCCAGGTGAGTTCATAACCCCACATTTTTATGGTTTTACATTTTTATAAATGTTTTCGGGGTGGAAAGACATGCACGTTTTACATAGCATACAAGGTTTTCGATAAACATAAACTACGTATTTCTAAACCATTTCACATACATGTTTTAACTATCACAAATGGTTGTGAAATTTTAATAAACACGAATGGTTTACGAAAAGCTTATGTTCTATACTGGTTTTTCAAACAAGCGTATTTTTCGAATTGTGCATACACACCGTATTCTAGTTTTCTAAACTACGAGAAAGTACAAGTACAAATGAAATGTTAAACTAAGGAATGATACAATAGATCATGTCACGAATAGGGTAACATAGGCACCATTAATCAGTTACATACCATGACCGCGGAACAAAAGGTTAGATCTAATGGGTTTCAGGCAACCACACTATTGGCCACACTTTTACCAAGCAGTGCTTTTGTGTCTCTAGTCGTGAATCGACAAGTAAAAAAATGCCTATGGTTTGGATGCTTCCTATGTCATTACATATGTTAGTGGCTTCGCGAACCATTAGCGATCTCGTATTCCTTACATTTACATAATACAGTTTACAGATACGTTTTACAAATTACATACCATGTTTTATACGAATACATCGCATAGGATTATGCATGCATGTCGTCAACGTCAGGGTGGACATTGACGGTTACACAAACTTTACAAATATAAGAATTTACAAATACATGGTTTTACGAACATAATGCGTTATAAATACGAAGTTATACGAATACAAAATTCCCGTATAACATGCCAAAGAAAATGATTTTAAATTCGTTTTCTCAACCATATTTTAAAAACGGGTTATACAAAAAGATTTATTTCAAATCTTTTACAAACAAACTTTGAACTCGCTCAACTTTATGATGATTTTTCGCATGTTTCATTCTCAGGTTACTTTCTCAAATTATGGTACGGTTGGAATGGGAGAACCATTGGAGATCCGAGTACTTAGCAGGCGTTCATTTATAGAAGTCTTAGCAAACAAACACTTCCGCTGTGCAATGAAGATACCGGTCCAGTCACGCTATGCTCTGGTATTTTGGGGTGTGACATTTTGTGCATAAAAAATATATTGAGTCTTTCTGCCATTTTGTTAATGAAAATACAGTTGAACGTTTGGTAAGTTATAGTCATATCTATTTCTTCATGTTTTTAAATAAAGTAGATTATATTTAACGATGTTAATGCTAACATTTTTTTATTGTAGCTTCTACCCACCGATTTTGTAAAGAACACTATTGGTGTTTCTAAGCTGAACGGAGCGATGAAGGTTTATATCAATGCGTGGAATTGGTTTGATGTTTTTATTGAAAAGGATCGTATTAGCAAGTATTATTTCTTTGGTGATGGATGGAAGAAGGTCGTAGGTTTTCTAGGTTTTGATGAAAAATGTGTTGTTGCTATAAGATACCTTTTTACTACAACTTTCATTTGACTCTCTTTGATGTAAATCAATGAGAAGTTTTGGTACCTAAAGCTACAATGGAAAACACGGCTGGTGGTGTTGATAAGCCTCATGGTTAGACATCTAATGCTACTCCAGTAGTAGTTGAGTTACCTAGGGGTGAGCAAAAACCGAACCGAAAACCGAAACCGCACCAAAAACCGTAAAAACCGAAACCGCAAAACCGCAACCGACACAAAAACCGCAAAAACCGAAACCGCAAAAACCGAAACCGCAAAGGTATGGTGCGGTTCGGTTTTAGCTTTAAAAACCGCACCAAAAAACCGAAACCGCACCGCAAAATTATTATATATATATATATATATATATATATTATATAATATACTTAAAGATTTAAATATAAAATTCCCTATATATTATATAATCTGTGTTTGTTAAAAAAAAAAGTACAGACTTGACTTTGTTAAGTTAACTATCGTCTGCTCCCTCTAAAAAAAAATGATGTTAACCTACTAGTTACAAGCCCATTAAATTAGCACTCCAAACAGCCCAACTTTCAACCCAACAACCTTTTGATAAAAAAGAAACCTACGTACCTTTCCCTTCATTTCCCTAATTTAACATCCAGCCGACAATATTTTCTTCATCTGGTGCGATCATCTTCAGCCGGTGCGATCATCTTCATCTGGTACGTATGTGTTGGTTCATGTTTGAGCTAGGTTCATGTTTTTGGTTCTTGTTTCATCGCTTGTATGTAATTTTTGATTTCTAAGTACAAGACTTTCTAGTATAATCGCTTGTATGTGATTTTTGGTTCATGTTTTTGGTTTTGGTTCTTGTGTACTGTTTCATCGCTTGTATGTGTTATAGCTAGGTTCATGTTTTTGGTTCTTTTTTCATCGCTTGTATATGAAACACATAAGTTATGTCTATACATTTATGAGTTATCATCAAATGTGACAGCCCCTGTTGTTGCTTATCGATAAGTTTCATCTCAATGTATGGCTTTTGTTTGATTTTAGTTCTTTTATGTTTTCAGAATGGCTACTAATGAAACTGTAATTGATGTGGATGATCAAAATGATGATGAGGTTGAAGTACCCGGAGAAGAAAATAAGCCAAAGTTGAAGTATTGCTGAGAGTTTTTTTTAGATGTATTCAACTATTAAAACCGAAACCGCACCGAAACCGAACCGCAACCGCAAATAAACCGCAAAAACCGTACCGCAAAAAAACCGCAACATGTGGTTTTAAAAAAATAAAAACCGCACCTCGCGGTATGAGTTGCGGTTTTATGCTAAAACCGCACCAAACCGCACCATGCTCACCCCTAGAGTTACCTGATAAACAACTAGCCTTTGATGATGAATGTGATTCACTGGACAAGGATATTGATTATCATGACTCAGGTGATGGTTCTTCTAGCAGTGACGTTTCTATGGATGATGTTTCTGATGATGAGGAGGATGAAGATAGTGGTAGTTCTTCTGATGATGATAAAGATGATCCTGATTATCATTCTGTACAGTTTGTATGGAAATTTGATTACCGCTTTGTAAGTTATGTTATCTATTCATTTTATGCATCTGTTATACACGTTTAGTAGATTTGCTAAAGTTTTTTTAGAAACATGTATATCTTCATATTGATTATTGTATTTTTTTTATTTTTACCGCCTTAACGCAACAGTTGTCGTGATGTCGCGTATTGACATGTCGTTGAAGTTGACCATTCAGAATCTGCAAGGAGTAGACACTGTCATTCATTTCCGACCTGAGAAACATGGTCAAGGCTTCAGATATGTCGCAAGTCAATGGCGAAAAAAGTTCCTCATTCCAACGATATCAAGGCACCGCAGAAATGCACATTCGTTTAAGAACCCGAGGTTCGCAAGTTGATTCTGAAGAAGGTGTCCATGTAGTTTGTGTTGTGGTTGTTGTTACAAACTATTTTAGTATTTTCTACTAAGCTTATCGTTTGTGATTTTAAACAATTATATATATATATGGGTTTTTGTAATAGTTGTATCTAAACAGTTTTAATGTAAATAATTATTTTTGTACTTGCAGCTTATCGATAGATTTTCTGTTTATCATGAGTTGAAGAACATACTACCTACGAAACATGTTACTATAAACGCTTTTCCTAACTGTACATGGTAAGTTGTTACGGAAAAACATGGTCAAAATTTTTATATGACTACAGGATGGAACTCATGTTGACCATTAGTTTATATCAATTTTGTAAGTCTGCACTAATTTTTTTTACTTTCTATTAAAATGTGTTATGCATTGTTCTCTAAAAGCCACCCGTGTTTACACATGGGTCTTACCGCTAGTACTATATAATAAACTAAACCTCCTAAGTGACATATCACTTATTGATGTCATTTTTTTTCCCACCGAAAAGTTTGATTAAATACAACCTAGTTATATGCATATTTATTATTGTTTTAACTTTTAATATTAAATTTACATAAAATAAATTAGCAACATTTTGTTGCTATATGTTGTTGTACTATATGCTTAGGGAGTATTTAAAAAAAAAAGTTGATTTTTCAATTTTAACCCTTTTGATTTTTTTGCTTTTAACACAAAGTTTTTCAACTTTTACAATTTACTCACAACACTTTTTTTTTATTTTTAACTTTGGTTCCCCGTACGTTTAATCTTTCGCAACATGCGTGTGGGGTTCGACGTTTTTTCGTCTTATTTTTCCCATTAGCAGGCCCGTCGCAACGCGTCTATTTTTCTCCATTTGACCGGGTTCGTCGCAACGCGCGGGTCCCAGATCGACTTAGTTATTATTTTCTCCATTTGACCAGTTCGTCGCAACGCGCGGGTCGCAACGAGCTTTTACGATGTTGGTGGTTACTGACAGTTGTGTGGCATTAGTGCTACATGGCACTGTTTTACGAACGTTTTTAACCTATTAAATTTTTTACTAATAATTTGTTTCGAGTTTACCATTGTAACTCCTTTACTTAAAATCTAATTTTACGTACATATTTATATGTACGTGTCGGTATGAATCTGATTTGCTCTACGTTTTGACGTAAATTTTTTCTAGGAAACGAGTCATGTCAAATATAATACGTCTTTGTTTAAAAAACATTTTTACGTGCATATTTGTATGGACATTTCGCTATAAATTTGAGTTGATGTACGTTTCGACAAAAACTTTTTTTGCAAAACGAGTCAGGTTAAATATAATGTGTTTTCATGTTTATTTTATGAATGTTTCGTAAAGTTTGTTTCGAATCGACTGGAGTCAAATTGTGGTTTCTTTTTTTTTCCATTTTTTCAAAAGCTTCAATTAATCCCTTATGATTAAACGTGGCAGCTTTTCGTTATACCCATCACGTTTTCTATGTATGAGTCGGGTCACATATGATATGTTATGATTGTACAATATAAATTCGATTTACTTTATGTTTTGATCAAGTCACATTGCTTATACTAGTTACATTGACTTCAATCAGATACATCGAAACACGCGTTTTCATATTGTTAATGTATCATATAACGTTTGGACTATTTCATTCGATGTTTCCGATGTATCCATGACGCAACGCGCTCGGGTCTTATTGCTAGTTTAAGTTAAATTTCCTTTTGGGCAATTCTTTGCTTTTCTAATTGCAATAATTTAGATGAGTTTAACTAGTCAATAGAATAAATAAGATTTATTGGTTTTTTTTATTTAAATTTATGAATTTTATTATATAATTGTTTCTACGTTTCTTAAAACAATACCCTATATATATATTATACCTTCTATTTTTTCATGTAAACCATATAAAAATAATGAGAGATACTTGTCAGATTTGTAAATCATCTAAATAAATGTTTTCCCGTATTTTTCTCCTATTAAATATTAGATGTTACACGTCGACTTCTAATGATATATAGATTTTGAGAAATATGTGACATATAATTTAAAATAAATATTTTTAATAAAATGTTTATTCAACCTGTGTAATACATATGTCTCTAACCTAGTTTTAATATATATTTAACTTTTCTGGTTGTTTATATAAATATGTAATTTCGATTTCTTATATTTTAAGGCTTTATATAACTTTATTTATTACACCCGTGCGTCACACGGACACATCAGCTGGTGGAATAAAAAATAAAACATATTTTTTTATCAAGTTAAAATTTACTAGTTACTATTGAAACAATGTTTACACAAAGATTATTATTTCATGATTTATCTCCATGAAGACTCAACATATAATATATTTAAAATACGACATTTGCAAGTACATATCTTCATTATTGTAGCCAAAAAATTCGAATAGAATTATGATAACTACCAATAATGCCATCAATTTACTACGGTCAAGAGTTGCTATCTTTATCATCTTTAAATTCATAAATTCATGTACCTAAAAGATAAGTCTTCAGTGAGATGCCACCTAATCGATTCTACAAATTTATAAGCAAACGTGTATCTATACTTATTTAAATATGTATGTGTTTCGCTATCATCGTGTGTGAAGTGTACACACAAACACTTACCCAATATTACATGGTTCCGCAACGATGCATCTAGGCAAGTCACTAAACCAATACAAATCCACATACGAAAAGTTTACAAGTCATACATGAGTCCATAACTATCCACATCATAAATTTGTTGATTGCTAGCAGTCTCCAAATTACGTATTGGTAACCTTTTTTTCCATTCGATTAAACTAACCTAACAATGATAATTTAAATGTCAAATCGGCATAAGAAATGTCACCGGACTGCTCACTTACCAACGGAACTCTAACGAATCCCGACAAAACCAACAAAAATTGATAAAGATGAATTAAACAAAACGGTTGGTAATCCGTTGGTAATTATCGACGGAATCCATGTCCATGGTTGTAGCTACGTTTACCGGCAGACACATGGCGCGGGAAAGCGTGACTTTGTTTTTCATTTTTGGAGGAACATGTTACGGTCGAAAATTTTGTACTTTTAGAAATAAGTTTTTTGAAAACATTCCTGCTAAATCTTTTCGGTAGTTTGTTGGTTTGAGTCCATTTTTGACTGATAATACGTCAGTAATCTGATGGTAATAATTTTTCTAAATAGCACCAAGGGCCTACCATTATTGGCAACCCATCATCAACCAAATAAAAATGGTGATGGTCGTTCATTCTCGTTCAATACCTATAACCATGGTTGCTTTTCTTTGTCCGTCGACTAAACTTCTCTATTTTATAGCCTCTTTGTTTATTTGTTGGTAACTAAAATGTTGGAATTAGTGTGTTTAGGAAATCAAATGCATCAATACTGGTCATAGTTACCTCGTTTATGTATGTAGTTATCCCCATTTACAAATGGTAGATCAAATAGTGGATGATACTCCTTTGTTTTATAGCGATAAGGCTTCCCTCTAGTCAGGTTTGTGTCTTCCCCAATGAAACACCGAAAACTGGGGGGTTTCGTTCATTGGATTTACTCTTTGGCAAACTGTTCGACATTAAAAACTCCATTAAAAAACGCATCGGAACATTCAAGTCTTTACAAACCATAGAATTAAGGAACATTGTTTAAAACACTTAATAATCATAACAAGGGATGTCAGTCTTCAGCGGGAATCCTTGCCACAAGCCAGCCAACCATCACTTCTTAGAACCACCTGATGTGCATGCTAAAAGTTAGCTACGTTGGTGAGTTCTAGTTTAATCGGAAAACTATAACTTTAACAATTAATAAACAATAATCAATCTGTGCAATTAAACACATACAATTACACGCTTAACATTAATTAATGCATATAACACATCTATAGTCATATACTATGTCTATACTATACACTATATACTTTACATAGCTGATCAACCACTGGCAAACCACAAAGGCACTACCACTCTACCAGTATACTACAGCCCCACAGGTTACCGCCTTTCCTTGTAACCCAGTAGGTATGCATACTATTTCACTTTACGCTTTAATATTGTTATACTTTAGTATTATAAAAATGTATACTTGATGGGTGCAAAATTTAACATATAAATTACATCAAATGAGACATAAAACTAATCATTTTTTAGTATTAATATTGGAAAAAAGTGTGTTTTTGTCTTCCTTTTGAATTTACAGAACCAAATGAGCTTAAACGAGCAAAAGGAACAAATATACAGACAAAACCAATATAAATACAAAGAAAAGGAATAAACGTGACATGTCCGACCCCTCGGCAGCATCCCCAAAGACAAAACAAAGAAACAGAAGACTGACCACGGGGCCATGCCCACTGGACACGGGGGCATGGTCAGCTGCATGCAGAAAAGACAAAGTTGTGGAAGCTTCTACGCCCACCACGGGGGCGTGCCCAGCTCAGCACGGGGCGTGGTCAACGCTAAGATATGCAGAATCTTGCAAAATCTTAGTAGTACAGATACGCTTCTGCCAACGGGGCCGTGCCCGCTGAACACGGGCCGTGTGGAGCCCTATGCTGACAAATGCATTTAATGAAGGAAGAGAAAAGGATGGCCACTGGGGCCTGCCCGTTGGACACGGGGCCGTGACCGGGGTTCTGTTCATGCTATAAATAGGGGTGCTGTCACGGCCCCAGCCCCGGTTTGACCCGGTCAGGAGCCGCGGGACAGGAACCCGTGGTATCTATGATGCGACAGCGGAAGATTTTAACAGGATCTTTAAAACTTGAAAATGCCCGATTATTTTATTTCATAACTCGGGATAAACCCCGTATTTTACAATAGAGAAATTTCACAAGTGAATTCCCTGATTTATTAAAACATGTTTATTCATTTTAACTGAGCCACCTCTTCAAGCTTGTTAGTGCTCCGTAACACGTTTTCCTTGATTTACAGCAGGTCGCCTGAAACATGTTTTAAAAATATTTTATCAGCGGAGAAATGCTGGCGAGTCATTCAAGTATGTAAAACGACACATTAGTTATCAATTACAGCATAAGAGCGATTACAATGGCTTCTATCTTATTTTTATCTGGCGCCGTGTCACCTGGTGACGATGGTCATACCACTATTGGGTCTTTCCCCAAATAGTGACGTTTATCACTGTTAGGATTTATTAGCCTAACCCGTGAGAAATTAGTAATGCGCACAATACCCCACTAGCCAGTGATTAAGATAACCACGACTTACTCCCTGTAATTATAACATTTGAAAATGGAGTATTGTAAAATACTTTTTGATAAAAGAGAATGACTCACATTGTAGATTTATACGGGCAGAGTTTAGCCTACTGATTAGCCTTGTAACCTAATTTAAATAACATGCACACGAACTAGGTCAGTAACTAATACAACATTTACGATAACTCACGAGATTAAACCCTCACAACGAATGACAAAGTGCAATACTTAAACATCCATCGAATTCACGACGAATGACAAAGCAAAACCCTAATGTGGGCAGCACTTAAACATCCATTGGATAGTTTCAATCGATCGGACATTGAATCGTAGCAGCGATCGAGTTAATACCCGGTATCGTAGCAGCGCCTCGCTATATTAATTGAAATTTCGACTTTAGAGCAGTGAGAATTCGTTTTTGAGTTTGATTTTCGACACCAGAGAACAGGCCATGCGACAAGCTATTTATAGGTGAAATTTGGGTCTCACGCGGTCCGCGTGAGCCTACCCTTGATATTTACGCGGCCCGCGTAGCCACCTAGTCTACATGTAGGCTTGTTGGGTCACGAGTAGGTGTGCCACGTGGATAACACGTGGATCTGGACGCTTATCCGGTCAACCTTAGAGTTGACGCGGCCCACGCAAGGTTAAGCTTACTTTTACGCGGCCCGCCTGAAGACCATAAATCTTGATTTCTTGATTTTTCATGCAGAGTATGGTTTCAGGGGTCCAGGTTTTTACTTATGGGTCAGTTTAGGACATTTTTGAAGGTCCTTACATCCTCCCCACCTTATTTAAAATCTCGTCCTCGAGATTTACTGGAATAAGTGAGGATACTTTCGCTTCATTTCCGATTCCAGCTCCCAAGTGTACTCGGGTCCTCTCTTTGAATCCCACTTGACTTTAACTAATACCAATCTTTTGTGTTTGAGAAACTTGATCTTTCTGTCTTCTATCTGAAGAGGTTTCTCAACAAATTTTAGCTTTTCGTTTACCTCTATATCTTGAAGAGGTACTACCAAGGATTCGTCAGATAGACATTTCTTGAGATTGGATACATGAAATACGTCATGTACCCCGGCTAGTTCTTCTGGTAGTTGTAAGCGATAAGCAACTGGTCCTATACGTTGGATTACTGGAAATGGTCCTACGTATCTTGGACTTAGCTTTCCTTTCTTACCGAATCGAACTACTCCTTTCCAAGGAGAAACTTTTAAGAGAACCTTGTCTCCGATTTGAAATTCTAACGGCTTACGCCTATTGTCTGAATAACTCTTTTGGCGATCTCGAGCCGTCTTTAGTCTTTCCTTAATTTGAGTGATCTTGTCGGTAGTTTCTTGCACTATTTCAGGTCCTGATAATTGACTTTCTCCTATCTCTGCCCAACAGACTGGAGTTCTACACTTTCGTCCGTATAGTGCTTCGAACGGGGCAGCTTCTATGCTTGAATGATAACTATTATTATAGGATAATTCAATTAAAGGTAGGTGGTCATCCCAATTTCCACCAAAATCTATTACACATGCCCTAAGCATGTCTTCTAAGGTTTGGATCGTCCTTTCACTTTGTCCGTCTGTCTGAGGATGATATGCAGTGCTTAGATTTAGTCGAGTTCCCATTGCTTCTTGGAAACTTGTCCAGAAATGGAAAGTGAAACGACTATCCCTATCCGATACAATGGAGAGTGGAACTCCATGTAAGGATACGACTTTATCTACATATAACTTGGCTAACCTTTCCATGCTAAAGGTTTCTTTCATGGATAGAAAATGAGCTGATTTGGTTAATCGATCCACAATTACCCAAATCGCGTCATTACCCTTTCTGGTTTTGGGTAACTTAGTAACAAAGTCCATTGTTATGAGTTCCCATTTCCATACAGGCATTTCTAATTGTTGTAGTAGACCTGAAGGTTTCTGGTGTTCTGCCTTAACTTGTGAACAAGTAAGACATTTAGAAACATATCTAGCTATGTCCTTTTTCATTCCTATCCACCAGAAGTTATTCCTTAAATCTTGGTACATCTTATTGTTACCAGGATGCATGGTATATCTAGATTTATGAGCTTCTTCTAGAATTTTATTTCTTAATTCTCCCTGTTTAGGTACCCAAATTCGTTTTTTATGGAATCTCCAAATTCCATAATTTCATTGCTCTAATTCTTTTATCCGCCCTTTCATTCCTTCAGCAACATCCAGGATTGCTGTTTCCTGAACATCCTTTAATTGTTCCATTAAATCTAACTGTAGATTTAATCTAAGAGCACGAACTCGCTTTTGCTTTTCATGATACTTATGACTTAAGGCATCTGCAACTACATTAGCCTTTCCTTCGTGATATTGAATATCACAGTCGTAGTCACTTAAAATCTCCATCCATCTCCTTTGCCTCATGTTCAATTCTTTTTGCCCAAATATGTATTTTAAGCTCTTATGATCTCTATAGATAGTAAACTTACTTCCATACAAATAGTGTCTCCAAATCTTAAGGGCAAAAATTATGGCTCCTAATTCTAAGTCATGAGTCGTATAGTTTTCTTCGTGCTTTTTCAATTGCCTTGATGCGTACGCAATTACCTTTTTGCGTTGCATTAGCACACATCCTAATCCTAGCTTTGAAGCATCACAATATACTTCAAAATCTTCTGTTCCTTCCGGTAAAGCTAAGATTGGAGCATTTGTTAATTTCTGCTTCAAAATCTTAAAGGCTTCTTCTTGTCTAGGTCCCCATTCAAACTTAACTGATTTACAAGTTAGCTTAGTTAATGGTACAGCTATTTTGGAAAAATCCTTAATAAACCGTCTATAGTATCCGACTAACCCTATAAAACTTCTAATTTCCATTGCTGACTGCGGAACCTTCCATTTGGTGATCGCTTCTATCTTAGCAGGATCTACGTGAATGCCTTCGTGATTCACCATGTGTCCTAAAAATTGCACTTCTTGTAGCCAAAATTCACACTTCGAGAATTTGGCATAAAACTTCTCCTTTCTTAACAAAGTTAAGAGTGCATGCAGGTGCTCACAATGTTCATCCTGACTTTTGGAGTAAATAAGTATATCGTCGATGAAGACAATTACAAATTTATCCAAATACGGTTTACAGATTCTATTCATCATGTCCATAAATGCTGCAGGAGCATTTGTTAACCCAAAGGGCATGACTGTAAACTCGTAATGACCATACCTAGTTCTGAAAGCAGTTTTAGGTATGTCTTCTTTTTGTACCTTCAATTGATGATATCCGGAGCGTAAATCTATTTTGGAAAAGTATCTAGCTCCTTGAAGTTGATCAAAAAGATCATCAATCCTAGGTAATGGGTATCGATTCTTAATTGTAACCTTATTTAATTATCTATAATCGATACACATTCGCATCGAACCATCTTTCTTCTTTACAAACAACACTGGTGCTCCCCACGGGGATGAACTAGATTGTATGAATCCTTTGTTTAGTAATTCATCTAACTGCTTTTTCAATTCTAGCATTTCGGTGGGTGCTAACCGATAAGGTGCCTTGGCTATCGGTGTAGTTCCAGGAATTAGATGAATCCTAAATTCTACTTCCCTATCAGGTGGTAATCCAGGTAGTTCTTCTGGGAATACTTCTGGGTATTCTGATACTACTGGAATTTCCTTAAGTTCCTTACCCTTAGTGTTAATGATTACTGAAATCATATACACTATTCCTTGCTTTCGTTCATAACTAGCAACTTTCATTACTGAAATGAACTTTAGTGGCTTACGTGGTTGATCTCCTGTAATCACCACTAACTCTCCTGTAGTTGTATGAATTTCTATGGAATTCTTATCACAAAGAATTCGAGCATGGTTGGCTACCAACCAGTCCATTCCTAACACTACATCGAATCCGGCTAGATTCATAGGCAACAGGTTTGCAGAGAATTTATGGCTTAACAGTTCTATCTTTACTTCTCGCACAACCTTATCTATTTTAACAGAATTCCCATCTGCCGTTTCGACTGTAAAAATCTGCCTAAGGTTGGTTAAGGGTAAATTAAGAGCTTGACAGAATGAAGTATTTATAAAACTTTGGTTTGCACCAGAGTCAAATAATACTTTTGCGTAAACGTCGTGAACTAGAAACGTACCAGCTATCACATCAGGAATTAGCTCAGCTTCTTGAGTAGTCAGCTGGAAGGCTCTTACGTTCTTTTTGTTAGTTCCTTCTGCAGTTTTGGCTTTGTTATCAGCTGGTTTGACAAATTTTGGGCAGTCTGGCCTAATATGTCTAGCTTCTCCACAGTTGTAACAGACTGTGGATTTCTTCTTCCTGCAGTCTTCTTCTTGGTGCCCCGGAATTTTGCAAAAATTGCAATATCCCTTGCATCTTCCAAAATGCTTCCTTTTACAAGAATTGCAAAATGGAATAGTGAAAGATTGCCCAATTCCTCTTCTCTTGAAATTACTACGATTACCCACACGGAATCCCTGGGTAATCTTTTGGGCTACTTCCTTCTTCCGGTTTTCTTCTCTTGTGCGTACTAGTTCGTCAGTCAGAGTGTTAGCTAACTCCACCGCATCATCGATCGTGCGGGGTCTCGCAGCCTTGAAAATATTACGGATCTCGCCAATTAAGCCCCAAATGTAGCGAGATATAAGTACCGGTTCTGGCGAAGCCAGGGTTGGTACTACTCTAGCGTATTCGAAGAATGTCGAAGTATACCCTCGACAGTCTACATTCACCATCCGGTGGTTTAGGAACTTATTTGCCATTTGTTCCTTTTCATATTCGGGACAGAATTTTCTTTCCACTAGCTGTTTAAATTCTTTCCAATTCATGGCATAGGCCATATTTCTTCCTTTGGCTTGAAGTACTGTATTCCACCATTCTAGCACCCCTTCTTTAAAAAGATGTGACGCGTACATGACCTTGTCGTCCTCGCCACATTTACTTATCATAATTACTGCCTCGGTTTTCTCTAACCAATGCAGTGCAGCAGTTGCCCCTTCGTTACCTGCAAACTCAGCCGGTTTACAGGCAAGAAACTCCTTGTAAGTACAACCAGGTGTTGCAGCTTTCATTTTCTTAAGGAGCGGTGCTTGTATTCCCTCGTTGCTGTTATTAGTATGATTGCCGCCTCCGTTTACACTATTACTGAAATTGTCACCGTGTGTGTGTTTGCTAGGAATAATTTGTTGAGGTTCAACTGGTTTCTGGGCAGCAGCCAAGATTGCTGGAATAGCATTGGCTATTCCCTGAGCAACGATATTCTCGATATCTTGCCTATTCAGAAATTGATCTTCATTGTTATGCTCAGATTGATTACCCTTGTTAACTTGTTCATTACCAGCGTTTGCCATCTGGTAATTAATTTATATAAGTGATTAGCATAAAATAATTAAACAAAACAAAACAATCGCACATAATCACATTAGCATGTATAGCCAAAATTGTCGATTTCTCGACTTCCATTTTTATATATTATATTATGCATCCGTACACACTGTTATTTTACAAAAGTTTTATTTATAAGTTATTTTACAGATTTATACTATTATTATTATACAAACATAGTTTCACAACCACACTTCCCCTAGTCCGCTAGTCTTTCAGAAATGATGTTCCCTTTCATCGTATTTCCAGGAGATTTGTTCCCCTATCTCCCGAATCTTATTCCCTGTATCCATTAGTTCTTCGCCAAAATGGCGAAGTTCAGCTAAGTTTTCATTACTCATTGGTGGGTTTGGTGCAGGTTCTGGGTCGAACTGAGGGGAAAAGGTATAAGGATTATTTAGGAGGTTTTGGAACTGCCAATCATTGGTCCACCATTCGTCCATTCCTTGAGGTTGAGTGTGGATTAAAGGTTCTGGGATGGCTGGTTCCAGGTTTATTGGAAGTTGGGTTTCAGTAGGATAAGGGAAGAGGTTTTCATTGATAGGTCTAAGGATATCGCAATTTGTCAGTATGCGATCTAGTTCTTCCTGCAATGGCAATTCCTCGGCTTGCTTAGAACTTTCCCCAATTTCTATTTCTACTTGTCTAAAACTTTCCCCAATTTCGATCCCTTTTCCTTTATCCATGGGATTTTCTATCTTGGGAATTCTCCTAGTCGCTGGTTTCCTTCTACGTACTCGCCTCCATCCCACAAATCTTCTTTTTTTCTTAGGTTTTGATTTCTCCAGAGGTGGAGCTTGAAATTCCATAGGTTCTTCCACCTCCGCCAAGTAACCAGTAAAGTCTCTGGAAACTTCTATTTTAACAGGATAGAGATTGAGATTCTCTAGAGCTTCAGATAACTCATTCATGTTGTTTAGCATTTATGAATAAACATAAAAAATTCTAGGTTAAAATTTTATAATTTATAAAATCACAGAATGGCAATTTAGAAAACTTAAAAATAATTTATTGGATTAAAACGGACTATTGCTAAATATTTGTTACAACTAAACTTTCGAAATATACTAGTGATTTATTTAATATTTTAAAGTTTCTGACTCTTATAGATAATATGGGTGCTAATATTGGGTCAGGGTGTTGGTAGTCTAAAAGTTAACATTTACTGCTACAGTGGCTAACATATAAAGATTTGCCCATTGTTCATCTAACTCATCTTCCCATGGTGGTTTAGTGTCTATTTTCTGAGTTTCCTTATTGATCATAACTCCTTTTTGTTGTAACTTCCTCATTTTCTCTTGACTTTTCTTAATAATCAAACATCTTTTATTAGGGGTAAGTGGTTGCTCATATTGTGCCTTACGAACAAATAATTCCCTCCTCAGTATTTGCTGAGTATCTTGAGGAATTTGATTGGGATGAAGTTCCCTTATCTTTCGGTAAACTATCTAATTTAAGATAGATATCCGACACTCTTTGCTTACCCATACTGTAACTAACAGATAGTCAAGATAAGATCACATAATTACAAAATGATAATCAGGAAAATTAAGTATTTGAAATACTTAATAGGCTTAAATCAGTGGCTCTTTCAGTAGTTCTGATACCACCTTTTCCTGTCACGGCCCCAGCCCCGGTTTGACCCGGTCAGGAGCCGCGGGACAGGAAACCGTGGTATCTATGATGCGACAGCGGAAGATTTTAACAGGATCTTTAAAACTTGAAAATACCCGATTATTTTATTTCATAACTCGGGATAAACCCCGTATTTTACAATAGAGGAATTTCACAAGTGAATTCCCTGATTTATTAAAACATGTTTATTCATTTTAACTGAGCCACCTCTTCAAGCTTGTTAGTGCTCCGTAGCACGTTTTCCTTGATTTACAGCAGGTCGCCTGAAACATGTTTTAAAAATATTTTATCAGCGGGGAAATGCTGGCGAGTCATTCAAGTATGTAAAACGACACATTAGTTATCAATTACAGCATAAGAGCGATTACAATGGCTTCTATCTTATTTTTATCTGGCGCCGTGTCACCTGGTGACGATGGTCATACCACTATTAGGTCTTTCCCCAAATAGTGACGTTTATCACTGTTAGGATTTATTAGCCTAACCCGTGAGAAATTAGTAATGTGCACAATACCCCACTAGCCAGTGACTAAGATAACCACAACTTACTCCCTGTAATTATAACATTTGAAAATGGAGTATTGTAAAATACTTTTTGATAAAAGAGAATGACTCACATTGTAGATTTATACGGGCAGAGTTTAGCCTACTGATTAGCCTTGTAACCTAATTTAAATAACATGCACACGAACTAGGTTAGTAACTAATACAGCATTTACGATAACTCACGAGATTAAACCCTCACAACGAATGACAAAGTGCGATACTTAAACATCCATCGAATTCACGACGAATGACAAAGCATAACCCTAATGTGGGCAGCACTTAAACATCCATTGGATAGTTTCAATCGATCGGACATTGAATCGTAGCAGCGATCAAGTTAATACCCGGTATCGTAGCAGCGCCTCGCTATATTAATTGAAATTTTGACTTTAGAGCAGTGAGAATTCGTTTTTGAGTTTGATTGTTGACACCAGAGAACAGGCCATGCGACAAGCTTTTTATAGGTGAAATTTGGGTCTCACGCGGCCCGCGTGAGCCTACCCTTGATCTTTACGCGGCCCGCGTAGCCACCTAGTCTACATGTAGGCTTGCTGGGTCACGAGTAGGTGTGCCACGTGGATGACACGTGGATCTGGACGCTTATCCGGTCAACCTTAGAGTTGACGCGGCCCGCCTGAAGACCATAAATCTTGATTTCTTGATTTTTCATGCAGAGTATGGTTTCAGGGGTCCAGGTTTTTACTTATGGGTCAGTTTAGGACATTTTTGAAGGTCCTTACAGGTGCTTGGCTCACTTCAAAGGCATCCCTTGGCAAACCACTACTCTCCCATTTTGCCACCACTCCACCACCATTATAACACCCACATCCGCCACCATCATCCATCATCCATCTTAGAGTGTGTGTAGTAGTCTTGGGATCCAAGATTGATAGTAAGAGTTCTTGCCAATCAAAGGCCATATTTGGTTAAGCCTCTTACTTCACTTGCTGAACACAAGTCTTTTATGTATTACTTTTGATTTTTAACCTTTCGGCACTTCTTATTTGGTTTTGTATTAATGACTTTAATAACTAGTTTCTTATGTTGAAGGTGAATTTTCTTTATCATTTGTCCGTGGTGTCTTGGAATTACTTTACTGTCTAAATAAAGTAAAAGATTTACACCATTCATATCTCTACGGTCTATATAGAGATATGTTGGCTACCTGGTCGGGGGTTAAGGGAATGGTTTAGTAAGGTTTTTGCCTTGTTCAATATATAGATCCTGCAAGGACCTAGGTTAAGCTTACTAGGACCTCCTTCAATACCCACTGGTATTGGATGGCGGGGGTGCGAATGGCTTGACCCCTCATATGTAAACTACTATTAATACATTAAACCGGCTACGTGGGATTGTATCCCTGCTAACTCAAACCACTTAGCCGAGGGTAACGTCACCTTCAAAAGAGGGACCTACCACTTTTCACATTAATAACTTAATTAATTATCTTTCAATATTCCGATCCTTTGGGATTGTATCCTTACTGACTCAAACCACTGGGTTGAGGGTAACGTCACCTTCAAAAGAGGGGCCTACTACTATAACTAAGATAATCTCTTAAAAAGTCCGAAAGTGCAAAAATCATTAAAGGGTACTTAAAAGGCGAGTCGGATCCAAGTGATTCATCTTTTCTATCTGTTTTCATTTTATTTTTATTTCTGCATTTTTTAGTTTTTATTTTCATGTTTAAAACCTTTTCTCAAAAATTTAGATTGATTAGACGTTGAGGATAAACCGGTACGAAAAGCTCTTGTGTCCTTGGACGACCTCGGTATCTTACCAACGCTATACTATGCTTACGATGGGTGCACTTGCCTATGTGTGTGTTTAGTGTTAGTAGAATATCATGTTTTATAAATTTAACACTTGATTAATGTGTAAAATGAGGTTAAAATATCAATAAAAACATTTACACCTAACGCACACCAAGTTTTGGCGTCGTTTCCGGGGACATAAGGATTTTAAGAAAGTTTGAAATCAACGGCCTAATTATTTTTACTTATTTTTCTATTTTTTTAGGATTTTTCTTAATTTTTCAGTTTCTATAGACTTCAGCACGGGGCCGTGCCCACTGAACACGCCCCCGTGCCCAATCTATGTTACTGGCAATCCTGTTTTAAGTCAGGCAGTAACTGACCACGGGGCCGTGCCCACTGAACACACCCCCATGTCCGCTCTCCAGCTGTTGAAAACAGAACCCTAAGATCCCAACGGTTGGTAATTTCTGACAAAACTATGAGTGATATTGATTATTTTTACTTTCGCTCCTCTTACGGTGAATGGTGTCAAATATGTGGTGGATTTCATAAAGATTTAGAATGTTACTTTCTAAATTACACTCCCCACTATTTAGACGTATCATTTCCCTGTAACCTTAAGATGGGCGAAAGTAAAAACGATCCGTATCTCTCCCCCGAATTCCCTCAGCCATTTCTTTTAGATGACATAATTCTCGAAGAATTGTGTCAGCTCGAAGAATTAATTCTCCAAATATTAAAAGAGCTTGAGATGGAAATAAGTTATCCATCACAAGACAACTATCAAGGAGAATTATTGGGATCACAATCGGATTCTAACAACATCGACAATACCGAAAGCACCTCTAACTCTTGTGAGGAATTTAGCGATAGTCGTCCCTGTGTTGATTGTGCCGTGAAGGACTCTCCTTCGGTCTCCGCCAATGCATTCATAGGCCTGAGCGATTCGACATACACCTTCTTTAACGAGAGCCTGGATAAGGGGAATAAAGGTCGGTTTCACCTACCGGTATTTAGCCTAGGTTTTACCCTTTCCGCTAACCTCTTGCGTTCATGTTTAAATCAAGAGCAATTAAGGTACCTTAGACACTTCGGTGTTGTTCCCTCCAGTAAGGAACCGCCCGATCCGAACAAATTCCTTAAAATAAGACAAAACTTCATAAAACTCTCTAGCCACAGGGCCGTGTCCAGGTCAACATGCCTCGTGCCCACCTAAACTTTAACCACGGGGTCGTGTCCAGGCCAGCACGCCCCATGTCCAGAATACGGACAAAATGTGTCAGAGTCATGTCTAACCACGGGGTTATGTCCAGCCGACACGGGGCTGTGGTCAGCGTGCTGACATTTTCTACAAAGTCAGCATGATTCTTGAACATTTGGACCCATTCCAAAGACCAAGATCTGGTGGGATCTTCACATATACCCTACAAGGTATATTCCAAAGAATGTTCTCAACAACCATCTTGTCTTTACCACTTTTATCTCTTGCCTTCTTCTTCAAAAACTCCTCAAACCTCCATTAAAGCTTGAAACTTCCATGATTTCAAGCTTTATTGTGATATTTGCTAGATTTTTAACAAGGAATCTTATTAAAAATAAGTTTTATAACACTGTTTTAAGTTATTTATGCTCAGAAATGTCTCAAAAGTCGGAAAAATAATTTAAACCACTAAGATTCCTTGTTTCAAATATCTGCAGAATAGTGGCCACGGGGCCGTGGCCGGAGTTACTGTTTCATTATTTTGAACTTTTCGACTTGTTTTCTTAGAATGTCGAGCCAGAACAGCGGAACATCTTTAGCTCACTCGAGAAACAGTCGCAGAGAAAGGAGGTCATCGATAGAAGCAACCCTTGTGGGTTACGTAATGGCGCTAAGAGAAGCACTCGATGAGATGACATCCGTGGAGGAGGTTCTAATTGACCGTATCAACTATCTAACGGTGGGGCTAGTGAGTAGCTTCCAAGAAATCAACCTTATGCACCAAAGGTTAAATATTCTTGCGATGCCACCTATGGAACCAATCTTCCCACAAGAAGATTGGAACTTGGCACAAGAAGTTGTTAATCCCACCGGATGGGACGACATTCCCCCGGAACCTCCTCTAGACGCCTTACAAGAGGTCCCGGTTGAGGTCGCACCTCCTCCACATGAGGTGGACAATGAATCTGTCTTCCTTCTCCATCGAGAGATAGAGGAGTGGCTCAACGATGTGTGAGGAGCACTCTCCAGGAAGAAGTTCTAAAAGCCTTATTCAACCGAAAGATTCATTTTTCAGGATTTTGTTGCTCTTATAATAAAATCATCTAGGATAGAACTTCTTTGTGGTTTAAACTTTCTTACATTCTAGGACCTACTTATCTATCTTAGTTTTTAGTTTGTACTTTTTAATTTTTAGGATCTATGTACTTGGCACTTTTAAATGAATGATGGTTTAAATTATTAAATGGTGTTTGGATGATTTTGTAATGAATAAAACACACTCGAAAAGGTGGAGGTTACCAAGGGAACGTTAAAACAACACCCCCATGCACGAAAACATGTAGGATCGTTTTACCGACCAAAACGAGTTGTTCAGAGGTGTTCTACTCAATATGAAAGGCGGAAACAGACATATCGAGTTCGATTCAGCTAGATATTCACTTTAAATGTCTTTCTGATTGATTTGACAAAGTTTTACAGCGAAACGACACTTCGGCAGCACTTCGGCTCCGGAATCACACATACATGAATTTCTCAAACGAAATTACAAGACCCCTATTTATAGGCAGCATAATTTCGCACCAACAGGTTCACACGAAATTAGGTTCATGCGAAATTAGAATTCCACACGAAATTACAAAGTAATTTCGTGCGAAATTACCTGATTACCACTTCATGCGAAATTACCTATTTTAACACTTTTCTTGAACATTGTGCCCTGATCTATCTATATAGTACAAGACTCGATACAAGACGAAGTCGACAGACGCATGCACCAACAGACTCCCCCTCGAATGTTGACGAGTCTTCAGTGTCGAGTCTTCAACGTCTTCAGTCTTTATCAGTCTTTCTGTTCTTCCTGAAATATCTGACAGTGTAAAACATCCTTAATATTCTCTCTTCTTCTCTCTACCAGGATCTCAATCTGACTCTACTATCTTTAGACTCCCCCTTAAATTGTGCTTAGGATCGCAGTCTGGCTTCCACAGGTTCAATATCGACCTGGCTCACATCCTGCTCAGGATCAGAAATCTGACTAACCTGCACATTCTTAACCCAGAAATAAATTTCACAATTTTAAAATTTAACACATTTATTCTCTGCTAAACACTTGTAGACACACAAACATCATCATTTGCAAATATCGAACTAAATGATTTAACATTTTAAAAACTGATGAACCACTTGTCGACAGCATCTTTTCAAACTCACTCTCCCAAACCTGTTCATCATGTTTAGCACTCGGAATTTTGAAAATCTGCTCTCCAACATCAGTTGTCGAAAATCTTTTTGAATTTTTCAAAATTTCATGCTAAAACACACTAAAAATCTTTTTGGATTTTGAAATAAACGAAATGCAGTAAAGAAATATTTACAAACAATAGTTTTGTGAATTTGTGTAAGAGGATCATATCATTTTCTGAGACAAATCACCAACACCGTTAAGCTTTAAATATTTTCAGCTTTAAACGATTCACTTATATTGTCAGTATACTGATCCACTTAAATTTTCACACAAAGTTCAATTGTTTCGAGATACGATATTAATGTTTTAAGAACTTAAACTTATTCATGTGTCCCACCTCAGAATATACTCCCGTATCCAGATCCCAATATTCAGTCTTACAGGTGAGTATACCTAGATGATATCTGTAAAGGGTTAAATGCGAGGGCCATGAGAGCTCAGGCTATTGCTTCCGCAAAATCAGAGAGATGACGGCTTCGACTTTTGGTGTGTTCCCTTTAGAGAATCTTTTCTTCAACAGCACATGATTAGCATTTTTCAATGTTTCATCATTTTTTGTACTGAGGGTGAGTGCTATATTTCAAGCAAGCAGAAAGTATTATACGGGGACTAGGCCATTGCTTCCGCAAAATCAGAAGTCCCGGGATAATACCCCAGATATCACTGAGTATAAAGACCTACTATCTCAGAAAGAGGGACCTTTCAAACAAGATTTCGGGGGTTACCAACAAAACAGAGCCTCCTGACAATTTTCCAGCATTACAGCAAGTTCAGCACGGGGACGTGCTCAGCCCAACACGCCCCGTGCCCAGGCTCTGCAGAAATTTGCCCAGTTCAGGTAACTGGACACGAGGCCGTGCTCATTGAACACGCCCCGTGCCCAGCCTTCTATTAAATTTTATTACTGGCGATACCAACACGAGGCCGTGGTGTCACAGCCCTCTACCCCACCCTGGGAGCGGGATCCACGAACCAGTCAGATGGTATCGGTGTTTATTAATTTAGCAGCGGAAATTTTCATCAGGACCGTAGTTAGGAAATAGTTTATCAGAGTGAAACACCAAACTTTTATATTAGTAAATACATGGGAAAAACCCAAGTTTCTATTACAACATTTTTATAGGGATAAACATAATTTATTGAAATAAAACTTCTTTCTTGTTTTTGGTAACTTTTATAGCCACTTTTCCAAGCTTTCAGTGCTCTCCGGCTGGCTTCTATTTGGCTTTCACATTTTGTTACCTGAAACGCGTTTTAAAAAGTTTTATCAGCAAGAAATACTGACGAGAGAATCCCAGTTTAATCAAAACAAGTTTTATCATTTTACAGCATTGGGGGCAATCCACAATTACATTTGTTTACATCTACTTTAATTACCACCCATGGTACTGTCAATCCTGACTTGTGGTCATGCTACTACTCACAGTGTAGTAACAAGTTATGAATACAAAACCCCAACATACCGAGAGTAATTGTAGAATCACAAATACTCAATCACTGTTATATATAATTTAAAACAACTGAGGTTTTGTAAAAACAGTTTACAAAAAGAGGAATTACTCACATTGCTATTTTAGATAATACTACTGCTGGTGACTTCCTGGTTATAATCTATTAAAATAAACAATGCACACGTGTTAGTAAAATAACCCAATTTACATTAGCTATACCCCTGAGACAGAACTCCAACGACTGAGTCAGGCAGAGCCTTAACATGCGTTACGGAGTCCTAGATCAATCGGGCAGAGTAACTAATACGTGATCGGGGTTATAATACTTACAACGAGGCAGAGCTTCGCTTACTAAGGGGTATTAGGCTATAACTTTAGCCTACAGAATGTTTGAGAGAGAATTAGAAATTCTGAACAATTGAAATGGCCGATCCTGGCCCCTTTTATAGCTGGTCGAAGGGCGGCTCGCGCCCCGCGACGGCTTCTTCTTCATCTTTCGCGGCCCGCGAGGACCATATAGGCGGCGTTAGGGTTGCTGAGTCAGCGTATAAGGTTGACACGTGTAGGGACACGTGGCTAAAGCAGTGCCCGGCAAGTAACACTACGTCGCGCCCCGCAACAGACTTGAAAGTCTTGGTCGCGGCCCGCGAGTGACCTATTTTGCTTGTTTTATTTGATTTTTATTAATATGAAAGGTATACGGGCTCGTTTATCGCATACAGGGTATATCTAGGAGCGTTTAGGGTCGTTTTCGAGGGTTGTTATACTATTTAATAAAATATATAATGCACTTGTGTTAAGTATAATAACCCAATTCAACTTTATCAATATATCCAAGACAGAACCCCAACGTACCTAGTCGGGCAGAGCCTTGACATGCGTTGGTGGGTCCTAAATCAATCGGACAGGGTATTGACTTAGTGATCAGGGGTTACAACACGTAAAACGGGGTCTAAGCAAAATTTTTGGAAGTCTTCCTACTTCTATATATACTACTTCCTCCTACTAACTTGGAAGACACTCCAATATACACGTACCCCCCATAATTAAATGTTGGCTTTAATTCTTTTCCACCACCTCACATGCATACGTGAGAATCAATTTATTTATTTTATTTATTTTATTTATTATTTTATATATTATAATTAATTCAGCTGCTTCACTTATTTGGCGCGTATAACTTCTAAAATATGACGTTTTATAAAACAATTAATATGTCATTAGAACAAGAATAATCTTATCTACATTTTGAACCAAGTTTCATTAAAAACAGAGTAAGTTCAAATATATTGTATTTTTATAATTTAATTATTAAACGGTTCCTAGGCCCGTCTAGGTACTTCATATTTCTAACAGTCAACTTACCCATGATCTATCCGTTTAATAACATAAGTTTTTATATACTTTATCTTATATTTTATAAATAAAAATTTTGGAAATATTACATCCTCCCCACCTTGTTTTAAATCTCGTCCTCGAGATTCACTGAAATGTGGAGGAATACCTTTAGTTTGTCTCTAATCCTAGTTCTTAAGTATATTCTGGTCCTTGCTTTGAATTTCACTTTTCTTTGACCAGAACTATTTTCTATGTTTTGAGACTCTTATCTGCTCAAGAGTTATTAATGAAGGTAAAAATTACTCTTATTAGCGTAAGTTTTTAGATGTTTTGTGTTTTAGAATAATTCTTAGTTACAGGTTTCCTAATGCGTCAATAATCTAAAGTAACGCACGGGGAATTCTTATACTTCCGATGGCGTCCAACTTAAAGAGTTCCTTCTGTTCATCTTGTCGTACGAATTACGAGACGGATGATCAAACGAAATACTGTTTGATATCAGAATTATAGATGTTATATGAGAGATTCCTGATAAATAAATCTAAAGTTATCATTGACACCCTGTTCGTGATTTATTCCTAATTGTCAATCATTTTGGTCTTTGGATTTCCTTATAGATATACATATCTATATAATCATATATTTCACATACTTGTAATATACACTACCATTCATAATGTCAATGTATTTAACAGATTCATATTTCCAGAAATAGGCCAGACATCAGGTCATGGTACTATTTAGGGAATTTCATTAACATAACATATACCTTATCTTACCCGGTCTCGCCGGAGAGGTACCCCCATCTTACCCGGACAAGCTGGGGAGTCTACCACATCATACCCGGTCTTGCCGGAGAGGTAAGTATCATTGTATTTCCCATAAATAGAATTTTTCTCAAATCATGATTAAAAGGGCATCATTTATTATGGCTTATATCAAGAAACAAGGAAATTAGTATTCTCATGATGGATCATATTCTAGAACCGATTAGTACTGATAAACAAGAAATAACAGTGGCCAGGTGTTATCGCTTATTTATCATACTTGCACTGTTCTAGTCATCATCCTCACGGCATACCAACATCCATCATATTTTATCTACACAAGTAATTAGCGTATCTCGAAGCTTATACTAAGGCATTTTCCTTAGCTTCAAGTCTAAATACTGTGACAACCGGTGATTTATGGCTCCTAATTACACGCAAAACGAACATTAGGACGATAATAAATAGTGTTTAAGTCGTAGATTAACTTAGTTAGGCCTTTGGAATGCATAGGAACGTCTAACCGACTTTACAGGGCGCGAGCGGTGATTTGCGAAAAGATCTGCTTAACATTAAACGGCAATGAATTGAAACTGAACAAAATACTGATAACGCCGAAAATACGGATTTTCTACGAATATTTTATATTTATGAATTTAATTTTGTGAATTTATTGAGCTTCCGTACGTCACAAACGCAAACCTGAACGAAAAAGGCGACCGCTGGAAACGCACCGGTAACGAAATGGAAGCATCGAAGATGCATAATACCTTCGAAAATAAAAATTTATGATATAATTAGCGTCGTAATTAAATTTTAATAACCTTAGTCAAAATCGGGTCAAAAAACGGATTAAAAACGGTGACGACACATTTTACGCGATTTTACCGTAAACGACAAACAAACGCTCCAATAACGACTACCGACACCATTTTTCATATTTTTGAACCTAAAATTTTAGTTTATGATGTTATGTGGAGTTCGGGATTCGTAAACGGGTTCAAAGGTGCCGACGGGCTACTCAAAACGCAGAAAGTGGGCTTGTGGGCCTTGGGCCCAAGCCCACTAAGCAAACCTAGCTATAAATAAGTGAAGAGAATCCTGTAGGATCGTTTACACGACCAAAACGAGTCATTCAGAAGAGTTCTTGTCAATACGAAAGGCGGAATACAGTCGTATCGATGTTGTTTCAGCTGATTTGCACAAGAATCACTTTAAACTGTCTTGTATATTGATAACACCACGTTTTACAGCCTGGAGACACTTCGGCACCGAAATCAGATCGTTACAAACGAAATGGTCAAGGCACATATATATAGGCTCGTCATTTCGCACGAAACAGTTCAAGCGAAATCAGTTTCACACGAAATGATCATTTCGTGTGAAATGGACAGTTCATTTCGTACGAAATGGCTGTTTCCCATTTCGTGCGAAATGGCTCTAAACTACACATTTCTCATTTTCTCGTATTACGTGCCCTGATCTTTCTACACTATTACAAGACTCTATATAAGACGAAGTCGACAAACATATGCACCAACAGACTCCCCCTTGGATGTCGACGAGTCTTTAGTACTAGTCTTCAGTATGTCGAAACTTCAATCTTTATCAGATTACGTGCTCTCTTCCAAAGTATTCTCCATTGTAAGCATCCTCAATTTTTTCTCTTCTCTCTCTCTCTTTCTCTTCGAGAATTGCAACCTGGCTCTATACTCCTCTTGATCAGGTCTCTTAATTCCTTAAACTTTTCAACAGGTTCAGAAACGTCTCCTGGCTCTCCGTAGCAATAGGATCTGAAATCTGGCTTTAACGTCTTCAGACTCCCCCTTTCAATAAGCTGGGATCGTAGTCTGAAATTCACAATCTACAGGCTTTGTATCGGAAACCTGCTCTTCCAAAGCATTTACCTGCACCATCTCTACCTCAAAATAAATTTCACAAATTTAAAAAATTTGACAAATTTAAATTTCACTTGTAGATATCACTCTATCATAAACAAATTATAATCTCTGATGATCTCTTTGTAAAAATATCATTTTTCTCATTTCAACAAACTCTTCCAACCCTGTTGTTCATCATGTTTAGCACTCAGAATTTTGAAAATCAGCTTTTAAACATCAGTTGTCGAAAATAATATGAAATAAAATCTTTTTAACTTTTCAAAATGTTATGCTAAAACACATTCTTTTTGGATTTTTGTTTTAATGAAAAGCAGTAAAGAAATATTTACAGACAATATTTTTGTGAGTTTGTGTAAGAGAATCATATCAGTTTATGAGACAAATCACTAGCACCATTGAGCTTTAAGCACATTAAGTTCTAAACGATTCACTTAGATTGTCAGTATACTGATCCACTTAAATTTTCACACAAAGTTCAATTGATTCAAGATACGAGATTAATGTTTTAAGCACTTAAACTTATTCGAGTGTCCCACCTCAGAATATACTCCTGTATCCAGATCCCAATATTCAGTCTTACAGGTGAGTATACCTAGATCATATCTGTAAAGGGTTAAATGCGAGACCATGAGAGCTCAGGCTATTGCTTCCGCAAAATCAGAGAGATGATGGTTCGACTTTAGGTGTGTTCCCTTTAGAGAATCTTTTCTTCAACAGCACATGATTAGCATTTTTCAATGTTTCATCATTTTTTATGCTGAGGGGGGTGCTATTATTTCAAGCAAGCGAAAAGTATTATACAGGGACTAGGCCATTGCTTTCGCAAAATCAGAAGTCCCGGGATAATACCCCAGATATCACTAAGCATAAAGACCTAGTATCTCAGAAAGAGGGGTCTTTCAAACAAGATTTCAGAGGTTACCCATATATCCGAGAGATGTTCCCCACGAGATAAGTAAGTTTGAAATTAAGGTTTATATCTCGAACACAATCTACTGAGCGTGCAAAAATCTACTGGCATATCATCAGTGAGACCGTTTATCACATTTTAACTTTCCAATTCTTTAGCGTGCTGTGATAGTCCACTGATGTACTATCATTTCCTCTTTTTCACAACAAAACTCGTTTCTGATTTTATCATGTTTTGACTTTTTCAAATTTTCTAATGTTTTTTGGATTTTCTGAAAATTCTTACTCCCCCTAAAATTCAAAATCATTTAAAGAAAATTTGACAAACTGATGTGAATTGCTTCGAATCGCCATCCACTTGGCATAAACAATCAGAACTCCCCCTGACAACAAACTATTTTCCCATTGTGATTTCAAAACACTTAAGTTTGTTTTAATCAAATGGTTTTTCCGGAAAAATAAGTTTTGTTGATTTTCACAAACCACTTGTAGGTTAGGGGATAAAATTCATCACTTTGTTTTCCAACCACTTGTAAGTCGAAATATCATAGATGTGAATTTCTCAAGAAAGATGCCGATTCCTGCTCCACTATTACCAACTTGGGAGCTGTGGCAAGTCGGGATTTTAAGTAGAGAGATTCTCCCAAGCCTGACGGTCCTTGGGAGATTCTGAGTTAGCAACACTCAGTTTCTTTCCTTTCTTCGTCTTCTTCTCATAGAATTCCTTTACCCCTTTGACCTTCCCATCAATCATTTTTCCAAAAATATGTTTCACTTTGGGGTTAAAGACTTTTTCAATATCAAATTCTTTATTTTCATAAAAGAATTGATTTGAAATCTCATTTTTTTCAACTTTTTGCTTAAAATTCTCAGCCCGCAATGGTGGAAAGTTTGCATCATCCATTGGCGGCACTGAATTTTCCATTTTTAGATCAACATGTGGCTCCTCTGACTTTGACGAGTCAGATTCATCGCCAGAAAATAGCACCTCTGATTTTGACGAATCAGAATCATTGCTAGAACTATCATCAGATTTCTTAACAACCCACTTGTGATTGTCAAGATTCACCTTTCTTTTGTAAAACCTTTTTGAACTTTCACCAACCTCAAACTTTGAATTTTTGAAAACTTTAAATTGTTTGGTTGGTGATTCATTCTCAACCATCTTTTCTTTCAATTTTTCAGAGATCCGCAGTTTTGTTTAGATTGCCTTAGGACAATTCCTGGCAATATGACCAACTGTTTTGCATTGAAAACAAGTTCTTGTCTCCTTCTTCTGAGCAACTTCCTTCTTCATTTCTGTAGGATCGAGTAGCGATCTGAACGAGTCGATCAGAGGTGTTCTAATCCGTTTCAGAGGCGGAAACTAAGAAACGGACTTGAAAAATAGCTTGTTTCACTTAATTCTGCCTTGTATATTGATTTCACAGCGATTACAAACAAACGACACTTCGGCAGCAGTTTGGTACCGGAAGAATGAACAGTTCCAAATGATTCCGCATTTAAGGCTATATATAGGAGTGGGGGTTCCGCTTGAAAGGCATATATGACAGTTCAAGCGGAATCAGGTGTTCAAGCGGAATCAGATAAACAACATCCTAAAACAACCTATTTTCACGTACAACACGCCCTGATCTAACAATTCTAATATTAGACTCGATACAAGACGAAGTCGACAGACGTATGCACCAACAGACTCCCCCTCAGATGTTGACGAGTCTTAAGTGTCGAGTCTTCAACGTCTTCAGTCTTTATCAGTCTTTGGGCTTCTAGAATCTCGATCTGGCTCTTGCCTCACTCTATCTCTCTTGATTATCAATACCAGCAGATAACATTTTCTCTCGGATGAATCTTTAACACTTTAGCATCTTCAGAATCAAACTCTTAGCTCTTGCATCTTCAAACTCTTTCTCTAACAAACTCCCCCTCAAAACATGCTGGGATCGTAGTCTGACTTTCACAGGTTCAGGTATCGTAACCTGACTCACCTGCAAATTCTCTACCCAAAACATAAGTTTCATAAAAATAAGATATAACAAATTTAGAAACTTTGCTAATCACCTGAAGACACAACCCTGAATACATCATTTTCAAGTATTGAACAAAAAGATTTATCATGTAAGTCAGTGATGAACCACTTGAATATATATCATTTTTCATTTCAAACATCTTCAAACAAATTTTCCCAAACCTGTTCGTCATGTTTAGCATTCGGAATTTTGAAAATCAGCTTTTCAACATCAGTTGTCTAAAATCTTTTTGAATTTTTCAAAAATTTATGCTAAAACACACTGAAAATCTTTTTGGATTTTTGATATAACAGAAATGAAATGCAGTAAAGAAATATTTACAAACAATATTTTTGTGAGTTTGTGTAAGAGGATCATATCAGTTTTTGAGACAAATCACCAACATCGTTAAGCTTTAAACATTTTAAGTTCTAAACGATTCACTTAGATTGTCAGTATACTGATCCACTTAAATTTTCACACAAAGTTCAACTGTTTCGAGATACGATATTAATGTCTTAAGCACTTAAACTTATTCGCGTGTCCCACCTCAGAATATACTCCCGTATCCAGATCCCAATATTCAGTCTTATAGGTGAGTATACCTAGATGATATCTGTAAGGGGTTGATTGTGAGACCGTGAGAGCTCAGGTCAGAACTTCCATTCAGCAGAGAGATGACGGATCGACTTTAGGTGGGTCCCCTTTAGAGGATCTTTTTTTACAACAGCATTGATTAGCAATTTTATTGTCTCATCATTTTATGCTGAGGGCGACGCTATATTTCAAGCAAGCGTAAAGTATTCTCCGGGGACTAGGCCATTGCTTCCGCATTATCAGAAGTCCCGGGATAATAACCCAGATATCACTAAGCATAAAGACCTAGTATCTCAGAAAGATGGGTCCTTCAAACAAGATTTCGGGGGTTACCCATATATCCGAGAGATGTTACCCACGAAATAAGCAAGTTTGAAATTTAGGTTTATATCTCGTCACAATCTACTAAATATGCAAAAACCTGCTGGCATATCATTAGTGAGATCGTTTATCACATTTTTCTTTCCATTTCTTTAGCATGCTGTGATCGTCCACTGATGTACTATCATTTCCTTTTTTTTTTTTTACACAAAACTCATTTTTGATTTTATCATGTTTTTTACTTTTTCAAATTTTCTAATGTTTTTGTATTTTCTGAAATTTTTACTCCCCCTAAAATGCAAACACATTTTAGGAAATTTGAAAACAAACTGTACAATAAAATTGACAACATGATGTGAATTGCTTCAAATCGCCATCCACCTGGCATAAACAATCAGAACTCCCCCTCACAACAAAACATTTTCCCATTGTGATTTCAAAACACTTAAGTTTGTTTTAATCAAATGGCTTTTCCGGAAAATAAGTTTCGTTGATTTTACCACTTGTAAGTTAGGGGTTCATCCTCCAAAAATATCATATGTAGAAAATCAAGTACAACTTAATGTCCCTGATTTACCACTTGTAAGTGAAATCCTTCTTCAACCTCTTGTAGATTCACTCACCAACCATACTATTTGAAAATCAAAATATAACAATATAATGATATCACCTGTAGATTTACCAACAAATATTTCAAGAATGATGCCGATTCCTGCTCCACTCTTACCAACCTGGGAGCTCCGGCAAGTCAGGAATTTATGGTGAAAATGCTGTCACCCAAGCCTGACCAGCCTTGGGTGATTTTGGTGGCAAACATCTGTCCCACCAACATTTTGATTTGTAAAATTCTTGAGCATCCTTCACTTTCCTGTCTACCATCTTACCGAAAATATGTTTGACTTTCCCATTGAAAGCCTTCTCAACATCAAATTCTCCCTTATCAGCAAAGAATTGATTTGAGATTTCAACCTTTCCCACTTTCAACTTCAGATTTTCCTTTGACAATGGAGGAAAATCTTCATCGTTCATCACAGGAACGGAATTCACAATCTTTTTGTCAACCAATGACTCCTCTGATTTTATGGAATCAGATTCATTGTCAGAACTACTTTCTGAACTTTTAACAACCCACTTTTGTTAACTTAAATCACCTCTTCTTTTGTAAAACCGTTTTGAACTTTCACCTTCCTCAGAAGTAGAATTTTCAAACTTTTTAACATTTTTCACAGGTTGTTCTTTCTTATCAACAAATTTTCTCCTCGAATCAAAGTTAGAAGAAACTCCCTGTTCTTTGTAGTTGGACTTGGAACAATTCCAAGCTATGTGTCCAACTTCTTGGCATTTGAAACAGGTTCTTCTATCAACTCTTTGAGCAAACTTTCTCACATTCTTCTTCACTTCAGCAAGAAACTCCTGATTTGACTGTTTCCAGAAAGGTTTCTTCTGTTCATCCTCTGAACTTCCACCTGCAACAAATTTTGTATTTGGTTTATAAGTTTTCTGATTTTTATAATTTTCTGATGAATTGAAACCAAGACCTTTCTTTTTGAGATTACCATTATGATTTGGTTTCTTTTGAAAACCATAACCACAACCGTAACCCATTTTCTTGTTTACTCTTTGTTGAATTCTTGAAGAAGTATACTTGTTAGGTTTTCCATTAAGATTTAAATCTTTTATTTCAGAAATATTAATTTCTGTCAGTTTGAAAACCTGTTTGATCATTTCAGTTCTTACACTTCTTATTGGAAATTCATTATCAGAATATAATTTGTCTGAATCATTCAAAGTATAAACTACTTTGATTGAATCATCACTCAAATTAGATTTTGATAACAAAAATTCCTTATTGTAAACCCTTTTGACCGGCGAACTCGGACTCTTCTCAGACGAACTCGAACTATCTGACTTAGACTCCGACTTTGACTCTTCATCCATATCCAACACCTGATCAACAACTTTCTTTACTAACTCAGACTCATGATCAGTGTCAGATGCTGTGAATGTGACATCAATATTGTCTGGTAATTCATCAATGATTTCAGACTTTAACTTGATGTTGAGAGCCTTATTGACACATTCCTCGTTTGGATTTCTGGGAGAATAACTCTCAAAGATTGGAGGCGGACATTTGTTATACTTGACACTTGATTTCTTACCAGTATCAATATCTTCAGTCTTTTTCTTCGTGAAAGCCTCAAGACCTGCAACAGTAGGATAAACACGATCAATCAAATAATCACATGTAGTATAACTCAACAGTAATCGTTTAATCCTTTCACTCTCAATGTTCTCAAGTTCCAATTCCTGCTTCAGCTTCGCACAATCTTCAATATAATCATTGATGACGCTTTGCTTTGTCATTAATGTTGCGCTCATCTTTTCCATTGCTTTTTCAATTTCTGTATTCGTCTTTTTCAGACTATCAACTGTCCTGTTCAGCACATCATACGACTCCTTCACATACTTCACGTCAGACAGTAAATCTTCCTTCGTTTTCTCTAACTCAGCAATCTTTTTATCTTTTTCTTCACAAACTTTGCAAGATTCTGAACATTTCTCACAAGGCTTAGTGATTTCAACCACTTTTTCAACTATCTTCTCAACTTCGACAGTCTTTTCAACTTCAACAATTTTTTCTATCTCTACAATCTTCTCTACTTCGACAAGTTTTTCAACTTCGACAAGTTTCTCAACTTCGACGATTTTCTCCACCACTTTTTCAACTTCAACAATCTTTTCTATTGCATTCTCAGTTACTGCTTCAACTTTTGTTTCACCAGCTTCTGTCTTTGCTTTTTCATCAGCGAGTAACTTTGCTGCTTCCAGCTCTCTCTTCAGCCTGTCAATCTTCTTTTGATTCAGCATCTCAACTTTATCTGCATAGAAAAAATTAAAACTATCAGGATCAATGCTTTTTCTACATTTGTTAAGATATTCTTCCTTATCATCAGTATCAACATCACTTCCTAGATCTGGAAAAATCGGGATTCTTTTCTGACTAGCCTCATTGTCACCCAAAATTCTCGCAACAAGAGTTGTTCCAGGTATGTAATTATCCCAACTAAAACCTTCTGCAACAAACTCATCATCTTGATCTATTATCCCAAAATAAGCTTTCTTATTTGCATCTTCGATCATTTTTCCATGAGCAGTTTTCTGATCCTTTTGTTGAGGTTGTTGATCAATCTGATGAAAGATTGATTTCTGATAATAATTGTTCTTTTCTTGATTCCCAGTTGCTTCTTGGTTTTTACACTCCCGTTTAAAATGACCCTTTCCTTTACAACGGAAACATGTAACTTTAGACTTATCAAAACCTAATGGAGAAGCAGCCATTCCTCGAAACTCATCTCTGCCAGTAATTTGTTGAAACTTTTCTGCTCTCCTACATGCACTAGCCAAACACCACTTCACATCCATCAACTCAAGTTCTTCTGCATCGATTTGGTCGTAATCTTCTTTTGTGAGCATCAGATTACCAATTCTTCCTGCGACTAGGCTTTCATATGACTCTAACATGGCGACAAGAGATGCCATGTGTTGTTTAGCCAGCTCTGGAGAAAGATGTTGACCATTCTGAATGTTCAATGTCACATTGCATTGAAGATTTGTAGAATTTTGCTGTTGAGGACTTGATGTTGTGCTGTTTGGATCAAAGATTGAAAATGATGAAGAATATCCACCACTTTGAGTTGTCGTGCTAACATTTGGACTGGAAGAACCATCAGCACTAAAAGCAGTACTAATCTTTGAACTTTGACTGGAGGTAGCTTCAAACTTGTTCCCTCGGTAGTACAAACTGACATCCTGTTTAGCATTTGGATTTGTCATGATAGCTGTTTTCTAGATATCCAATTCCTGTTCTTCAATTTTCTGAATGAATTGTGCCAAATTCATACTCTCAGACTTCCTCATGAGTTTCACAATCATCAAATATGTTCCCCACTTATGCTGTGGTAAAGCTTCAGCTAGTTTATCAACCCACTCATCATCCTCTTTCTTAATGTCCAATCTACCCATTTCCAATACCAGATGACAATATCTATCAATTGTCTGCTTTGTTGTTTCATGATCAAACGCTGTAAACATATCAAACGATTTCTTCAATAAATCCTTTTTGTTTTTGATCATATCTGCACTCCCTCTGAATTTCTGAATCAAAGCTTCCCAAATTGATCTAGCTGTACCATTATGTTGAAGCAAAACAAAAATATCTTCTTTAACTGCTTGCTGGAGAATGGTGATCATCATCTTTTCACTTGTGTATTTCAACTTGTCAGCTTCTGAAAAATCATTAAAACCCTTTTCAAGCCCACGTTCATTCTTTGGTCTCTCGTAATCTTTCAGCAATGAACACCATGCATCAAATTTGTATGTCTGAACCCAGTTCTCAAATCGACTTTTCCATCCCTGAAAATCCTCAATGTACATCAGCTTCGGTGGTTTCTGATGAGTTCCTGTCTCATTTTCACTGTACAATGTTTCAGCAGCAGTCACAGGAGCAACCGGTGTCGCGAATGCATTGTAAACTCGTCAGCCATGGTTCGGTAACACGTTTTTCAAAAACAGACAGATCCAAGCGAAATAACCACAATACTATTTGGAGCAGAATCACTACACAACAATTTCAAGCGAGATAACACGTTGGAGCGGAATCACAAGCAACTTGGAGCGGAATCACCCAACTCAGTTTTAAGCGGAATAGTTCAATACCGTTTCAAGCGGAATAGCTGATCTCGAGCGGAATCACAGAATTCTGTTTCAAGCGGAATCACAGATTTATGTTTCAACACGGTTTCAAGCGGAATCTCTGGTAAATCTCAAGCGGAATCAGCCAGATAATGTCAATCTCAGGCGGAATAAGACACCCTCGAGCGGAATCAGAATGTGTATTTTCGAGCGGAATCACTTCTCGAATCCATTTTTGCCATTTTTAATCCGAATTTTAATCTGATTCTTTCAAGGCTTTGTTAAAATGCACTTTTATACAATCTGTGAAAAATTTGGCCGATTTTAACCGTGAAAACTTGTTCTATTGAAGAAAGAAGGTGTAGAAGTGAGAAAACACAATGAAAACAGGCTGATATATGCAGAACTCCTCCTCCTGAGCTCTGATACCAATTGTAGGATCGAGTAGCGATCTGAACGAGTCGATCAGAGGTGTTCTAATCCGTTTCAGAGGCGGAAACTAAGAAACGGACTTGAAAAACAGCTTGTTTCACTTAATTCTGCCCTGTATATTGATTTCACAGCGATTACAAACAAACGGCACTTCGGCAGCAGTTTGGTACCGGAAGAATGAACAGTTCCAAATGATTTCGCTTTGAAGGCTATATATAGGAGTGGGGGTTCCGCTTGAAAGGCATATATGACAGTTCAAGCGGAATCACAAACTTTGTGATTTCGCTTGAAAGTTCACATATCACTTTCAAGCGGAATCAGGTGTTCAAGCGGAATCAGATAAACAACATCCTAAAACAACCTATTTTCACGTACAACACGCCCTGATCTAACAATTCTAATATTAGACTCGATACAAGACGAAGTCGACAGACGTATGCACCAACAATTTCCTCTTGCTTTTTCGCAAGGAATTCTTTGTTCGTCTGCTTCCTGAACAAATACTCTTTTTCCTCTTCAGAAGATGTTCCTGAAACAAATACTGTTTTTGTTTTAGAAATTATCTCATTTTTATGATTTTCTGGTGGAATAAAACCAAGTCCTTTCTTTTTGAAATTACCGTTATGGTTTGGTTTCTTTCGATAACCTGAACTAGAACTGTAACCCTTTTTCTTGTTTTCTCTTTGTTGTACTCTTGAGGTGTATTTTTTAGGTTTTTCAGAAAAATTTACATCTTTTATTTCAGAAATATTAATTTCTGTTAGTTTGAAAACCTTTTTGATCATTTTAGTTTTGACACCTCTTATTGGAAATTCTTCATCAGAAAATAATTTGTCAGAATCTTTCAAAGTATAAGCTACTTTGAATGTTTCGTCATTCAAATTATTTTTTGATAACAGAAATTCTTTATTATAAACCCGTTTATCCTTTTTGACTGTTGGGCTTGACGTTTCAGACTTTGACTCTGAATTTGACTCCGACTTTAACTCCTCGGTTTCATCTTTATCCAACACCTGATCAACCACTTTCTTTATTAACTCGGACTCATGATTAGTATCAGACGAAGTAAAAGTGACATCAATGTTGTCTGGCAAGTTATCTGAAGACTCAGATTCCCATTGTAAATTGATTGCCTTTTTGACTCTCTCCGAATTAGGATTTTGTAACACCTCAGAAATTCGTGTTAAATAAATTAACGACACGTGTCATGTATGACAACAAGCGCTGTAAACCCGGACTTAATAACAATATTTTGGTAGGATTTAAAGATGGCGTTATGTTAATTTTACCTCTGAACGACCTCATATAAATCCCAAGACCAAATACTTATTATCGACATTTGATATAATCCGGTAAATGCCCACAATAATAGAATTCATGCACAAGAATGGAATTGATAATGCATGATGTGACTCCAACAATGAATTGAATGATAAACCGATGTTTTCGGATCTTGTATATGCAATCAAGTGAATTAATGGATGATGGTAGGGTATGTTACAGTATTAGACACTTATTGGAGGTCCCCTATTGATAAAATAAGTCAACAAGTCGTATATAACGGCTGCCCTTTCAAACCAACAGCAAACAACAAAATTCGGATCAGAGTAAGGCGTCGCGTAGCGCGACAGCCCCTCGCGCTACGCGAGGGTGTGCCCAGCGACAGCAGACCTGCAGTAGGCTGTTGTGTGCGATTGTGACCCCCTTAGCCGGTTTTTCTTGCACATGCATGGCCCCTAGACACCCCTACATGCTAGAGACATGTGTTTATCACTTGTGGCTGATCATAGACTCTTGTGTCAATTGATTGTGGTGTGTAAACCCACTATATAAAGGACCTTCAAGTGCAATTCATTCACACATCAATATTCAAGCATTCTGATTATTTGGGGAGCTTGCAAACTGATCAAGAGCCTTTCTAATCATCCATTAATCATCTAGTAAGTTGCCTAACCTTTCTAAATTAATTCTAGCTTAGTAATTAGCTTAAAAGTCAAACCGACGTAACTACGGTTTGACTTCGCGATTAATTAACGATAGCTCAGTCATGTGTCGAATTAAAAGTACCATTAGATAGGTAATTATATGGGTATTAAACCCTTATAAGGGCAAGTACCAATTCCAGACCTAACTAGGTCGTTTGTCGGGTCAAACGTTGACCGAAAAAGTCAACAGAATTGCAAATTATGATTTAATACACGATTAATGATCCGAGAGGCGTGTAACCTGTTTTAACCTTAATATAACTTGGTAATAAGTATAAAAACTTGTCTACGCTTGCCCGACTCGACAAACTTCTGTTTAAACCCGGTTCGGAACCGAAAGGCGCAAAACTTTGACTTTTGCGTTGACTTCGGTTCTGACCCGTTTTAGTTGGAATTAGACATGCCTTAAAGTCTCATTAGGATTGGGTTACATGCTAGTATAAGTCTCTGTACTTGTTTCATTGATTATCCGATGCATGCACGCGTTTCCGTTAATCGCTTAAATTGGACCATAACGCCCTTATGACCTTACAACGAGAATTTTGAAAATGTGGAAGTACAATAATCTTAGTTACTGATTAATTAACATGTACGGAAATTTTCACGACAATCGGAGGTCTAGATTAGGAGATATGCGCATTAGCGTAAATAATAAGCTTTTTATTAATTAAACGGCGCGATTAACGCATAGCCTATCTAAACCCGATTTTCGGTACCAAAACTTTTACCCGCTGATGTTAAATAATATTTTAGGATTTTTGAAGATTTTTAATTATTTTTAGGCTGGTCTTAAGCTAGGCTTATCGCATTGATTCGGTTAATACCGAATATGCCCTTTTAGGCCATAAAACGAGTTTTACGAATCCGATTGATACCAATCCAATTGCCACTGATCTAAAATAAAAAATATAGTATTTTGAACCTGTTTTGCTGATTAGAAAACTCAGATTGGTATTTTAACCCGTACGTCGCTTAAAACGGCTTTATACGCGTATTAAACGCATAGTTTAGTATTAAAACCATTCTGCCACGTAAGACTTAATACCATTAGACATAACCTGTTAAGTTAAGATGTTTTTCTGATTTAATCAGACCAGTATCTCAGTAGTACTATAAATCCCTTTTATGGTCGTTAAAATGACCAAAATACCCCTACGGGGCATAATTAGGGAATAAACTCGTTATGGGCATTATGGAAGATATCATAATGATATCACAACATATTTAAAGCGTATTAACTTATGAAACCTGTTCGCGACCCTTTCGGTTACCCGTTATGCATTATACGCGTTCGGTTCGGTTTATGTAACTAGTTTGCATAAACTAGCCGAAACGGGTCAAACGATATCATTTTTATCTCAAAATCCAGAATGTGAATAGTAAACCCATATTAAACAAGTCCTCAACTTGTCGGGTCTAAATCACATTCTATCCGGTCTTCGCTTAATCGTGCGTACGAACCGTATCATTAAAACTAACCGGTCTAAGCTTAAGCTTAATTAAAGACCCGTTAGTATTCTAATAGGTTATATTAAACCTTCGTTCCAGATTAGGAGAACCAGTAAAAGCTATCTGCAGTTTATTCAAATAAGGATTTATACTTGCAAAGGTAAATACTTTTAACTTATTTTCCCTATACGGGCTTGGGGTACGGTATATAAAATACCGCTTGGTCGGGACGTTGAATCTTTGATTGAATGTATGATAATGAAAGTATTGAGACGTCTCGTTTAACATTGTTTTGTTTACTTAAAGCCTTTGGGGGGTTAATGACCGTGTCCCGGATATCCCTGGCATCATTTTACGAAATGGCCACGACCTCAGCACTCAGGTGTAGGCGTACACCTGTTAGTGTCTCATAAATAAAGTGGTGTGTTAATTGATCTTTAACCCGGCTCGACCCGGGCTACTGAACGCATAAGGAACATGTAAATCCATACAAGTATTATATATTTAAATAATTATCCCAAGTTATAAAATATTATTTGTGCCTTGTGCCTTAAATGCATTTTCTTAAACTCTTTTCAAAATGAGTCGGTTGATTGTATTTACCAGTGTAAACTGACGTATTTTCTTAAAAGGTTAAGTGCAGGTACTACGCGAAATAGGCTGGCATGTCTCCTAGCATCCACATTAAGTCTCGCCAGCTTGGATGTCATAAACTGTTGAACATTTGTTTCCTTTCTATTTGGATCTACCTGTGGATTATATTCGACTAATTGTAATACTTAATATTACAATATCGGTTGGTTGAATTAAATCTATACTTTGCTTCCGCTGTGCATTTAAATATTGTGTTGTTTGACTATTATGTTGCCAACCACGTCACGATACTCCCCTACCGGGCCCACCGGTGACACGTGGAAATTCGGGGTGTGACAGATTTCGTGGAGAATATCCATTTTAAAGCGGAGGCGGACACTTTGTATAACTGGCACTATGTTTCTTACCAGAATTCTTTTCTTCAATATCCTCTTCCTTAAATGCCTTCATGCCTTCAATGGTTGGATAAATCCTGTCAATAACATAAGAAGTATATGAGTAACTTTTTAACAACCTGTTTACCCTTTCTGTTTCTATCCTCTGGGTTTCCAGTTTCTGTTCCAGCACAACACATTTCTCAATGTAATTATTGACGATTTTCTGCTTTGTCATGAAAGCTCCTTGAAGTGTCTTCATAGCTGTTGCTTGTTCACTACTTGACTGATTATATTGATTCATTTCTTTGTTTAGAACATCATAGGATTCTTTCAATCTGTTCATGTTATGAATCAAAATACTGTTTTGCTTCTTCACTGCTTCACAGGTTTCACATTTCACAGGAATTTTTCGTGCATCAGCTTCTGCTTCAACCGTGAAAGCTGGAATTTATTTTACCTTTTTCCTTATCACATGAACTTCTTCATCATCACTGCTAACTTGTTTTTTTAACTTTCTTCTTTTTCACTCGAACTTTCCTATCATCACTGTCATCACTCTCTTCTAGCATTCTTAAGTGCTCTTTCATTCTGTTTGCATAATAATCATCATTATCACTATCTTCAATAACTCGAGCAACAAAAACCTTATGATCTGTAGTCTTGTTAGGATCATAGTCATCCCAACTAAAACCTTTTGGTAGCCTTTCATCATCTTGATCTATCAAACATGCTTTACTATCAGCTGAAATGTACTTGTCCCAGCTGAATCCTTTTGATGATCCTTCATTATCCTGATTGACACAATAAGCTTTCTTTGATTCTTCAATTTCCTTCCTAGCATGTGTAGTTTGTGACAATTGTTGTTGATGTGGCTGTTGAGCAACTTGATAATAAATTGCTTTCCGATAATAATCATTGTTGTTGAATGTATTTTGAGCTCCACTTGCTTCGCGGTTTGTGCATTCTCGCTTGAAATGCCCCTTTTCCCTCCAACGAAAACAAGTAACTTTAGATTTATCAAAACCTAAAGTAGAAACATTAGCATCACGGAAGTCATCTCTTCCTGTGATCTGTTTGAATTTCTCAGCTCTTCTCAACACACTCGCCAAACACCACTTTATATCCATTAATTCCATCTCCTCAGCATCAATCTGATCGTAATCCTCTTTTGACAACATTGGATTTCCAATCCTACCTGCAACTAAACTCTCATATGACTCTAACACAGTCACCAACAAAGACATGTGACCTTTTGCAACCTCTTCCAAGAAATTTTGACCATTCTTAAGGTTTAATACAATGTTGCATTGTAATATCTTGCCATTTTTGTTTGCTAAAAAGTTTGGATCAAATGATGGATATGAAGAAAATCCTGTTTTGCTGTTTGATCCCTGAGATGACCCTCCAGACGAACTTTTAGTATTAAATGCAGTTTCAATCTTTGGTGACATGTTGATCTTATCACTGATACCTCCTTTGTAATATAAACCAATATCTTGTTCACCATCAAAATCTTTCATTCTTGAGATCTTCCGTTGTTCCATCTCTTGAGTTTCAAGTTTTTCAATAAACTTTCCCAGTGTTAGATTGCCAAAATCTTTCTTATTTCTCAACATCATAAGGTACATGCCCCAAACATCATGTGGCAACGCATCAACCAATTTTTCAATCAATTCTTCATTATCTTTTGTGATGCTCAACCTCTTCATGTTAACTATTAAATTGCAATATCTTTCTATGATCTGCTTGGTGTTTTCAGTTCTTAAACCACAAAATAGATCGAATTCTTTTTTTCAAAAGCGATTTTTTGTTCTTGGTCATTTCTTTACTTCCAACAAACTTAGATTTTAATGCTTTCCAAATTGAATATGCACTTCCATTGTGTTGCAGTAAAACCAAGATATCTTCCTTAACAGCTTGATGCAATAAACTAGTCATCATCTTTTCATCTTTGTATTTCTTTTTCTCCTCAGCACTTAGATCTTTAATAGCAATAACCTCTTCATCATCATTTACCGGTCTAACATATTTTGTTTCAACACATTCCCAAGCATCCAAGTAATTTGCTTGAACCCAATTTTCGAATCGCTCCTCCCATCCTTTATATTCTTCAATATTCATGAGCTTTGGCGGTTTCTGCATGGTGCCTGTTTCATTTTCTAACATTGTGTTCTGTGCAATAGTAATCGGAGTAGCAAAGGCGTTGTAAAATTCTTCTTCCATGTTTCAGTTTTAAAAATTTCACAAACTTTGACTTTCAAACGAAATGACTTGATGCGAAATGACCCTTCAAACGAAATAGCAATATTTCAAACGAAATGATGATTTCGTGCGAAATGATCAAGCAAAATGCCAACTTGGTGCGAAATGAACTGATTTCGTACGAAATGAGATCAAAACTATCCAATTCGTGCGAAAAGAAACAAACTAAGCGATTTCGTGTGAAATGGACGAATCAATACGTGCGAAATGAACCTGAAGAACTATTCCGTGCGAAATGAAAAGTTCATTTCATGCGAAATGTTGCTGACATCATCACATCGGCCATGTTTTTGACAAATTGAACAGATTTTAGTTCGATTTTAGGTCTGATACTTTCAAGGCTTTGTTAAAACAATATTGCGCTTATAATGTGAGAAAATTAAGCCATTTTAACCGTGAAAACTTGTTTAATTTTGAAAAGAAGGTGTAGAAATCAGAAATTTCAGCTGAAATGGTAAGAACTCTTCCTCCTGAGCTCTGATACCACTTGTAGGATCATTTACACGACCAAAACGAGTCGTTCAGAAGAGTTCTTGTCAATACGAAAGGCGGAATACAGTCGTATCGATGTTGTTTCAGCTGATTTGCACAAGAATCACTTTAAACTGTCTTGTATATTGATAACACCACGTTTTACAGCCTGGAGACACTTCGGCAGCACTTCGGCACCGGAATCAGATCGTTGCAAACGAAATGGTCAAGGCACATATATATAGGCTCATCATTTCGCACGAAACTGTTCAAGTGAAATCAGTTTCACACGAAATGATCATTTCGTGTGAAATGGACAGTTCATTTCGTACGAAATGGCTGTTTCCCATTTCGTGCGAAATGAATCTAAACTACACATTTCTCATTTTCTCGTATTACATGCCCTGATCTTTCTACACTATTACAAGACTCTATATAAGACGAGTCGACAGACATATACACCAACAAACCCTAATTCTCATTTTGATCAGCCGACATCTTATCTCTGTCTGGTTTCCCTCCCAAAGCACCTCATCTTCTTCTTCTACAATTTGAAAACCCTAACTCTCTAACCACTACCTCACCCTCGTCCTCTAACTCTCCCTCTCCATACATTTCAGCAAACCACACAAGCATAGACAACTCAATCTCTCCCTCTCCCTCTCCAGACCAGGCGGCCGGTGAACCAGTGAAGCCGGCCAATGTCGGCACTCCGATCAGACGCACACCCACTCAACCGCACCTACAGCTTGTTCCCTCTCTCTCCCTTGTGACTAACCGGCGGCGACGGGATCTCCGACAGACTACAACAGCAACCACACGACCACCACAGTGGCGGCGCTGTGGTGGGTGGTGCCGTGTGACGGCTCGAGAAAAAACAGGAGGAAGAGAGAGAAAACGAGGAGAGATAGAGAGAGAACCGGTGGGGGACAGTGCCGTCTCCGGCGATGGTTCCACGGCGGCCCCGCCGCCATGCTTGTCGACAGTGATGGTGGTGCCTGACCGACTCTGGTGAGTTAGTATATATTTTTTTGTTTAATTCATTATTTTCTTTCGACCATTGAGTAGGTGATTTTCAGTTTTGATTTGGGTTTAGTTCGTTAACGATTCGCATTCGGGCTCGGTCAACGAAGTCGAACCAGTCAACACAACCGGTTGACTGGTCAATGCTGGTCAATGAAAGTCAATGGTCAGATCTGGTGAAACGGGTCAGATTCAGGCAGGTTACGGTTCAATGGATACGAGTCCGGTTCGGGTCAGCGCGGGTCAAGATTAGTCGACAACAGTCAATGTGGTCAAAGGGTGGTCAACAGAAGTCAAACCTGGTCAACTCAGCTTCGGTTTCAATTGACTCGGTCAAACCGAGTCAACTCGATCAAACACGGTCAACCCGAGTCAACTCAGTTGACACGGTCAACCCGAGTCAACTCAGTTGACTCGGTCAACCCAGTTAGCGTTTCGACACGAGAATTTTGGTAATGGTTTAAAGACGTAATTTCATTATAGTGTTTATTTTAATATTATGTTCACACGAAAACGAGCTTGAACCGAATAAATTGACTAATTATTAGTTAGAATTACTCGGAATTACTAATTAGTTTGTTTATATAAATTGATTATACGTAAATAATGTTTGAATATTGATTGAATTTTTATAAAATAACGACACTTTAGTTGTCGGGGGCGTCCAAAAACAGAGGAAACTCTGCCCGTTTTTCAAGAAAATCCGTAAAATAAAACACGTTTTATTATAAAACAAACTGTCGGATTCAAAGAAACCTATTATAAAAACAAACATAAGGGTATAGTTACTTTTGACGATACTTTACAACTTACTAAAAACGACGATGACGCGAACTATTTTATAAATTAAATATAATTATTATATTTATTTCAAACGTTAAACTCGAATCCTTTTTATAAAATAAATATAATATATTTATTTATTTCAACATCAAATAACCCGAATTCTTTTATGAACGAATATAGCTTATATACTTATTTCGAACATCAAAAGTCGGACATTTTTATCTATGTTTAGTTTAAACATTGAAAATCCGACAAACCTTTTATAAAATCAATATAATTAGTTATATTGTTTCAAAAGCCGATAACCCGGTTACGTTTATACGAATACCTATAGTTTGCGTATTTATATCACATATCAAACAACACGACGATTCTTTTATAAAATAAATATAGTTTTTATATTTATTTTAAATATCAAACAACACAATTTCGTTTTATAAAATAAATATAGTCTGTATATTTATTTTAAATATCGTACAACACGAATTCTTTTATAAAAACAGATATAGTTTACCTATTTATTTCAAACATCCAACAACTCGATGATACTTTTATAAAATAAATATAACTTTTTATATTTATTTCAAACGCCTAAATGACACATTATATATCACATATATATATATATATCAAAGTACAAGTTTGTTATATGTTATTTTCATATAAACTTTTGTACATACACATACGACTTCTCGAGATGACTAACGCGATGATAACGATATATTTATATATTTTTATATAAATATTTGTACACTCTAAATCTCTCGGGAACTAAGTCTTTCTAAGACTTATTAGTTATTACCGACAATAAACAAACTAAACAAAGTTTAACTTAGTTATTTTCCTTAAGATTAACAACTTACTGTCGAATCGTTCGGTTAACGATTCGGTAGAGCTCGGTGACACGTAGTTTAGTTACCCCTTTTATTTAGAAACTCATAAGATATTCCGTGTTAGGAATATTGTAGAACGCACGCTAGCGAGTCACGTCTTAGAAACGAACATCACGAAGTCGTATTTAGCTAGCTTTGCACAAGGATATCCAGGTGAGTTCATAACCCTACCTTTTTACGCTTTTACATTTTTATAAATGTTTTCGGGGTGGAAAGACATGCAAAGTTTTGCAAAGTTAAACTATATTTCGATGAATGAAAACTCATATTTCTAAACCGTGTTGCAAATGGATTTCAAGGAACTTAAATGGTTTACGAACGATTTAGACTAAAAATACCGGTTTTACAAAACACACGCGTATTTACGAAACGTGCATGATTTTCATGACTAGAGACGGGAATGTCACAGTTACAACAACGGGACTGGGTTGGTCTGCGTACGTAAAACGAGACAACTCAGTGAGTTCATGTCCCCCTTTTCTTTTAACTGTTTTCGGATTTATAACTCTCGGGGGTGAAATACATGTCAACATGGGTATGATTTGCCTATGAAATGAACTATTAGATCATGTGAGCATAGGCTGAAACTAAATGCCAATAATTCTATTAAAGATCACGGACAAAGGTTAGATCTAACGGGTACGGCCGAGCCCCACTAATAGTCCTTGTGTGACCACTTAGAGTGCTATAGTGTCCCAGTCGAGGTGATTCGACAACGGTCAAGGTGATTTGACACTGTCAAGGTGATTTGACACAGTCAAGGTGATTCGACACAGTCGAGGTGATTCGACATAGTCGAGGCGATTCGACACTAATAATCATCTACTCGGGTTGAGTACTCCCTATGTCGTCACATATATTAATGTCCTTGCAAAACATTAATGATCTGTTCATAGACGCTTTACATACCTGTTTTCAAAAGAATCTCTCAAATGTTTACAAGTTTATTTGGAGCTCACAGTTTTCATATAACAGGCCGAGAAAAATGATTTTACTATATTTTCACAACAACTTTTAAAAACCGGTTATTCAAAAGATTTATTTCAAATCTTTTACAAACAAACTATGAACTCGCTCAACTTTATGTTGATTTTTTCGCATGTTTCTTTCTCATGTTACTTTTTCAAATCATGGCGCGGTTGGAATAGGAGAACCACGTGGAGTCGAGTACTTAGCGACGTTCGTTTTCTAGAAGTCTTAGCTTATTTGCTTCCGCTGTGCAATGAAGATACCGGTCCAGTCACGCCAAGCTCTGATATTTCGGGGTGTGACAAATACTATCCTGGGTGTTTACCAGTAAATATCAAAATCCTAACTCTTTTCGTTTAAGCATAGGTATTATTATGGTTGTAACTTTCTTTTGTTTGGAAAATGGAGTTTTGACAAAAATATCATTGTCTCCATTGACACTATGGCTAGGTTCGATGTGATGAGTATAGTTACAACTAACTCTATTTATGCATATATAACCTTAGATTCTGTTGCAAGGAATAGTTTATTGAGACATATGGTATTTTTAAAACATAACACGTTTCATGATTTATTTTTAAATGACTTCATGTTTTTATAAGAATCACCAGTGCTATTTTCTCTTATGTTTATCTTCAGAAGATATTTGATTATTATATTGTGTATACTATCAAGAGATTCTATTATATATATACATGTGTATAATTATTAGTTAGAAACAAAACAAAATTTTCAAATCTCTAGTTTAATATTTAAACTTATGTAATATATACACACACACACACACACACACACACACACACACATATATATATGTATATATAATACTAAATTATTTTGAAATATCTTTAAATTATAAAAATACAATTATATATCCGATGGTACCAATCGTCAAGCTTATTTCCACAACTTTATTTACCCTTTTATAAAAGTAGTATATTGAAATAAACTTCTGTTAACTTTATTAAATATAATATTTTGGAATTAAAGGATGGATAAATAGAAGTTTAAAGAAATAAATTAATGAAATATAACTTTCTGGATTTATGAGAACAATTTCATTTTTAATTAGTGGTTTGAACCATATTGGTTTAAATATTAAAACCTAATTCTTAATTTATTGTATATTATATTATTTATTCAAAGAAGTATTATAGTAGGTAGTACAAAGTTTGACGTTTTCTAAAATTGATTATAAATATATTAGGTAATTAAGTAATATACATACATTAGAATATGTATATATATCTCAAACAATAGTAATAGTAATTTGTTTAAAGATATTACAATATTAAAATTGTAATTTTATTTTTAGATAAAGTTATATAAAAGACAAACGTATTAAACACACATTTGAGTCAATTATTTTTATGTGGGGTGTCAATTTTAATTCTTGCTTGAAAAATGAATAACTAGAACGTTTAGGAAAATTTTAACGTGGCAGGTAAAAATATAATTAAATAAAATACTAAATTATTAATTAAGTCGAGTAAGAAAAGATGTTTTCATTTTGAAAAAAAAATTAATTATCTAATTTCTTTTACATGTATCGATTGTACAAACCATCAAACCCATCTTTTCTCTTCTTTTATACTAAAATAAAAATTATTTCTTTTATATTATCCTAGATGATAGAGGATAAAAACATGGTTATTTATATATGATTATCATAATATATATAAAAATCTTTTGAACATACACTTTCTTTAGATTATGTTATAGATTTAAATGAATAAAATTTTACATGTATCTTATGTAAAATAAATTTTAGTTTACATTATATACACGTATAAACATATAAATTATATAAACATTATTTAAAGGGGGCGGGAGTTGGCTACAAAGTCCATTTTTCCTACAAAGTGTACAAAGTCACAAAATACCATAATTTCAAGCATAAAACATACTCAAAACCCACAAATAACAAGGTGAAGATTACTAAAACGCCATATTTGTGGGTTTTGTGTTGTGTTTTGGATGATAAGGCTTTGATTTTTGAATGACTAACATTAGTGTGTTTTTTGTTGATTATCATGTTGTGTTTTATATTCATAGTTCTACGATGGTGTGTTTCAGGTTTTTATGGACTGTTAGGGTTTGGATATTTTGTTTTGGTGATCTCCACTCTGTTATTTGTGGGCTTTGAGTGTGTTTTATGATTGAAATTGTGGTATTTTATGACTTTATACACTTTGTAAGAAAAATGGACTTTGTAGGAAAAATGGACTTTGTAGCCGAACCCTACCCTATTTAAAGGTATTATAACGTATATACATATACTTCAAATAAAATAGAATTGTAATATATATTATCCTATATTAATAATGAAAGCCAATGAATAGTAATTATAGTATATAGTTATTGTAATACTTTTATGGTTTTCATACAATAATAATAATAATAATAATAATAATAATAATAATAATAATAATAATAATAATAATAACTATCGTTATTATTATTATGATTTATTATTATTATTATAACTATATTTTATTTTTCATCATAAATTTATACTAAAAGTTTAATAATATTAATGTAATATGTTTGAGTAGTTAGTATGAAATAACTAAGATCTTTTTCGAGATATTAGTAATAATATTGAGCAGAATAAAATAATATAGAATATGTATAGATTTAAATTATATATATAGGGCAAGGATAAATTGAAAACCCACTTGAGTTGAAGAAACCCTGAAAACCCATTAATAACCATTGATCAAACTTGATGGATGATTAAGATTCACTTTTGCCAATGTGTTGGTTTTGTATCCTTTTGTCTCTATTTTTTAATTTGTTTCATGTACGTAAAGGGTAATATTGGAAAAATGATACAATTTCTCTTACAAACAAACAAAACTCTGCATGTTGTAAGAAACCTCACATCCGCTTCATTATTACACTAAACCTAAACCTACATCAGTCTTCATTTGTTCAAAACCCCAAAACACATTCTCTCTCATTCACAATCTTCATCCACCCCTCTTCATCCATACCCAAATTCACCGGAGATATTCAACAAAACCCATAATCCAGAGCAAAAATCGCCGGACATATTCAACAATCGCCGGAGATATTCAACAATCGCCGGAGATATTTAGCAAAAAATGACGGAATTTCAGGTCCGTCGGTCTTTGTTAACTAAAATTATGAACTTTCTTTTAACTATATGGATTTGGGTTGTGTTAAATAGAGATTCTATAGTTTTAAAGAGTTTTGGTGTCTCTTAAAAACAAAGTGCTCGGTTCCTTCATAAACCCATCTATGTTTTCTTAATCACAGGGTACGGTTAGGGTTTTTTTTCTTTTAAATAATCTCACTTGTTAAACGCTTAGATACAAGGGTTTTTGGATGAATACGTAATCATTTAGGGGGGGGGGGGGTGTCTCTAATTTGTGTGTTAATTTTCATTTGAAAAAATAAATAACACTAACACTCTGTTATTAGAAAAAAAGGCCATTTAGGGTTTATCAATACATAATGAGAAATGGAGAAAAATATTGAGAATTTTGGGGGATAATAAAAAATAAAAGCATAAAAAAGGTGGGAAGAATGTTCGTCTGAGAAAAAAATCTTTGCTTGCTATAAATTGATCTGGGCCATAGTGATCTACTAGTGATTGTGGTCCTGCATTTGTTATCTAGTGGTCATTTATCGGGGTTATACAGCGATCTGGACCATAAATTGACTGGGTCTTAATCTGATGCTTTGTTGGATTACCTGATACTTTGCAGTGATTCATTGTTACAACTTACAAATAAGGATAACAAAACAAATCCGAAGAAAAAATGAGTCCAGGTGTTTATAATTGCAAAACCTGTTATTAATTATGCTTACACATTAAATTACATGTTCTTTTATTAATATTGTTTACAATTAAAAAAGTGTAGCTAAAAAGGCTCGCCATACCCCGATTGTCGAGAAGTGCGTAAACAGGCAACTAATATGTACGTAAATACTTTGAATTCATTACATGTTTGTTGTCATGTTTATGTCTAACGTACATAAGCTTTCTAAACAGTGACAGCGGATGCTAACGGGCGGTCCGGCAACAACGAACAAGAGGAGGTAAAAAATGTTTAAAATTAGTCTTTTTTTGTGATTGTTAAGACATATATTTTGTAAAGCTTGTTAATGGTTTGTGATTTATATAAAAATTGTACAAATGTAGGTAAGCAAGTGCATTATGATAAGAAGGTGCAAAAAAGAAAGCTAATAAGTACGTACAAACATTTTTTTTTTCTTTTGCTTGTCTTATAGTTATGTTTTATATAAATTATAAAACAAAGTTGGTGCCTCAGTTTCACCGGACAATGATTTGGACACCCCAGGCAAAACATGGAGAAAATAAAAAAATGTATGTTTTTTTTTTATGTATAGAAGTTTTTTGGTTACATCTTTTTTACATCTAATATTTATGTACATGAACTTTTTGAAACATTCTAAGTTGACGTCGATGCAGGCGGGCCAGCAACACGTACTAGAGGAGGTACAAAACTGTTTTAAACGTGATCTTTAGGAATCTAAATAAAGATATGTTTCGATACTTTAATACTGATTGTTAAAAAAAATGTATAGTTACAGGTCAGCAATCACGGGCGCATAGCAAAGCAAAGAAAATTGTCAAAAGGAAGCTAATAAGTACGTACAAACAACTTTTTTCCTTCTTTAGAAAACATGTAAATCGTAACAGAAAGTTGGTGTGTTAGTTTCAGTGGACAGTGACTCAGAGATGACTGGAGATTTGTTAAATAACAACACCTTGGGTGACAATGGCCATGCAGTTCTGCCAAGAAAGGATGCAGTTGTTGTGCGGAAAACAAAAAAAAAGGAAATCATGAACGGCTGAAAAGCTGAAGTGGGAAACACCCAAAAACCACACATAAGTGGTCTAGAATAAAAACACGTTCAGCGCCTATGCAATTGTACAAATGCATCAAGTCTCTAACCAGTAACCAACGAGAGGATGTGAAGAGGATGGGGTTTGGTAAAATGCGATCATTCAACGTCAGTGGGATACCTGCAAAACTTGCGCACTATGTTGTGGACCACTTCAACATGGAAGAAATGGCTATTGAGATGTCATGACCTTCTAGGAATTCCTTCTAGGAATTCCTAACAAAGGGATAGACATGCAAAATGTAAGAGCATATGTAAAGCTTGATGTTGCTGTTATGGCATGGAGAAAATGATACCGTGCATGATTTGTGGCACCGATGAATCTGGAACAATCTATAATGACAAGTGATGAAGCCAATAGTTTTAATTTCCGACTAGACTTCCTAATGTTATTTTTAGCCGTCATGGTTGAGTGTAATAGAAATGGGCGGATGAAAGAATGGATTTTGAAAACTTTTACTGGAGATACAGATTTCAGTAAAATAAATTGGTGTGCCTATGTGATTCAACAAATTAAATCATGCAAAGATGGATGGAAGAGGTGTGATCCTGATTCTCCATTTTCCGGACCACTCACAATTTTGGCTGTAAGTGTTTTTTGTAGCAAAACTTATCTCACCACTTGTTTAGTTATCTCACCACTTGGCATTGTTATTGGTTTTTTTTGTGTCATTACACAGCTACTATACGTCGACCGAGTTAAATGCACCATATTTGAAGTTGACCGGTCAATAAACCCAATCGTATTCTGGAATAAAAACGAACTGAAAAATAGAGAAAGATTGAAGATGAAAAGAGGTGGCTTTGGTAGAGGGGAGTTGCATGAAGTTGCTGTGGTTCAACGGGATTCAAGTAAAACTGAGTTACGTATTAATGATGAAGTTCTCAATGTAAGATTAGTCATCATAACCAGTTAGAAAATAATTATCTTTTTACAACATTAGTTACAAACCGTATTTTAAAACTTTGTATGTAGAATGAGATCGTATCTATAGAAAAATATTTGGATGTCATGGAAGCAAAAAAGGTGACGGTGCAAACAAAATTGGAACTGGTGTTTAATGCTCATCCACACAACGAGCATGTTAAGAAATTGATAGAACGGTTTGAGAAAATTGTACGCTCTAGAAAAACGAGGGTATGGCTGGCGCCTGATACCCCACGGAAAAAAAATTGCTGGAGTCCTCATGTCTCTCAACAACACAATGCAAAACCTCGAAAATGATTACACAGAAGGTAATATGGATAACGGATAAATCAGTAACCTGAAGATGTATTTACTTTTTCTACAAACTGTAACTAATTTGTTTTTTTTTTTGACAAATGCAGACCCTGAAGATGATGCCACAACTGTAGCTGATATGGTAAACATCGATGGTATGAACTTTTTTACATACCTATTTACCTTTTTTGCATTCCCGTAATCGTTTACACAAAAAAAGTATTTGTATCTCAATATACTATGAGAGATAACTTATTGTGTAAGACTTGCTGAAACAAGGAAATTGTGAACGAATTTGTTAATAGGAATGTACTTATCGCAAGTTCGTTCACATTAGTTGAGCCGCAAAGCTCATCAGCCGTTTTATGGAATCTCATCAATCCAATCGCATGAACCTACACTTTCTTATCATCTTACGCAAAAGACACAATCTGCAAAATTTCTTAAAAAACTATTTTTTTCCGTTCTTGAGGTTCAATCGATTTACTCTTACAAGTTAAAATTTAAGTTAAAGATAGATTAACAACGTACATTTTGATAACATCCCAAATATAACACTACCATTAAAAATCCCTATGTATGATAGTTCAAAACCTTGATGAGCATTTAATGGATCATGATCATGTACTGAATCTTTAAATACCAATCATTTATAAAACAAATAATGATACTTGACAGATTTGACTACAGACGATTATGTGAACATGCCAGAGAAAAAACGCACTGTTGCGACTGATAATTTACAAAAAAAAAGGTGAGGTGCAAAAAAAATTATACAGGCACGTGTGATAATAGGCTGTATAAAAAGCTCATTGAGTTGATTGGCACATTTAACTGTTTTTAATACTTTTTTTTAAACGTGTGTAGCATCTGGCGGTGATCGGGGTGATGGTGATGCCAAGCGAAGGAAGAAAGTTGTGTCTGCGAAAGGTAACTTTAGTGAGGGCAAACCTAACAAAAATCTTATGTGTGAAAAAGGTAATCTAAATTTCTTGTTTTGAAATAGAAACTCCACTATAGAAACATACACGACAACATACACGTACAATAATTGTAGATACAATAATAATAAAAAAAACATAGTGACAACAATGTTAGATTTCTCTACAAATAAAAAAAATGTAACATGTTTTAATTAACAATAAAGTAAAAAAGTCATACAACGTAACGCGCTAAAAGTAACATGACCGCATTTAACTAACTAGATGGGGGTGAGGGTGACAAAACACAAGAGATCATACATGATGAAGAAAGTGGCAGAGATACCACAGCAGGTTCGGCAGCTACCATAGAAAAAAGTGGCGCATGTGGAGTCATACGCGACGAAGAAAATGACGCAAAACATCAAGAGACGAAAGCTACACCGATAAGTAAGTTCTACGTGTTTTTTTTTGCATTCAACCATTATATAAACTCATGTATAACCTGTTATGTGTGTACAAAAATCAAGAAAACCCGATCATACACAAACAAACTAACACGTATATGTATGTGTCACACCCCCAAATCACCACATGCGGAAACACCGCGGGATGTGTGACGTACCAGGATCCAGCCACTAATCACATTGAACTATAACAAGCTATTAAATAAAATATTCCATTCATTTCATAAAATAGTTTCAAAACATAAGTCAAAACCAAAGCAAACGTTCAGCAGAAGCATAAAGTAAATCACTGTTTATTCGTTTCAAAAACCAATGTACGTGAAATCATTAAATAAGTCTTGCAAACCCAAGCAGTACGACCCATGACCACTCCAGCCATCCAGATAGCAAGTTCTTTATCCAGAGTACCTAACGACCTGCGAGCATGCAACAAGTGCATCAGACAACGCTGGTGAGTTCATAGTTTTACAAAAACGTTGGTTACCAGGTGTTTAGTTTAATTCCTTGTTTACAATGTTGATAATAACTCGAGTACAAGATGGCTCCAGATTATTTTGCCCTTTCCCCAATGCTCCTATCAAGCGTTGGGCATGACTGGGTCATTAGTTCACACCCGTCCTCTCAGGTACGGGGTAAGGGTGCCAAACCTAAATAGCACTATCAACTAATACTCCGTTACCTCTCAGGTAACAAACAAGATGGGACTTAATGGTGATAGGATGAGTGTATTATCCAACATTCCAGATATTACCCACAAGACGTATTCCTCTCAGGAATACCCATTTAATTTACCCAAAAACCTATCCCTCTCAGGGATACCCAATGACTGTCCCACCCACCGGGACGCATGCTCAAGAGGAATGAACTCACCTTTGATTTGCTCGGTATGTTAAACTACTCGTCCAAGTCGGTCAACCCAAACCCTACCGTGGTTACCAAACAATATCAGTTTCAGGATTTATCAATTAACTCGCGTATTTCATAGATTGCATTTATCACAAGTATCACTGTACATCACATAGCATATACTCAGTTCACACACGTGATCACATCCCATGTATAACATACAATAACACACAACAGTTAACTGGGCTATCTACCAAAGCCCAGGCCCAATCTCCTAACTGTTCGTCAAAACTCCTCCACGAAGACTCCCTCCGACGAAGACTCCCTCCGACGAAGATTCCCTCCGACGAAGAATCCCTCCGACGAAGACTCCCTCGTCGGGGAACCCTTCATCGTTGCCTTCACCGTCAGTTACAATTTCCTTAACAACAATTACACGACTCTTGACGTAATTCTTTGGATTAAACAACAGTTACACATACACATTCAACTATCATAATTTCTGTTCATCATCAAATCATGCCAATCAATCATTAACCTAATGTTTACGACTCTAACATGCAATCCTAATTTCTTTTGTAGAACCAAAACAGTAACAATCCGTTCATATCCGTAAACTATAAAACGGTCCTAGATCATTATCAATCATTTAGAATTTATGCCCCTAATCAAGTTCACACATTATATCAACCCGTAAATCCCATCCCAACGATACCGAAACCCCTTTGACATGTAACCCTAGTTTACATGAAACTCATAATCAAATTGCACATAGTCGTATACATTGAATCAAGAATTAAAACCAGCCTGTTAGTACTAACCGAAGGATCGAAGAAGATGTGCTAGAACAAAGATTGAGGTGCTAGCAAGAGAGGAAGGTTTCGGTCCACAGTGGTTGCCGTCGATTCGCAAAAATGAGAAGGGAGAGGAGTGTTTTAGGGTTTTGAGGATTTCAGTTATGCTAATAGAAGTTATACGTAAAAGTCTGGGCCTCATACAATTTGGGCCGAAAGCACATACGACAACCAGTCCCCTTGACGAAGTTCCATTCTTCGTCGAGTAGGGTGATGACGAAGTTTCAATCTTCGTCGAACTAGTGGGTGACGAAGTTCTAATCTTCTTCGGGCTAGTGGGTCATTCTTCGTCGAGCCCATATGCCATATTCTTCGTCGAGCCCATAAGTCATATTATGTTTTCATTAAACATAAACATTAAACGATACTACACTTAGTCAATTAATTACACATGACATCACATAGACAAATTGTAATCAAAACGGGATTATAAAACAAGTGATTTGTAGGAAAAGGACCTTGAAATCTCGTGTTGTCACATCATCCCCAACTTGAAAGAAATTTCGTCTCGAAATTTGATAAGCAATCCAAAATAGCACGGTGTTAGATCAGGATGGTTGTATATTTCCGCGGGTGACACATCATCCCCAACTTGAAAGGGAATTTCGTCTCGAAATTCCTCGGTTGCAGCAGGATTAGATTGTTCAGTTGGGAAAAGGTGAGTATACTTGAGCTTCATCTGATCTTCGCACTCCCATGTGAACTCTGGTCCACGTCTTGAATTCCAACGAACTCTCACGATCGGAATTCGACTATGCTTACGGATCTTGACTTCCCGGTCCATTATTTTGATAGGTTCCTCGACAAACTGCAACTTGTCGTCAATTCTCAGCTCTTGAAACGGTACCACAAGTGTTTCATCGGACAAACACTTCTTTAGTTGCGATACGTGGAAGACATCATGAACATTACCCAACTCAGCAGGTAACTCTAGCTTGTAGGCAACTTTACCGATTCGTTCCAGAATTTTGAAAGGCCCTACATAACGAGGATTAAGCTTACCGCGTTTCCCAAACCGTACCACACCCTTCCAGGGTGAGACTTTTAACATCACACGTTCGCCTACAGTGAACTCCAATGGTTTCCTACACTTGTCAGCATAGCTTTTCTGACGGTCACGCGCTGCCGCCATACGATTTCTGATCTGAACGATTTTCTCTGAAGTTTCAAATACAAGTTCTGGACCTGCGATCTGGCTGTCACCCACCTCAACCCAACAAAGAGGTGAACGACATTTTCGTCTGTATAATGCTTCGAATGGAGCTGCCTGGATACTGGTATGGTAACTATTGTTATAAGAGAACTCTATCAAAGGTAAGTGTTTCTCCCAACCCTTACCAAAATCAATCACGCACGCTCACAGCATGTCTTCAAGTGTCTGGATGGTTCGTTCACTTTGACCATCCGTCTGTGGGTGATAAGCAGTACTCATGTCGAGACGTGAGGCGAATGATTTATGCATTGATTGCCACAAATCTGATATGAAACGTGGGTCACGATCCGAGATAATAGAGGTTGGCACCCCGTGCCTAGAAACCACTTCCTTCAGGTAAACAGCGGCAAGTTGAGAGAACTTATCCGTTTCCTTGATTGCTAGAAAGTGCGCTGACTTCGTGAGACGATCAACGATCACCCAGATGATATCGTTTCTGTTTTGAGTTCTCGAAAAACCTGTGACGAAATCCATTGCTATTTGCTCCCATTTCCACATGGGTATTTCTAGTTGCTGAAGTAGGCCTGAGGGTTTCTGATATTCCACATTGACTTTCGCACAAGTCAAACATTTACTTACGTACGTCGCGATGTGGGCTTTCATCTTCGGCCACCAGTACAAAACCTTGAGATCCTGATACATCTTATCCGAACCCGGATGGACAGAGTATCGAGACTTGTGCGCTTCGTCCATCACAAGCTCTTGAAGATCCCGAAATAAAGGAATCCATATTCGTTCCATGAAATAGTAAATGCCGTCAGATCTCTCTACAAGTCATTTCTCCATGCCCCGCAAGTACTCAGCCTTAAGGTTTTCTTCTTTCAGTGCTTCTGCTTGAGCAGAACGAATCCGATCAGGAAGATTTGAGTGAATAGTGAGCTGTAAGGCTCGTACACGTTTGGGTTCCGTCTCCTTTCGACTAAGGGCATCAGCTACAACATTAGCTTTGCCTGGATGATATTTTATGGCACAATCGTAGTCATTTAAGAGTTCTACCCAGCGCCGCTGTCGCATATTCAAATCCTTCTGGTCAAAGATATGCTGAAGGCTCCTGTGGTCGGTATAAATAGTGCATTTAGTATCGTACAGGTAATGCCTCCAGATTTTGAGCGCAAACACCATGGCTCCCAACTCTAAGTTGTGAGTCGTGTAATTTCTCTCGTGAACCTTCAACTGTCGAGAGGCGTAAGCTATCACCTTCTCGCGTTGCATCAGCACGCAACCGAGACCCTCAGGTAAGGACAAAATTGGTGCACTGTAGAGTTTTTGTTTCAACAACTTGAAAGCATCTTCTTGTTTCGTTCCCCATGAGTATGCAACGCCTTTTTGTGTCAACGAAGTAAGAGGTTGAGCAATCTTCGAGAAGTCTTTAATAAATCTCCGATAGTACCCAGGGAGACCGAGAAATTGTCGCACCTCCGAAGGATTCTTTGGTGCCGCCCAATTTCTAATAGCATCGATCGTTGCAGGATCCACGTGTATCCCTGATTCATTCACAATGTGGCCAAGGAAGTGTACCTCTCGAATCCAGATAAGACGCAAGTGTCGCTCGTGGTCCTCCTTGCTCTTCGAGTATATCAGAATGTCATCGATAAACACGATGACGAATCCGTCAAGATACGGTTTGCACACCCGGTTCATAAGGTCCATGAAGACCGCCGGTGCGTTTGTCAACCCGAATGGCATAACCAGAAACTCATAATGGCCATACCGCGTCCAAAAAGTTGTTTTAGGAACATCCTCCTCTCGGACTCTCATCTGATGATAGCCCGATCTTAAGTCGATTTTCGAGTAAAAACTTGACCCTTGCAACTGGTCAAACAGATCGTCGATGCGTGGCAGAGGATAACGGTTTTTGACTATCACCTTGTTGAGCTCCCGATAATCGATACACATGCGAAAGGACCCGTCCTTCTTTTTCACAAACAGAACTGGGGCTCCCCAAGGCGAAGAGCTGGGTCGGATAAAACCTCTATCCAACAGTTCCTGAAGCTGATTAGATAATTCTTGCAACTCCCAAGGTGCAAGACGATATGGGGCTCGGGCAATTGGGGCCGCTCCTGGTGCAAGATCAATCTGAAATTCCACTTGACAGTGAGGAGGTAAACCAGGAAGTTCCTCAGGAAATACATCAGAAAATTCACGAACAACTGCCAGGTCTTCGATCTTTCTTTCTCCAGGTTGAGTATTAGTAACAAGAGCTAGAATAGCAGGGTAGCCCTTTCGTAAACACTTCTGGGACTTCATAGCTGAGATGATGCCAACCATTGCACCACTACGATGACCTTGAACCAACAGAGATTCTCCATTGGGAAGAGGGTTACGAACGATTTTCTCTTTACAGAAAATTTCTGCTTGGTGCTTAGACAACCAATCCATGCCAACGACCACATCAAAACTTCCAAGAGTAACGGGGAGTAGGTCAATGTCGAACACTTGACCCGTGAGATCAACTTTACAGCCAAAAAGAACATGTGAAGCTTCAATCGTTTTGCCATCGGCTAACTCTACAACGTGTTTGTTTACAAGAGGTGTAGGACTCAATCCTAACTGACGACTGAACTCCAATGACACATAACTCCAATCGGCACCAGAGTCGAATAAGACAGATGCAAATAGATTGTTCACAGAAAATGTACCGGTCACAACGTTGCCATCATTGCGAGCTTCCCCAGCGCCAATGGTAAACACTCTCCCACGCGCTCCGTTCCCACCATTGTTCCCATTGTTGTTATTCCCAGTGTTATTGTTACCAGCATTCTGATTAAGTTGAGGGCAATCCCGTCTGAAATGACCCTCGTCACCACACTGAAAGCACCCCTTATGATTTCCCTGATTCTGTTGAGGCTGTTGTCTCTCCTGTTGTTGTGGCTGCTTTTGCTGTGGGGTTTGCTGCTGCTGCTGCCTTGGGAGTGAGACCCTGCAGTCTCTAGCCATATGGCCTACCTTGTTGCACCTGTGACATACCCGGGTACACGGCCCGTGATGGTGGAAGTTACACTTGTTACACTTAGGTTGCTTCCCTGCGTATGAGCACTGATTCGAATTGTTGCTCTGATTCTGATTCACGGAAGATGACTGGCTAAAACTGCGGTTGGTACTGTTGTCTGGCTTCTTTTGTGACTGAATCGAGTTGGACACTTTGTCCACATCATTCCATTTGCATTTTCCATCAGTAGCAGGAGTAGTGGCTATAGCAGTAGCGGCAGTAGTAGAAACACGCGGTGGTAGCGAGCCACGCTCCACCTCCTGATCTGTGATCTTGTGAGCTAAGCGGATGATCTGAGGTAAGTTGTTGAGATTTACAGCAGTGACCAAACTCTTTACTGCTAGTGCTAGACCCTTGATATACAACTCAATTCTTCAGGGTGGGGGTCGAGACAAGTTAGGACACATATTCGCAAGTTCGTGAGATCGCTTGGTGTACGCCTCGATCTCAGATCCCTCCATTTTCAGGTTGTAGTACTCGTTTTCCAGTTTCTGTATTTTATCACGAGGACAGTACTCCTATCTCATCAACTCTTTGAAATCCTCCCAAGTGGTGGCATTTGCCATTTCAATGCCCAGCATCTGAACTTGGGCATTCCACCAAGTCAAGGCACCATCCTCGAGTGTGCCTGAAGCATACTTAACCCTGTCCCCAGCAGGACAGTTACACATCACAAATACTAATTCCGCCTTCTCAAACCCACGCAGTAGCCCCAAAGCTCCTTAAGTCCCACTGAACGTCTGTGGCCTACAATCCATGAATGTCTTAAACGTACAAGCATGCGGATTGTTTTGATTCTGATTCACTTGTTGACCTAATGACGAAAGGACATACAACACACAGATAAGATTCGAGTTCACGACACAAGGTTAAAGAATATTTGGCACATTTCGTACCAGCTTGATAGGCTGCCAAAGCCTCAGCCACACGTGTGTTAATCAAGTTTGTCAACTCAGCCCGAGTCATCGCAATGTGACCACGCCCATGGCCTCGTCCGCTCATGATTCTATATAAGAGAAGGGAAAAGGTTAAGAGTCGAGTTAAGGTAGGAGTCAAACCTCACGATGACTTCTACAGACTGCTAAGTTTACATCAGACAACATAGCGGAACCCCTCTCACACTCGTTAGGCCTTACTGGGACTCACATGCACCCCACATTATTATTATGTATGCACCCATAATAATAGTGTGATTTGCATGTTTATCTCAGCTCATCCCAACTCATGCTAAAAGGTTCCTCAAATTCGAGTAACAGGACAAAAACACCACAACATATATCATGAAGGTTTAGAGAAGTATCACACTACCAATCACATAACGTAGGCTACAACACAAGAACTCATACTATAGTGTTAAGTGTGCGTTCACATGCAATGTCATTCACAAGTGTTCACTAAATACGATATGCAATAAGTAAACGAGAGAGGAACCTTGCAATCTAGAGCTGAGTGTCATGGTCGATTTTGAAGCTGTTTGGTTATAGTCTGGTTTTATAAAAACGTTTTAAAACCTAGTTCACTATAACCAGTGGCTCTAATACCAAACTATCACACCCCCAAATCACCACATGCGGAAACACCGCGGGATGTGTGACGTACCAGGATCCAGCCACTAATCACATTGAACTATAACAAGCTATTAAATAAAATATTCCATTCATTTCATAAAATAGTTTCAAAACATAAGTCAAAACCAAAGCAAACGTTCAGCGGAAGCATAAAGTAAATCACTGTTTATTCGTTTCAAAAACCAATGTACGTGAAATAATTAAATAAGTCTTGCAAACCCAAGCAGTATGACCCATGACCACTCCAGCCATCCAGATAGCAAGTTCTTTATCCAGAGTACCTAACGACCTGCGAGCATGCAACAAGTGTATCAGACAACGCTGGTGAGTTTATAGTTTTACAAAAACATTGGTTACCAGGTGTTTAGTTTAATTCCTTGATTACAATGTTGATAATAACTCGAGTACAAGACGGCTCTATATTATTTTGCCCTTTCTCCAATGCTCCTATCAAGCATTGGGCATGACTGGGTCATTAGTTCACACCCGTCCTCTCAGGTACGGGGTGAGGGTGACAAACCTAAATAGCGCTATCAACTAATACCCCGTTACCTCTCATGTAACAAACAAGATGGGACTTAATGGTGATAGGATGAGTGTATTATCCAACATTCCAGATATTACCCACAAGACGTATTCCTCTCAGGAATACCCATTTAATTTACCCAAAAACCTATCCCTCTCAGGGATACTCAATGACTGTCCCACCCACCGGGACGCATGCTCAAGAGGAATGAACACACCTTTGATTTGCTCGGTATGTTAAACTACCCATCCAAGTCGGTCAACACAACCCCTACCGTGGTTACCAAACAATATCAGTTTCAGGATTTATCAATTAACTCGCGTATTTCAAAGATTGCATTTATCACAAGTATCACTGTACATCACATAGCATATACTCAGTTCACACACGTGAACATCCCATGTATAACATACAATAACACACAACAGTTAACTGGGCTATCTACCAAAGCCCAGGCCCAATCTCCTAACTGTTCGTCAAAACTCCTCCACAAAGACTCCATCCGATGAAGACTCCCTCCGACGAAGATTCCCTTCGACGAAGAATCCCTATACTTCGTCGCGTTACATTGTTCGTCGAGGAACCCTTCATCGTTGCCTTCACCGTCAGTTACAATTTCCTTAACAACAATTACACGACTCTTGACATAATTCTTTGGATTAAGCAATAGTTACACATACACATTCAACTATCATAATTTCTGTTCGTCATCAAATCATGCCAATCAATCATTAACCTAATGATTACGACTCTAACATGCAATCCTAATTTCTTTTGTAGAACCAAAACAGTAACAATCCGTTCATATCCGCAAACTATAAAACGGTCCTAGATCATTATCAATCATCTAGAATTTATGCCCCTAATCAAGTTCACACATTATATCAACCCGTAAATCCCATCCCAACGATACCGAAACCCCTTTGACATGTAACCCTAGTTTACATGAAACTCATAATCAAATTGCACATAGTCGTATACATTAAATCAAGAATTAAAACCAGCCTGTTAGTACTAACCGAAGGATCGAAGAAGATGTGCTAGAACTAAGATTGAGGTGCTTGCAAGAGAGGAAGGTTTCGGTCCAGAGTGGTTGCCGTCAATTCACAAAAGGGAGAAGGGAATGGAGTGTTTTAGGGTTTTGAGGATTTCAGTTATGCTAATAGAAGTTATACGTAAAAGTTTGGGCCTCATACAATCTGGGCCGAAAGCCCATACGGCAACCAGTCCCCTTGATGAAGTTCCATTCTTCGTCGAGTAGGTTGATGACGAAGTTTCAATCTTCGTCGAACTAGTGGGTGGCGGAGTTCTAATCTTCTTCAGGCTAGTGGGTCATTCTTCGTCGAGCCCATATGCCATATTCTTTGTCGAGCCCATAAGTCATATTATGTTTGCATTAAACATAAACATTAAATGATACTACACTTAGTCAATTAATTACACATGATATCACATTGACAAATTGTAATCAAAACGGGATTATAAAACAAGTGATTCGTAGGAAAAGGACCTTGAAATCTCGTGTTGTCACAGTATGTGTACATGTAAATGAATTGAATTGGACAGGAGCAACAAAACACAAAACATGCCAGGATTGTTTGATGGGCCTACCTTTCAGCTACTCACACAAGACGCCGAACTAGGTAAGTCATGATTCCAAAAAAAAAAAAAAACCGTGAACATATGTTATTTGTGTACACAACAGATAATCGGACTTATCACAACCAAAAAAAATTGCAGGTGCTGATGTCGATGATACAGATAATACAGAAACTTCTGTACCAAGTGATGTGCAAAAAAGTGATGGTATAAATCAAGAAGACAAGCATTCAAAAGAAGAAGAGACCAAAAAATACAATCAATGGTAAATTCTACATGTTTTTAACTTCATTCAAAAATTATAATAAAACTTGGCATTTTTTTATTAATACTAACGAACAAAAAATAAAATTAAGCAGGCAAGGGAACGGCTGAAAATGATATCACGCGTAAGGCTTGGGTAAACGAACTTGAATCAAGACGAAGAAAACCATTTGGTAGGGTCAACGGTCATGTGATGACCATGATGACGAAATGGAAATCGATATTACATCGGAAGAAAAACGTATATGGGATTTTCTGTTCGATATGAAATACTCAATGTAAGCTTCCGTTTAAATATTAAAATACTAGTTGTTACATTATACAAAGCTTTGCTCCTGATAGAATAGGAAATGTTTTGCTCCAAATAGTATTTTTTTTTCGAATAGTCTATTTTGTTTTAAATGTATAACAACATACGTTTTTTCACGAACAACATACAAGCCACGGAAAATGGTCATCTCTTTGTCTAGTGGGGTAACAAAAAAATTCGGTCAATCTGCTGAGTAAGTTCAGTTATATAAAATATACGTAAAACATAGTAGTCCTAGTTTTTTTATATCCATAATCTAATTTATAAATTTAACATTGTCTTACGTAGAGTTATTATCTTCAAGAGTATGTACGGCGTCAAAATCACAAAGACGCTGATGCGCACATTGAGGGAGGAAGTGAAGGTGTACTCTGATGTGGTTGATGCTTGGGTAGATGTAATGAATTATGAAGAAGTTGGTAGAACCGCCGGCTGTGAGACGCGTATTTATTTTAGAACAACTGTCATAGTAAGTATTCATACTATATTATTTGATCTTTGTCTTTGATTTTGGATTTATTAAGTCTTTTAGAACGTTGTAAGTTTGCCTATTTAAAGGCATTTTTTGGATTATTGAAATTCGTGTCTTGCACCACCTTATTGACACATCTTATTTGAAAAAAAAAAACAGGACAACTGGTTATTGATAGATTCTACTTATGATGATGATAAACGTATGAAAACGCTCCATGAAAGGATGATGGGAGCCGGCGCATATGAACTCATTGGGATCAAAACGCTTCTCTTTCCAATCCTAGAGAATGATCAATATTACTTGATTGTTTTCGATCTGGAAAACGACGCAATAACCGTCATAGACCATAAGCCTGATCGCACACCCTTAGTTGGCATTAGGGATCATAAAGATTACTACAATAAAGATACACCATACAAAGTGGTTAGTCATTTTATTTTCTTGTAACATTAGGATGAAAAACAATAACTCATACCAAAACTGATTACTTTATTGTTTTTTAACAGAAGCATACGTTGGTCGCTTATTTGGAGCGTTCTGAACATCCGTCAAAGGATCAAGTTGCAGCAGCCAAGATTAAGAGGTGTGATATCCATTGGGCGACCCCTGCGCATCCAATGGATAGTGCAATATTCCTTATGCAGCACGTGCAGAATTTTAACGGCATCAATGAACCTTTTGAATGTGGTTTTAGCGGCCACTGGAAGAGAAAGCAAAAACAGATTCTTGCCCTCCGAAAAAAATTTGCTACACGCATACTACTCTCTGATGTGAATTTAATGAAGGGAAAGGTTCGCGATGCTGCATTATCTGTGTAAGCTGCTGCTCCATATGCTAATGCTATGTTTTTTTGTGGATAACTTAAATAATTTAACTCGTACTTTGTCGGTTAGCTCTCTATGTATTTGTGTCACACCCCCAAATCACCACATGCAGAAACACCGCGGGATGTGTGACGTACCAGGATCCAGCCACTAATCACATTGAACTATAACAAGCTATTAAATAAAATATTCCATTCATTTCATAAAATAGTTTCAAAACATAAGTCAAAACCAAAGCAAACGTTCAGCGGAAGCATAAAGTAAATCACTGTTTATTCGTTTCAAAAACCAATGTACGTGAAATCATTAAATAAGTCTTGCAAACCCAAGAAGTACGACCCATGACCACTCCAAGCATCCAGATAGCAAGTTCTTTATCCAGAGTACCTAACGACCTGCGAGAATGCAACAAGTGTAACAGACAACGCAGGTGAGTTCATAGTTTTACAAAAACATTGGTTACCAGGTGTTTAGTTTAATTCCTTGATTACAATGTTGATAATAACTTGAGTACAAGACGGCTCCAGATTATTTTGCCCTTTCCCCAATGCTCCTATCAAGCATTAGGCATGACTGGGTCATTAGTTCACACCCGTCCTCTCAGGTACGGGGTGAGGGTGCCAAACCTAAATAACGCTATCAACTAATACCCCGTTACCTCTCAGGTAACAAACAAGATGGGACTTAATGGTGATAGGATGAGTGTATTATCCAACATTCCAGATATTACCCACAAGACGTATTCCTCTTAGGAATACCCATTTAATTTACCCAAAAACCTATCCCTCTCAGGGATACCCAATGACTGTCCCACCCACCGGGACACATGCTCAAGAGGAATGAACTCACCTTTGATTTGCTCGGTATGTTAAACTACCCGTCCAAGTCAGTCAACCCAAACCCTACCGTGGTCACCAAACAATATCAGTTTCAGGATTTATTAATTAACTCGCGTATTTCAAAGATTGCATTTATCACAAGTATCACTGTACATCACATAGCATATACTCAGTTCATACACGTGATCACATCCCATGTATAACATACAATAACACACAACAGTTAACTGGGCTATCTACCAAAGCCCAGGCCCAATCTCCTAACTGTTCGTCAAAACTCCTCCACGAAGACTCCCTCCGACGAAGACTCCCTCCGACGAAAATTCCCTCCGACGAAGAATCCCTATACTTCGTCGCGTTACATTGTTCGTCGGGGAACCCTTCGTCGTTGCCTTCACCGTCAGTTACAATTTCCTTAATCACAATTACACGACTCTTGACATAATTCTTTGGATTAAACAACAGTTACACATACACATTCAACTATCATAATTTCTGTTCATCATCAAATCATGCCAATCAATCATTAACCTAATGATTACGACTATAACATGCAATCGTAATTTCTTTTGTAGAACCAAAACAGTAACAATCCGTTCATATCCGAAAACTATAAAACGGTCCCAGATCATTATCAATCATCTAGAATTTATGCTCCTGATCATGTTCACACATTATATTAACTCGTAAATCCCATCCCAACGATACCGAAACCCCTTTGACATGTAACCCTAGTTTACATGAAACTCATAATCAAATTGCACATAGTCGTATACATTGAATCAAGAATTAAGACCAGCCTGTTAGTACTAACCGAAGGATCGAAGAAGATGTGCTAGAACTAAGATTGAGGTGCTTGCAAGAGAGGAAGGTTTCGGTCCATAGTGGTTGCCGTCGATTCGCAAAAAGGAGAAGGGAGAGGAGTGTTTTAGGGTTTTATGGATTTCAGTTATGCTAATAGAAGTTATATGTAAAAGTCTGGGCCTCATACAATCTGGGCTGAAAGCCCATACGGCAACCAGTCCCCTTGACGAAGTTCCATTCTTCGTCGAGTAGGGTGATGACGAAGTTTCAATCTTCGTCGAACTGTGGGTGACGAAGTTCTAATCTTCTTCGGGCTAGTGGGTCACTCTTCGTCGAGCCCATATGCCATATTCTTCGTCGAGCCCATAAGTCATATTATGTTTTCATTAAACATAAACATTAAACGATACTACACTTAGTCAATTAATTACACATGACATCACATAGACAAATTGTAATCAAAACGGGATTATAAAACAAGTGATTCGTAGGAAAAGGACCTTGAAATCTCGTGTTGTCACATCATCCCCAACTTGAAAGAAATTTCATCCCGAAATTTGATAAGCAATCCAAAATAGCACGGCGTTAGATCAGGATGGCTGTATATTTTCCGCGGGTGCCACAATTTGACTATTTATGTATGCCGTTGATCTGGAACACATGTCTTTATGTGTACGTTTAATGTTACATTTTGGTGAACCATAAGTACACTAATGGAAAGTTTGACTAAAATGTATATTTTCCTTTAAAAAACATACAATAAGATGTAGTAAAAAAAGGTGTAACAATGCAATATTTTCGTTTGATAACTTTTTTGATCACTTTAACAATGAATAAATGTAATACAATGTTACGTCTAATATGTGTGTTATTTGCTGTAATAATTAGCATTAGTCAAACAGTCGTAATTATCAGTACAACCTACTTTGTTACAAAAAAAAAAAAAAATCAGTGCAAAAAATACCTATTTCGTTACAAAAATCAGTACAAGAAAAAAAATGTAATAGCATATATTAAATTGGGTCATCTTTTCGGTAAAGGTAACTACTCCTTGTTATAATATTTATATAGAGAAAAAAAAGTACAATCTTACAAATTAATGCTGCCAGCTTGGGAGTGTCTAATGTGCACAAAAAGGATGCACGTACACCAACACCATGTCCAAGAAATATATCCATAGTACTCATTAATTATAATAATATATATATAAACAAAAAAAGTACAATCTCATATAAATGCCCCAATATGGGGAGTCTAAATTGGACAAAAAGGAAGCATATGGTTGATGTGTATACTAGAGAAGGAAAAAGCATAACTAATAAAAAACAAAATATGTGTACTTCTATTTTATCCCCATTGTCTTTTTGTCTTATCTTACACATTTAAACAAAGATATGTATGGATATGCTCTATACGACTAGTGTTAGTCTAGCTCTCATGATTTGATAACTATAGTACAAGCATTTAATGAATCCCAATTGTCTCTTTGTGATGTGATAATAAAAAAATAATATATATATATATATATATATATATCACGTTTGGGTAAACAAAAGGAGGGAAGAATCAAAAGTTCAAAACTTTAATATGAAATGACAGCAACTTTAAAGAAACTTGTTACATCAAATGTAAATGCTTACTAAGAAATGACAGCCTTGAAAAAAAAAATGTACTGGTTGAAATACATGCAATCTCATATATGGGGTTTTGGCGGGAAAATACAAAAAGGAGTGAAAAAAAAAACTAAGGGAATATGTCACAGAATAGTAATGAAGTTTTAGGAGTGTTCCAATTAGGTCACTAATAAAATTTATTGTTCCAATTAGATCATTCTACTTTATTTTAGTGTTCTAATGCTAGATATTTTACCTGAATATCAGGTCATAGTCCTACATGGCATTTATTTATGGTTAGTTGTTTATCTTCTTTTATGACTATAATTTAAATGTTTTTGGTGTAGGAGTAATTAGTACTTTCTTTCATTAAAAATTTACTGACATCTAACTATTTTTCACGATTTTATAAAAAAATTGATAACTTTTAGAGATTTTGAAAAAAAAATCACACTATTAAATTTTTTTCGCATTTTTTAACTTTTCTACAATTTTTTAAATTTTTTTTTAAATCTATTTCGCATTTTTTTCTAACCCATTTGGCATTTATGTGCCATGTCAACAAATTTTTTAAATAAAAAACCTAAATAAATGCCATGTAATATGGATGACCTTCTATTTAGGTAAATTATCTAGGATTGAAACATTAAATGAAACTTGAATGACCTAATTGGAACAAAAAAAATTATGAGTGACCTAATTAGAACACTCTTGAAACTTGGTTACTATTGTACAAAGTTAACCCAAAAACTAATTATATAAGTTACATTTATAAATGAAGTAAAAATGAAGGCCATAATATGATTTACATTTGTCCATACCTGAAAATTTAGGTAACTTCTTTCATATATATAATATAATTATGTTACATTTGTCCAATATAGCGACTTCAACATGTAACACCTCATGATTTCCTTACTTGGAAATATAAAATATAATTATGTTAATTGCTTTCAAACAAAAAGAAAGAGGAAAAAAATACTTATCTTCTATGTTGGTTAGTGTATTACATTTAATGTAGATGTAAACTGATGTAAACAATCTTATTAATTTATCTATCAAACATCATTTGTTTGTCTATAAATTAAGGTGAAATGTTAACATTTGTTTCATCACTTGTTCACCATAAAAAAGTGAAAAAAAAAAACAACCTTATTATGTCTAGTCCAACATCACCATCTGACTCAAAACGGGTTACCAAACGATTGCGGAGAACTCTTTCATTCGAACTCCAAACTCTGAGATCGGATGGCAACCCAGAGTGTACTCAAATCACAAACACCCCTTCTCTTCCGTCAACGCCGCCAACTGTTGAAGAAAATCTTGCTATGGATGCTAAGCTTATAAGTGACCTCCTTACTAACACTAAACCTGAAGCAACAACCCATGATGAGATGTGGTTAGATGAGGCACTTTTTGATGTTGACTGGGGATCATTTTTCCCCACTACACAAGTTACTCCTGTCAAACACTCTTCATCTGTGGTGCTCACTGATCCAACTAAACCAGTCAACGCCACCCAGAAGACCCCCCTGGCAGTTGGTCCAAACGCTACTGATGATCCTGAAGATGATCGTATAGATGATGATTACTCTTGTTATTCTCCAAACGCTCTTGTCTCGTGGGCCAACCACAACCCGTGGGAGAGGGAGCTTAGCCCAGAACTACTCAGCACTGAAATTGAGTATGACACTCCAAGATCGTTTCTTGACTAAAAAGTGGTGTTTATGCGAAGTTACTACTATGTGTGTGCAAAAAAAAGAATGTGCCCCCATTTTCCCTCGCTCATGCAATATAGGGGCTACTTTCCTTTTGCTATGTTGTTTACCATATCTATTGTGAACGTTATTATGTACTGAACTATTGTGATAAATCTATGTTTTTCCAATCTATGTTATTCAAAAAATCGTGTCGTTATTATATGTTTTCAACAAATACTGTCTTCTAACACGAAAAACTAAAAAATAGTTGATATCTTAATGTACAAAACTCTCAGGGAAAACAAAAATGTAACATGGTACGTACAAAACCAAAAAATGCATAACATAAAAAATTGTCAGATTCAACATTCTCATGAAAACCTAGCAGACTTTGCACCGGGCTTCCGGCTGTAAGACATAGTCAACCCATGGGCCAAACCCTGGTCCAACATGGGTGGGGCCCGCTACACCCAAATAGATCTATCACTCATGTCCCTCGGTCCTACAACGAGGATTAATGGTCTTAAGCGTCATACCCACCACTCACATGATCTTGCAGTACCCTTCCTTAGCTAACCATACCAAATAATAACGTTTGTAAACAGTTGTAACATGTACTTCACTCCCGAAGTTATAAAACGGAAAAAAATAGTTAAAGGAAAAAGGGGGTCACGAACTCACAGTCTTGCATCTTCAGTCACCGTAAATCAAGCTCCTTCGGGTAAACACGACTACCTACAACGTACTATGATATATTAGACGAGCGGGTCGTGCCTTGTCTTTGTATTATTGTCTTTGAGTGACGATTCTTTTGTGTCTTTGATATTATTCCAAGTTATATAATTATTTGTTAAAATAATTAATATTTCAACTTAAATTATATTTATAAATTTTGGAACAATTGTTAAGACAATTATTTTAACTTAATACTCCCCAAGTATTTATACTTGTATATCCTTCCCATGGATGGGTGTATTTGTATTCTTATACTTGTATATTTTTGCCATGTATTAGGGTCGTATTCCGGTGTGCATTTATACGTACGAGAATACGTATCTTCTTGTAATTGTTAAGTATTCTTATACTTAATTTCGTATTAATTTTTCCGGAATATTATCTTTAATAAAGGTCCACCAATATATATTTCCAAAATATATATTGTAGTAAATATTATTTAGAAAAATTATTTATAATTTTTCTTTTGGCAAAAATATTTGTATGTTCTCATAAGTTTCAAAAATAATATATTTTCATGCCTAACTTTGAAAAATATTTATATATATATATATATAAACTCATTTTTCTCCAAAAATGATATATTTTATATTTATTCGAGAGAATATATTTTTCACCTCAAAATATTGTATTTCGCGTTTGTTTAAGAAAATATATATTTCTTAAAAATAATATATCTTCTAAAAATTTCAAGAAAAATATATATTCATACTTGCCAACAATAATATATTTTTCCTTTATCAAAATTATGACATATTCTTGTAGTAATTATGAAAATCATATTTTCATTTCCTTGGTGTCCAAAATATTATTTACCAAAATATACTTGTGAATTAAATTCCGGAATATTTTATAAGTCTTATTCCTTAGTTCGGTTTCCACCAATATTTTGTGTAGAATGTGTATATTTATTCCTTGGAATTTTGGTAATATTTTGGATTGTAATTCTTTGTATTTTAATGTGTTATATTATTTTATGTCCTAAAATAATATAACTAATACACAAAATATAAAAATAATCACACACATGGTGTCTTCTAAATATATATATATATCCTAAATACATATTTAGTCACTTTTAATTATAAAAACCAACCTCCAATGTTTATATTTTTGTAACAAAAAATTATGGCAAAGTTTATGTAACAATTCATGGTTGAAAACACACTTGTAAATATTTGTTTAGAAATATTTTTTTAAGTGTTTGGATTTTTAGAAAATTTTGCCATAGTTTCCCTTAAAAATGGAGGTTTCCATGCTTTCAAGCATATCATTTTCTTTTGTAAAAATCATCACAATCAATCCACAATCAACAATAAACAACCTTTACTTACCAATTTGCCAAAAGCAAGTAATAATCAACCACTTCATGAACTTGAATATTTGTAAAAATTTGTAGGAACTTACTAGTGTTATTAGTAAGCCTTGTTATCCTTTAAAGTGTGATTAGTTCTTTAAAAACTTCATTTTTAAAGAATATAGATGTTTACAACTTCAAATCATGTTTTCTAAAATCATTTCTTTATGCATTCTTCTTGTTACACAAAAATAAGATTTGTTTATTTAAGAATCAAGATTAAATGAAACTTATATTTTTAACTTGGTTTCTTTAGAAATGACCCATGAAATCTTTAGATCTACATGGTTAACAACTTACTTTGATCATTATTCTCCAAGAAAACATTATGTTCTTTCAAGTTCATGATCCTTGTGTGGATGATCTATCATCCTACAATATTTCTACTTTCTCATCTTGCTAGATTATGTTTTTAATCATGATCTAGCAAGATCACATGATAATCTATATCATATACATGAACAAGTAACAATCAACAAGCAAAACAACATAATAACCACTTAGTTTCTTCATAAACCATGCTTATGCTCAAGTTTACTTATTGTGATCTTTAGTGTTCTTCAAGATTATGGTTATGTTTCTCCTTTTAACCACTTAAAATAGAAGTAAACTAGCAAGATCAAGACTCTTACCACTAGCACAAGGCTAGGGATGATCAAGAGAAGTTATGAGATGGATAAAAGCAAATGAGAGAGGTCCTTCCACTTCCACAAGCTCCTAGCTTCTTTATATGATCTCTAACACCTTTGTGTAAGCTTGAAACTAGATGAAGATGAGTGGATGATGGTGGTGGTGGTCTTCGGTCGAGAGCACAAGAGAGGGAGGAGAGAAAGACTTGTGTGTTTTTCTAGTGTGTGTGAAATGAGCTTAAGTGCTTAAGGGTTATACTTATAACCATTTCAAGTGACCATCCAATGTATAATGTGTTCTAAATAGAGAAACAAGATCCAATAAAATATTAAAACAAATCTAGTAAATGGGGCACTTGTTGGCCGTCCATAGGTGGGGGGGGGGCGGGTCTAGATTAGGCTTAAACTAGATTAGTTACTTACTAGTTGAAATCCAAGCATTAGTTACGTGTTTTAGTTATTAGATATTTGTATGGGGTGTTATGATGTTCGGGGACCATAACTAGCTTGGTAATGTTAAAACAATGCTTCTAGTAAAATTTTGATGTTTCAGGTAGTGTCCGGTTGTTCGGTTGGTTACCGGTTTGTTAAAGTGCTAAACTATGCAGTTTAGTCTGCTTTATGTACCCTTTTGTGACACTTTTGATTCCTGACACTTAGGAAAAAATTCAGGACCATTTAACTATGTTTCTACATAATATTAGGTTGTTAAAATGCTGATTTTTGCTGAATTCAGCACTTTGGGTGCGTTTTAGGCAGTTTCCGGCACTTAAACTATCACTAGAAAGGCAGTTTTGTGATCCTTACTTTCCTACTATACTAGTGCAGTACTTGGTTTCTGGCTCGTTCTGTGTCTCAATGTACCGTCTGTCTATGTGCTGAGTTTTGTCAGCATTTTCCTGATTTATCAGATAACCGTGCTAACTGTACTTAATGCATCATTTGAGGCAATAAAGCTTTCATGCAATATTGGTATGACATTAAACAATGTATGATGCACATGTATGTATATGGCAGTAATAAAAAAGCAGTTAATTGTAATTCATCACAGTCATTAAAAACTAATTATGGTTTAATAGTTGTACGGATACCTGAATTTTTGACAGTTGTCACATTCTCACCCTGTTAAGAAAATCTTGTCCCGAAATTTTAAGCTTTACTACTAGCTGCAGGGGTGTTAGGGAATAAATGCGGATATTTAGCTTTCATACGGTCCACACGCTCCCAAGTAAACTCTGGGCCGTGACGTGCATTCCATCTAACCTTAACAAGCTTAACACTACTCCTCCGAGTTTTGTTAACCTTCCAGTCAGTAACCTCAATGGGTTCTTCGGTAAAGTGGAGTGTGTCGTCAATGTGAACTTCGTTAGTAGGAATGACCACTGTCTCTTGTGTTGGACTCTTCTTTAGATTAGATACATGGAATGTATCATGAACTCCATTAAGTTCCGCAGGTAGTTCCAACTTATATGCTACATGACCAATCCTTTCTAGGATTTTGAACGGTCCAATGAATCGTGGGTTTAACTTACCACGCTTTCCAAAGCGTGCCACACCTTTCCAAGGTGAGACTTTTAACAAAACTATATCTCCCACTTCGAACTCCAAAGGTTTCCTTCTTTGGTCCGCATAGCTCTTTTGTCGATCACGAGCCGCCTTGATGCGTTCTCGGATCTGTATAATCTTATATGTCATCTCTTGAACCAATTCGGGACCAACCAGCTGTCTATCACCTGCATCTGCCCAGCATAATGGTGATCGACACTTTCGTCCATAGAGAGCCTCGAACGGAGCAGCTTGAATGCTTGTATGGTAGCTGTTGTTATAGGAAAACTCTACCAAAGGCAGGTGAGTGTCCCAACTGCCACCCAAGTCCATTACGCAAGCTCGTAACATATATTCAAGCGTCTGAATCGTTCTCTCACTTTGACCGTCTGTCTGTGGATGAAATGCGGTGCTCAAATTCAATTGTGAACCAAACGCTTCTTGGAAGGATTGCCAAATCCTTGACACAAATCTTCCGTCTCTGTCAGATATAATCGAGATAGGCACTCCATGACGTGCGACTATCTCCCTTAGGTACAGCTCAACTAGCTTACTTGTGTTATCCTTTTCCCTGATTGGCAGAAAGTGCGCAGACTTCGTCAGACGATCTACGATTACCCAAATCGTATAATGACCTCTGGGTGTCTTTGGCAACTTTGTTATAAAATCCATCAAAATCTGCTCCCACTTCCACATGGGTATCTCAGGTTGCTGCAGAAGACCTGAAGGCTTCTAATACTCGACCTTCACCTTGGCGCAAGTCAAGCACTTCCCAACGTAAGTTGCAACATCACCTTTCAGTCTCGGCCACCAGTAGAAATCTTTCAAATCTTGGTACATCTTATCCGATCCTGGGTGGATCGAGTACCTCGATTTATGAGCTTCATCAAAGATAACATCTCTAAGACCACCAAAGAGGGGAACCCAAATTCATCCCATGAAACACAAGGTTCCTTCCTCATTGGGTACCAGATTTTTCTCCATTCCACAGAGATATTCATCCTTAAGGTTCTCCTTCTTAAGGGCTTCTCTTTGTGCAGCACGAATGCGCAACGAGAGGTTTGTCTAAACGATCATTTCTAAAGCCCTAACCCTTATGGGCTTGATTCTCTCTTTCCGACTCAAGGCGTTTGCCACCACATTCGCCTTTCCTGGATGATATTTGATTTCGCAATCATAATCATTTAACAGCTCAACCCGTCGCCGCTGTCTCATATTAAGCTCTTTCTGATCAAATATGTGATGTAGGCTCTTGTGATCCGTAAAGATCGTGCATCGAGGTAATGCCGCCAAATCTTCAAAGCAAATACCACTGCTCCTAATTCCAAATCATGCGTGGTGTAATTGTTCTCATGAATTTTCAACTAGTGTGAAGCATAAGCGATAACCTTCTGTCGCTGCATAAGCACACAGCCCAATCCCTGACGTGACGCGTCACAGTATACCACGAAGTCGTCGGTGCCTTCGGGTAGGGATAATATAGGTGCATCGCAAAGCTTGTTCTTGAGCAAATGAAAACCTTCTTCTTGTTTATCTCCCCATTCATACTTCTTGTCCTTTTGAGTAAGGGAGGTCAGCGTTTGAGCGATTTTCGAAAAATCCTCAATGAATCGGCGATAGTACCCAGCTAAACCTAGAAACTGACGGATCTCGGTCGGCGTCTTTGGAGTTTACCAACTCTTAATTGCCTCGATCTTGGTGGGATCAACATGGATTCCATCTTTGTTCACTACATGACCAAGGAATTGTACCTCACGCAACCAGAACTCGCACTTCGAGAACTTTGCGTACAGTTTCTCCTTCTTGAGCAGCTCTAGAATGGCTCTAAGGTGTTGGTCGTGCTCTTCCTTCGACCGTGAGTAGATCAAAATATCGTCGATAAACACAATCACGAATTTATCGAGATATGCCTTGCAAACTCGGTTCATCAGATCCATAAACACTGCCGGCGCGTTTGTCAACCCAAACAGCATCACTAGAAACTCGTAATGTCCATAACGAGTTCTAAAGGCAGTCTTCGGTATACTCTCTTCTTGAATCCTCAGCTGGTGATAACCGGATCAAAGATCGATCTTGGAGTAATAACTCGAACCTTGAAGCTGATCGAAAAGATCATCAATCCTTGGCAAAGGATACCGATTCTTGATGGTTAACTTGTTCAGCTCTCGGTAGTCAATGCACATATGGAAACTACCATCCTTCTTCTTGACAAAGAGAAATAGAGCTCCCCAAGGCGAGAAGCTTGGTCGAATAAATCCCTTGTCTAAAAGTTCCTGAAGTTGCGTCGACAGCTCATGCATCTCGGAAGGCGCAAGTCGATAGGGTGCCTTTGCTACAGGCGTGGCGCCTGGAACCAAGTCAATATGGAATTCGAATTGTCGTTGCGGCGGCAATCCTGGCAAGTCTTCGGGGAAGACTTCAGGATATTCCCTTACCACCGGGATATCTTCCAGTTTCGGCCCTTCGGCTTCTTTATCAACTACGTGCGCCAAAAAGGCAACACATCCCTTCTACAAGAACTTTTGTGCCTTCAAACAACTGATAATTCTTAGAGGCGTATCATGATTTTCTCCATGCACTACAATCGTTTCTCCATTCGCCATCGGGATGCGGATAATCTTCTTGTGGCATATGATCTCAGCTCGGTTGCTCGACAACCAATCCATTCCAACTACCACGTCAAAGCTTCCCAACTCAACTGGTAGTTGATCGAGTGTAAACTCATGCTCTCCAAGTTCTATTACACAACCTCTAATCACTTTGTTTGCCTCTACTAGCTTTCCATTAGCTAGTTCTATCGAGTATGGAATATCTAGCTTACTGGCAACTAACCCAAGTATATTCTTAAATTCTAGGGATACAAAGCTATAATCGGCACCGGTATCAAATAGTGCAGATGCAAAGTGTTGGTTGATAGGGAACATACCAGTAACTACGTTTGGATCCTGGCAAGCTTCCCTAGCCCCAATGTTGAAGACTCTTCCTTGGGCTTGGTTGTTCTTTGGGCAATCCCGCTTGAATTGCCCAACATCTCCGTAACTAAAGCATCCTTGCTTGTTTCCAGTACCACCCTGGTTATTGTTTTGATTGTGGTTCACATTACCAGCTTGATTTCCACAACCACCACGATTCACATTACCACCATTTCCTCCTTGATTGTTCCTATTCCCGTTACCGTTTCCACTACCATTACCCTTCTGACCACCATTTCCACGACCGTTACCAGCCCAGCACGTCTCCTTTGAATGACCATTCTTTCCACAGTTTTCACACTTCCTAACTCTACACTGTCCGGCATGATGGAACTGGCATACATCACATTTGGGCAAGGTGCCCATGTATCCTTTCCCCTTACTCTCCGAACTTGCAACACCAGTCCTGGCCTCAGCTGGTGGGTTCGCATCTCTTTTCTTGTTACCACCGTTGTTTCCTTGGGTACCTTTCTTGAAATTCGAGAACTTTCTCTTGTTATCTCCTGACGACTCGACGCGAGTCTCCTTCTTCTTTCCCTCAGAGATTGAAAACTTGTTCAATCTTATCGCTTCTTCTTTCAGTGCCACACTCAAATCAATGGCCTCAGTGATGGTTGGAGGCTTGGATGTCGTCACCATGCTCATGATTTGGGGTGCCAATCCCCAAATTCGCTTGAACTCCGGTTCCACCATGTAGGGAACAACGCGAGACAGGTCATGAAACCTCTGTACGTACTCAGCAATCTTGGGTCCATCCATCTTCAGATTCCAGAACTCGGTTTCCAACTTCTGAATCTCAGCTCTTGAACAGTGCTTCTTGCGCATCAGTTCTTTCATCTCATCCCAAGTCATAGCATACGCAGCCTCCTCTCCCAGAGTCTGAACCTGAAGGTTCCACCATGATAGAGCTCCGTCTAGGAATAGTCCAGAAATGTAAGTAACTTGGTGCTCTGGCGCACACTTGCTCATTCGCAGCATAAAATCTGTTTTCTCCGCCCATCTAACGAAAGCTACAGCACCTTCAGTGCCGTCAAAATTCAGAGGCTTGCAGTCAAGGAACTGCTTGTAAGTACATCCTGTACAGGCAACATCATTCACAGAAAGCATTAGAAAACGCACATGGAATGTCCAAACATATCGTAATGTGTCTTAAATGGCTTAAACATTACCGTGAGGTTGGTTATTTCCTAAGGTACCTCCCCTGTGTTCAGAGCGCAAGGCCTCATGTTGTGCGATTGCTTGTGAAATCCGTTCTTGCAGTTCTGCCTCTGTTGTGGGCAACTGATTGTTCCTTCGAGGAGGCATCTTCTAAAAGAAGATTGTATAGGTCAGGTCTTATGTGTATAATAAGTAGTATGTATATAATAGCATTTTTCATATCAAGTAAGCATGCAGTCATAGCATAAACAGGTAAATTAACATCATATTTAATGAGAACATTACAATTGAGCTTTCATTAATCATCGACCACCAATACAGTTACATGTTTTACATAAATATCGTATCAAAAGGGAACACAGGGTCACACTACCCTTGTCCAAAAAGTCTATCAATCAACCATAAGTCATACAGTCAAAAGGTGGTCTCCAAAAAGGCTTCACTAGCTCAGCTCAATAGCGGTGCTCTCATCAAAAGTAAGCTACCTACATAAAACCAAAAACCGTCTATGTTGATGGCGGTGGAGGATGAGGTGGAGGAACAAAAAGCAAGTTGCGCACATGCGCAAGCTCCTCCTCAAGATCATAAACATGACGCAACAGATAACTGATCTGCTGCTCAACGGTAAGAAAGCGAGTGTCAAACTAGGGAAATGGAGTAAGCGGTGCAGGAGGATGCGAAAACGGGGACGATGATGAACATGGGGGAACAAAAGTAGGCTGACACGGACATGGCAAAGGTCGCGCTGTCATCTCAAGCTCTAAAATCCTGCGACTCATGATCTCATACTGGAGCTGCAATGATAGAAGTAACCCATCCCGTGTATAACCAGTGAAATGCGAGGGATGGTAGGGATCAGAAATCGGCATGGTGTAAGGTGGGAACCATCTAAGTGGCTCGTCTAGTGGTGAAGAAGTAAAATGTGCAGAAGGTGCAGACTGTGGCATGTGAGGGAAAGCTGCGGATACATGAGGGTCATGGCTAGGCTGCTGGCTAGAAGTGCCTTCCCCTGGATGGGGTGTGGGTATATCCTGCAAGAAAACAATAGGCAGATCGACACGGTGCACATCCGACTCAACTGGGTGAAAAGGAGCAACATCAACAGGTGCGGGTGCAAATGGGGGAGTAACTGGCTCAATAACAGGAGGGTCAGCGGGTGCAGGAGGTATAAGAGGTTCAATGTCAGGTATGCCAAAAGAAACAGGATCATGATCAGGTAAAGGCTCAGGTGCAGGTATCGGCTCAGGATCAGCGGGTGATGTGGAGGAATCGGTGCAGCTGACATAGCTGTATCATCGTCAGAATCTGTGGCATAATTAACGTCCCAAACCAACTGCCTCTAAGGTGGAAGAAGACACAGACTCAAAGGAATCTGGAATAGAGTGTAAACTGGAATCAGATGAAATCTCAAAAACAGGAATCCCCAGAAGTGGAACGTCAACAACTTCCTCATCGAGTTCTCCGTCACCATGAGCGTCATCAGGGGGACCATCAACAAACAAATCAAAATCATCGTAAAAAAGATCATCGAATGGCCAATCCTCAGGAGGAATGACCATGAGAGGAACAGGAGCGAGGATTGGTGCCATGACATGCTCACCATCGGGATGACCGATGATAAGATGATCGTGCACAGGAATAGGAATAACAAACGGATCCTCGTCTGGGATACCATCAGCAATCGGTAAATCATCTCCATAATCGGGCAGCGCAAAGGGCTGGAAATCGTCGTCGTCGTCAGACATCATCTCCGGGTCACTCTCGGTATCAGAAGTATAAAATAAGAGAAGAAAGTGTTTGTGAAAAGTTCAAGTTCGAGTTCACTTTCTGATGAAGAATCTAAATTTTTTTCAAAATCAAACAAAGAGTTCTTTGAGAAGAAGGCCTCACAGCCTCAGTCTGAAGGCACAAGTCGGTTAGTTGACAACCGAACATGCTTCAAATGCAATCAAGTTGGACATATTGCATGAAAGTGTACCAACTTGAAGCCTAAGACTGAAGTTGTTGAGATCCAGAAAAGGAAAGTTGATGTGAAAGGAAAAGCTCCAATGGTTGTTGAGCAAAAAGTTTTGAAAAATGAAAACATCAAAGTCAAAACTGAACCTGTTAAAAATGTGGTAACTAAAAATGACAAGTTTTACAAACGGGTTGCTTCGCCTAAACAAGCATGGAAGCCAAAAGTTGTTGAAAAGAAAACAAGTTCTCCAAAACCAAAGGTTTCTGAGACTGCAAAATCATCATCTTCAACTAAGAAGATGCATGTACCTTTGAATTACTATGAGAAACTTGTACCACAAGAGGCTACTATTTCTGAAAAGAAGAATGTACAAAAGAAAGACCAATCATCTGGTCAACCTTCTCAAAGTGATTTCTTTTTATACAAAAAGGTTGAGATTGGTTCTGAAGAGAGCTTAAAGATGAATGACAAGAATTTTCCGCCATTTTACACTGCAAAAACTCACATCAATGTCAAGTTACCTGAGTCGAAAGAGGCTTGGGTAGCATCAACATCTCATTAAATGATTTTTGAAATGTGCAGGAGCTTCCAAGATACGTTTCACGTTGGATTATGGATAGTGGAGCTTCTCGGCACATGACGGGGAAGAAGACCCTATTGTATGATGTTAGAGGGTTTAATGGAGGTTTCGTGGGATTTGCAGGGAATCAAGGTGGTCGAATAGTTGGTGAAGGAACTTTATCAAATGGTATTGTAACGTTTGAAAGAGTAAACTACATCGCTGAGCTTGAAAACAATCTTCTGAGCATATCTCAGATTTGTGATCGCATGTATACAACGCACTTTACAGACAAAGAATGTTTGATCTTGAAACCAGGATTTGTTGTTCCCGAAGAGTGGGTTATCATGAGAGCGCCCAGAGTCAATGATCTGTACGTGTTGGACATGAGTGTAGCAACTACTACCACGGGTCAGGCTCATTGTTTTATTTCAAGAGCAACGGAAAAAGAATCACAGTTATGGCATCGAAAAATGGGTCATATTCACTTGCGAAAAATGAATCACCTGGTAACGATTTAGTAATTGGTGTTCATGTGAAAGGTTTTCATCTTGAGGGTGAGTGCATTAGCTGTGTCAAAGGCAAGCAAAAGAAGAAATCTCACCCTGGGAAGAAAGAAAATTCAATTTTGAAACCTTTAGAGAGACTCCATATGGATCTGTTTGGTCCAGTGAACGTCAAAAGCATAACTGGGGATCTCTATTGTCTTGTAGTCACAGACGATTATTCAAGATTTTCTTGGGTATTGTTTATGAAGTCAAAAGATGAGACGTTTGATCGTTTGATGACGCTTTTCAAGAAGATAGAAAACTTGTACCAAACCCGCATCAGAAGATTACGTAGTGACAATGGTACTGAGTTCAAGAATTTCAAAATGGAAGAATATTGTGATGAAAGAGGTATATTGCATGAATTTAGTGCGCCATACACTCCGCAGCAGAATGGAGTAGCTGAAAGAAAGAACAGGACGCTAATTGAAACGGCCAGGATGATGCTTGCTGATTCCAAACTACTTGTTAATTTCTGGGCAGAAGCAGTATCAGCCGCATGCTATACGCTCAACCGGGTTCTTACAGTGAAGAAATTCAACAAGACATGTTTCGAGCTGATCAATAACCGCAAACCGAATCTGAAGTATTTAGAACCGTTTGGGTCTCCCTGCACTATTCTAGAGCCTTTTGGTAAATTTGGTGCAAAGAGCATTGAAGGAATTTTCGTGAGTTATGCGAGTCCATTGAAGCGAGTCTTTGTTCCAAGCTTAAAGCGGATTATTGAAGCTCACAATGTTGAATGCCAAGGTTATACTATGCCACCTTAAAATCCCGGCGATTCATGGTGTTTTCACTATGACACTTTGTGGAATTCGTTTGACATGGAAGAGGAAGAAGAAGAAGATTTCTTTGATGAGTTGGATATTCTAAGAGAGTATGAGTCATCGCAGGAAAGGTTCCCAGCTGAATATTCCAGACGTCAAAATAGAGCTTCAAATGACGATGAAGCAGGTCCTAGCAATGCTGGAGAACATGATGATATCCAACAAAATGAAGTTGCTCATGATAATCAGACGGCAGTCAATGATAATCAAGAATCTGAGAACAGACCAGTATTTGATCGTGGTGATTCAGATTCTGAGGGGGAGCAAATTCAGAGTTCAAGTCAATCTATTCCAGTCAGTGAACAAGGTGCAAATCAGAATGTTACAAATTTGGAAGGCGAGGTAGATGTTCCAGGCGAGGTGATGCCGAGAACTCTTTCGTACCATCCAGAAGAACTGATTATTGGAGAAATATAATCAGGCGTTCGCACTAGACATCAAATTGACCAAGGCCTTACATGTTTTTATTCTACAGTAGCTCCGTTACAAACTGAGTTTTCACTTAGTTGTTTTATTTCGCAGATTGAACCGCGAACATATAAGGAGGCGCTAACAGAAGATTCTTGGGTCAACGCGATGCAAGAGGAGCTGAGTCAGTTTGAGAAGTTAGGTGTGTGGAAATTGGTAGATCTGCCTGATGGTCAAAGGAAGATAAACACCAAGTGGGTGTTCAAGTGCAAGAGAGACGATCGAGGGGTTATTATTCGTAACAAAGCTCGACTCGTAGTCCAGGGTTTCAGTCAGCAGGAGGGGATAGATTTCACTGAAGTTTATGCTCCGGTTGCTAGACTTGAAGCGATCAGAATCTTCCTAGCATTTGCATCTTGGAAAAATTTTAAAGTTTATCAGCTAGATGTTAAATCGGCGTTTCTCTATGGGAAGGTAAAAGAGGAGGTATATGTCGGACAGCCACCGGGCTTCACCGATCCAATCCACAAAGACAAGGTTTATTTGCTGGATGAAGCGTTGTATGGTTTACACCAGGCCCCGAGAGCTTGGTACGAGACATTGTCTCAACACCTGCTTGCCAACAGCTTCATCCGAGGAAAAGTGGATGCCACTCTCTTCACCAAAGAGGTCGACGGACATCTTCTGATAGTTCAGATATACGTGGATGACATCATATTTGGGTCTACAAATGAGAATCTGTGCAAAGATTTCGAAAGAGTTATGAAGCAAAAATTTGAAATGTCATCGATGGGTGAGATGAAATTCTTCTTGGGACTTCAAGTTGATCAACTGCCTAAGGGAATTTTCATACATCAAACGAAGTATATTCATGATATCTTAGAGAAATTTGGGATGTCAGGTTCTACTCCAGCTTCCACCCCGTTAGCGACGAACCATGGGATAAACCCTGATCTCACCGGAGAGAAGGTAGATGAAACGTTGTATCGTTCCATGATCGGATCGCTGATGTACTTGACAGCTTCAAGACCCGATATTATGTATCCAACCTACCTCGCAGCAAGATTTCAATCTAACCCAAGAGCTTCGCATATGGTGATTGTGAAACGAATATTACGCTACCTGAAAAGAACTCCATCATTGGGGTTGTGGTATCCAAAAGAAGGCGATTTCATGCTCGAAGGGTATTCCGATTCCGATTTCGGATGCTGCAAAGTTAACGCTAAATCAATAACAGCGGGGTGCCAATTTTTCGGATCACGATTGGTCACCTGGCAATGCAAGAAGCAGACCTCTGTAGCTTTGTCCACATGTGAAGCTGAGTATGTATCTGCTAGCAGTTGCTGCTCTCAAATCTTGTGGATCCAGCAACAGATGCGCGACTACGGTTTGCAATTTCTTAACACCCCTATCTTTGTTGATAATGAGGCAGCGATAAACATTACTAAAAATCCTGTTCATCACGCTAAAACGAAACACATTGAAATTCGTCATCACTTCATTCGCGACTGTTTCGAGAAGAAGTTGATACGAATTGAGAAAATCCACACTGACGAACAAAAAGCTGATTTACATACCAAAGCATTTGATAAAACTCGTTTTCAATATTTGCTAAAATTGAATGGTATGAAGCTTTTTTCGGTGTTGGAGGAGATTCTTGGCGTAGATGAAGGAGACATTGTAGATGATGTTGAGAAGCAATCTGCAATGGTTTGTCGATTTTTTACTTGTTTTGGTATTTAGGGGGAGTATAGGGTAATATTTTCAGAAAATACAAAAACAGTAAAAATTCAAAAAATCCAAAAACATGATATATTTTCAAAATACAAAAACAATAGAAAACCAGAAAGAGCTTGTGTAAAAAGGGAAAATGATAGTACATTGGCTTGACAGTTACAGTACGCTAAAGATATGTAAAGTTTAAAAATCTTAAACAGTCTCGCTGATGATGTGCCGATAGGTTTTTACACATTTAGTAGGTTTGTTCGGGATATAAACCTAAAATTCAAACTTGCTTATTTCGTGGGGAACACTACTTGGATATATAGGTAACCCCTGAAATCTCGTTTGAAGGATCCCTCTTTCTGAGATACTCGGTCTTTATACTCAGTGATATCTGGGGTATTATCCCGGGACTTCTGATTTTGCGGAAGCAATGGCCTAGTCCCCATATAATACTTTCTGCATGCTTGAAATATAGCAACCGCCCTCAGCATAAAAATGATGAAACATTGAAAAATGCTAATCATGTGCTGTTGTAAAAAAGATCCTCTAAAGGGGACACACCAAAAGTCAAAGCCGTCATCTCTCTGCTGAACGGAAGTTCTGACCTGAGCTCTCACGGTCCTCGCAATTAACCCCTTACAGATATCATCTGTGGTATACTCACCTGTAAGACTGAATATTGGGTTCTGGATACGAGAGTATATTCAAGAGGTGGGACACATGAATGAGTTTAAGTTCTTAAAACATCTAATTCGTATCCTGGACAGATTGAAGTTTGTGTGAGAATTTAAGTGGATCAGTATATCAACAATCTAAGTGAATTGTTTAATTCTGAATATGTAATCAAAGCTTAACGGTACTTGTGACTTGTCATATAGCTGATATGATTCCCTAACACGCTCACCAAAAATATGTTTGTAAATAGTTTACTTTACTGCATTTCATTTCTGTATTTCATTTCTAGTTTAGAAACTTTATTAAAAATCCAAAAAGATTTTACATTTCTGCTTTATTTTCCGACAAACCAAAGTGGAAAGCTGATCTTCAGATTCGCAAATTGAAGCAGATGCAGGAAGTTTTTGAGCTGGAAGATGAGTTGTGAGCTAATCTTGTTAAACCTGGAAATTGAAAAGTCAAAACAAGTTCATTAATTTGAAACTTGTAAATTTCAGAAATTGTTTGAAGTAGTTTGTACAAAATGTCAGTGTGATTTGTCTCAGATCAACCAAGGTCATTAAGTTGGACTTGGTAGATAAATTGAGTAATCAGGGTCATTAATTTGGACCTGAATACTTAGGTGGATTTCTAAAACTGATGAATAATAAAAGATGTTTAAATGAGAATAGATTATAATGTTATATGTTTGAGAAACAGGAAACAGGAGTCAAGATCCCCATGGTAATGAAAATGTCAAAGTTTGAACCAGAATTCAAGTCCCAGCTTATCGAAAGGGGGAGTCAAAATTCTGGATCAACATTCAAAGGGGAGTTTGAAGATAAAAGAATTGAAGGATGCTTTACAATGTCAAGACAATTTAAGGCAGAGAACGATAGATCAAGACTGAAGACTGGATGCTAAAGACTTCGTCAACATCCAAGGGGGAGTCTGTTGGTGCACTGATGTCTGTTAACTTCGTCTTTATTGAGTCTTGTATTGTATTAGATAAATTAGGGCACGGAAAGAGAGAAAACAGTATTTTAGAGTAATTTCGCTTGAAATGGACATTATGTCATTTCAAACGAAATTAGTGAGTTCAAGCGAGATTACTAATTCCACACGGAATTAGGTAATTCCGCATGAACTGGTAATTTCGTTTGTAACTGTTTCAAGCGGAATTAGTTGCCTATAAATACTGAACTTGTGGTTTCATTTGGAACGGAATTAGAACAGTGTTTTCAGAGCCGAGGTGCTGCCGGATTGTTATCTGAATTGTAAAAGCTCAGGAAATCAATAAGAGAAGATAATTAGAAATTATCAAGCTGTGTTACATCAATTTCATTGATTCCGCCTCTGATTTTGATGTTGAACTCTTCATATTGACTCGTTAGGGTCACACAACGATCCAACACTCTGGCTTGGGTGCAATCTTATCATCTGAGACTACAGCCATGGGGTCATCGGTATCGGACAATCCACTCTCGGATGATGACATAGTGTCTGTAACAAAACAATCACAACATATGCACATATATCAACTATTAAGCTTGTAATTAATGACAATGCAATCATGTAATCATGTATCCTTCCTAGTCTCCCAGACTAAACCACCCAGTCTCCCAGACTGAACCACCCAGTCTCCCAGACTAAACCACCTAGTCTCCCAGACTAAACCACCCAGTCTCCCAGACTGAACCACCTAGTCTCCCAGACTAAACCACCTAGTCTCTCAGACTAAACCACCCAGTTTCTCAGACTGAACCACCCAGTCTCTCAGACTGAACCACCCAGTCTCTTAGACTGAACTACCCAGTCTCTCAGACTGAACCATAAACATAAACCTTGAAATGTGTTTCGTGTCTTTTTGTTTGTAAAAATGTTTGTTTCCCTGGATCCGGGGGTTTCGTGTATGCAATGAAAACATGTTGTAAAAACATTTTTGTGAGAGCCCTAATGATTGTAGTCTAGACTCGAGAGAGAATTCTAGTTCGCTACAATCGAAGCTCTGATACCAAGCTATCACACCCTGACTTTTGCGGAAGCGTGATTATGGTGTGACTTTCTTAATATCATTGCATTCAATCATAACAACAACTATGTGATAAAAACCATAGATGGTCATCCGTTAAATTAAGTTTAGAAACAAAACAACAACATTGTCTCAAAACGTAGAAATTCAAATTCAAGTACAAACCATGCAACTTATTTAAGAGTTCGCAAAGACTCGACAGATGACATTAAATAAAACCCGGATTTGGAAAACGCGTCTCTTCCAGGAATAAGACACCCTGACCAAACCCGAAGACCATGGATGACATCTTTTACTCTTAAACCACACTTGGAACTTCCGAACGCCCGCCAGATCCACAACTAATTCCCTGAAATACATGGAGTTTGAAAACATCAACAAAAGTTGAGCTAGTTCGTGTGTTTGTTTGTGTGTATGAATAAACCTTTGAAATCATTGTAAGTATGTATGAAAGTTTGTAAATCCCGGTATGAAAGCAACAAGGAAAAACAGATCATTAATGGCTTGCAAGGCCATTAATATGTGTGATGTGATGTAGGAAGGCTCAAACCTAGCAGACTTTGCACCGGGCTTCCGGCTGTAAGACATAGTCAACCCATGGGCCAAACCCTAGTCCAACATGGGCGGGGCCCACTACACCCAAATAGATCTATCACTCATGTCCCTCGGTCCTACAACGAGGATTAATGGTCTTAAGCGTCATACCCTCCACTCACATGATCTAGCAGTACCCTTCCTTAGCTAACCATACCAAATAATAACGTTTGTAAACAGTTGTAACATGTACTTCACCCCCGAAGTTATAAAACGAAAAAAAATAGTTAAAGGAAAAAGGGGGTCACGAACTCACAGTCTTGCGTCTTCAGTCACCGTAAATCAAGCTCCTTCGGGTAAACACGACTACCTATAACGTACTATGATCTATTAGACGAGCGGGTCGTGCCGTGTCTTTGTATTATATTCTTTGAGTTGCGATTCTTTTGTGTCTTTGATATTATTCCAAGTTATATAATTATTTGTTTAAATAATTAATATTTTAACTTAAATTATATTTATAAATTTTGGAACAATTGTTAAGACAATTATTTTAACTTAATACTCCCCAAGTATTTATACTTGTATATCCTTCCTAAGGATGGGTGTATTTGTATTTGTATTCTTATACTTGTATATTTTTGCCATGTATTAGGGTCGTATTCCGGTGTGCATTTATACGCACGAGAATACGTATCTTCTTGTAATTGTTAAGTATTCTTATACTTAATTTCGTATTAATTTTTCCGGAATATTATCTTTAATAAAGGTCCACCATATATATTTCCAAAATATATATTGTAGTAAATATTATTTAGAAAATTTATTTATAATTTTTCTTTTGGCAAAAATATTTGTATGTTCTCATAAGTTTCAAAAATAATATATTTTCATGCCTAACTTTGAAATATATATATATATATATATATATATAAACTCATTTTTCTCCAAAAATGATATATTTCATATTTATTCGAGAGAATATATTTTTCGCCTCAAAATATTGTATTTCGCATTTGTTTAAGAAAATATATATTTCTTAAAAATAATATATCTTCTAAAAATTTCAAGAAAAATATATATTCATACTTGCCAAAAATAATATATTTTTCCTTTGTCAAAATTATGACCTATTCTTGTAGTAATTGTGAAAATCATATTTTCATTTCCTTGGTGTCCAAAATATACTTGTGAATTAAATTCCGGAATATTTTATAAGTCTTATTCCTTAGTTCGGTTTCCACCATTATTTTGTGTAGAATGTGTATATTTATTCCTCGGAATTTTGGTAATATTTTGGATTGAAATTCTTGGTATTTTAATGTGTTATATTATTTCATGTCCTAAAATAATATAACTAATACACAAAATATACAAATAATCACACACATGGTGTCTTCTAAATATATATATCCTAAATACATATTTAGTCACTTTTAATTATAAAAACCAACCTCCAATGTTTATATTTTTGTAACAAACAATTATGGCAAAGTTTATGTAACAATTCATGGTTGAAAACACACTTGTAAATATTTGTTTAGAAATATTTTTCTAAGTGTTTGGATTTTTAGAAAATTTTGCCATAGTTTCCCTTAAAAATGGAGGTTTCCATGCTTTCAAGCATATCATTTTCTTTTGTAAAAATCATCACAATCAATCTACAATCAACAATAAACAACCTTTACTTACCAATTTGCCAAAAGCGAGTAATAATCAACCACTTCATGAACTTGAATATTTGTAAAAATTTGTAGGAACTTACTAGTGTTATTAGTAAGCCTTGTTATCCTTTAAAGTGTGATTAGTTCTTTAAAAACTTCATTTTTAAAGAATATAGATGTTTACAACTTCAAATCAGGTTTTCTAAAAACATTTCTTTATGCATTCTTCTTGTTACACAAGTGTTTCTACACTTGTTTAACCACTAAAAATAAGATTTGTTTATGTAAGAACCAAGATTAAATGAAACTTATATTTTTAACTTGGTTTCTTTAGAAATCACCCATGAAATCTTTAGATCTACATGGTTAATAACTTACTTTGATCATTATTCTCCAAGAAAACATTATGTTCTTTCAAGTTCATGATCCTTGTGTGGATGATCTATCATCCTACAATATTTCTACTTTCTCATCTTGTTATATTATGTTTTTAATCATGATCTAGCAAGATCACATGATGATCTATATCATATACATGAACAAGTAACAATCAACAAGCAAAACAACATAATAACCACTTAGTTTCTTCATAAATCATGCTTATGTTCAAGTTTACATATTGTGATCTTTAGTGTTCTTCAAGATTATGGTTATGTTTCTCCTTTTAACCACTTAAAATAGAAGTAAACTAGCAAGATCAAGACTCTTACCACTAGAACAAGGCTAGGGATGATCAAGAGAAGTTATGAGATGGATAAAAGCAAATGAGAGAGGTCCTTCCACTTCCACAAGCTCCTAGCTTCTTTATATGATCTCTAACACCTTTGTGTAAGCTTGAAACTAGATGAAGATGAGTGGATGATGGTGGTGGTGTGGTGGTGTGGTGTGGTGGTGGTCTTCGGCCGAGAGCACAAGAGTGGGAGGAGAGAAAGACTTGTGTGTTTTTCTAGTGTGTGTGAAATGAGCTTAAGTGCTTAAGGGTTATACTTATAACCATTTCAAGTGATCATCCAATGTATAATGTGTTCTAAATAGAGAAACAAGATCCAATAAAATATTAAAACAAATCTAGTAAATGGGCCCTTGTTGGCCGTCCATAGGTGGGGGGGGGGGTTCTAGATTAGGCTTAAACTAGATTAGTTACTTACTAGTTGAAATCCAAGCATTAGTTACGTGTTTTAGTTATTAGATATTTGTATGGGGTGTTATGATGTTCGGGGGCCATAACTAGCTTGGTAATGTTAAAACAGTGCTTCTAGTGAAATTTTGGTGTTCCGGGTAGTGTCCGGTTGTTCGGTTGGTTACTGGTTTGTTAAAGTGCTAAACTATGCAGTTTAGTGTGCTTTATGTACCCTTTTGTGACACTTTTGATTCCCGACACTTAGGAAAGCATTCAGGACCATTTAACCATGTTTCTGCATAATATTAGGTTGTTAAAATGCTGATTTTTGTTGAATTTTACTGAATTCAGCACTTTGGGTGCGTTTTAGGCACTTTCCGACACTTAAACTATCACTAGAAAGGCAGTTTTGTGATCCTTACTTTCCTACACACTATACTAGTGCAGTACTTGGTTTCTGGCTCGTTCTGTGTCTCAATGTACTGTCTGTCTATGTGCTGAGTTTTGTCAGCATTTTCCTGATTTATCGGATAACCGTGCTAACTGTACTTAATGCATCATTTGAGGCAATAAAGCTTTCATGCAATATTGGTATGACATTAAACAATGTATGATGCACATGTACGTATATGGCAGTAATCAGAAAGCAGTTAATTGTAATTCATCACAGTCGTTAAACACTAATTATGGTTTAATAGTTGCATGGACGCCTGAATTTTTTACAGTTGTCACACTTTAGGTGTTAATTGGAGAAGAAGTATGGAAAATTTTTGAAATAAGTGGCAAAGGTGCAGCATAAGGTTGCCAGCTATAACTGCAAGTTCGCAGTGTTCCTAGCACACCGCTAGCAATTCCTAGCTCCTAGCGGTCCACTAGGAGCGTACTTAGCCCAAAAATTTTAGATTTTTCATTTTTGATCCCTCAACTTCCAATCTTGATCCAAAAGTAACATTTTAACATCTTAACTTTAACTAAGATATTAAGTATTTAAACTATAAACAAGCTTTTTGGGAGGTTACACCCTATAACAACGTTATTTGTCTACCAATTTACCTTTTTTAGTTGTAGCTCATAAATTGGGTTTTTTTCTATGATAACATAACAATTTTCAACAATGTTCTCTACCATTCTCACTTTAATTACATGATTTATAGAGACAATATTTATGAAGAATGCATGGTGTTGTTTCATACATTTAAATGATTTACAAAATGAGTCAAACACAAGATACTTCGGCTCTTTGAGCATAGGCATCAATAACATAAATGATGAGTCAAACACAAAAAGATACTTGGTGTAACTCTACACATACCTGATGCTTGAAAATAAAGACTAAAGATACATTTGTAACATCATCATACAACACGATAGCCAGTAGTAGGGCTGACTCAACGTTTTTATAGGCCCAAAGCAAATTATAATGTTGGGGCCTTTTGAAAAAAGACCTTATTTTCGGTTTCAGTTTGAATTTATTAGAATGGTTATTTCTAAATCAATTAATAAATCAAGTATTATCTTATCAATGTATTACCAAAATAAATCAACAAATTATCTTTACCATTAAATTAAGCAATAAAGAACAAGTTCAATCAAAATATCAAAGTAAGATTTATATAAATTCAACAATCAAGAATAGCAATTGAAGAATCAAGACTTAGAGTTACTAATATGTTGACTCGATTGAAACCAAAATGGAAAAGCACAATTAAAGCAACATTCTCAAGATTCCAATGATATTGTTTAATCAATTGAAGCCTTGAAGCAACAGGTTCAATAAACGATAATAACTAAAGAGTGATTGAAGCAATCGAATGAAGCACATCCTGCGTTTTTAATCGATTGAAGCATATTATTGAAGCAATTGAAGGAACGAATCAAATTAATGTTTAATCAATTGAAGCCTTGAAGCAACATGTTCAATAAACGATAATAACTAAAGAGTGATTGAAGCAATCGAATGAAGCACATCCTATGTTTTTAATCGATTAAAGAATATTATTGAAGCAATTGAAGGAACGAATCAAATTAATAGAATTGTAGAACTCTAGCAATCGATTCAAGCAATATTAAAGACGATATTGAGCCCTTTAATCTCTAGAATCCCCATAACCACACAGTTTTCTGAATGTGTCAATTAAGTTCCCAAAATATCGCACTCATCTAAACCCCTTGGAATTATCGATAGATTAGTATATCAAATATAATTTTTTTTAAATGGAGGCCCTGTTTTTTTAGAGGCCCCAAGCCCTAGCTTGGATTCATTGGAGTCGAGCCCGAGCTCTATTTCTAAACCTCATGGATGGCTTGTGAGTAGGTTTTAAAGCTCGGGCTTGGTTCATGCTTAATTCGTTTATTATGTATTAATTAAAATATGGACATTTATAATATACTTATATATATATATATATGTATAGTTTTAGGATCCTGTAAAAAGGACATTTTTTCGTGAGAAGTGTAAGAAGGCACAAGAATTGACATGTAGGCATCATCTTTTTTACTTAGGGATAATGTTTTGGGTTTTTAGCAAGAAAAACACCAAACATAGCAATTTAAAACACAATGCAATGAATTATACGCTTAAAACTTAAAACACCATGCCAAGAACGTTAAGTAGTGTGTATCCATGGACTAGATTGCGCGGTGGCGTTTTCGTAAATAACATCAATTTTATTATGTGGGACGCGCTTCATTAAGGGTAAAAGGGTCTTTTACCGCTCAAATTCAAAACGCCAACAAAAATGATAACACGCCATTCAAAAAAATAAAACGCCATTAAATACAAAACGCCAAAAATTAGTGATAAAACGCGTTGGAGATTACAGGAAGAGGAAACATCACAGTAACTGAAATTCAGTTATTAACAGTTATTAGAAGAAATTCCCTCCTAAATTACGTGCCAAAACATCATTATATAAACGACGTAAAACATCGCTTCCATAATCACTTCAATCTATCATTTCTTCAAAAACATATTTAACCAAAACGCCAAAAATGGCAACCATTGTTTGGTGGAGATACACTCTGGCAATCAAGCGATTCGTCCTGCGTTTTGACAACAGAAGGAGGGTGTATGTTAGGACGATCAAGGCAATTTTGAAGATGGAAGAAGAGGTACAGAGGGGTATCCTATCTCTTGGCATCACTCTGGATAACGAATGCCATGAAACACATATGCTTATGAAAGCATTAACAAGGAAATTTGGACCAATCAAAGCAGATGTAAAGTCGGACCCTATCATGATATCATGGCGTTTTGATGATGAAACAGACATGGTGACCGTTATATACGACAGCGGAGAGCAGGAAGACTACTGGCTTGAAAACATCATGACAAAGCAGGGGCTTGGGTTCATGGAAGAATTGCATAACGCCACTTGTTTGAACATAGAAATGGACTAAAAAATGGCGTTAATGCAAAACATGTTCAAATGGAGGCTTCAGAATCTTCAGGAACAAGAAGCCGATGAAAGTGAATGTGATGACATGGATGAAGGTCTAGATGAAGACTCCGAGGAAGAAGATGACGCAAGTGATGGATACTTCTTGGATAAAGTACCTTCTGACTAAGAGTTTTAATTTTTTTTTCTTCTGTGTAATCTTCTTTTTTTTAAGATAATTAAATGATATATTTATCTATTTATTTGCAAAATGCCAAAAAAAAAAATACTACAAAAATTTATTGCTTACAAAACACCAAAAAGAACAAAAAATATTTTTCCTACTTAATATTTTCTCCGTTATTGTATTTTGTCATCTTGGTCTGCATAACCCATTTAAAAAAACGCCAAACTTGGAAGATGGGACGTCTATCACCCTAGAAACGGATAAAGCTGAACAAAATAGTAAATACACACAGTAACTGAAAAGACGGTTACTTTATTACTATCATTTATTATAATAAAAAATCTCACCTAAACTACGCGCCAAAAAACTCCTATAAGAGAGGGGTCTATACACAATGAATTGATCACACCTAGAAAAACAAACGTCATGTTCTCTAGAAACCACTCACTTTAAAACGCCAAAAAAGTTAGTTAAAATAACCACAGATGGCAAATCTTTCACTGAATGGATTCTTCTCTAAGGGGGTTATCTCTATAATCTTTTGCTGAATAAGATGGACAAATATTCAAGAAAAAGAGACTGATGACAGTGATATGTCATCATGTGAGCTTTGTTCTTGATGAATATATGCATGGCATGAAGGGATCAACATAAGTGTAAAATGTTATTCTGGACTCCATTATTATAAATAGCATTCAAGCAAGAGTTGATCTTTAATGACATGCCACTAAACAAGAATATCACACCAAAAAACAGGATGCCACTAACAAGCTTCGTCTAAAAAAGACGGGGTTTGTGTGAGAAAGTTGGCATCTAGCTAAGGTATTCAAAGGTTCAAAACGCCAAAAATAAATTCAAGAAGAAGAGGCTGATGACACTGAAGATTCGGATGAGAAATTATATTACCGTTTTTAATTTTTTTTCTTTTTCATTTTATATTGTTTTGTTATCAAATTATATTTTGTTTGTTATCCAATTCTCTACAAATAAAATACATTATTATATAAAACGCCAAAAACTACAAACACCAAAACGCTAGTAGTATGAAAACTGTGAGAACAGGTGCGGGCAAAGCACCTTGTCAATGTATTAAACGCCAAAAAAAATTGACTAGACGCCATAAAAAACATTTGGTCTTATTGTAATCTTATGAAAATATTAATGACTCGTAGTGAATTATTATACAACGCCACAAAACGCCAAAAAAATGGACCAGAAAACGCTATAACGCCAAAAAAATTATCTATGTGACACAAAAACAATTAATTCTTCGACAAATATTAATGAATACAATTAACACCAAAATAATCTTAGACGCCAAAAATGAAGCAGCATAAATTGGGAAAATAAAAGAAGATTGAAAAGACAAAAAAAACCCCTCACGCCCTGATCATATCCCGCGCCACGTGTTGGGACAGGATGCGTTCTCACCGTTCTCACACTTTTGGGCATTTTCTACTGATCCCGTACCTATATATATATATATATATATATATACATATATATATATATATATCGGGTTAGGATCATGAGTGAACAACCCTCTTGCTTGTGAACTTAGTGAACTAATCCTAGCCCTTCATTTGTTTTTTAGTTGTAAAGGACAGGATTGTAATTTAACATTTAAATTAATATTAACTCATTTTTCTTTATTAATTCATAATCAGTTACATCTCCTATTTTGTTGTGAATTTGAAATATCTTTTATTTTTTTCATAGATTCAAATCGTAATCCATACAACTAACAAATTTTTCTTCCCCAGATCCCAGATCATCGTTCCTCAACCATATCTCATAGCTTACTTCTTTCTTTTTCCCTGGAACGTAGTATAGTTCAGGTTCACATACATCTATGGATGACTCAAAATAACAACAAATATATCGATTCGGTTTGGAACACCAATTACCGGCACACCAATTTTCCCCAATTTCACACGCAAATCCCCTGTTCAGAAACTCCATATTTTCCCTCTCCATCTTTCTGGTAAGCTTCTGAATCGATATATTTGTACGATTTTGTTTTTATATTAATTTATTTTCTGTAATTAATCCCTTTATATGTCTCAATCTGAAACATCCATGATATTTTCGTTTTTCTTGGTCGTTTTTGGATTATGGGTATGTGTTTGGATGCAATTCGTGTTGAATCTGTTAATTTATTGATAACCCATAGCGATCAGAAGTTTTGAGTGGATTTTTAGATGATAATTTGTTGAAATGATGTTAATTTACTTGCATTTGTAGTTTCTTGTGTGTACTCTGGTGATTTAATTATTGTTGAAGTTGGGATTTGGTATTTTTTTTTAATGTGTGTGTTTATTAACTTCCTGTTAGAAGATAGCTGGTGTTAAGTTAGAAGTCGGTAGATCCTTTTAGTCAAGAGTCAAATGTGGTTTATGTGTAGGACATATATGTGTATAACAACTATAGGAGCATATGGATTACCACAGTTTGAGTTATAAATTTTGTTTGATGTCATATGTTAATTTGGTATAAGGGAGTTTCAAACCGACTAAAATTGTTTATGACTTTTACATTGTTTCATTCGTTGGGGATTTTCTGGAAAAATGCTTGCATGATTTATCATATGATTTAAAATGAATAATGCTTGCATGATTTATCATTCATATCGTGTTGGTGTAACATACAAGTATACATATGTAAATTCTAATGTGAAAATGGTTTTTAAATATTTTCAGATACATATTGGAAGGAAAAGAGCTAGAATTCTACATGAAGAAGCTGCAGAAGAAGAAAGGAAAGGGTGCTACTGCTTAAGAGCATCTTTCTTTATTATAGATTTGTATTTCTTATTTATTTTTTAGGAATGGCATCATGACTAAGAGATTTGACTTTTTCTAATTTTGACTATATTTTCGCATTCAGTGTAATGACCTTCAAATGACCCATGTTTGATCCAATTAAAAGTGTTTCAAGTTTTTTAGATAGGACCTAATTCGGTTTAAAGTTCAAACCAAACAACATCCTTTTTGTTGGAAAAATACGAAACATGTGTACCTAATATGAAAAATCCGTTCAGTAGTGTATTACGCTAAAGAATATGGGCCGAAAATACACATCTTTAACAGTTATAATTAATATAACTTAATGTACAATTGAGAAGCCATTATTAACAGTTATACAACAATTACATAACCACAACTGAATTTTGTATTCTTTCAAATTTGTACATTTGTACAAACACAATTAACTCTTTACATACACTATTCAAGTACAACAAAAAACTGAAACTATATCTGTGTACATATATATATATATATATATATATATACATCTGTGTCACTTGCAGTCACATCAACATCAAGATTGATAATACTTTTCCTCTTTTGAGTCTTGTATTCTTCTACATCCACAATTGGTTTCTCCTGGTGAAGAAGCATAGCCTGACCTTCTTCCACTATAGATGCATCCACTTCAGCAACATACAAGATCTTCTTTATGGCATCTACTACCTACACAAGAGAAATAATACCAATTACATACATCAAGTCACATAAACAAAAAATCACATTACAAATAACTTGAAATATATCAAGGAGAAAACCGTACGGGGGCAAGTTTGAGATTCATAACAATCGAAGTTAATTCTTTAATCAAAGACACCTGTGTATCGACTCCTTAAACACATGTGTACATAGTGTAAAACCTAGGTTTGCAGACAAATAAAAAAAATACCCTGTACATATGTGTACGACCAATGTATTAACAAATCTTCATAACAATATACACATGTGTATATCGCCGTGTACACATGTGTACACCGCATAAAAACAGAGTAAAATCCAATATCTTGTAAAACCAACCCTCTCCTTCAAAAAAAAAAAAAAAACAAACAGAGCAACATCGCATTCTGACGAATCACAACCCTAAATCTTATAAAAACATAGTGTACAACCCCGGTTTCCAAAAATTAAACTCCAAACAACTTAAATCTGAACCCTAATTCTCCAGTAGATCAGGAAAACAAAAAATTACTAATTTCCAGTTCAATCCCTATTCTGACGAATTGAACAACGACGGTGTCTAATCAAACAAAAACGAGGGATTACATTGGTGTACCTTGGTTACTCGTCGTTCTGACGAAGATGATGACGGTAAAGAGTGTTCTTCGTCATCGCCCATTAATCTTCTGTCTTCTGTCTTCTGTTGTTGTCTTCTTTTCACCGTCAGGACTATCACACACATTCGCTCCATCGGTACCCGACCCTTTCTTATGTATTTTAACATCCGCCATCTCAATATCTGTTTCAATAAAAAACCTTAAAACAAAATAACATAGGGGCATACAAACAAGGTGCTATATTATATACACAAACGTGTCTAACATACTAAACCCTTGTATCTTAAAATCATTATTTCCTTTATGTGTAGAGTAAATACTGTTTCTTATCTAAATCTACCATACACTACACTGATGTACATATTTGTCAACTTTTACAATAATCATGTACGTACGTGTAACAACATTGTTCGCCATTAAAGTTGTAACTGATGTACACACCAAGCATATTTACACACATTCACACTACAAATATACATACCCGTAATCACAAAATAGCTTTTCCACAACAACTAGCAACTATAGTACAACCCATACAAATGAACAGAAACTTGAAAGACACATTTACATAGAAATTAAATTGGTGTACACATTAACAACACGAACATACACATGTGTACTTTCTGTACCCACACACAATTCAGGCACACATTTACTTTGGTTTTTTTACTCATGTGTAAATCAAGATGACTATAACTACTGTACAGACAATACACAAGTGTACAAGTATAACATTACACCAAATTATGTAGAAAACAAGTAACCTACAACCCATGGCTATACTTGGGATTTCCGGCAACACATAGAACCGTCGGACATCTTTAACACAAACCAAAGTCCGATAAAACAAGGTGCTCATGTTATCGAATGAAACTCAGCAAAAACACATAATCATACCATCATACTTTGATTAAACATCTAACAGACCTACAGATTGATTCCATACGCTCCGATTGAACAAACCCTAACTTTTTCATCCTCTAAAAATAACAAAATTAACACTGATATACATCAATAATCAATGTAGTGAACATATACTTACCGTCGTTAAGCTTCATTTCTCCACCGTCGCCGGAATGTTTCTCCGTCGCCATTGGTTGAATTGCAGGTTAGGGATGTGTATACGAGTGAGATGATTCAGGTTACTATCTTTAAAGGGAGTTTGTTTTGAAAACAATAGATAGCAATTATTATGGAGAAAAAGATTTCAAACAATCCAATCACACAAATACGTTTCCTCCTGTTTCCCATAAATAAAAAGGTGTAATTTGACAATACTATCCCTACTGATTAATTATACCTATTATATTTTAATAAATAATTACTAAATTGGAATTAACATTAAATCTCAATATCTAACAAATCAACGGACAGGATCTGTTCACTTTGTTCACAACTTACCCCTTGTTCACTCTAGAACCCTACCCTATATATATATATATATATATGGGGCCGCTAAAATAAAAACCACCCCCAGTTGCGAGAACCGCGAGAACCACTATCCACCAATCAGATAATGACAAACAAAAGGGTATTATAGTCATTTAATCAAAACCATCAAATCATTTCTCTCTCTTCTTTAAATTCACTTTTTAAAGTCATTTCAATTTCTATCTCTTCAAAACCATCAAATCATTTCGCTTTCCTCTTTAAAGTCTCTTTTTAATCAAAACAATCAAATTATCTCTCTCTTCTTTAAAGTCTCTTTGTAAAAAAAATTATAAAAAAAAAATTGTAAGAGATTTTTGGTAAAAAAGTTTTTGTAAAAAAAGTTTAAAACCGTAAAAAAAGTTTTCGTAAAAAAAACGTAAAAGGTTAAAAAAACGTGTGTGTAAAAAAAGTTTTTGTAAAAAAAAGTTTAAACCCGTAAAAAAGTTTTCGTATAAATTTTGTTCTTTGTTAAAAAGTTTTTGTAAAAAAATTGTAAAAGAGTTTTTTTGTAAAAAAAAGTTTAAAACCGTAAAAAAAGTTTTCGTAAAAAAGTTTAAAACCGTAAAAATTTTCTAAAAACGTGTGTGTAAAAAAACAGCGCGTAAATACGGGGCGAAAAAATACAGGGCGTAAAAAACGGCGCGTAAAAAAAAGCTCGTAAACTGGGCGTAAAAAACGGTTCGTAAAAAAACCGGGTGATAAAACGGCGCGTAAATACGGGGCGTAAAAACGGCGCATTAAAACGGGGCGTAAAAAACAACGCGTAACACCGGGCGTAAAAAAACGGAGCGTAAAAAAAACGTCGCGTAAATACGAATCTTAAAAAACGGTGCCTAAACAAGGGGCGTCAATACGGGGCATAAAAACGACGCGTAAAAAACGGGACGTAAAAAACGATGTGTTAAAACGGGCCGTATAAAACGACCCATTAAAAAAACGACGCATGGAAAAGCCGGGCGTAAAAACGGTGTGCAAAAACGGCGCGTGAAAAAGTCGGGCGTAAAAACGGTGTGCAAAAACCTGCGCGCAAAAATAATTTGTTTTGTTAAAAAATCTAAACTTAAAATGGTTTTTAATAAAAAATGAGTGAATTTCAAAGATTGTCTTTTATCATTATACCCATTTTCAGGCGTTGTCCTTTATGTTTAAAATTGACGAGTTTTGTCCTTTTTGTTTTCATATCATACACGTTTTGTCCTTTAGACCTAACCCAGTTAGTTTTTTCAGTTAAATTTGGTCATGTGCTTTACACATGAGGGCATTTTTGTCAATTCAAATGTTGCAGAAGCTTTGAGCTGTAAATCTGTCGATGAACTTACCTTTGAATTGATAAAATTACCCTCATGTGCAAAGCATATGACCAAATTTAACTAAAAAAACTAACTGGGTTAGGCCTAAAGGACAAAACGTGTATGATATGAAAACATAAAGGACAAAACTCGTCAATTTTAAACATAAAGGACAACGCCTGAAAATTGGTATAAAGATAAAGGACAATACTTGAAATTCACTCTAAAAAAATTCTATTTAAAAAAACAAGTAATATAATAATGTCAAAAAATTAATAAAAAACAATAAAGACAAAAATGATTAAATTACTAAACTAACATTTTGTATTAAAATATTAAAGACATAATAAGACAAAAAGTATATAATATTAGTTTTAATTACTTTTAATCTCATCCATTTTGAAGATCTAATGGTTGAAAAGTGGTTCTCTCAGTTCTTACAACTGGGGGTGGTTTTAATTTTAGTGGTCCCCTATATATATATATATATATATATATATATGTATATATGGGTTTTAGGATACACACATGGAGTTGATCGAGTTATTTAGGGAAATAAATATGTTTTCCATTTATATAAACTTGAATAAGTTTTTTTTTAAATAAATATGTTATTGTTGAGGTTGGTTGCGTTTGAAGGACATAACCATTACAGGTTTTAAATTATTTTTATATTTCATATTATTTCTTGCATCACACGTCATAAATATAAATTTTAATATGAATACATATAACCCCAATATGAACTATACATACGAACTTAAAGAAAATATAACATTACTCATTTTAAATATTTTAAATGATGCATTTACGAAGTAAGAATTTTGTTTTTGAATACAAAATACATAGTATATTTTACTTCAAATTAATATTTTCTTATTTTATTAAGTATTATCAAAGTAGAAGATGGAATGGAATTAGTTCATGCTCTAAGATTATACATATTAAACATATATATATTGTTTATACTTATCTTTAACATCTGTAAAAAAGATAATAACAAATTATAAACATGATAAGGTTTTAAATTTTTGGTTACGTCAAATAGTGATGGGTGTATAAATTTTTGGTTATTATATCTTCTTTTGATAAATATGTCTTTATTTATTAAAGTAGAGATATTATATTAAAGTATGGGTAAGTAGATAACTAATATTAATTATTAAGAATTAAGAATATTCAATAGATATAATTATGAATATAAGATTATTTCTAATATATATTCAATTCATTCATTTAATAGTTTTTATATTAATTTACTTATTATTTATTATATGGTTGAGGTAGCATAATAAATTGCCACATGGCATTTTGGTAAAATACTTTTTATAAGAGAATGCCATTTGACATTAAAGTTACCCTTTTATTAGTATCTATTATATATAATAAACATGATAAATAAGGGCTGATGTGTCATAATATAAGGGCTTGGAAAATGATGTGGCATCACCATAGGCACTCTAGAATTTGGTTTTGGCTCCAAAATTTCGGGTTTTTTTTTCTTTATATGGGCAGACACGGGATCCGAATTTTGACCCGTGTATTTAAATGTTCTAAAACCCTAAATCTGCTTCTCTTCCACTGCCTCTTCATTCTTCTCCTTTACGCTGTGATAATCCTTCCTGTTATTCATTCTTTCCCTTCTTCAACTTCTATAATCCATTAACCTCTGTAATTAATGGAGTAAATTCCCAGGTATCGTAATCCCGTTTACTTCTTTTCCTTTTTTCTTTTTTGTGTTGTGGATATCTAACCTGGTATAACTCAACTAATAAAATACGTTTCTTTTTTATGAACCCTAGATCTCAATTGTCTTCTTCCTTCTGCTTATACAATCTCAATCCACCACTTCACCTATCCATCCTTCAAGCCCTAACATTACAGCACATCAGATCCTCTTTTCATCCTGTTGAAATTGACCGATAATCCTTAGGATCTACAATTCCGTATCTTCAAGGTGAGTTTTAGGGTTTGAATTATGTATTTCATATGATTTAGGGTTCGATTCCATATGATAACATATGAAACATTCGTTTAGGGTTGGATTTTCATATGATTTATGGTTCGATTCGATATAAAATATTCGTTTAGGGTTTGATTTTTATATGATTTACGGTTTGATATCATATGACTCCGTCTTAAACATTCAACTGATTTACCAATTTCTTATGGTTTTACGCGGTTGGGAGTTGTTTTTTTGGGTAATTTTGTTTGACCACATTTATTTATAAAATTATTAATGCTGAGATTAGTTTTTTTTAATTATTGTAGGATTTGTGAGAGGGAGATTTTAAAAATAGCAACTCAGAGTGATTTTGTCATCATCGCCAAAATCGCCGTCTTGGTTGATGTCTGGGAACAAATTTTGATGTAAAGAGCCCCTCTTTTCTACTGGTATTATCTTGGCTTTTTTTTTTTTTTGAACTTTGTATGTGTTTGTTTTGCATATGCAGTTTCAATTTTAGTCAGAAAGAAGGTAATGAAAAGGAGCAAGAAGGGCTGGGAAGACGAACATATTTGAAGAAACCCCCAATTTTCTTTTCGATTTCACTACTGCTGAAATCGAAAATTACTACCGTTGGAATATTTGTTTTCATGATTTAATCATTTTTACAGAATATCTCAATCTCCAAGTCCAGCTGATCGTTCTATGTCACCAACTCGGTACCTTTTTTATCATTATTAAAGCTTTTTAAGGGTCTCAGTCCTTTACATGCTTCTTTTAGGAATTATTTGTGTTGTTTCTTTATTGATTTTTTGTATCTACATTACTTATTTTGCAGAGGTACACGCTCCAGATCGGTTAGCAAATCCTTTTCTAATTCCAGAAGTCATTCAAGGTGTGCAACCATTTCGATCATAAAGCATAATCATTTATATATACTCTTATTAACTTTGTGGAATGTAGATTATTGATCTTTTTAGGTGATTTATGTGCATGATTTGTTTTAAAATTGGATTGATGTTTGTTAATTAGGTATACTTTGTGGAATGTAGAGTATAGAATCATGTTGATGAGAAACTTTGAAATTTGCAATTAGTTGTAGTTTTATATGTTAATCGGATAATTAATGTTGTTCATTGATCTATTCAATTGATTTAGGTTCATGATATGGTTTTAAGATTGAATTGATATTTGATGATTATGTATGCTTTGTGGAATATGGAGTATAGATTATAGAATCATGTTGATGAGAACTTTGAAATTTACAGTTAGTTGTAGTTTTGTATGTTAGTTGAGAGTAATTGATGCTATTTATTAGTCTATTCGATTGATTTATGTGCATTATCTATTTTTAAGATTGTATTGATGTTTGTTGATTAGGTATACTCTATGGAATGCGGAGTATAGAATCATGTTAATGAGGAACTTTGAAATTTCTCCTTCTAATGGTTCGAAAAGGCTAAATCCTGGTGAGGATAACGAACCTTCAGAGGAGAAGGTTGAGAAAAGTGAATGTTCGTGCGATAGTGTCATGATGGAGTGTTGTACAGAAGAATCAGAGAGATTATCGCTTCAAATTTGTTTGAGTGGTTTGGATCCTGAAGCTCTGAATTACATCCAACAATTGGAATCAGAGTTATCTATCGAAGAAGATGAGGCACTATTAGAGGTGTACAAAAAAACTGGTTTTAGAACCGAAACCGGAAAAAAAAAACCGAAACCGGTTTTTTTTTAACCGGTTTTTTTATAACCGGTTTTTTTTTTAACCGGTTTTTTTTAACCGCTGGTTTTTATACCGGTTACTATTCTTGACTTCAAAAACCGGTTATTAACCAAACCGGTTATTAAAAAACCGGTTAAAACCGGTTTTTTTGGGAAAAACCGGTCCCAACCGGTTATACCAGTTATTGTTTTGGACCTCAAAAACCGGTTAGTAACTGGAACCGGTTATAAAAAAAACTGGTTTTTATTTTGGGTGAAAAAACCGAAACCGGTTAATAACCGAAACCGGTTTTTGAAAAAAACCGATTTGTACACCTCTAGGCACTATGCGTATTATCTGCAGTTTTATCTTATTGTTTTTAACTGATTTAATAATTGCACATTCACCTTCAAGATTAATAGCTAGCAACACGTCTCATGTAGTTTTGGTCAAACGTAGGGTCCGTAAGAGGTTAATATGTGAAAACAATTTAGGAATAGGACTGAAGAAGTTATGAAAGATTTACTTGATAAATAGGTTTATATGTCAAACAAATGAGAGATATGTCAGCTTAACTTATGGTTGTAAATAAAGCTTATATGGTTGTACATGGATGTGCGACTTAGGTACATGATGCGCACGCCTCAAGCTTCGGCTTTTGGAATAAAATGTTACGGATCGCATTACGTATTGAAACAGGTGAATGAACTATCATTGTTTAGCCGTTAATATGGGTTACGACTAACGTTTATTTTTAAGTAAATCGTATTGACAAGGGAATCAACCCATCATCCGTGGACCAAATTTGTTTTAGTGGACCATACCTCGCCAAAGGTTTCAAGATTGGAGTTGTTATTGGATTTATTGCACTCACGATGTATTATCTCCCTTTCAAGTTGGTGTTGAGATTGATTCTTTGACCGACCACACTAGCATATTGATTATTAACGAAAACAATACTACTATTCGTAAATGATAGTACATAATAATGATTTGAATAGGCTACTGCTATTCAGATTGATTCTTTGATTACAAATAACATTTTTGTTGTTATTTTTTTGCACACCCGACCATCCAGGTTCTTATTAACTCTAGAACTGATAAAAAGCTTCAAGGACGTGTTAGGATATTTGATCGACATTGCAATTTGATGTTGGAAAACATTAGAGAGAAGTGGACTGAGGTTGAGAGAGATGTGAACTGAGGTTGGTTCTATCATGAAAATAACTAGAGTGGCAGTTCTTTTGTTTCATATTTTTTTATGAAACATTGCTCATTTTTCTATTATTTTGGGATTTTTTTTTTCAGGTGCTCAAGGCAAGAAAAAAGCTCTTGTAGCTAACAAAGATAGATTTATCTGCAAGATTTTTCTTCAAGGTGATTCAATTAGTTTAAACGACTTATTTACTTCCGTAGTTACGCGACTTATTACAATGTTCTTGCTAAGGTATGCATGTTGGGCTATTAAATTACATCCCCAGTCTTATAGGTTGTAAACTGAATATAAGTTTCTGCCCACGTTTTAAAATCCGAGGTAATATTTTGTTTGGGTTTCACTTTATCATTAATGCTTCATACTTAAATAACAATTTCTTAAAATGAGAATGGGCCAAGAGTCGCCCAAAGTGTGTTTTTAATACTTGCAGTCTCTTAAATAACTTTATTCAAAATATTATATTGGTATTGTTCACAATTAGTAGGGTCCTTTCACAGGTACATACATCAAAGAGGCGTTGGGTTCTTTTTTACTTGACTTTACCATAATGCTAAAACATGTTGTAAGACCTCGGTTCTATACAAATTTGTTTCATGCATATATATGTTGGTATGTGAGATTTTGTGAGTAGCAACTAGCAAGTAACCTCTTCTTTTTATCCCCCTTTTTTACTTATATGCTGTAAATTAGTCGTGTTCTAACTATTTGACCTGTTTCGATACAAAGTGGACATTGTTTTGTAAATTGAATTAAGCTCTTAAGTTTTCCTTATTTGGTTTTGCATATGCAGTGGCGAGAACATGGGATGCTCTACAACATGATGGAGATGTGGATGTATTTGATTTTAACTCGTAGTACACGGTATGGTATATTAAGTTTCCCCAACTTTATGTGTTGTATACTAAAAAATGGTGGTAAAAAGATTGGGAATTTTATATACCATATATGGAATTTGAAGATAGTATATAAATCATTTACATGGCTGGTTTATATTCCTTTTGAGATGGTATTCTTTGAGATTTTAACCAAGCTCAATGCTAAAGCAATTCATCGGTTAAAATATATATGATTAATAACTACTAAAATAAAACAACCCGTGGGTACCACGGGGTGACATTAAAATATATATGATTAATAACTACTAAAATACTTTTTATAAGAGAATGCCATTTGACATTAAAGTTACCCTTTTATTAGTATTAGATATATATATATATATATATAGTGTGAGGTTCATTGGTGAACACTAAAAAGGTGGGGAACAGTGAGGAACCGACTCAAACGAACTCTGTTGATGCATTAATGTCTATCGCCTCCGTCAATTCAAACCGTAGCCGAAACTGTAGAAATCTAGGTTTTTATTGTAATATTTAGATAGAATTAGCAAGGTGGTATTTTGGTAATTAATGAGAAATCTCATTAATTCCAAGGCCTATAAATAGGAGCTTTAGTTGTAAAGTGGAAGACTTTTTTTGCTCATTTGTGATCTAGGAGTTTGGAGCCTAGAGAGAGAAAGCCTAGAGAGAGAAAGTCTAGAGAGAGAAAATACTCTCTACGTGATTCTTGTATCGTACATGTCATATATTTCAATAGATTCACGGTTTTTCCTGAAGGAAGAGAACGAGAAGTTTAGGAAGCTGCTGAACAGAAGAAAAGAATTGATGAGAATGAGAAGTTTAGGAAGTTGTTGCTGAAAAAGACTAAGCCAAGAAAAGATACATTCAAGTCCCTGTGAAGACCAAGACTGAAGACTCCGGCTATATCCAAGGGGGAGTTTGTTAGTGCATGATGTCTAAAGCCTACGTCTTAAGTCTAGGGTCTAAATATGTCATTATTGTATAGTTCAGGGGTCAAATTGTAAGTTTAAGTTTATGTTTATGTTTTAGAGGTTTCTTTTGAAGGTGGTTCATGTCAAGTTCAATAGAAAGCTGATGATCAGGTTTCTATTGAGACTGGTTCAATAGAAACCTAAAGCCTATAAATAGGCAGGTGATGTTTCTCATTTGTAAGGTTCTCATTGTTCTGGTACCGAACTGCTGCTGGATTTTTCTGAGATATATGAATGAGAAACAGTGTTTAAAGTGATATTCTTCTGTTTTCTACTCCATTCTCTTTGATTCAAACTATTTGTGTGATTCCGCCACATAAATAGTGGTATTTTGACTCAGATTGACTCATTTGATCGTCAATATCGATCCTACAAACTCTGATTGGACTCATTCCAGCGGCGTTGGAACCGGCTCGTTAAACACTAACTAGGATCTCTTAACCCTAAACCTTAAACCCTAAATCATAACCCCTAAACCCTAAATATATTAGGGTTTAACTTTAGGGTTTAACTTTAGGGTTTAGTTTAGAGTTTAGCTTTAGGTTTAGCTTTTAGGGTTTATCTTTTAGGTTTTATAGTTTAGATTTTACGGTTTAGCTTAGGTTTTAGCCTTATTTTTTAGCTTTAGGGTTTAGAGTTTAGAAGTTAGGATTTAGGGTTAAGAGATCTTATTTCGGGTTCGACGAGCCGGTTCCAACGCCGCTGGAATGAGTCCAATCGGGGTTCGTTTGAATCGGTTCCCCGCTGTTCCCCACTTTTTAGTGTTCCCCAATGAACCTTCCCCTATATATATATATATATATGGTAGAATTAGACTACAAAGGTTTTTTTTTTCCAGGAAGTCTAAGAAGCATTGTGGACCATTAGATTGTAATTTTGATGGATGAGATTTACTAAGGATTTTTTGTAAATTGTGTTTTATTTTTAATTATTTATTTGATAGCATAGGAGTACAAATGTAATTTCAACCTGTCTTAATTTTAGGGACTCACATGCAATGCACATGAAAGTTCATGCCCGTCTTTTTTAAACGCCAATAGCGTTTATATATGTATTTTTTAAAACAAAAATTACATCATAATAACGGGTGTTTTTTTCCTATTTAATATGAGTCCCATATTGCTATATATATATATAGGGTAAGGTTCATGCGAGAACCACCTTTATTGCGAGAACCGCGAGAACCAATGTGAACACAACCTAAAATAGCTAAAAAACCTAAAAAAAACCAAAAAAACCTACCCCCCCAAGCTAAATGTTAAAAACTAAAACCACCAAAAAACCTAACCCCCCCCCCCCCCCAAAAAAAAAAAAACCTAAACCCCCCTCCCCCACCCCCCAAAAACCTAACCCCCCCCCCCCTCAAGATAAAATGCTAAAAACTAAACCTCCAAAAAACCTAAAAAAATAAAAAAAACACACACATTTTTTTTTAAATATTTTTTAAGTTAAAATCGCTACTTTTAGTAGCAAAAAAAAAATTAAAAAAATTTTTTAATTTTTTTTGGCTACTAAAAGTCGCGATTTTTTATAAAAAATATTAAAAAAAAAATTGTGCGTTTTTTAGCTATTTTTAGGTATTTTTGGTTGTGTTCACATTGGTTCTTGCGGTTCTCGCAATAAAGGGTAATTACTAACGAATCTTTGTCTTATATATATATATATATATATATAGGGTCAGGATTTAGAGAGAACGGGGAAAAGTGTGAGAACGGTGAGAACAATTTTGGTGGTGACATGTGGCATTGATGCTAAATTACACAAAGGGGTAATATTTGTCAAAAAAACCTACTCACATGAACTGGGTGTTCAAATAAAACGCCATAAAAACATCCAAGTCAGAAAAACGCCCTGAATGTGACAACTAGCACTTTTCCGTGTCATTCTGTTCAATGTGAACAGTAACTTGTAATATATGGTTGTGTATGTTGAACTTATGATATGAATGATTTCATGATTTACTTTCAAAAGACTCACAAATACATTGCATGGTGCATGCTACTTATCACTATTAAATGCAGCCCGAAACAGTTCAATTAGTGCACAGACAAACCTAGCACAATTATCAGATAAACAAGTAGTACTGATAGGAGTTCAATACTCAGACAGACATCATGTTAGGACACAGATTGAGTCTTAGGACCAAGGTTTACACTAGAATTCTATGTAGGAAAGTATGGGTTATGAAACTGCCTTCCGAGTGACGATTAAGCACTAAAAAGTACCCGAAACACACCCTAAATGCATAATTCTGTAAAATTCAGCAAAATCAGCAATTAAACATCAAAATATTATGCAGAAATAAGGTTTCGATGTTCAGAATAACTTGTAAAGTGTCGGGATGAAAACTGTCATAAAAGGTATCTCATAACTCACTAAACTGCGCAATTTAGCATCTTAACGAACCGGTAACCAAACGAACAACCGAACACTACCCGAAACACCAAAATTGAACTAGAAGCGTTGTTTTAACATCATAAGGCTAGTTGTTAACACTAAACACCATAATACACACCAAAACACCTAAACACATTAAACCTCTAACCGAATCACTTAAATCTTAACTAAACATCTAACTAACATTTGGAACTCAACCAAGACCCCCCCCCCCCCTATGGTGAACGGTCAACAAGGGGCCCCACCACCCTACCATTTCTTGATTATTATATTGAAGATTGTGGTTTAGATACTAAGCACATGAACCTTAGGGTAATGTAATATTGAAAGAACTTGATAAAAACCTTTAGACTGTTTTCCTTATCATCACAACTTTCACAACTCACAAAAAAACTTCTCCTTCCTTCTCCATACCTACGGCCAACACCCCCATTCTCCTCTAAACTTTTCTAATCCATTTCCACACAATCTAAGAATATTCTAAGGTGAATCAAGCATACTTAGGAAGGTTGCAAGCAAGGGAACTTGAAGGACCATCTTGAGGAGCTATTAACCATCTCATTTCTTCTTCATCTTCTAACTTGTTCATCTATAGCCTTTGTGCTAGTAGTAAGTCCTCTTGATCTTGTTTTTACACCTTATTTTAGTGGTTAAAGTAGATATGTAACAAGAAAATCTAAAGATCACACCAAAACAAGAACATGAACATAAGATTAAAGCTCAAAATCATGAAGATCTAAGTTGTTTAATGTATGTGATTAACTTGTTTGTTGATTTCTTGAGTGTATGGTGTGGATAACCACATAAAAGCTTGCTAGATGATGATATAAAACATGATCTAGGAAGTATGAGGATGAATCTTGAAAGATCCATGATGATCATCCTTTATGTTAAGTATGAACTTGAATATAAACATGATTTTGTGTAGGATGATGGTTCCTACAAGTTGTAAGTCTTAAAAATATGGGATTTCAAACATGAAAGTTTCAAGAAAACCAAAGTTTACTTACAAAGAACATGGTTTGAGTTTTAAAGAAAAATAAACTTGCTTCATATGTCATAATGGAACCATTAAAGTGTATAAACTATGAAAAATTCAAGAAGATGAATTTTTGTAAAAATGTGTTACAAGTTGTAAAGATTGAAATTTTGTAAAAATTATCTTTATGAAATAAGAATCATGTTTTTAGTATTAGCAAACCATGTTAAACATCATGTTAAAATACTACAATATTTTATAAACTTCAAGTTCATACCTTCTTGTAGAAATGTATGTTATGGCTCATGGTAAGTTATAGAATGTTGTTGATGATTGTTGGTGAAATTTTGAAAAAGAAAATGATATGCTAATAAGCATGGAAACCTCTATTTTCAAAGGAAACTATGACAAAATTTTTGTAAAGATTCAACACTTAGAAAAATATGTTTAAACAAGTGTTTACAAGTGATTTTTGATCATGGTTTTAAATATAAAATTGGTCATAATTTTTGTTATAAAATTACAAGTATTGGAGGTTGATTTTCAATAATAAAAAAATGACTAAGTATATATTTAGGAAAATATATATTTGGAAGTCACAAAAATTATGTGCTACATGTATATTACTGTAGGACCGGTTTTGACACCGTTCGATTGCGTAACGAACGTTCGACGTGCGGAATCCGTGAACGTGCGTGACCGAACACACAATAACGTACTAGAACCGTGAATCTATTGAAATATATGAAGTGTACGATACAAGAATCACGTAGAGAGTATTTTCTCTCTCTAGACTTTCTCTCTCTAGGCTCCAAACTCCTAGATCACAAATGAGCAAAAGTCTTACACTTTACAACTAAAGCTCCTATTTATAGGCCTTGGAATTAATGAGATTTCTCATTAATTACCAAAATACCACCTTGCTAATTCTATCTAAATATTACAATAAAAACCTAGATTTCTACAGTTTCAGCTACGGTTTGAATTGACAGAGGCGATAGACATTAATGCATCAACAAACTCCCCCTTGGATATTACCCCAGTCAATCCGTAGTTAAACTCGTAGCGACTTGTCTTTCTCTCTCTCTTGAGTCTTCTTTAAGATTTAACATCTTCAGCAAACACAGACTCCCTCTTGCTCGAACAGAATCCCGGTGGATCTGTCTTCAGCTTCAGCTCCCCCTTTCGGTAGTCTCTTCAGGCTCCCCCTTTCGTCAAGCTTCCGTGCTTTTGGGATCGACGCCTGGCTTTCCGTAGCAATAGAATCAGAAACCTACACATCTCAACCTCTTGTAAGACAAAATAATTTTGACTCTAAAAGAATTCACTCAAAATTCTCAAACATATAACACACAATATTGTGATTCAAATTAATGAATCATCTAAACATTTGAGGATTATCTTCCAACTTCTCATCATCTTAACCAAACCAATTGTTCATCTTGTTTAGCCTTTGAGATTTTGAATATCAGCTTTTCAACATCAGTTGTCGAAAATCTTTTTGGATTTTTCAAAAATTAGGCTAAAACACACTAAAATCCTTTTGGATTTTGTAATAAGAGAAATGTAATGCAGAAATGAAATATGTACAAACATATTTTTGTGAGTTTGCGAAAGAGGATCATATCAGTTTTTGAGACACATCACAAGCACCGTTAAGCTTTTAATCGTTTGAAGTTCTAAACGATTCACGTTGATTGACGATATAATTGTCCTCTTAAGCTCAATCTAAAAACTTTCGAAATGCTTACCGATACATTAAGGTATATTAATTTTGCACTAAATTCTTATGGACCCCACGATCTCAGCATATCCCCTCATCATGCAATACACTAACTCAAGTAATGCCTTTAAACTTTTATCAACTGTGATTTGTGCGAAAACAAAGCAGAATGTTTAAACATTAACAATCAGGTCGATACTTCCGTATACGCAGAGAAAGTCCAATGTTTAAACAAAATAAGAAAAATAAAATAAGTTGAAGTTGTTTAGGCTTTAACCACCAGGTCGATACTCCCGTATACGCAGAGGTGATCCAAAGCTTAAACGAAACACCAAAGAAAATAAAGCAGAACGTTTAGGCAATAACATCCAGGTCGATACTCACGTATACGCAGAGGATGTCCAATGCTTAAACAAAATAAAGAAATAAAACAAGTTTAAATCTTTGTAAAATGAAATGCACAATCACTGCGACTTTTCAGCAAAGTTGTGAAAGTTCACAAACTTAACCAGTTGTATGTCTTTTGACAATCAGCGATTACTGAGTAGGCACACAATCAAGAAGGACAAAACTAAGTACTACGCTTTTGATCATGTTTTCCACTAGAACTAGAACTAGGCTTTTTCTTTATGTTTGTATCGTTATTGCAAATCTACTAGTCTAGCTGAGCCTATCGTCACATCTTTAGTGAGACCGTTTATCACATTTGACATTTCATATCTTTAGCATGCTGTGATAGTCCAACCGATTTACTATCATTTCCTCTTTTTCACAACAAAACTCATTTTTGATTTTTTTAATGTTTTTGACTTTTCCAAATTTTCTAATTTTTTTTAAAATTTTTCTCCCCCTAAAATCAAAATTATATTTTAAATTTTGATTTTCTGAGAAAATTTGAAAACAAACTATACAGATAAAGTGACAACATGATATCGAATCGCTTCAATTCGCCATCCACTTGGCATAAACAATCAGAACTCCCCCTGACAACAAACTATTTTCCCATTATGATTTCAAAACACTTAAGTTTGTTTTAATCAAAATGGTTTTTCCGAAAAATTAGTTTTGTTTGCCATTTCACAAACATGGAGTTTTCATCACATTGTCCTCAACTTCTTGTTGGTTTATCACAAACACAGTTTCCAATAATCATACCATTTGTAAGATAGTTAAATCAAGTACAACTTAATGTCCTTGATTAACCACTTGTAAGTCGAAATATCACAGTTACCAACCTGTGAATTTCTCAAGAAAGATGCCGATTCCTACTCCCCAATTACCAACCTGGGAGTTCCGGCAAGTCAGGATTTTAAGCAACGAATGCAGGCACCCAAGCCTGACCAGCCTTGGGTGTGACCTTTTCAATTTCACTCGGGGTTTGATCATTCCTTTTTGCTTCATAAAATTCTTTTACCCCTTTTACCTTTCCCTCAACCATTTTTCCAAAAATATTTTTCACTTTGTTATTAAAAGCCTTTTCAAAATCAAATTCTTTCTTTTCAGAATAGAACTGATTCGAAATTTTCACTTTCCCATCTTTTTGTTTAAAATTTTCAGTCCGCAATGGTGGAAAGTTTGTGTCATCCATTGGCGGAACTGAATTTTCACTTTTGAGCTCAACTTGTGGCTCCTCTGATTTTGACGAATCAGAATCATCACCAGAACGTGGCTCCTTTGTTTCCGAAGAAACAAATTCATCGCTAGAAAATGAAAATTTCACTTTCTTTGGTTTGTTAATCTCTTGATTAACCACTTTTTCTTTCTTTAATATCCCTTTTGTCCTCAGATTTGTATCTGATGAATTCGTTTTACTTGACTGATCAATCTTTGTTGAGTTAAGCGATTCATCAGAACTTTTATCTGAATTAACAGTTGTACCCGAGGACAAAATCCTTTCAAGATACTCTCGAGCTTTCTTTCTTTTCTTTCTCAGTCGATCTTTCTGCCCTTGTGAAAGCTTCACTTTCTGTTCTTTCACTTCTTGTTGTTTCTATGCTCTGGGCTTTTCATCGACTTTGACTGATTTTTTCTTCTTTTTCTGAGATTCAGCCCTCGATCTTCCCTTTGATCTCATTGGGCAATCTCTTGCAATATGTCCTTTGATTTGGCATTCAAAGCATCTTCTCGTCTCAAACCTCCAACTTTGGCAGTTAACAGCAATGTGTCCTCTAAAACCACAGTTGTAACACACCCTGTTATCGTACCAATCTTCACCATCAATCCAAACACTCAAATCATAACACTGATTTGATTTGTAGTACTCATGACTTCTCCTATAAGCTTGATTTGACGCTTGAGCACTGTGGTCAAACCTGCACCACATATTACCAACAGTTTTTTAGTTTTGATTTTTCGATTTTTGTGGTTTTTTATCTTGATTGGATGATTGAACTGATGATCTTTTATTGTTGTTTTGAAAATTTTCTGAATTTTTAACTTTTTGTTTCTGTTCTACTTTCTTTTTAACAGGTTTTTGCTTTGAGCATTCACCTATTTCAGTATATTGCAAAACAATATTTTGAAAATTTTCTTGTAATTCTAAAAATATTTTTCTTTTCTTTTCTTTTTCTTTTTCATCATCAGCTTTGTCATCGCAATCTTCAATTTTGACTTTGTCAAAATTTGTGACATTGTCACTTATTGGAACAGAATTGATTGGTTTTGGACATGGATAATCTGGTGTTGATGACGAAGTCTCAAAACCTTTCAATTTATTTTCTAACTTGGCAATTTTATTCCGATCACTTTCAGCTTCTTTTTCAAGCTGAATGATTTTAGCAAGATGAGAATTTATTGCAATTTGTTTTTCAAGATTATTTTTACCAAAAATATCTTTCTCATCTTCTAAAATCTTTATTTGATTTTGAAAATCTTTTTCTTTTTCTTTTAAAAATTTGTTTTCCAATGTCAAACTCTCTAAATCCTTCAAGAGTTTGGCATTTTCAGATTTCAGATTTTCACAATTTAAGCATTTCTCGGACATCATTTCAGCTTCAGCTTTCTTCTCAGCTTTAATAGCTGAAATTTCATCAACTTGCTTCTCTACCACTTGAACATTTACTTCAGATTTGAATTTTTCTTCATCAGTTGCTGCTTTACTCTTCTCTCTTGAATCAAACCTCAATTTTCTAATCTTTTGGAACTCAAGTTCTTGAGCTTCAATCTTTTCGATGAATCCACTAAGGTTCAGATTATCAAAGCCTGGAGTGTTTTTCAACTTCATCAGGTAAGTATCCCACTCATCCTTTGGTAAAGCATTCGCCACCTTGTCAATCCACACCTCATTAGCCTTGGTTATCTTCAATCTCCTCATCTCGTCAACTAGAAGGCAATATCGATCAAACAATTCTTTTGTAGACTCTCCCTTGATACCCGTAAAACTATCAAATTTCTTCTGTGCAATATCTGCTGGATTCGGAACACGATACGACTCACAATCCATGTTTAGTTATTAAAAGATTTACCAAGACAGGTTTTCAAATGATACGAAAATTTACACAATAAATCTCACATGTATTTAACCTTTTACTCAATTAAACTGATTGGGCCAAGCACTTAATACACTGTTATATCACATGACAACAATTAAAAGTTTGTGACAATGTATCAAATTCACAAGCCGACAATGTATCAAATGCACTTCAATGATTGGGCCGTTCTGTTATAGTGGACTGACAACTAGCAATTTATACACAAACTATTGGACCGTAAAACATAATTATGCAAATCACATATAATATGCCGACAAATCACATGTCAAAACATCAGATAATGTCCCGACAAATCACACGTGCCGTAAATGTCAGCTGATTGGACCAAACAATCCACGAAACCGACAATTTTATGTTGTAATTTCTAATTGGGCCGCTGCTCACTAAGCCGACAACATCAGATATAAACAATTCAATTTTTACTTCACATGGGTCGTCACATTAAATGATTTTGATTGGGCCTTATCAATTAGTGGTTCACAATTCAGTTTATGGTCTTCTGATTCAATCACATGGGTTCTGTCAATTTTGATTCACGAGAACATATATCAAGTTCTAAACAATTTTATGATATGGATTTTAATTGGACCGCAACAATAATGGCTGACTATATATCTCGAGATTCTGCAAAAACAATTCACATGAACAACTGAACCACTTTCAAACGGGCATCGTGTTTCAAACAGTATCCTCAAACGGTCACACCAATTTCAAACGGTCACACTCTCAAACTGTCACACCCTCAAACTGTCATACCCTCAAACGGTCACTCCCTCAAACGGTAGTGTCAGTTTCAAACGGTCAGTCAGATTCAAACGGTCACCGCTTTTCAGACAAAGTCGGACCTAAAAACTCGAATATCTCCTAAACGGCTAGGAGTTTGAATCTGAAATTTGGTAGGGTTATAGATCAGGTGTTTTCGCACAACATATCAAAAAATCAGACGATTTGGACCGTAAAAACTCGTTCAATTTGATGATTTTCAGTGAAAAACGTGAAAAATATGAAAAAGATGAAGAAATAGATGAAAATCGGATCTGAAATTGCTGAAATCTGGTACGAATCAATGTGTTTGATCAGTGCAATCGAGCTCCTAGCTCTGATACCACTTGTAGGACCGGTTTTGACACCGTTCGATTGCGTAACGAACGTTCGACGTGCGGAATCCGTGAACGTGCGTGACCGAACACACAATAACGTACTAGAACCGTGAATCTATTGAAATATATGAAGTGTACGATACAAGAATCACGTAGAGAGTATTTTCTCTCTCTAGACTTTCTCTCTCTAGGCTCCAAACTCCTAGATCACAAATGAGCAAAAGTCTTACACTTTACAACTAAAGCTCCTATTTATAGGCCTTGGAATTAATGAGATTTCTCATTAATTACCAAAATACCACCTTGCTAATTCTATCTAAATATTACAATAAAAACCTAGATTTCTACAGTTTCAGCTACGGTTTGAATTGACGGAGGCGATAGACATTAATGCATCAACAATTACTTGTATTAGTTATACTAAAAATTAGAAACTTTAAAAATAATACACCAAACCAAAATACTAAAAATTGTCATTTGAAATATTACAAAAATCACGAGAAAATAAATATATAACTTACACACAAATATTGGATGATTCGGACAATGGACACTTTGTACTATATATATATATATATATTCCGGAAATAAATTCGTATCTTGACAAATTTGGTAAACGGTATTTTTGAAACCGAACAAACGGCAAAGTATGAATTTTTACAACTATTATAAAATATATCATATTTTGTCAAAATTGAAAATATATTATTTTTGAAGTGGAAGAAAATATATATTTTCAAGAACAACTCAAAAATATATTATTTTGGTGAAAACTAAAAATATATATATTTTTCTAACTTTAATCTTAAAAATATATTATTTTTAAGATATATGGGGATGTATACATATTTTTACCAAATAAAAATTATAGACATTTTTTCCATAAAATTCTCTTAAAATATATGTATTTTAAGAATATAAAGTTGGAAATTTTTTATTGTACAAAAACAATATTCCGAAAAATTATACATAAATTAAGTAGAGAATACTTAATAAATACAAGAAAATACGTATTCCTATACGTATAAATATATACCGACATACACTACCAACACTTGGTAAAATACGCATATACAAGTATACCTATACTTGAAAATATATATGTGAGAACCATATGACAAAACAAGTTAAAATATATTATTTTTAACAATATTCCGAATAATGGTATGGAAATAATTTAAGTTAAAATATCCTTGTTTTAACTAATATATACACATTTGGAACTACATATAATTATAAAAATTATATATACAACATACGCCAAGCGTGTAACTTAAAGTATACCAAAATTCCAAGATAAGTCTTAATAAATAACTAAGGCTAAGAGTCGTTACACGACCTAAGTGTCTAATTAAACATAGCCTGTGTGTAGGTAGTGATACGACCCGTGGATAGAGACTTTGAGTACACGAGGCTACTGACACAAATTTGTGAGTTCATGTCCCCCTTTTCTCTTAACTGTTTTTGGATTTATAACTTTCGGGGGGTGAAATACATGTTTCAAGGGTATGGTTTAGCTAAGGAATGAACTGTTAGATTATGTGGATGGGTAGGCGCACACTTAAGGCCATTAATCTTGTTTAAGACCGAGGGGCAGGAGTGGTAGATGTTGGTGCATGCGTCTGTCGACTTCGTCTTGTATCGAGTCTTGTACTAGAATTGTTAGATCATGGCACGTTGTACGAGAATCTAGGGTTTGTGTGATAGAAGTTAATTTCGCATGAAACAGCATTAGCTATTTCGCACGAAATAGCAAACTGCTATTTCGTACGAAATAGCAAATGGTAATTCCATGCGAAATTACCAAGTCTATAAATACCCTTGTTTTCTAGTCATTTAAAACGAAATTAGATTTCGGTACCGAAGTGCTGCCGACGTGTCGATTGATCTGTAAACCTGTTAAATCAATATACAAGACAATTAGAAGTATTTCAAGCTGTTTTCAAGTCAATTCATCTGTTTCCGCCTTTTGAATTGATTAGAATTCTTCTGAACGACTCGTTTGGTCGTGAAAACGATCCTACAAGTGGTATCAGAGCTCAGGTGGAAGAGTTCTTGACAAAACAGCCTTAAAATCTAATTTCTACACCTTCTTTTTCAAAATTAAACAGAATATTACGGTCAAAACGGTCTGAATTTCACATATTATAAGCGAAACAGTGTTTTAACTAATCCTTGAAAGAATTGGACTTTAATTTGATCTAAAATTGATAAAATTTGTAATTTCGCTTGAAAAACAGATTGGTCATGATGATGTCAGCAGTATTTTGCAAGAAATTAGCAATTGATTTCGCTTGAAATTGCTATTTCGCTTGAAAAATACTTGATTTCACACGAAATTAGGTTATTTCGTTCCAAAGTGTTATTTCGCTTGACTAATTTCGCACGAAATTAGTAATTTCGTTTGAGTTGGAGCTATTTCGTTTGAATAGCTATTTCGTATCAAGTGATTTCGTTTGAAAGTGGTATTTTCGTTTGAAAAGGATATTTCGCACCATATTGTTATTCCGCACCAAACTGATTTCGCATCAGTGTGTTATTTCGTTTGGAATCTTATTTCGTGTGAACTTACATATTGTTTGAATTTTGTGAATCTGTGAAACAATTTTTCAAATCATGGAAGAGGAATTCTACAATGCGTTTGCTACACCGGTTGCTCCTGTTACAGCTGCTGAAACTCTTTATAGTGAGAATGAGACGGGAACTTATCAAAAACCGCCAAAGCTTATGTACATCGAAGATTTTAGAGGATGGCAAAATCGATTTGAGAACTGGGTGCAAGCTTATAAGTTTGACGCATGGTGTTCATTAGAGAAAGATTACGAGAAACCAAAAAATGAACGCGGGCTTTAAAAGGCTTTTTGTGACTTTTCAGAGATTGAAAAATTGAAGTATACAAGTGAAAAAATGATGATCAGTATTCTTCAACAAGCAGTTAAAGAAGATATCTTTGTTTTACTTCAACATGAGGGAACTGCAAGATCAATTTGGACTGCATTGATTCAAAAGTTTAAAGGAAGTGCAGATATGATCAAGAACAAAAAGGCTTTACTGAATAAATCATTTGATATGTTTGTAGCCTTAGAAGGTGAAACAACAAAAAAGACCATTGATAGATATTGTCATCTGGTTTTGGAAATGGGAAGATTAGAAATAAAGAAAGACGACGATGAATGGGTTGATAAACTAGCCGATGCATTACCACAGCAGAAATGGGGAACTTATTTGTTGATCATAAAACACATGAGAAAATCTGAAAATATGAATCTGGCACAGTTTATTCAGAAGATTGAAGAGCATGAGTTGGATATCTAGAAAACTGCTATCATGTCTAATCCAAATGCTCAACAAGATGTCAGTTTATACTACAGAGAAAACAAATTTGAAGTTACTCCAAGTTCAAAGATACAAACTGGTTTCAGTGCTGATAATTCTTCTGGAACAAAGGGAAGTACTGTGACTCAAAGTGGTGGATCTTTGTCTTCATATTCAAGCTTTGATCCAAATTTTACAACACCAAGTCCTCAAAGACAGAATTCTACAAATCTGCAGTGCAATGTTACTTTGAACATTCAAAATGGTCAAAATATGTCTCCGGAAATAGCTAAGCAACACATGGCATCACTCGTTGCTATGTTGGAATCATATGAAAGTTTGATTGATGGCAAAATTGGAAATCCGATGCTTACCAAAGAGGATTATGACCAAATGGATGCGGAGGAACTTGAATTGATGGATATCAAGTGGTGTTTAACCAGTGCGGTTAGAAGGGTAGAAAAGTTTCAACAAATCACTGGAAGAGATGACTTTAATGAATTGTCTAAATCTCCAATAGGGTTTGACAAATCAAAAGTTACGTGTTTCCGTTGTCGAGAAAAAGGTCATTTTAAGCGTGAGTGCAAAAACAAAGAAGCAAATGGAAGACAAGATCAGTCTGGAAAAAAACAATTATTAACAAAAATCAATTTTTCATCAGATTGCTCAACAACCACAAACTGCACATGCACGCACCATTGAAGAGAAAAGAGCTTGTTATGGTATAATTGACCAAGATGATGAAAAGGTTGCAGAGGGATTTAGTTGGGATAAATACATTCCACCGGGTTCAGGACTTGTTGCTAGAATCTTGGAAGAACAAGAAGTCAAAAGAACGAAGATTTTTAGATCATCAGAAAGTGATGATGATACTGATGACGAGGAAGAGTCCATTAATAATGCAATAAAAAAGTTTAGACTCATTTAGTTTTAATTTGTTTTTTGCAGATAAAATCAAAGTATTGAAAGAAAAACGAGCTGCTCGTCTGAAGAAATAATTAGAGAAAAAGAATAGCTGAAGAAAAAGAAAAACTGGAAGCTGAGAAAGCTGGAGTTGAAGAAAGTTCAACAAAGAAAGTTGAAGAAGAAGGAAGTGAGATAAAAATAGAAGTTGATGAAGAAAAGGTAGTTGAAAAGATTGTTGAAGTGGAAAAGATAGTTGAGAAAATTGTTGAGATTGAAAAAATAGTCGAAGTTGAGAAACTCGTTGAAGTTGAAAAAATAGTCGAGGTAGAAAAAATGGTTGAAATTGAAAAGGTTGTCGAGATTGAAAAGATAGTTGAAGTCATTAAACCTTGTCTGAAATGTCTGGAATCATGCAAAGATTGTGAAGAAAAAGATAAGAAGATTAGTGAACTGGAAGAGTTGAAAGAAAATTTGTTGTCTGATGTAAAGTATGTAAAAGAATCATATGATGTGCTGAACAGAACAGTTGATGGTCTGAACAAGACAAACCGAGAAGTTGATACTGCTATGACAATTGTAACACCTCGAAAATTCGTGTTCAATAGAATAACGACATGTGTCATGTATGACAAAAGCGTTATAAACCCGGATCCAAATTAAAGATGTAAGGCAGGATTTAAAAGTGTCGTCATGTAAATTTATACCTCTGAACGACCTCATTTATAAATCCCAAGACCCTAATATATATCTTAAACATCTAATATACCTTCAATCCGGTAATTGCTGACAATAATTGAATTCATTGCACAAGATAGGATCCTATGGAAATTTCTACGGTAAACCTTCATTTTCGACACTTTCAAAAGGATTCAAGAAACATGGCCAAATGGTAGGGTATATAACTGTTCAAGACCCATAATATAAGGCCCCATACTGTTAAATCATGTCCCAAATTCGAAACACACGAGTTGCCCCTTCAAAGCTCGAAAGAACAAGGATTTTTGCTTCTGGTCAAGGTCTTACGGACCGTAAGACAACCCCTTACGGTCCGTAAGGGGTTGCCAGCGACTATAAAATTGACTGTTTGCTGTTTAAACGCAATAACTGACCTTTAAACGATTTTCCTCATATTTGGACGGCCCCTAAATGACTCCTAGACACTAGGGACATGTGTTAGTGATCAGGGAACATTGCTAGAGTTGGTTGTCAATGATCTAAGGTGATTAAAGCACTATAAAAGGCCACAAAGTTGCAACCATTTGATCACACCTCATTCCTGCATTCCTGATCATTTCTGGAGCTCCAAAGCAGACTCAAGTGATCACATTTCATGCATAGTACTTCAGTAAGTATGCTTAACCTTTCTTAGTTGAGTTTTTACTTAGTTTTAGCTTAAAGGTCAAACCGTCGTAATTAACGGTTGACTTAGCGATTAATCATTGTTGGTCGAGCGATTAGTCGAATTGAAAGTAGTTATAAGTTGGTAATTATGTGGGCAATAAACCCTTAAAAGGGCACCCTCTGATTTCCACTCTAACTAGGTCAAATGTCGGGTCAAACTTGTTAATAAAAAGTCAACAGAATGCTTAATTTCCAATTTATGCATAATTAGCAATGTAGAACCCATACAACCTGTTTGATCATTAATATAACTTGGTAATGAATGTAAGAACATGTCTAAACATGTTCAACCCGACAATTTTCAGTAGAGACCCGGTTCGGAACCGAAAGTCGCATAAGTTGACTTTCGCTTTGACTTTCAGTTCTGACCCGTTTAAGCATGTTTTAGAAATGCCTTAGAGCTCTATTTGTACCAGGTTACATGCTAGTATAACCCTCTATGATTATACACCATGGTTCATTAGTTATCCGATTAATATGCATAATTCCGTTAATTGCTCATATGTTGACCATTATGCCATTTTCACCATAAAACGTGATTTTTGAAAATATAAAAGAGTAGAAACCTTAGTTACTGATTTATAAACTTGCACCCAAAATTTGACATCAGTTTGAGGTGTAGATTGAGAGTTATGCTCATTAGCGTAATTAGAAAGCTTTTTAGCGATTAAACGACATAATTAGCGTATAGCCTATTTAAACCTACTTTTTGATATCCAACTTTTTACCCACTGATGTAATATATTATTTTGGGATTTTTGAAGATTTTTAATTAATTTTAGGCTGAGCATAACTTAGAGTCATAGGCTTAATTCGGTAATTGTCGGTTTTGCCCTTTTGGGCTATAAAATGAGTTTTACATATCTTTTGACCCCAAAACCTTTTGCTACTGATTTCATATGATAAATAATTTATTTTAAGCCTTCTGGTATAATAAAAATATTAGCTTTCTATATAGAACCCGGAAACGGCTTCTAATCGCCTTTTAAGCGTTTTTAACGCATAGTATGTACTAAAACTATTTTAAACATACAAGGGTTGATACCTACTGATATTTTAGGAAAATTCTGATATTTTAACAGTAAGCAAAAGTTGTTTAACTCAGACTTCAGTTTTGAGCTTTTCGGCTTATGTGAAATTACCAAAATGCCCCTACGGTGCATAGTTTGGATATAATTGATAAATTTCACATATATACTTTACCCTACTGTTATAACTTATTAAATTGAGTATTTTTTCTGATTACATCAGACCTGTAACTCAGGATAATACTTAAACTCTTTTATAACCTTATAATTGACCAAAGTACCCCTACGGGGCGTAGTTTGAGTTTAAATTCGTTTCGGGCATAATAAAAGATATCTTCTGATGTCACAGCATATTTAAGACATATTAACTTAGGAAACCTGTATATGACTCTTACGGTTACCCGTTACGCCTCTTGCGCGTTCGGTTCGGTTTATGTAACTAGTTTGCATAACTTAGCCGAAACGGGTCAAACCTTATCGGTTTAACTCAAAATCCAGAATGTGTATAATATACCCATATTAAGCAAGCCTTCAAACTTGTCGGGTCTAAATCACATTATATTCCGGTCTTCGCTTAATCGTGCGTACGAACCGTATCTTTAAAACTAACCGGTCTAAGTTTAGGCTTAATTAAAGACCCGTTAGGATTCTAATAGGTTATTATAAACCTTCGTTCCAGAATAGGAGGACCAGTAAAAGCTACTTGCATTTGCTGTTTGTGAATTATACTTGCAAAGGTAAATACTTTTAACTTATTTTCCCTTATACGGGCTTGGGGTACGGTATATAAAATACCGCTTGGTCGGGCATTCGACCTTAATCGATTAGTGGTTAAGTATTATCGAGATGACCCGTTTAAATATGTTTTGTTTGCTTAAGGCCTTTGGGGGGTTAATGACCATGTCCCGGATATCCTTGGCATCATTTTACGAAATGGCCACGACCTAAGCGCGGGGTGTAGGCGTACACCCGTCAGTGCATAAATAAATAATGTGGTGTGTCTATTGATCTTTAACCCGGCACGATCCAGGCTACTAAACGCATAAGGAACATGTAATCCTTTTACAAGTTTATATATTTAAATAATTATCCCAAGTTATAAAAATGTTTGTGCCACGTGCATCCAAATCAATTTTTAATCATTTTTAAAATGAGTCGGTTAATTGTATTTACCAGTGTAAACTGACGTATTTTCCCAAAAAGATTAAATGCAGGTACTAATCGTAATGGGCTGGATTTCTCCTTAGCATCAATAGAAGTCTCGCAAGCTTAAGATGCTGTTGAACTACTGTTTTCTATTTATTTTTGATCCTTCTGTGGACAAACTTTCGACTATTGTGAAACTGGATATTACAATTTATTTAAGTTGAAATATATCTTTCATTTGCTTCCGCTGTGCATATTAAATATTGTGTTGTTTGACTATTATGTTGCCAACCACGTCACGATACTCCCCACCGGGCCCACCGGTAATACGTGGAAAGTCGGGGTGTGACAGGTTGGTATCAGAGCCAACATTGAGTGAATTAAACACTAGCTTTTTTGTGTTTAATCTCAATGACACAATTGCACATTCCTAAAAACTTTCGAGTCTAGACAAATAACATAGGACAAATTCTAATTTGTTTTGTTTTGTCCTTTATTTTATATATTCTCGTCGTTATCTTATGTTATATTGACAGGATTAAATATGCCGCCAAGATTCTTCAGACGAAGAGGAAGAGGCAAGGGGCCAATCACCGCCCCCAATGACCACGAGGCCGGGCCTTCGCACATGAGAGCTCCTTCCACCACTGCAAGTGCTGATCCTCGGGAGAACCGGAGGAACCTTTTTGAGCCGGCTAGAAGGTCGGTTTCGCACAGTTCGACGCCTCCCTTTCGTGACTCCTATGGGCCACAGTCGGAAAATGAGCCCAATAACCCACAACCTTCTTACATACCTCTTCAGCGATCCTTATCGCACAATTCTTTTGGAGACCCCACACCTGTTTTTCGGGGCCGGTTTAACCCGGCAAACTACACACCAGAACCAGTGGGTTTTAACCCATTGGGGCCAGAGGATCATTTCTTCGGCGATCATGCAGAGGACATGGACGAGGACACAGATCCCGTCGAACCTGCAAGCGGTACACCCAACCATCCTATTGAGATTTTGGATGGATCTTCTTTTCACGGTTCACCCTACGGTGGTCCAGACAGCTTTCAGGCGAGGTTTAACCATCATGAATGGTACTTCACACCTTCCCACCATTCATTACCTCACCAGCAGCAGCAACAGGATCCCTCTGGGGATTCACGATTTGTGGCAGTCACGCCACCGCCTCCACCACCACCAGTTAATCAGGCACCTCCAGAACCGCCGAGGGGTAGGAGGACGGGCGCGCGAATGTCCGCGCGTGGAGGAGATTTTCACTTCAGCTCTCCTCATCAATCAAGTGGCAGTCATTATCCGCCACTACAGGAAGACCCGCAAATGGGTGGGCCTTCAAACCCAACTGCACCGCAACCACCACCGATGGGTTTTGATAACCCAATTCCTGCCTACACTGGTTCTATGGCGTATAACCCGTTTGAGCAGCCGGTGCACACCAACTATAATTACGCTGAAGCCGACCCATACTTGGTAGCGGCCAACTATAACGCCTTTCATCCTGAAGGACCGTATGGAGCTCCGTGGGGAGTAGGGTACCCAACTCATGGGTACCAAATACCTGCTAGACCTATGGCGTATAACCCGTTTGAGCAGCCGGTGCACACCAACTATAATTACGCTGAAGCCGACCCATACTTGGTAGCGGCCAACTATAACGCCTTTCATCCTGAAGGACCGTATGGAGCTCCGTGGGGAGTAGGGTACCCAACTCATGGGTACCAAATACCTGCTAGACCTATAATTCGGCAACAATCGCAGCCGCTAAGGTTCTCCCCACCAGAGCATGAAGAAATTCTGCAAAGGTTGGACCAAGTCGAGCGAGATTTTCACAGAGATCGCAGAGAGCGACAAAGTTTCTTCCAGGGATTGGCAAGTTTAATAAAAGGGAAGAGCAAGAAGGACCATTGAATCCTTCCATTGTTGTTGAAATTTCCTTGTATCAGTTGAGCCCCTGCGTGGGCCTGTCTTGTTGTTTTAACCCCTGCGTGGGTATGTTTGCTTGTTAAGCCCCTGCGTGGGTCTATCTTTCTATTAACCCCTACGAGGGTATGTTGTTTGTTTAAATCCCTGCATGGACTAGTATTTCAGTTTGACCCCTGCGTGGGTATGTTGTTCTATTAAAAAGTCCCGTTTAGGGCGATATGTAATCTTTAATAATTAATGGAATGTTTAATTTATAAATTTCATTTTTGCCATTATATGCATAAATAAATTATATATGAAATAAATGAATCAAAATCATTCCTTTCAAAACTAATCTGCCTATTTAAATATTAACTAAGGATCTTAAAGGTATAACCTAGCCTGCATGTCATTATAAGACCCGGCCAAGATGGTAAAACCTGTTAAAAAGATTCAAATCCCAGTTAACATCTGAAACATGTTAACGCTCCTGGCAGGCGTGATTCGTTAAAAATCACACACGTCATTCTTATATAAGGATTTTTCCAAAGATTCCTAACCCAACTTAATGATCTATGAATCATGGGTTTAAATCATCAATTAAGATGATCATATTTTGACCATACATTGGTAATATAGTGCCTACGGGCCCTGCTCATTTTCATATGAGACAAAAGACAGTAATAGTCTGCGACCCTGTCTGAAAAAGGTAAAGAACTATGTTCAAACCTACATGCCTTGATTCTCTGAAGTCATGGCTTATAATTTAAAATGTCCCTGTGACTAGGCCTTGTGTGCTAATAATACGGTTATTATTTATAATTAGGATAAATTATAATAGAAATCCTAAATAAATGTGAGTAACAAATTAACCAAATATGGTCTATGTTTACCATGGTTAATGAATTACCCTAAGGGGCAATTCCATAATAAACTCTCAAATAAACTATTGTCATTGTCTTATGTAACAGTTCAAATTAAAATGGCTGACTCGGACGAAATTAATAGTCACCCAAGGGAGAATAATGATAACGCCCGAATCAATATAACGGGTGCTGAACTGAAAGCGTTAGTAGACGACGCTGTTACAAAGGCCTTGGAGCGGCAGTATGAAGATTATAGCGGGACTCGTAGTAGGACCCAATCTGCCCCGCATTCAAAGCCGAGAACTTATTCTGAGGCTCACAGCAAGCCTCCCTCCAAGAAGGAAGAACCCAAGAAAGATGATGATCGACACTCCTCAAACGACAACAGTGCTCCATCTCAAAAGATCATGCTGAATCAAGGACCCCGTGATAAGGGTTGCTCCTACAAATACTTTGTTTCATGCAAGCCCAGGGATTTCACTGGGGAAAAGGGAGCCATTGACTGCATGACGTGGTTAGATGAGATGGACACAGTAGTGGATATCAGCGGGTGCGCTGAGAGATATATAGTCAAATTTGTGTCTCAATCGTTTAAAGGTGAGGCCTTAGCCTGGTGGAGATCGTTGATCCAAGCTACTGGGAAGATTCCACTGTACAACATGTCATGGGAACAATTCGTTGCCCTCATAAGGGAGAACTACTGTCCTCAACACGAGGTCGAAAAGATTGAGTAAGATTTTCTTTCGTTGGTAATGACCAATCTAGATTGCCAAGCTTACCTCACGAGCTTTAATACCATATCGAGGTTAGTTCCGTATCTGGTGACCCCGGAACCCAAACGAATAGCTCATTTCATTGGGGGTTTAGCCCCGGAGATAAAGGCAAGCGTGAAGGCCTCTCGACCAACTACTTTCATATCTATGGCTGATATATCTTTGTCCCTCACACTGGACGCGGTCAGACAAAGATCGCTGAGGAACAAGGATGCTGAGAAAAGGAAACGTGAAGATGACAATTCACGGAGGTCAAACAAGAAGCACCGAGGAAACGGTGACAACAATAAGGGGTCAGAATCTAAGAAAGATGGGCATCAAACTGGTGAAAAGCCCAAGTGCAAAGTCTGCAAGAAACAGCACTTCGGGAAGTGCAGGTTTGAATCAAACTCGCAGACGCAGTCAAGAACTTTTGCTTGTGGTATATGCAAGTTCAAGGAACACAAGACCTTGGATTGCAAAAAGTTGAAAGATGCAACCTGCTACAGCTGTAATGAGAAGGGGCATATCAAGACCAATTGCCCAAAGTACGCAAAGAAAGCTGATGAAGGAAAGAAGACCAATGCTAGGGTCTTCAGAATGGATGCAAAGGAAGCAGTACAGGATGACAATGTGATAACAGGTACATTCCTTATAAATGACGTTTATGCAAGAGTGCTTTTTGATTCAGGAGCTGATAAATCATTTGTAGATAATAAGTTTTGCAAATTGCTGAATTTACCTGTTAAAACCCTAAGAGAGAAATATGAGGTGGAGTTAGCAGATGGCACCTTAGAAACCGCCTCAACCATATTAGATGGATGTTTCATATCCATTAAGAACCACTCTTTTCCTTTGTCCCTACTTCCTTTGAAGTTAGCTGGTTTTGACATCGTTTTAGGCATGGACTGGTTATCTCATAACCAGGCCCAGATTGTCTGCAATAAAAAGCAAGTGGTGATCAAAACTCCGTCTGGCGAATCACTTACCATTCAGGGAGATACCCGGTATGGACTGCCTGAGCAAGTGACTATGCTCAAGGCCTCTAAGTGTTTGAAGAAGGGTTGTGTCATCTACATGGCACAAGTGACGATTGATGAGCCGAAACCCAAGATTGAGGATATCCCCGTCATTTCTGAATACCCTGAAGTTTTTCCTGAAGAACTACCTGGTTTACCACCAGATAGGCAAGTGGAATTCAGAATTGACATCATCCCTGGAGCAGCACCTGTTGCTAGAGCGCCTTACAGGTTGGCACCAACAGAGATGAAGGAATTGAGAGCACAACTAGATGAATTGCTAGCTAATGGTTTCATTAAACCTAGTTCGTCTCCTTGGGGAGCGCCAGTCTTGTTTGTCAAAAAGAAGGACGGATCGATGCGTCTGTGCATCGATTACCGTGAGCTTAATAGGGTCACAATAAAGAATAGGTATCCTTTGCCCAGGATCGACGATTTGTTCGATCAATTGCAAGGGGAAAGTTATTTCTCGAAGATTGACTTGAGGTCAGGATACCACCAACTGAAGGTTAGAGATGAAGACGTACATAAAACTGCATTTAGGACTCGTTATGGTCATTACGAGTTCCTAGTGATGCCTTTTGGGCTCACTAATGCACCTGCCGCGTTCATGGATCTCATGAATCGCGTTTGCAAGCCATACTTAGATAAATTCGTCATCGTTTTCATCGACGACATTCTCATTTACTCGAAGAACCAAGCTGACCATGAGAAACACCTTCGCTGTATTCTTAAACTTCTACATCATGAGAAACTCTACGCCAAATTTTCAAAGTGTGAATTTTGGCTTCGAGAAGTCCAATTCCTTAGACATGTGGTTAGTGAGCGTGGTATCCAAGTGGATCCCGCTAAGGTGGAAGCAGTTATGAACTGGCAAGAGCCGAAGACGCCCACCGAAATTCGCAGTTTCTTGGGATTGGCAGGATATTACAGACGCTTTATCGAAAATTTTTCAAGGATTGTTGCGCCCCTAACTTCTTTTACTAGGAAAAAGATTAAGTTCGACTGGGGACCAAAGCAACAAGAATCCTTTGATATCCTTAAGCAGAAGCTGAGCAACGCGCCTGTACTAACATTGCCTGAAGGTACCAAAGATTTCGTAGTGTACTGCGATGCATCACACACTGGCATGGGGTGTGTGCTCATGCAGAAAGGCAAGGTTATTGCCTATGCTTCACGGCAGTTAAAGGTGCATGAAAAGAATTACACCACCCATGACTTGGAGTTGGGTGTCGTTGTATTTGCACTGAAGCTATGGAGGCATTATTTATATGGTATCAAATGTGTGATCTATTCTGATCACAAGAGCCTCCAGCACCTGTTTAATCAGAAGGATTTAAACATGAGGCAGCGCCGTTGGATGGAGACTTTAAATGATTATGATTGTGAAATCAGATACCATCCCGGCAAGGCGAATGTAGTCGCCGATGCCTTGAGTCGAAAGGAAAGGGTGAAACCCATCCGAATCAATGCCAAGAGCATTGAAATAAAGAACAGTTTGAATGAAAGGTTGTTAGCTGCACAGAAGGAAGCTGTGTTGGAAGCTAACTACCCAAATGAAAAGCTAGGGGTAACTGAGGAGCAGTTATCTCTTGGCAAGGACGGAATCCTGAGATTAAATGGACGAATATGGGTTCTAATTTATGGGGGACTGCTAGATGTTATCCTCCAGGAAGCCCATAACTCTAAATATTCCGTTCATCCTGGAGCTGATAAGATGTACCAGGATCTGAAGGCAAATTTTTGGTTGATAGGCTTGAAGAAGTCTATAGCCACCTATGTAGCTAAGTGCTTGACGTGTGCACAAGTCAAAGCTGAACATCAAAAGCCGTCAGGTTTGCTACAACAACCTGAACTTCCCACATGGAAGTGGGAAATGGTGACGATGGATTTCATCACCAAGTTGCCCAAGACCAGGAAAGGAAATGATATGATATGGGTGATAGTGGATAGACTGACTAAGTCAGCACATTTCCTACCCATCAAGGTGACCTATAGCTCCGACATGTTAGCCCAACTATACGTAGACAAGATTGTAGCTCTACATGGCGTACCTGTGTCTATTATCTCTGACAGAGATACTAGATATACATCACATTTTTGGAAGAGTTTCCAACAATCTCTGGGCACGCTTTTAAATTTTAGTACGGCTTACCATCCTCAGACAGACGGACAGAGTGAGCGTACAATCCAAACGTTGGAAGACATGCTTCGTGCATGTGTGATCGATTTAGGTGGTAGTTGGGATAACCACCTACCATTAATCGAATTCTCCTACAACAATAGCTACCATACCAGCATTAAGGCTGCGCCTTTCGAGGCCTTATACGGTAGAAAGTACAGAACGCCCGTTTGTTGGGCGGAAGTTGGAGATGTCCAATTATCAGGACCGGAGATAGTCTTTGAAACGACGGACAAGATTGTCCAGATTCGTGACCGTCTCAAAGCTGCCCGTGATAGGCAGAAAAGCTATGCAGATTTAAAGCGTAAACCTTTTAACTTCGAGGTAGGTGATAAGGTGTTGCTTAAAGTATCCCCCCTGGAAGGGAGTGATGCGATTTGGTAAGAAAGGCAAGTTTAGCCCGAGATACATAGGACCTTTCGAGGTCATCGAACGTGTCGGATCAGTTGCCTATAAGTTAAACTTACCTGAAGAGCTCAGTGGTATTCACAATGTGTTCCACATCTGCAATTTGAAGAAGTGTTTCGCTGATGAATCACTAGTTATACCACATACAGATGTGCACATAGAAGAGAGCTTAAAGTTCGTTGAAAAACCTGTGTCGATCGAGGATCGACAGGTTAAGAAGCTTCGAAGGAAGCATGTGCCTATTGTAAAGGTAAAATGGGATGCCCGTAGAGGTCCCGAATACACGTGGGAGGTTGAGTCCACAATGAAGGAAAAATACCCTCATTTATTTCAGTAAATCTCGAGGTCGAGATTTCTTTTAAGGGGGTGAGGATGTAACACCTCGAAAATTCATGTTCAATAGAATAACGACACGTGTCATGTATGACAAAAGCGTTATAAATCCGGATCCAAATTAAAGATGTAAGGCAAGATTTAAAAGTGCCGTCATGTAAATTTATACCTCTGAACGACCTCATTTATAAATCCCAAGACCCTAATATATATCTTAAACATCTAATATACCTTCAATCCGGTAATTGCTGAAAATAATTGAATTCATTGCACAAGATAGGATCCTATGGAAATTTCTACGGTAAACCTTCATTTTCGACACTTTCAAAAGGATTCAAGAAACATGGCCAAATGGTAGGGTATATAACTGTTCAAGACCCATAATATAAGGCCCCATACTGTTACATCATGTCCCAAATTCGAAACACACGAGTTGCCCCTTCAAAGCCCGAAAGAACAAGGATTTTTGCTTCTGGTCAAGGTCTTACGGACCGTAAGACAACCCCTTACGATCCGTAAGGGGTTGCCAGCGACTATAAAATTGACTGTTTGCTGTTTAAACGCAATAACTGACCTTTAAACGATTTTCCTCATATTTGGACGACCCCTAAATGACTCCTAGACACTAGGGACATGTGTTAGTGATCAGGGAACATTGCTAGAGTTGGTTGTCAATGATCTAAGGTGATTAAAGCACTATAAAAGGCCACAAAGTTGCAACCATTTGATCACACCTCATTCCTGCATTCCTGATCATTTCTGGAGCTCCAAAGCAGACTCAAGTGATCACATTTCGTGCATAGGACTTCAGTAAGTATGCTTAACCTTTCTTAGTTGAGTTTTTACTTAGTTTTAGCTTAAAGGTCAAACCGTCGTAATTAAAGGTTGACTTAGCGATTAATCATTGTTGGTCGAGTGATTAGTCGAATTGAAAGTAGTTATAAGTTGGTAATTATGTGGGCAATAAACCCTTAAAAGGGCACCCTCTGATTTCCACTCTAACTAGGTCAAATGTCGGGTCAAACTTGTTAATAAAAAGTCAACAGAATGCTTAATTTCCAATTTATGCATAATTAGCAATGTAGAACCCATACAACCTGTTTGATCATTAATATAACTTGGTAATGAATGTAAGAACATGTCTAAACATGTTCAACCCGACAATTTTCAGTAGAGACCCGGTTCGGAACCGAAAGTCGCATAATTTGACTTTCGCTTTGACTTTCAGTTCTGACCCGTTTAAGCATGTTTTAGAAATGCCTTAGAGCTCTATTTGGACCAGGTTACATGCTAGTATAACCCTCTATGATTATACACCATGGTTCATTAGTTATCCGATTAATATGCATAATTCCGTTAATTGCTCATATGTTGACCATTATGCCCTTTTCACCATAAATCGTGATTTTTGAAAATATAAAAGAGTAGAAACCTTAGTTAATGATTTATAAACTTGCACCCAAAATTTGACTTCAGTTTGAGGTGTAGATTGAGAGTTATGCTCATTAGCGTAATTAGAAAACTTTTTAGCGATTAAACGACATAATTAGCGTATAGCCTATTTAAACCTACTTTTTGATATCCAAATTTTTACCCACTGATGTAATATATTATTTTGGGATTTTTAAAGATTTTTAATTAATTTTAGGCTGAGCATAACTTAGAGTCATAGGCTTAATTCGGTAATTGTCGGTTTTGCCCTTTTGGGCTATAAAATGAGTTTTACATATCTTTTGACCCCAAAACCTTTTGCTACTTATTTCATATGATAAATAAATTATTTTAAGCCTTCTGGAATAATAAAAATATCAGCTTTCTATATAGAACCCGGAAACGGCTTCTAATCGCCTTTTTAAGCGTTGTTAACGCATAGTATGTAATAAAACTATTTTAAACATACAAGGGTTGATACCTACTGATATTTTAGGCAAATTATGATATTTTAACAGTAAGCAAAAGTTGTTTAACTCAGACTTCAGTTTTGAGCTTTTCGGCTTATGTGAAATTACCAAAATGCCCCTACGGTGCATAGTTTGGATATAATTGATAAATTTCACATATATACTTTACCCTACTGTTATAACTTATTAAATTGAGTATTTTTTCTGATTACATCAGACCTGTAACTCAGGATAATACTTAAACTCTTTTATAACCTTATAATTGATCAAAGTACCCCTACGGGGCGTAGTTTGAGTTTAAATTCGTTTCGGGCATAATAAAAGATATCTTACTGATGTCACAACAAATTTAAGGCATATTAACTTAGTAAACTTGTATATGACTCTTACGGTTACCCGTTACGCCTCTTGCGCGTTCGGTTCGGTTTATGTAACTAGTTTGCATAACTTAGCCGAAACGGGTTAAACCTTATCGGTTTTATCTCAAAATACAGAATGTGTATAATATACCCATATTAAGCAAGCCTTCAAACTTGTCGGGTCTAAATCACATTCTATTCCGGTCTTCGCTTAATCGTGCGTACGAACCGTATCTTTAAAACTAACCGGTCTAAGTTTAGGCTTAATTAAAGACCCGTTAGGATTCTAATAGGTTATTATAAAACTTCATTCCAGAATAGGAGGACCAGTAAAAGCTACTTGCATTTGCTGTTTGTGAATTATACTTGCAAAGGTAAATACTTTTAACTTATTTTCCCTTATACGGGCTTGGGGTACGGTATATAAAATACCGCTTGGTCGGGCATTCGACCTTAATCGATTAGTGGTTAAGTATTATCAAGATGACCCGTTTAAATATGTTTTGTTTGCTTAAGGCCTTTGGGGGGTTAATGACCATGTCCCGGATATCCTTGGCATCATTTTACGAAATGGCCACGACCTAAGCGCGGGGTGTAGGCGTACACCCGTCAGTGCATAAATAAATAATGTGGTGTGTCTATTGATCCTTGACCCGGCACGATCCGGGCTACTAAATGCAAAAGGAACATGTAATCCTTTTACAAGTTTATATATTTAAATAATTATCCCAAGTTATAAAAATGTTTGTGCCACGTGCATCCAAATCAATTTTTAATCATTTTTAAAATGAGTCGGTTAATTGTATTTACCAGTGTAAACTGACGTATTTTCCCAAAAAGATTAAATGCAGGTACTAATCGTAATAGGCTGGATTTCTCCTTAGCATCAATAGAAGTCTCGCAAGCTTAAGATGCCTAAAGTCTGTTGAACTACTGTTTTCTATTTATTTTTTATCCTTCTGTGGACAAACTTTCGACTATTGTGATACTGGATATTACAATTTATTTAAGTTGAAAGATATCTTTCATTTGCTTTCGCTGTGCATATTAAATATTGTGTTGTTTGACTATTATGTTGCCAACCACGTCACGATACTCCCCACCGGGCCCACCGGTAATACGTGGAAAGTCGGGGTGTGACAACAATGATGAGTTCAACATTAATGACAAAGCAGAAAGTCATCAATGAGTATATTGGAGACTGCAAAGCTAAAGCAGGATTTGGAATTTGAAAAGATTGAGAGTGAAAGAATCAAACGTTTGTTGTTGAGTTATACAACTTGTGATTATTTGATTGATAGAGCTTATCCTACTGTTGCAGGTCTTGAAGCATTTCAAGATAAAAAGACAGAAGATACGGATACTGGTAAGAAACAAAGTGTCAAATATAACAAGTGTCCGCCCCCGATTTAGAATAGTTATTCTCCCAGAAAGCCAAATGAGGAACGTTTAAATAATGCTCTCAACATCAAGTTAAAGTCTGAAACCATTGATGAGTTACCAGATAATATTGATGTCACATTCACAGCGTCTGACACTGATCATGAGACTGAGTTGTTAAAGAAAGTAGTCGATCAGGTGTTGGATATGGATGAAGAGTCAAAGTCGGAGTCTAAATCTGAAAGTTCAAGTTCGTCAGAAAAGAGTCCGAGTTCGCCGGTTAAACGGGTTTACAATAAAGAGTTTGTGTTATCAAAATCTAATTTGAATGATGAAACAGTCAAAGTAGCATATACTTTGAATGATTCTGACAAATTATATTCTGATGAAGAATTTCCAATAAGAAGTGTCAAAACTGAAATGATCAAACAGGTTTTTAAATTGACAGAAACTAATATTTCTGAAATAAAAGATTTAAATCTTCATGAACAACCTAAAAAGTACACTTCAAGAGTTCAACAGAGAGTGAACAAGAAAAAAGGTTACGATTCTGGTTCAGGTTATCGAAAGAAACCAAACCAAACCATAATGGTAATTTCAAAAAGAAAGGTCTTGGTTTTAATTCTTCAGAAAATTATAAAAATGAGAAAAATTATAAACCAAAAACAAAATTTGTTGCAGGAGGAAGTTTTGAAGAAGAGCAGAAGAAACCATTCTGGAGACAGTCAAATCAAGAGTTTCTTGCTGAAAGGAAGAAGAATATGAAGTTGTTTTCAAGAGTTGACAGAAGAAGATGTTTCAAATGTCACCAAATTGGACACATTGCTTCAAATTGCCAACAGTCCAACAATTTGAAACAGGAAGTTTTTTCTAACTCTAAAATGATTAAGAAACAATCAACTGAGAAAATTAATATGTTTGAAAATTCGATTTTTGAAAGTGGTGAAAGTTCAAAACATTTTTACAAAAGAAAAGTTGACTTGAACAAACAGAGATGGGTTGTAAAATCTGAGAGTAGTTCTGACAATGAATCTGATTCCATATGTAGGATCGTGTTCTGACCCGATTGAGTCGTTCAGAGGTGTTCAATTATGTTTCAGGTGCGGAAATACAAGAAACGTAGATAGAAATAGCTTGTTCTTCACTTAAACTATTGATTTCATTGATTTGACAACGTTTACAGCTTGATCGTCACACCGGCAGCACTTCGGAGTGAAATATCATCAATCCCTTTCTGGTTCGCTTATGTGACATCTATATATAGACCATGGAGGTTCGCTTATGTGTCATATGTACATATGAGCGGACGTCATATGTTCATATAAGCGGACCTCCTCACATATGTCCATATGAGCGGACCTAACACACTAAACACATACAATCTCATATTTTCTCGTAATTCATGCCTTAAACTATACAAAACAATGTATAACTCGATCCAAGACGAAATCAACAGATGTAGTGCACCAACAAACTCCCCCTCAGATGTTGATGGAGTCGTTCATCTGGTCACAACATGCTAAAGAAATGGAAGGTATAAATGTGATAAACAATCTCACTGTGGATATGCCAGTAGGTTTTTGCACATTTAGTAAATTGTGACGAGATATAAACATAAATTCAAACTTGCTCTGATACCAATTGTAGGATCGTGTTCTGACCCGATTGAGTCGTTCAGAGGTGTTCAACTATGTTTCAGGTGCGGAAATACAAGAAACGTAGATAGAAATAGCTTGTTCTTCACTTAAACTATTGATTTCATTGATTTGACAACGTTTACAGCTTGATCGTCACACCGGCAGCACTTCGGAGTGAAATATCATCAATCCCTTTCTGGTTCGCTTATGTGACATCTATATATAGACCATGGAGGTTCGCTTATGTGTCATATGTACATATGAGCGGACCTCATATGTTCATATAAGCGGACCTCCTCACATATGTCCATATGAGCGGACCTAACACACTAAACACATACAATCTCATATTTTCTCGTAATTCATGCTTTAAACTATACAAAACAATGTATAACTCAATCCAAGACGAAATCAACAGATGTAGTGCACCAACACCATAAAATCAGACGAGTCATTTGTTGAGAAAAGGAATGAGAATTCCGTTCCTGAGTTGAACGATGAAAATTTTCCACCATTGCGGGCAGAAAATTTGAAATCAAAAGGTAGGTTTGAGATTTCAGGTCAATTCTTCTCTGGTAAAGAAGAATTTGATGTTGAAAAGGCTTTCAATGGGAAAGTCAAACATATTTTTGGAAAGATGGTAGATGGGAAAGTAAAAAGTGCTAAAGATTTTTACAGATCAAAAGGAGGTTGGGATGAAGTTGAATCAAAATCACCCAAGGCTGGTCAGGCTTGGGTGACTGCATTTTCTACTTAAAATTCTGACTTGCCGGAGCTCCCAAGTTGGTAATCGTGGAGCATGAATCGGTATCATTCTTGAAATATTGTTTTTGTTAAACATTTAAAATTGTTAAAATTCTACAGGTTATGGACTTGCTGGAACTTCAGGTTGGTAAGTGTGGAGTAGAAATTGGCATTTTCCTGCAAGTGGTATTTCAATTTATGAGTCAAGAGGTGTTGATTGATTTGTGATCTTACAAGTAGTTGATCAAGGTCATTAAGTTGAACTTGATTTAACTCTCATACAAAATGTTTGGAAAACAAAGTGATGATAACCCCGATCTTACAAGTGATAAAATCAATAAAACTTATTTTCCGGAAAAACCATTTGTTTAAAACAAACTTAAGTGTTTTTGAAATCATGATGGGAAAATAGTTTGTTGAGAGGGGGAGTTCTGATTGTTTATGCCAAGTGGATGGCGAATTGATGCAATTTGATATCAGTTGTCATTTTACTTGTACAGTTTGTTTTCAAATTTCTTTTAATGATGTTGAATTTTAGGGGGAGTAAGAAATTACAGAAAATACAAAAACATTAGAAAATTTGAAAAAGGCAAAAACATGATAAATCAAAAATGAGTTTTGTTGAGAAAAGAGGAAATGATAGTACATCAGTGGACTATTACAGCATGCTAAAGAATTGGAAAGTCAATATGTGATAAACGGTCTCACTGATGATATGCCAGTAGGTTTTTGCACATTTAGTAGATTGTGTCGAGATATAAACCTAAATTTCAATCTTGCTTATATCGTGGGGAACATCTCTCGGATATATGGGTAACCCCCGAAATCTTGTTTGAAAGGCCCCTCTTTCTGAGATACTAGGTCTTTATACTCAGTGATATCTGGGGTTTTATCCCGGGACTTCTGATTTGGCGGAAGCAATGGCCTAGTCCCTGTATAATACTTTCTGCTTGCTTGAATTATAATATCACCCTCAGTACAAAAAAATGATGAAACACTGAAAAATGCTAATCATGTGCTGTTGAAGAAAAAGATTCTCTAAAGGGAACACACCAAAAGTCGAAGTCGTCATCTCTCTGATTTTGCGGAAGCAATAGCCTGAGCTCTCATGGCCCTCGCATTTTAACCCTTTACAGATATCATCTGTGGTATACTCACCTGTAAGACTGAATATTGGGATCTGGATACGGGAGTATATTCTGAGGTGGGACACGCGAATAAGTTTAAGTGCTTTAAACATTAATCTCGTATCTCGAAACAGTTGAACTTTGTGTGAAAATTTAAGTGGATCAGTATACTGACAATCTAAGTGAATCGTTTAGAACTTAAAATGATTAAAGCTTAACAGTGTTGGTGATTTGTCTCAAAAACTGATATGATCCTCTTACACAAACTCACAAAAATATTGTTTGTAAATATTTCTTTGTTGCATTTCATTAGTTTTTAAAAAAAAAATTCCAAAAAGATTTTCAGTGTGTTTTAGCATAAATTTTGAAAAATTCAAAAAGATTTTAGACAACTGATGTTGAAAAGCTGATTTTCAAAATTCCGAGTGCTAGACATGATGAACTGGCTTGGGAGAGTGTGTTTGAAATGTTTTGCCTATATGTGGTCATCAGAAATTAAAATTGTTATATAAATAATTGACGGTTTGAGCTGGATTCTTCAATTGGTAATCAAAGTATAAATTTGTCAAATTTTAAATTTTATGAAATTTATGTTTTGGGTAGAGAATGTACAGGTTTGTCAAGTTTTGAATTTTTGAGCAAAAGTTGAGCAAGGTTTCGATTCTGAATCTGTGAACCTGTGAGAGCAAGACTACGATCCCAACACAGTTCAAGGGGGAGTTTGCTAGTAGAGGAGAGTCTGTAAATGCTAGAGCCAGTTATGGATCCTGAAAGATTAATCAAGAGATCTGATCAAGAGAATTAGAGTGAGATAAGAGCCAGATGGAGATTCTGGAGTAGAAGAGAAGAGAAAAGATGAAGGATGCTTACTCTGTCAGATATTTTGGAAGAGCCCGAAGACAGATCAAGACTGAAGATTGTGAAGACTCGACACTGAAGACTCGTCAACATTCGAGGGGGAGTCTGTTGGTGCATGCGTCTGTCGACTTCGTCTTGTATCGAGTCTTGTACTAGAATTGTTAGATCAGGGCACGTTGTACGAGAATCTAGGGTTTGTGTGATAGAAGTTAATTTCGCATGAAACAGCATTAGCTATTTCGCACGAAATAGCAAACTGTTATTTCGTACGAAATAGCAAATGGTAATTCCATGCGAAATTACCAAGTCTATAAATACCCTTGTTGTCTAGTCATTTAAAACGAAATTAGATTCCGGTACCGAAGTGCTGCCGACGTGTCGATTGATCTGTAAACCTGTTAAATCAATATACAAGACAATTAGAAGTGTTTCAAGCAGTTTTCAAGTCAATTCATCTGTTTCTGCCTTTTGGATTGATTAGAATTCTTCTGAACGACTCGTTTTGTCGTGAAAACGATCCTACAACTATCGGGTGTAGCGAGCCCCACTCATGTTCCAGCCGGGTGGACCGGAGGAAATTCGCTAGGTTTGAGTCTTCCTAACCGTTGCACACATATTAATGTCCTTGCAAAACATTAATTGATCTGTTCATAGACGCTTTACATACCGGTTATCAAAAGAATTCTCTCAAATGTTTACAAGTTTATTGGAGCTCATATAAAACACATGAACTCGCTCAACTTTCGTTGATGTTTTCAAATTACATGTATTTCAGGAAACTAGATGGATCATCGGCGTTGGAAATGTTTTCAAGAATTGAATTACAAGAATAGATGTCATCCACTTTTGAAGGGTTTGATTTGTATATCTTATCATATATGAAGCAAAGCCTTGGTTTACTAGTCTTTTGTTAAAAGTCCATTCATGGAACTTGTTATCTTTTGATGGTTTGTAACTTAACTTGAAGTTATGTTGGTAGGAACTTAAACAACTTATGTTTGTAATATTTTAAAACTTATGAATGGATGAAAATTATTTTAGTCATATAGTTGTTTATTATAATTGAATGCAATGAAACTGATCAAGTCACACGCACACGCTTCCGCAAAAGACAGGGTGTGACAATGAAAATACCCAGTTAAAAACGCCATAAAACACCCAGTTCAGAAAAACACCATGAAAAACCTCAGTTGAAAAAGCCATAAAACACTCGGTTAAAAAAAACGCCATGAAAATACCTAGTTAAAACGCCATAAAAACACCTAGTTCAAACGCCATGAAAATAACTATTCTAAAACGCCATAAAACACCTAGTTCAGAAAAACGCCATAAAACCCAGTTAATTTTTTTTCGAAAAGTATATCAATAGTATACTCGTTGGAAAGATTAAAAAACGTTGAGTTTTATGGTGTAATTTTTTTTCGAAAAATAATCACATATAAAAAAGTTATTGTCGTTTAAATATGATGGGGGAAAATGGCATGTGATTAGCATGTGCACCTTTGTTTGGATCTTCCTATTTTACCCCTCCTGGTAGTTCCAAGGCCCCTATTATTTACAAAAATGCCACCGAATCAATCTCAGCCACAAACCACTAAGATCTTGTGGCTGAGAATCGTTCTCACCGTTCTCACACTTTGAGGCGTTCTCTCATGATCCTGTTCCTATATATATATATATATAATTACATTTCAACCGAATGTTTTTAATCCATGGTATTTTGGTGTTGTTCATACAATAGTGTTTTAGTTATAGTAGGTTCATGTTGTTTTATTTTACAAATAACAAAGTGATCATTATGCGGTGTTTAATTTGTAGCATGTACATGGTGTTTTATTATGCAGTTTAAAGAGGGTACATGGTGTTTTGTTTTGCAGTTACATGGTGTTTTATCTATATTTACCTGTTAGGAATTCAACCATTTATATATATTTACCTGTTAGGAATTCAACAATTTGTAGAGGAACCCTTACCTAACATATAATATATACTATTTACTAATTTTATCATTAATTTATATATAATAAATATTATTATGTGAATATATACTTAATACCTCAAATAAATATCATATATGTAACACTCCAATCGCGTAATACAACAACACGGGGCGGAAATATCGGGGGAGTCACGTTACAAATTGCCCACAACCACTGGTACTAAATTGTTTCATTATTGTTAACATTATTTTACAAAGAATACATGTAATTGCCTTTTGATTAAAGAAGTCTAAGGCCCGGATGCAATCCTATGCGTTGCATGCTTGAATAGTCGAAATCCTGAAACATATGTGAAAAACAGTCAGCATAAAAATGTCGGCGAGTACATAGGTTTTGTTAGCCAAATAAATGGCAAAAAGTTTGGTATTGCAATACTTTGACAACTACGAGAGTTGTCGATTGAAAATGAAATCTTTAAGCCAAAGAATGGCAAAAGTTTAGTATTGCAATACATTATCTTGATTGTGAAAACTTGTGACAAAGAGTTTTGTATATGGCAATATGATTATTACTAAGTAATTTTTATGCCATTGAAATTGTACTTTGTAATCTCATTGAAATCGTCATAATACTTGTGAATGTGCTATTAGAAATCCAATCAAGGATTAGTAATAACTGTTTTGAAATCTGTCATAACTTGTGTGAGTATTATTAAAATCAAGTCAATGATTTATAACAATACTTTGGATATCCTTCTAAGAATCTAACATATGAAGATATGGAAGATTCTACAAGGATTTGAATACTTGAACATTGAATCAATTAAACACATAAACCCTAATGTGATTTGGATAACGCTACAAGAGTAATAAAATAAGAACACTTATATATAGGAAGTACCTGCGGCGTATCCACCATGTTCTTATTTTATTACACTCGTTTCGTTATCTAAATCACAACTAACCACATAAACACATAAAATCGTCAATTTGTCACCAACTTGTAAACACGCATTAAAGTATACAATGAATCCAAACAAGGACATCAATTGTACTTTAAACATCCCATGTATGTCTAGCTATGAAGATTGATAGATACTACAGGGATCCGGTTTTCGTCACATCGTCTTGTCACATACGCATTAAAGTACACAATTAAATCCAATCAAGGACTTCAATACTAGTACTTTAAACATCCTACAAGAATCAATCTATGAAGATAGATAGATGCTATAAGGATTTGGTTTTGTCACATTGTCTTGTCAAATACGCATTTAAAGTACACAATTAAATCCAATCAAGGAATTCAATATTAGCACTTTAAACATCCTAGAAGAATCAATCTATGAAGATAGATCAATGCTAAAAGGATTTGGTTTCGTCACATTGAATCATAACATCCTAAATCCTAATGGTGATTCGGGATAACGCCACGAAGGGTAATACAATAAGTACACTTATATATAGGAAGTACCAGCGGCGTATCCACCATGTCCTTATTGTATTACTCTAGTTTTGTTATCTAAATCACCAACAATCTCTACACATAAACCATAACCATCGTCTTGTAAAGTACTTCTTAAGGATCTCACTATGAAGATAGGAAGATCTAAGACTATACTTCAAATATCCTATAAGAATCTAACCATGAAGATGGATAAATCCCATAAGGATTTGGATAATCGTCGAGCTTGCATAATCGGAATAATACACATAAAAGCACTTAGTAAACACATATATGTCATACGTTTGAAAATAAATCAGTTACACATATGAATCACTCCAAAACATTTGAAAAGTGTAAAAGAGGGGAACTATGTACTCACTTGAGATTGCAAGGTGTCCTCGATTTAGTGAACTAACAAAGCTCAGGCAATCAAGGAATCAAGTGTCACCTAGTATGGATCAATATGTTAATAAAACGGGACCTAAATCGGGAGATCAGATAGAATGAGGTCTTGTAAACCAAATGAGTGTTGAAACTCATATGAAATAGTTTAACAAAGCCTACATTCTGATTTGAAACCTATCCTTAGTGCTTTTAACTCGTTATGACCCGTTAAGGTAGTTTAAGCTACTTTAACGCGTCATTTGCGCAAATGCACGTTCGGATGGTCTAATTAACCCTATGATAAGTATTATATGCCCTAACATGTTTAATAATGTTGCATAATCAGTTTAAGTGTCAAAATTTAGGTTGCATAGGCTTAAATTGAAATTATGCGCAAAAAGGGCATTTTGGTCATTTTCCTAAGGCATATAATCTACCTATTATACAACTAATTAAACGAAGTGACCATAAGGTATAACCTTGGAAGGTTATTCCCTATACAACTATGGTCACATAATGTGTTTGGTCGGATCCTAATGATCGACCAAACGGGTCGGGTTCGAAAGTCTAAGCGGTTGTTAAGACCGCTTGACTTACGACCCTAAATAAGCACTAAACTAGAAGTGACGGGTTAACATGTTAAAACATGTTTAACTAAGTTAGAAAATTGATTTGGTATCAAAACAAAGTGTTTTGATACCCGAAAATAGTTTCGTTGCAAAATGTGTAGGATCGAGTTGTGACCCAAACGAGTCGTTCAAAAGGGTTCTTGTCTGTTTCAGAGGCGGAAACTAAGAAACAGACTTCGAAAACAGCTTGTTTCACTATTAATCATCTTGTTTATTGATTATGAAAGCAATACAGATCAAACCACGCGTCGGCAGCACTTCGGTACCGGAATGAAGATCGTTACAACTGATTTCGCTTAGAGGGTATTTATAGGGATGAGATTTCGCTTGAAAGAGACAGATGTCAGTTCAAGCGAAATCAACAAAGTTGATTTCGCTTGAAATTGTCACTTGTCATTTCAAGTGAAATAAGCTTAATAATACCCTACAACCTCCTATTTTCTCGTACAACGCACCCTGATCTAACAATTCTAATAATAGACTCGATACAAGACGAAGTCGACAGATGTATGCCCCAACAGACTCCCCCTCGGATGTTGACGAGTCTTAAGTGTCGAGTCTTCAACGTCTTCAGTCTTTATCACTCTTCGGGCTTCCAGAATCTTGATTTGGCTCTTGCCTTACTCCAATTTCTTCTTTCTCTAGTATTGCCCAGGAACAAACCCTGGCTCTACTCCTATCAGCTTCTCTTGATCTCTTAAGTTCATCAGCATCAGCAATCTCAGTATCAGAACCTGGCTCTTTGTCATTCAGACTCCCCCTCAACTTGTGCTGGGATTGTAGTCTGGCTCTTTTCAGGTTCAATCATTACAACCAGGCTCTCCTGCAAATCCTCTACCCAAATCATAAGTTTCATAAAAGATAAGATATAACAAACTTAGAAACCCTGCTAACCACTTGAAAATACAAACTTAACACAACATATTCAAGTATCAAATAAAAAGATTTATCATATAAGTCACTGATGAACAACTTGGAAGTATATCATTTTTCTTTTCAAGCATCTTCAAACCAACTTTCCCAAACATGTTCGTCATGTTCAGCACTCGGAATTTTGAAAATCAGTTTTCCAACATCAGTTGTCTAAAGTCTTTTTTAATTTTTCAAACTTTATGCTAAAACACTCCGAAAATCTTTTTGGATTTTTGACATAATAGAAATGAAATGCAGTAAAGAAATATTTACATACAATATTTTTGTGAGTTTGCGTAAGAGGATCATATCAGTTTTTGAGACAAATCACGAACACCGTTAAGCTTTAAACATTTTAAGTTCTAAACGATTCACTTAGATTGTCAGTATACTGATCCACTTAAATTCTCACACAAAGTTCAACTGTTTCGAGATATGAGATTAATGTTTTAAGAGACTTAAACTTATTCGCGTGTCCCACCTCAGAATATACTCCCATATCCAGATCCCAATATTCAGTCTTACAGGTGAGTATACCTAGATGATATCTGTAAGGGGTTAAATTGCGAAAACCGTGAGAGCTCAGGTCAGAACTTCCGTTCAGCAGAGAGATGACGGCTCGACTTTAGGTGGGTCCCCTTTAGAGGATCATTTTTACAACAGCACATGATTAGCATTTTTCAATGTTTCATCATTTTTTATGCTGAGGGCAGGCTTTTATTTCAAGCAAGCGTAAAGTATTCTCCGGGGACTAGGCCATTGCTTCCGCATTATCAGAAGTCCCGGGATAATACCCCATATATCACTAAGCATAAAGACCTAGTATCTCAGAAAGAGGGACCTTTCAAACAAGATTTCGGGGGTTACCCATATATCCGAGAGATGTTCCCCACAATATAAGCAAGTTTGAATTTAGATTTATATCTCGTCACAATCTACTAAATGTGCAAAAACCTACTGGCACATCATCAGTGAGACCGTTTATCACATTTTAACTTTCCAATTCTTTAGCATGATGTGATAGTCCACTGATGTACTATCATTTCCTCTTTTATACAACAAAACTCAATTTTTAATTTTATCAAGTTTTTGACTTTTTCAAATTTTCTAATGTTTTTGGATTTTCTGAAATTTTTACTCCCCCTAAAATGCAAACACATTCAAGGAAATTTGAAAACAAACTGTACAAGTAAAGCGACAACTGATATCAAATCACTTCAGATCGCCATCCACTTGGCATAAACAATCAAAACTCCCCCTTTCAACAAACTATTTTCCAATTGTGATTTCAAAACACTTAAGTTTGTTTTAATCAAATGGTTTTTCCGGAAAATAAGTTTTGTTGATTTTATAAAATCACTTGTAGGTTAGGGGAACAATTCATCACATTGTTCTCCAAAATACCACTTGTAAGTATGGTCCAATCAAGTTCAACTTAATGACCTTGATTAACCACTTCTTCAACCACTTGCAGGTTCACTCACCAACCATCCCATTTGTAAATCAAAATATAACAATATAAAGATATCACCTGTAGATTTACCAACCAAACAATTTCAAGAATGATGCCGATTCCTGCTCCACTCTTACCAACCTGGGAGCTCCAGCAAGTAAGGAATTTATGGTGAAAATGCTATCACCCAAGCCTGACCAGCCTTGGGTGATTTTGGTGGCAAACATCTGTCCCACCAACATTTTGATTTGTAAAATTCTTTAGCATCCTTCACTTTCCCGTCAACCATCTTTCCAAAAATATGTTTAACATTTCAATTAAACACCTTTTCAGCATCAAATTCTTTCTTATCAGCAAAGAATTGACTTGATATCTCAAATCTACCTTTTGATTTTAGATTATCTTTCGACAATGGCGGAAAATTTTCCTCGTTCAACTCAGGAACGGAATTATCAACCTTTTTCTCAACACATGACTCCTCTGATTTTATGGAATCAGATTCATTGTCAGAACTTCTTTCAGATTTTACAACCCATTTTTGTTTGTTTAAATCAACTCTTCTTTTGTAAAAACGTTTTGAACTTTCACCTTCTTCGGAAGTTGAATTTTCAAACACTTTCGATTTCTCAGTTGATTATTTCTTCTCAAAGACAAGTTTTTCTTTCAGTTTTGAGTTAGAAGTAACTTCCTATTTTGTGTTGTTGGACTGTTGGCAATTCCAAGCAATATGTCCAACTTTTTGGCACTTAAAGCAAGTTCTTCTGTCAACTCTTTGAGCAAACTTCTTCACATTCCTCTTTACCTCAGCAAGAAACTCTTGGTTTAACTGTTTCCAGAATGGTTTCTTCTGCTCATCTTCAGAACTTCCTCCTGAAACAAATTTTGTTTTTGGTTTATAATTTTTCTCATTGTTATAATTTTCTGAAGAATTAAAACCAAGACCTTTCTTTTTGAAATTACTGTAATGGTTTGGTTTCTTTTGAAAACCATAACCAGAACCGTAACCTTTTTTCTTGTTCAATCTTTGTTGAACTCTTGAAGTATACTTTTTAGGTTTTTCATTAAGATTTAAATCTTTTATTTCAGAAATATTAATTTCTGTTAATTTGAAAACCTGTTTGATCATTTCAGTTTTGACACTTCTTATTGGAAATTCTTAATCAGAATATAATTTTTCTGAATCTTTCAAAGTATAAGCCACTTTGATTGATCCATCATTCAAATTAGATTTTGATAACAAGAATTCTTTATTGTAAACCCTTTTAACCGGTGAACTCGGACTCTTTTCTGACGAACTCGGACTTTCAGACTTAGACTCCGGTTTTGACTCTTCATCCATATCTAACACCTGATCGACCACTTTCTTTAATAACTCAGACTCATGATCAGTGTCAGACGCTGTGAATGTAACATCAATATTGTCTGGTAATTCATCAATGATTTCAGACTTTAACTTGATGTTGACTGCCTTTTTTAGACGCTCCTCGTTAGGATTCCTGGGAGAATAACTTTCATGGATCAGGGGTAGACATCTGTTATACTTGACACTTTGTTTCTTACCAGTATCAGTATCTTCAGTCTTTTTCTCCATGAATGCTTCAAGACCTGCAACAGTAGGATAAACACGATCAATCAAATAATCACAGGTTGTATAACTCAACAGTAATCGTTTAATCCTTTCACTCTCAATCTTTTCAAGTTCTAACTCCTGTTTCAGTTTAGCACAGTCGTCGATGTAATCATTGATGACGCTTTGCTTTATCATTAATGTTGCGCTCATTTTTGTCATTGCATTTTCAATCTCTGAATTTGTCCTTTTCAGACTATCAACTGTTTTGTTCAGCACATCATATGACTCCTTCACGTACTTCACATCAGACAGTAAATCTTCTTTAATCTTCTCCAAATCAGCAATCTTCTTATCTTTCTCCTCACATTGTATACAAGACTCTAAACACTTCAAACATGGTTTTACAACTTCAACCACTTTTTCAACAATCTTTTCAACCTCGAAAATCTTTTCAACTTCAACGAGTTTTTCAACTTCAACAATTTTTTCTACTACTTTCTCAGTCACTTGATCACTACTAGCTTCTCCAGCTTCTGGATTTGCCTTTTCATCAGCTAGCCTTCTTGCTGTTTCCAGTTCTCTCCTCAATCTGTCAATCTTTTTCTGATTCAGCATCTCCATTTTATCTGTAAAGAAAAAATTAAAACTGTCAGGATCTATTCCTTTTCTAGCTTTATTAATATGTTCTTCTTCATCATCAGTATCAATATCACTTCCTAGATCTAGAAAAATTGGGATTCTTTTTTACTGAGATTTGTCTGATTCTTCTTCCAAGATTTGAGCAACAAGAGCTGTTCCAGGTATGTATTTGTCCCAACTAAATCCCTCAGCAACTTTTTCATCATCTTGATGAATAAGTAAAGCTTTCTTATTTTTATCTTCAATAGCACGAGCATGTGCAGTTTGTGGTTGTTGAGCAACCTGATGAAAAATTGATTTCTGATAATAATTGTTCTTTTCTTGATTCTCGGTTGCTTCTTGGTTTTTACACTCTCGTTTAAAGTGTCCTTTTCCTTTGCAACGAAAACAAGTAACTTTTGATTTGTCAAAGCCCAAAGGAGAAGTAGCCATTCCTCGAAACTCATCTCTACCAGTAATTTGTTGAAATTTTTCTGCACGTCTAACAGCACTAGCCATACACCATTTCACATCCATCAACTCAAGTTCTTCTGCATCAATTTGGTCATAATCTTCTTTTGTAAGCATCGGATTTCCAATCTTGCCAGCAATTAAACCTTCATAAGATTCCAACATAGCAACGAGTGATGCCATATGTTGCTTGGCTATTTCCGGAGACAAATTCTGACCATTTTGAATGTTCAAAGTGACGTTGCATTGAAGATTTGTTGAATTCTGTTGTTGAGGACTTGATGTTGTATGATTAGGATCAAAGCTTGAATATGAAGATGAAGATCCACCACTCTGTGTCACATTACTACACTTTGTTCCAGATGAACTATCAGCACTAAAACCAGTTTGAATCTTTGGACTAGGACTGGGAGTAGCCTCAAACTTGTTTCCTCTGTAATACAAACTGACATCTTGTTGAGCATTTGGATTAGTCATGATAGCAATTTTCTGAATATCCAATTCCTGCTCTTCAATTTTCTGAATGAACTGTGCCAATTTCATACTCTCAGACTTCCTCATGAGTTTCACAATCATCAAATAAGTTCCCCACTTATGCTGTGGTAGTGCTTCAGCTAGTTTATCGACCCACTCATCATCCTCTTTCTTAATGTCCAATCTTCCCATTTCCAAAACCAGATGACAGTATCTATCAATAGTCTGCTTTGTTGTTTCATGATCGAAAGCTGAAAACATATCAAATGATTTCTTCAATAATGCCTTTTTGTTTTTGATCATATCTGCACTTCCTCTGAATTTCTGAATCAATGCCTCCCAAATTGATCTAGCTGTACCATTATGTTGAAGCAAAACAAAGATATCTTCTTTTATCGCTTGTTGAAGAATACTGATCATCATTTTCTCACTTGTAAATTTCAACTTGTCACCCTCTGAATAGTCAACAATAGCTTTTTCAATCCCACGTTCATTCTTTGGTTTCTCATAATCTTTCAACAATGAACACCATGCATCAAATTTGTAAGCTTGCACCCAGTTCTCGAATCGATTTTTCCATCCTTGAAAATATTCAATGTACATGAGCTTTGGTGGTTTCTGATAAGTTCCTGTCTCATTCTCATTATACATGGTTTCAGCAGCAGTAACAGGTGCAATTGGTGTAGCGAATGCATTGTAGAATTCCTCGTCCATGTTTCGGAAAATTTTTCACAAAAACTCAAGTTCAAGCGAAATACCACACTCAAACTAAAACACCCTGAAGCGAAATCAGACTTGAAGCGAAATTAATCCTCAAGCGAAATTACAATTAAAGCGAAATAACACCCCTGAAGCGAAAACAAACTCAAGCGAAATTAGGTCAAATATTCAAGCGAAACCTCGTTTTCAAGCGAAATCAAACTGCTAATTTCGCTTGAAATACTGCTGACATCATTTTTTGCGATCTGTTTTCAAGCGAAATAAAGTATTTTTACCAGTTTTAAGCCGAATTAATGTCCAATTCTTTCAAGGATTACTTAAAACACAGTTTCGCCCATAAAATGTGAAATTCAAGACTTTTTGACCGTGAAAACTAGTTCAATTTCAAAAAGGTGTAGAAGTCAGAAAATGAAGCTGTTTTGGCAAGAACTCTTCTTCCTGAGCTCTGATACCACTTGTAGGATCGAGTTGTGACCCAAACGAGTCATTCAGAAGGGTTCTTGTCTGTTTCAGAGGCAGAAACTAAGAAACAGACTTCGAAAACAGCTTGTTTCACTATTAATAGTCTTGTTTATTGATTATGAAAGCAATACAGATCAAACGACGCGTCGGCAGCACTTCGGTACCGGAATGAAGATCATTACAACTGATTTCGCTTAGAGGGTATTTATAGGGATGAGATTTCGCTTGAAAGAGACAGATGTCAGTTCAAGCGAAATCAACAAAGTTGATTTCGCTTGAAATTGTCACTTGTCATTTCAAGCGAAATAAGCTTAATAATACCCTACAACCTCCTATTTTCTCGTACAACGCGCCCTGATCTAACAATTCTAATAATAGACTCGATACAAGACGAAGTCGACAGACGTATGCACCAACAAAATGCACATAATCGTGCATTTTGACCGAAACTTTGACTCGTCACTTCGACTAGTCAATGTGGTAATCAGTAGGTATAATTGTAAAGGACTATAACCATCATGATTACGATCACATTGCAAAGTTCAATTGAACTTTGACTTGACCAATTCATGGTCAAAACCGAAAGTCAAACGGTAGTCAAACTGTTTGACTTTCAGCTTGTAATTGCCGAAATGAATGAACAAGCCATGAAAGAACACTTACAAGTGCTCTAAGGCTGGAAAAATGACTAGAAAAACTCAGGTAAGAGGCCTCCAATCCAACAAAGTGGTAGCCTCTACTTAGAGTTTGTAAGATGAGAATGAACAATTAGCAAGTTTAAAGTGAAAGAGCAAGGCGATTTATAGTTGTTCATGAAGTGTAGGATCATGCCAAGTGGCTTGTGTGTTCTACAAGGATCAATGAGATCATTCCAAGTGTTGCAATATGATTTCTAAGCTTGGGGAACACTTATCTTGGTGATCAAGAATAAAAAATAATCAAAACAATTCAAACAAACAGACTGCTGTTGCTGGTAATCTGATTCTGTTCAGATGTTGTCCTCACGTCGCGCGACCGGGGAGGGCCTGGGCTATCGTGTGGCACGACCACATATACCAGCAGTTTCGAAATTTGCCAGAAATGGTCCCTGCACATATTTAAACTTGTTTTTGACGCTTTTAACCCCCATTAACCCATTTTCAGGTTCTACAAGGATGTTAAAGCATAGGGGACTTGAAATATGTCCGGAAATGTCGTGGATGTCGGTTCGTTCGGTCGTACGGTCACGTTTTGCGCTTATTTACGACGGAAACTCGTTCGAACGCGAAAACGATCCAAATTGCGAAACGAATGGTATTTTTGTATTCCCATCATTAAAATGCAATATTTTAATGATTACAAAAATATTTGGATGTCCAGATATAGTCAGAATGCGAGATATGCACGCATATGCAAACTTTCACAGTTTTGACGCTTTTAGTCCCTAAGATCAAATAAGCGCATTTTCGGATACCGAACCCCTCAAAACTTATTTCTAAGCTATGTTAAGGGTATTTAGGGTATGTTTGGATTATGATCTTATTCCAGAGTGTATGTTGTTGTGCGAATCGGCAGACTTTTGCAGTTTGTCGCAAATAGTCATTGTGATCGAATAAACTTGTTTTTGTCGTCCCTAACCCTTCGAAGCTTATTCCTATGTTATGTAAAGGGTATTTAGGGTACACGTAGCTGGTGTCCTCGTCCTGGTGTGTACGTTGCGTTAAACGGATTACGTTTAAGCATCGGTTATCGAATTGCTTTCAAAGAAAAAGTTTTTGAAAGCTCGAAATTTTGCATAAGGGTTACAATATAAATAATAAGCTCGTTTAGGCTCACGAGTCTGTTTGAGCTTGATAGATGAAGCTCAGGCTCAGGCACGTTTATATAGCAAACTTATATTTAGGCTCGAGCTAATTTAAGCTTGATTTGATTCGAGATTTTAGCAACTCGGTCTCGAATAGCTCACAAACGACTTGACTTGTTTACATCCAAATATTTCGCTAACACCATGGCTCACACAAGGGCCGTCCTTCAGAGTTCAGGGGCCGTGTGTGATTGAACAAAATGAGCCTCTAAAATTAATCTCTCAAGAATACAATCGCCGATTGGTCTTTAGCCTTTCACCTTTGTTGTCACTACCATAAAAAGGATTTTGTTACATAGTTAGGTTTATAATTCTAGATTTAAATTGAGTTACATATATAGCTTTAGTTGGTTAACTAAAAAATGGGTTTACATGAGCTATAGCTAACTAGGTTAATGAATTTATAAAACTTATTAGGTTATATATATTATTAAGTTTTAAATTGTATTGCCTTTTGTTTGAAATATATTTAAAAGAGTAAAATGCACGGATAGTCCCTATGGTTTTACAAAATAACACCTATACTCCTCAACTTTAGGAAATTACACCCCGTGCTCCCTATGGTTTGACAGTTTGTTACTCGGATAGTCCCTGGAGTGGATGACGGTTAGTTTTCTCCATTAAGTGGATGTAAAATGACAAATTTACCCTTCATCTTCTCCACTCTATAAAAAACAACACAACCTCACCCCACCCCACCCCACCCCACCCCAACCCCAACCCCACCCACCCCCACCTTTCTCTTTATTTCCCCCCACCATTAACCACCACCACCACCCACCACCCACCTCCCACCTACACCACAAGTAACCACCTTCAAATCCGACGCCGTTTTATTGGTTTCGCCAGCTACTAATATACGGTCGATGAACCATGAACTTCCTGTAAATTCTATGCAAGATTGTTTTCAAATACTTGTGTTCTCGTTGATCTTCCAAATCAAACAGATCAAGCAACCTCAACATGAACGAATGATTCGTTTCAGGTGACGCCACAAACCGAAGAAGAAACTCGTACACGATTTGAAGATGCGGCCACGATGGATCCATACAAAACTCATCGTCTTCTTGATCATACAAATCCATAACTTTGTTTTCGTGATTCAAATTTGGTAGAGCCCGAAACAGATTCGCAGCCACCATTTTCGTTGTCTCCTGAATCATAACCTCGTTGAACTTCAAATTAACCGACGACACATAATCAACGAGCTCGAGCAGAGTCTGTTTCTTCACATCTCTCTTTAACATTCTTGTCGGGTTCGTTAAAATCGAACACCACACAACACATGTTCAACTTCTTGATGAACAAGTTGTTTTCCAGAACTCGACACTATTTGAAAACTCGGTAATGCTTCATAAAAAGCAGGAATTAAGTCAATATTTGACTTTGACTTAACAGACAAACTCAATTTGGAAACTTTATCACTTACACAGTTGAAGATGGTTACTAGTGGTGTAGGTGGGAGGTGGGTGGTGGTTAATGGTGGGGGAAACAGAGAGAAAGGTGGGGGGTGGGTGGGGTTGTGGTGGGGTTGTTTTGTTTTTTATAGAGTGGAGAAGATGAAGGGTAAATTTGTTATTTCACATCCACTTAATGGAGAAAACTAACCGTCATCCACTCCAGGGACTATCCGAGTAACAAACTGTCAAACCACAGCGAGCACCAGTGTAATTTCCAAAAGTTGGAAACTATATGTATTATTTTGCAAAACTACAGGAACTATCCGTGCATTTTACTCTATTTAAAAATTTTAAAAATTTTGAGCCTCGGAAAATAAGCCCTCGGCTGTCGTCCACCTTGCCGTTATCCCTGCATCATTGGAAGCATTTTGTTTAGACTTTATAAACACCATAGATCAAAACCATGAATTAGACAGCTTTTTGTTGATCCAAATTCCGTACGCAAACTTTTCCTTTGTTGAATTGAAAAAAAAAAAAAAAAAATCGGCAACAAACTAGCAATATATGACATTTATAATAATAATGATTATCTCGACCTAATTAAGAAACTTCTAACCAATTAAGGCCGTCGAATTGCAACATTTTCTTGATGGATTATTCTTTAGTGGCCAATTAATTATTTTAACATCAATTTCTTAACTTATAACGTGTACATTGTAAGGCCATCGAGTTGCAACATTTTCTTGTTGGATTATTCATTAGTGGACAATTAATTATTTTAACATCAATTTTTTAACTTCTAACGTATACATTGTAAAAGCTTTTTCATTTTTTGAAGTATAGTTTTAAAGCAATCTATGGGCAAAGAGATATTTTGTCCACTAGGTCAAAGGCTATTTCGTGCGTTTTAAATTACTTCATATATTCTAGTTTGTGAAAATTGCAGAAATACTTTTGGCATATAATAGAGACAAAAAATAAATGTCCTTGTAAATAAATTTGAACATTATACTCTTCAAACACAACAAATTTGACCATCGTTCCGTATCTTCGTCTTGAGACATTATCTTTGAACAAAATTCACATGTTGTAGCATTCACATGAAATGTGTATAATAGCATTCACATGTCATTCTATAGGATTGTTGTCTTAGCGGCATGACCAACGACGGACCCACCATTATCTAACGGGTCAAGTGAGTCTAGGTATTCTACTTTTATCTTCCATGTGTGATTTTACTGTTGGACCGTATCGCATAATACACGAACCCGAGCTAATGGGTCGGGCCAAACGTGAACGTCTCTAACGGAGCAGGGGTGTTTAATGTTAATCTTAATTGAAGATAATTATAAGAGTTAGAGATAATTATCTAATTCCTTATTTTAGTTAGATATAAAAAAAGATGTATATGTTTAACTAGAATTAGGATTATATTTCAATTAGGATTTTTACCACTATATAACCAATCCATCTTGGATTATTGTGGTTATGAGTGATATTCAGTTTTAAGCCAATTTTCTGAATAAAGGAGAGCTAATTCCTAAAACTTGTGTGTTTAATTAATCTATTGGGACTTGATTTACATTATTGAAAATCGATTGTAAATAGGGATTAGCCCGGGAAAGTATCGATCCTGAAAACGTCAAAAAGTGGGTACTAAATTGGTATAAAAAATGAGTCATCTTACATAGAAGTTGTTTACTTATGTTGGTGACACTTGAGATTGGGAAGAAGGTACTTAAGCTTTGCAATTACAGAAATCCATATAGCAGTTTTAACTGTTTATTGTTTATGTAATTGTTTACTCACTGATTTACCCATCCATATCCATTAAATAATAAGAAGCATTATCCTCGTGACAAAATCTGTTAGAAGTTGCGGCTATCGGTAAAAAGAAGTCAAATAAGGATGCTGTGGATTCGAACGGCTGCGTAAAAGGAATGGAATATTTTAAAACCTGGAATACTGCGGCGAGAACAAAGATGATGAAGAAGATTAAAGAACCATCACCATTAGAGAGCGCACTCCCGATAATTCTAAAAAGTAATGAAAATCGAGCCTTAAAATATATATATTTTTTCTAAAAATATATAAAAAGCTTAAAATGTATTTAAAAACTTAAAATATATAGTAAAAATTAAAATATATGTAAAAAAATCATTTTCTTTTTTATCTTTGGCCACGGAGTATTGGGCCTTGGTAGTGTTATGTATGTAACTTTCGTATAGAAATTTTTTGGTATATACATTTTCGACCCCTGGTTCTATAGAAATTTTTGAGTATATACATTTTCGAAACCCCCCCCCCCCTCTCCCCCACGGTCTGGTAATGGCCGATGAAAACTTGCAGATCACCGACACAGTTAGTATTTTTGTTTTCAAATTTTTTTTTTGGTTTTCGGTAGAAAACATTTGCTACGGAATATTTACCGCTAATTGTCGGTGAAGATGAAGATAATATTTTGGATACTCCTAGACTTTTGAGTCGTTGTCGGTGGGGAATTGAAGAAACACATAACTAATTTTAGGGGTTGATTAGTTCGGTTTATGTTTCTACCATAAGGGTTAATCTTCTTATGACTTTCTGAGCTCCTTAATGATCCGTTAATCCTGCAAAACATAACACCGTTAGCTCATTAAGAGGGGAATATGGGGGTTTCCCTCTTAACCAGACTCCGACGTGAGAATAAGTAACTGCTTTGAGGAGATAATTGTGTGTTAAGAGTGAAGAGTAGAGGGAAGAGAATGTTTAACTTGTGAACTGAGGTCTCTATTTCTAGCCGGAGAGGTGTAAGAGGATGTGGGCTGATGGGCCTTGGGCCGGAAGGCGACAACATAGAGGATATGCTCATTGTCTCACTGGTGTCGACCGTTAGTGGCTTCTAGAAGTTCTCCGGTGCTGGCACACCGTGATTGAAGCCACGTGTCACAGTTGTCGGCCTGACCGTCCTTCTGCACTCAGCAGGTAAGTGGAGATCGTGGGGCAGGTGTCTCTGCCCTGTGATTGGTGCCACATAGGCGTCCTTGTGTACTCTCTGTCTCCTGCACGTCAGACGATCGTGGAGCACGATTGAGCACAACATGGAGGACGCGGATTGGCTCCTTTCTTCTGCCACTTGTACCTTTCGTACCTTCTGAAGTGGCCTTGCGCTATAGTTCCTGTGCAATCCTTGCTGGGCACGTAACCAGCCCGCGCAGGGTTATAGGAGGTGGAGGCTCTTATTTAGAATGCTAAGTATTGAATTTGGTGTTTTCTCTTGTTAAGACCTCGCGCGGGGTTCATTCATGCTGGAGCAACCCGCGCGAGGTTAAGGTTGAACACTTTGCTGAATAAGGAGTATGGGCTTACGCGCGACCTGAATGAAGGTCTGCGCGGCTTTTTGGGACCATACCCCTTCAAGTCCCCCCATTCCAGTGCTGCACCATGCGCGAAGCAAGTGGTTGGAGCTCTGGACTTAGAAAAGAGAGGTGCTAAAAATGCTTGCTTTTGGTTTGGTAGACGGCGCGCGTGTAAATGTTTGACAATTGCTACGGTGCGACTACCATAACTGATTCTTGGTGATTCTCCGTTTTCTATTTTTATTCGCGCAGGCTCATTGGATAGTTATGAATGTTGCGCGGCCTAAATGGCTTCTGCATGAAGTTTGTAGTAATTTTGAGCGGGAAAAACCTTGAATTTTGAATTCTGACAGGTTGGTAAAAAATTTCGTTGATGGCGACGTTTGAGTTGACTGCTGGCACGACCATCATCAAGTTGTCCCTGACGTTTCCGCTTTCCGTTAGGAGAGTGAGGCCCACGCACGTGTGGTAACCGTCACTCCGGGATTTGCGCTAGACGTAGCAGCTGTTGATTGGATACGCGCGCGGTGAATCCGATACGTCTACTCATCGCATTAAATGCGATGAGTATATATAGTCGTGGAGACGTGAGAGGAGAACATCATCTCTTCTACTGTTGCTCTCTCCTCTCTATTTCTTCTTTAAATCTTCAAACTTTCAGTAGCAGATCTTCATCACATCTTTAAGTTTTCCAAAATATTCGAACTTTCTGGTTGAATATCCATGGCTGAAGAACATCATCCAGAAGAAAACCTCAAAACCCAGGTGAAGAAGGTCCCGTTCCTGTCCTCAAATGGGACTTAGGGTTATTCGAACAGATCACACGAGGGTTCCGGTTCCCACCGAAATGGGATGCTCGATACCTCGGCCAGAATCAGACGGCCGCCGATGCACCGCCGGGGTATATTACCCTTTTTGAAGACTTCTTCCTACAGGGCAACTTCCGGTTGCCGACGACGGAGTTCTTGGCCCATATCCTACATTTTTTGGGTTTCACATTTCTCAGATGAGTCCACCCGGTATGGTAAGGGTGCGGCACTTCAAGTTCTTATGCCGAGCCCATGACATAGAGCCCACAGTTGAAAGGTTCAGGGTATTTTACCAGTTAATTCGAAATATGGGTTTTTTCTCCTTTGGTCGCCGGGGGTCTGCTAAAAAGATCTTGTTGAATCCACCTAATAGTTTCCATGTTGGAAACAGAAGTTCTTCTTCATTCGCGAGGAGGTGATGCCTATTGCCATGACCTTCCGTCCATGGACCGATGTGATCGAGAAGGAGGAGCTGGCGATTCCCAAGATGGAAGATTGGTATGTGAAGCTTACCGCCACTCCAAATCGAGTGTTTGGTGAAAATGTTCTGGTCGCAGCGCAGATGAGTGACCAGTGGCGGTAGGATAGCGAAGAGGTGCCATTATTGAAGTTTGAGGATAAAGGTTAGTTGCTTCCTTGATTTTCTGTTTAATTTCGCTGCATTTAACTGTTGAATTTCGAATGTAGAGGTACACCTTTCCCAAGCTGCCTTTCCCACTTTTGGTGGATCTATGGGCATGCGCCCGCTGAGCTCAGGGGAGCAATATTGGTATGATACGATCAAGCCGCGCTTCATGTACCCTTTTGTTGGAGCTTTCACCAATCCTCCTACCGCAACTGAAGGTGCGCATCTTCCCAATCCCCGACCCTTGCGAGCTGTGACCTCCGCTGGGAAAGAAATTCTTTACCTTTCCAGCGAGGAGTTTGTAGGGTCTTCGAATGGGGAGCTAAGTTCGTGGTCTAACATCTTTGCAGGTGTGTTGCGCGACTTGGGGATTGACCCTGAAGAGAAGAAGAAAAAACCTAACAAGCGGAAGAAGGTGATTACCTTAGACGCTGAGGTGCCCAGCAAGAAGGGCGGGAGTAGCCGCGCGACTGCTGGTGCTGCTGACAAAGGTACTCTCCGCCTTCGTCAGAGTAACTTGGAAGATTACGTTATTATCAGTGACTCACTTGAAGGTTTGTCGCGTATAGGCGAGAAGAAGACAGGAGCTGCTGGTTGAAAGAGCTCAGGGAGCGCGGGTTCTCGAAACCCAGATGCTGCTGGAGACACTCCGTCTTCTATCGCGCTTGATGAAGAAGAGGAGGAAGAAGAGGAAGAACCTGCTGGGAAGTTGATAAGCAGGAAAAGGGGTAGGGAAGAGACCACAGCCGGTGCGTCTTTTGCGCAGAAGGCTGGTGGAATCCCTTTAATCGGAAAACAGAGCAATCTGCGCTCTCTTTATAAATTCTCTCCCGGTTAGTTTCTTGACTACCTTGCTTTCTTTTGTTGTTACTTCTTTTTAACACTTGGTTTGCTGCAGAGACCAAAAAGAAGATCCCTGAAAAGAAGGGTGTTGTTTTTAAAGACCCTCAGGAGCCGGCGCAGAAGAGGCCCAAGGTTACCATCAAACCCTTCAAGACTGCTGGGGTAGAGTCTGAGAAGGAGAAGAAGGCTGCTGAGAAGGAAAAGGAGAGGAAGGCTGCTGAGAAGGAGAAGGAGGGGAAGGCTGCTGAGAAGCCTGTTGACAAGGCTGCTGAGAAGGAGAAGGAGAAAGATAAGGAGAAAGAAAAGGAGAAGAAAGCTACTGAAAAGCCTGTCGGTGGTGACCCGAAGGAGACCGGGACTGCTGCTACAACTGCTCGTGATAAAGCGCAGGGTCTGGAGGTTGTTCATATCACGGGGCTTGACCAGCCCCATCATGAGAAAAGGAAGGAACCTGAGGTTGAGAAACCTACCCAAACTGCGCAACCTGATGCCCCCTTCCTTCCGTTAAAGTAACTTCTACTACTGGGGGATCAGGTTCACATGTTACAGGTGGTGCGAGCTCTGGTGGAGCTGGAGGATATATGCCATAGATAATCGGCCCAAAGGATACCCTCGGTGATATTTACTACAAGACTTATACCGAGGAGGCGCGCGGTAATGCTCCTCACCAAGCTCCCTGGGGTTTGAAACAGAAAGATACCTTTCAGGAGTTTGGTCCATGCCGTGACTGGTTTTTGAACTCCTTCCCTCCTGGTGAGGTTAATCGTCAAAGGGCGCGAACTCACGATGGGCTATACCAAGCCTATGTGGTTGGAGAGGCTAATACTCGCGCCGCCAATCACCAAATTATACGTGAGTGGCACACAATGGTTAAGGAGCGAGCTGGCTGGGAGAAATATCGTCAGCGCCTTGTGAGGCAAGTGATGGAGTTTGAGAAGGCTAATGCTAAATTTGATGAGGAGAAGTCCAAGTTTGAGGCTGATAGGAAATCAGAGGAATGAGGCCGCGAGGGCCTTAGGGGAAAACTTCATGCTGCTGAAGATCTCCTGGCGAAGGAGCGTGCCGAGTGGAAGAAGATTTGTGAGAAGGACAACCAGCGCATGTATGCGGCTCGCGCCAAGATTACCGAACTCGAGGGTAAGGTTGCTGAGCTGACCGGGAAGGTCGAAGATGGGCAAGCTGCTAAGGTGCATGCTGAGGTTCGGAAAGTGTTGACCTTTTCTGTCCTTGTGCTTTTTGTTTATAGAATTATCTAAGTCTTTTATCCTTTGCAGGCTGAGCTGAAAGCGCAGTTATCCAGTAAGGATAAGGACCTGGAGGCCAGGGACGTCGAGATTGTAGAGTTAAAATGTCGCCTGCAAGAGCAGGTTGACAAAAGTGAGTCCTTGGAGATCTACCTTGAAGCTGAGAAGGGCAAGGCTGCCACTGCTAAGGAGGCCAAACAGAAGGCTGAAGAGGCGTGAGACGTCAGTACAGCGGCCCTCAACGTAGCACAAACTAACTACTCCGAGGCTCAAAGCATCATTGATACTCTGGCTTCTGAGGCTGAGTGGATGCGCGGCAGGGGAGTAGTTCTGGTATGGTTCTCTTCTTAACTTAGGCTTTTATTTGTTAAGGCCTATTTCTTATTCATTGCCTTTGATGTAGATGGCCAACTCTATCCTAAATGCTGGAGAACTGGATGGAGCTGTTACTGCTCTCATAGATGCCTCACACGCGGTAGGTCACCGTGGAGGCTATCTAGAGTGTGCGCAGCATGTTGAAGAAGCAATAGGACAAGAGTTTGATTTTAGTCGTTGCTCAGTGACCGATCAGGCTGATGCTGCATTAGCCCGCGCTGAAAAGGCTTATGACCATCTATCACTGCCTGTAATGGATTTGGTCGCCAAGGCACTGGAGCATGACGACTGGTGCCAATGGTTGAAGCAGATTCTTGACCCTCCAGTGACGTGGAGTTGTCTGATGAAGAGCCAGCTGGAAATGATGGTGATGGCGATGGTGATGGTGATGGTGATACGCATGACGATGATGATGATGGTGGTGATGGTTATGAGTAGGTAGCATTGACATGCTTTGTGCCTTGTAATTTTATTTTTAGATGTTAAATGTAACCTGTTGCGTGGTCGCGCTTATTTTGAATTGAATCGATGATGGTTTGTTTCTAAGTAACTATTGCGCGGTTGTGCTTGTTGAATATGATGTTTATGTTTGCTTTCTCTTTGTCCAGTTACAATTATTGCATTGTTGTTGGAAACTTTGGTTAAGTTAGCGCGAATAAATGTAAGTGTGGCTCTTGTGCGAGTGTAACTGCCCGGTCTCGCGCTATGTTCGCGGAGGACCTTGGAGGTATAACTCAAGAGCTCGTAATTTACTGAAGTGTTTTCGTGCTAATCAAAAGTTTAACATGCATTTGTAACGTAGAAGTCATCATGATAAAAGAAAACATAAGGTGTATGCTTTCATTGATTAAGAAACAGGCGCTTAGGCCAACATACATCGCATGCAAGTAACATAAAGGGCGTTTAGCCAACATAGGAAATTAAAAAAGGCGCGTGGCCAACATGAGTGGGTAGAGGCGCAAGGCCGAGAGTAGTTACATATAGCACTTGCGCAGTTGTTGCGCATTCCACGTGCGCGGGATAATGTATCCATCCAGAGTGCGCAACTTGTATGCCCCTTTCCCTAGCACCTCGTGTATTAAGTATGGGCCTTCCCATTTGGGTGATAGCTTTCCTGGGCGTTCAGCGTTTGAGGCTTCATTGTCTCTGAAGACGTACTCTCCTGGAGTGAAGGTACAAATGCGCACTCTTGCATTGTAATACCTTTCCAGCTGTGTCTTGTACTTGGCTTCTTTAATTCGCGCAATTTCGTGCCTTTCTTCGAGTAAATCCAAGTCAAGACGACGCTCTGCCTCATTATCGATTGTGTTAACTGCTGTCAAGCGCAGCGAGGGCAGGCCAATTTCGGCTGGGATAACCGCCTCTGAGCCATAGACTAGGCTGAAAGGGGTTTCGCTAGTGCTTGTTTTCGGCATGGTTCGATGAGCCCACAGGATGCTTGGGAGCTCATCTACCCAGCCTCTTCTCTTAGTGCCCAGGCGGGCTTTTATCCCTTCAACGATACTCTTGTTAACACTTTCGACTTATCCGTTGCCCTGAGGATGCGCAGCAGATGAGAAAGTGTGTTCGATATTCATCTCTTTCATCCACTTTTGAAGGTCTTCAGAAGCAAAGTTGGTGCCGTTATCCGTTAAAATTTTGAGTGGGAGGCCAAACCTGCAAATGATGTGTTCCCAGATGAACTTGCGCACCATCATTGCAGTTGTTGAAGCGAGTGCTTTGGCCTCCACCCACTTGGTGAAATAATCGACGACAACAATTATGAACTTCACAGCTCCAGGAGCTTCCGGGAAGGATCCCACCATATCGATTCCCCACTGCTGGAAAGGCCATGCAGTGGACACAGGAATGAGGTCATTTTTCGGGCGCAGGGTCTTAGGGGCGTGCCTTTGACAGGAGTCACATTTGCGCAATTCCTTTAAAGCGTCAACGTGCATCCCTGGCCAATAGTAACCAACGTTCATTATTTTTGCGACGACCATGCGTGGGCCTGCATGGATGCCGCAGATTCCTTCGTGAATCTCCCTGATCAAGTAATTTGCATCTTGGGGGTCCACCCAGCGCAGAAGTGGCCCCAAGAAGGATCTTCGGTACAAGATACCGTCATTCATCTCATAATGCAGGGCCTTGTTCTGTACCTTCCTTGCCTCTGCTTTGTTTTCAGGGAGTATTCCTTCTTGTAAATATTGGATTATAGGGGTCATCCAAGATGGCTGCCCTATCTCGATCACGTTTACTTGATGCAGCAAAACCGACAGGTTTTTTAGTACTTCGATTCTTACATCTTTGGCGTGATGTTGGAAAGAAGGTGAAGCGAGCTTGCTCAAGGCGTCTGCTGGTTTATTCTCTGAGCGATTGATGTGCACCACCTTGTATGACTTGAATTTTTGAAGCAACTCTTTTGCTTGGTCTAAATACAGGGCCATAACTTCGCCCTTTGCATCATAAAATCCGTTGATTTGACTGGCGATCAAGAGTGAGTCGACATGCGCTTATACGTTTTGAGCTCCCATTTTGATGGCGAGACGCAGGCCTGCCAAAAATGCTTCATATTCTGCCTCATTGTTGGTATTCTTAAAATCCAACTTGATGGCGTATGTAAATTCATGTTTCTCAGGGCTAACAAGGCGCAATCCAGCCCCTGCGCCATCTTCGTTTGAAGCCCCATCAGTATATAGCAACCAAAGTCCGTCTGATGTATCCTTGATAGGAGTATCCACAACTTCACAATCTTTGATTTTATCTTCTGGGACCTCTGTGATGAAGTCCGCTAGAACTTGACCCTTGATCGCTGGGCGCGGCCTGTAGAGAATGTTGTGGCCCCCCAGTTCGATTGCCCACTTAGCTAGGCGACCTGACGTCTCTGGCTTTTGTAGTATGGTACCGTTGTGAAAGTTGGTGAGTACCGTGACCACATGCCCTGTAAAATATCTGCGCAGCCTTCTAGAGGCTTGTAACAACGCAAGTACCAACTTTTCCATTGTGGAATATCTCGTTTCTGGATCAGTAAGCACCCTACTGACGTAATAGATTGGAGTCTGAACTCCATCTCTCTCCACCAATAATACCGACCCCACTACCTTGTCCAAAGAGGACAAATACAGGATGAGTGGTTCCTTTTCAAACGGCGCGGTCAGAGTAGGGAGCTTTATCAAACATTCTTTCATTTGTTGGAATGCGGTTTCTGCTTCCGGCGTCCATTTGAATTCTTGCTTCTTTACGCAGTTGCGCAGGGTGCTGATAAAAGGATATGATTTTGCAGCATGGTTTGATAGAAATCGATTAAGCGCGGCTAGGCGGCCGGCCAATCGTTGCAATTCTTTGATTGTTCGGGGTGATGACATCCGCTCTATGGCTTGAACTTTCTTTGGATTAACTTTAAAGCCGCCATTTGTGACCACGAAGCCCAAGAATTTTCCCTCTTCCATACCAAAAGAACATTTGGCTGGATTTAATTTCATATTCGCGCTTCGTAAGGAGTGAAAAGTCTTCTCTATATCCTTTAACATCTGGTCTTCCTCAGGACTTTTGATTACGAGATCATCAATGTAAACCTCGATGTGTTTCCCAATATCTTCGGCAAAGATTTTATCCATCAGACGCTAGTATGTTGCACCAGCGTTTTTGAGACCGAACGGCATCTTTCTGTAACAGAAGATTCCGAGGTCGGTTCGAAAAGCTGTCTTGTCTTCATCCTCCAGCTTCATCTGGACTTGGTGATAACCTTTGTAACAGTCTAGAAAACATTTCCATCTGTATGGTGCGAGTGAGTCTATCTTTTTGTCGATTTCTGGCAATGAATAACACTCTTTTAGCTTGTTGAGATCAGTGTAATCGACGCACATTCGCCATCCTCCATTTGACTTCTCGACCATGACAGGGTTCGCGACCCAACTCTGATAGCGCACCTCTCTTAAGATTCTTGCTTTTAACAGCTCACACACTTGCTCATTCATTGCTTTCGTCTTATCCGCCCCTAAGCTGCGCCTTCTTTGCACTTTTGGTTCAACAGAGGGATAAGTGATCAGACAATGCTCAGTAACATCGCGCGGGACGCCGGTCATGTCTGCCGGGGTCCAGGCAAAAATGTCCATGTTCCTGAACAAGAGTTGTTTGAGGTGCGTTCTGATGTTTGGTGAGATTTCATGGCCTATCATCACCATTTGCTCTGGGTATTTGCGGTTTAGAACCCATTTTTCTGGCTCGGTTGTTGAAACTTTTGCCGCTTTTTTGGGCGCGCCTCTTCTGCTGACATTACTTCTTTCTTCGCATAGATAATTGCCACTCCCGTCTCAGTTGGAAACCCGATGGCTGAGTGGGGTGTGTAAGTTACCAAGTTTAGTTCACCTTGGGTTTCTCTCCCAATCAACACATCATGCCTTGATTTGACAGGCATTACCATGAAGTTTACATTTGTGGTTCTTGAATGCTTCCCGTCAGAAAACGTGACGGGGAAGCTGATTTGGCCTAACGGGAAGATCATTTCATTGCAAAATCCTGACAGAGGGTAATCAACCGGCTCAAGTCTCGCTTTATCTTTGTCGTCGAACTGATTAAAGCATTGCTCGTAGATGATGTCGGCTGTACTTCCCGGGTCAATGAAGATGTATTCCGTGTCATAGTGACCGATAATACCGGTAATGACAACGGGGCGTGTGGCGCGAGGACCCCCGCGTACTACCGGGAAGATGACCTGTTGCTCTTGCCATGCAGGTTCGAATGGTCGCTTGCCTTTTTCTCTTGCGCTATATCTTGGTCCGTTCACCGTGTGCGTCTCCAAGCGTCTAACCTTTTTCTCTCTTCCATCATCGTTGCGCTGAATCTGGCGTGTTTCTTTGCGCACGTTCTTTACCAGATGGCTTAGCTTTCCGCTTTTCAGCGCTTTTTCGATTTCTTGTCTTAAGCTGATACAATCATCTGTCAGATGACCTGTATCCTTGTGAAAGTCACAGTACAGGTTGGGGTCTTGCCCCTTCTTGTTCGTCATAGGCCTAGGAGCCTTGAAATCATGGTTCTCCGTCACGAGCACCTCTTTTGGTGTCTTGGTGAGCGGAGTCCAGTGCTTTTCTCGATTCTCCTTCCTGACTGCCTTTTGGTAACCGATTCTGTCAATTGTTTCCCGCGCGTCTTCTTTGTAGCGCGATCTTTCCTCATAACCACTGGATTTTCCAGACTTCCATTCATGATTTTTGGCTTTGTTGCGCTTCCCATAGTCGCGCGAGCTTCTCTTGGAAAAACGGTCTTCGGTATAAGAGCTCTTGGCTCCAGCAAGTGACTCTTCAGTTTGCGCTACAATTTTCGCGGCTTCCATCAGCTTGTCCCACTCCTTGGGCATACCATCTTTCCCGGTGATAGTTCTGATGAGACTATCACACCGAATAGCTTTCTTAAAGTGAGCACGCATGAGCTGTTCGCTTACACCGCCGATTTCCTGACATTATTTGTTAAAGCGCGTGATGAAGTCTTCTAAACCCTCGTTTTCTCTGCGCCAGATATCAGTTACCTCAGACGTATCTCGTTGATAGCGTCTTTGCTGGCTGAAGTGGTTTACAAATTGTGTTCTGAAATCAACCCGTGATGTGATCTTTCTTGGTGGAAGGCTGTCGAACCAGGCGCGAGCAGCCCCTGTGAAAGTTTGTATAAACAGATGGCACCACATAGGCATGTTCCATCCTCCCATGCAACCAACGCTTGTGAATACTCTAACGTGATCATCAGGATCAGTTAGACTATTGAACTTTCCGACTGTTGGGGGTAGCTTTTCTCTTGAAAGTGGTGCCAAAGCAATCTTTGGGATAAACTTCGAGTGTTCTGCAGCTTCAGCTGGTCTATAGGCGAGACTGAAGTCTCGCTCTGCTTCTTCGCTGTATGCAATGCGCTGCCTTGGCTTGTAATTTTCATGATTCCACTGCAAACGGTTAAAGACTGAGGATCCTTTGTCGTCTTACGAAGTTGGGTTATTTGGGTCTGTGTCATCCCAGTCGTTATTCATATTGCGCGACCCGAGCCGGCTATGAATTGGACCTCTTTGAACGTTTGACGGATGGTCATAATAGCTTTCGGTCTCTCCCCGTGTGTCGCGCGTGTCATGCGCGCTTGGTCTTCTTAGGGGAGGAGGCCTGTTAACTCTTCCATTCAAGTTTTGTTGTGGGGGTATCTGGCGCGCCCCCTGACTAGGACCCGTAGGTGTAACCAAAGATGGTTCTGCTTGTAAGACTGCTTGTTGTGTGCTCAAATATTGATATGCCGCGTTGATGGTAGCAATTTGTTTTGCGTACCAAGAGGCTGGAGTTTCACCCTCTGGCAGCCCTAATTGCGCCGAAATGTTCTGAGGTGGAGCTGGGTTTGAAGGACCAGCCACGTGACTTACTGGGGTTACCGTTTGAGTGATGCGAGTGGCACTCGCGCGGTGGCCCCCAGTGTTGGTTACTTCAATTTCACCAATTTCTTCCGCATGTTGGACTTGGACGTTTTGATTGTCCTCCCCCAACACTGCATTAGAGTTTGTTCCAAAACCAAAATCAGGAATGATTCCTTGACCAGCCATGATCGAAAGAAAAATAGCTTAGAAAACTCAGAAAAAGGAAGATGAAAGTGATTTGTAAAAGACCGGTGGGCGCCAATGAAGCAACACATAACTAATTTTAGGGGTTGATTAGTTTGGTTTATGTTTCTACCATAAGGGTTAATCTTCTTATGACTTTCTGAGCTCCTTAATGATCTTTTAATCCTGCAAAACATAACACCGTTAGCTCGTTAAGAGGGGAATATGGGGGTTTCCCTCTTAACCAGACTCCGGCGTGAGAATAAGTAACTGCTTTGAGGAGATAATTGTGTGTTAAGGGTGAAGAGTAGAGGGAAGAGAATGTTTAACCTGTGAACTGAGGTCTCTATTTATAGCCGGAGAGGTGTAAGAGGATGTGGGCTGATGGGCCTTGGGCCGGAAGGCGACAACATAAAGGATATGCTTCTTGTCTCACTGGTGTTGACCGTTAGTGGCTTCTAGAAGTTCTCCGGTGCTGGCGCACTGTGATTGGAGCCACGTGTCACAGTTGTCGGCCTGGCCATCCTTCTGCCCTCAGCAGGTAAGCGGAGATCGTGGGGCAGGTGTCTCTGCCCTGTGATTGGTGCCACATAGGCGTCCTTGTGTACTCTCTGTCTCCTGCACGTCAGACGATCGTGGAGCACGATTGAGCATAGCATGGAGGACGCGGATTGGTTCCTTTCTTCTGCCACTTGTACCTTTCGTACCTTCTGAAGTGGCCTTGCGCTATAGTTCCTGTGCAATCATTGCTGGGCACGTAACTAGCCCGCGCAGGGTTATAGGAGCTGGAGGCTCTTATTCAGAATGCTAAGTGTTGAATTTGGTGTTTTCTCTTGTTAAGACCTCACGCGGGGTTAATCCATGCTGGAGCAACCCGCGTGAGGTTAAGGTTGAACACTTTGCTGAATAAGGAGTATGGGCTTACGCGCGACCTGAATGAAGGTCTGCGCGACTTTTTGGGACCATACCCCTTCAGGATTGTTTCCATTGGAATTTCTGTTGGTAATCCGTTTGATATATTTACCGTAAATATTGCATGAACATCCTAATATCTTTACTTCCTTTAGACAACAAAACTTTTTTCGCATATCATAAGGTTTGAGGAAAATACCTGATACGGTACGTTTCGGTACCGAAAATCAACTCGGTTCGGGAAATTCGGTACCGATTCCAAACTGATACCTGGTACCATTTGTTCATCCTTAATTGGGACTTAGATTTATTCCTAGATGTAGTTTCCTACGTGGCATAATTTTCCCATGTGCTAACATTTCTCAATTTTAGTTAAACTAGTAATTTTACCCCACGCGTTGCAGCGGGATTTTTATGATCAGTATAGAACCGACCCTCGATATGACAACCGAAAGAGATAACATAAAATAATGAGAAAAGAAGCATCAAAACGTTAACGGATGTATGAAAAACACTAAAAGACGAAATACTAAAAGGAATTAAAAATATCGGTTCTGATAATGCGATAGTGGAAACAATAATGTTCGGTTGGAGTGGGTTTGGTTCATCACGTTAGTGAGATAAAACTCTAAAACGCGAAATACTAAACTTAATAAAAGTAAAAATAGAGTGGTTAACATTTATATCAGCAAAGTTAAAGTAGATGGACTAAACATGTATATAAGCAAAGTTAACTAATGAGGAATAGAGTTTATTAAATAGAGGGAGTAAATATGTATATTAGGATAGTTAAAGTAGAAGGACTAACACGTAAATTAGAAAAGTTAAGGGTTAAAAGGTACAAAATTATTGTGACCAACTACATGACAACAATTGGCTATGTCGGATTGGCCCACCGACATAGCCTTTTAACTAAGTATATAGTTACATTTTTTTGTATTTTAACTAGTTGATGCTCCGCCCGCGTTCTGAGGCGATTGCCGAATAATTCTCAATCAATTAAAAAAACACTACTATAATTTTGCTAGGAGAAAAAAAAAAACTAAAACGATATTTTTTGGATCAGGGCAAAACTGTAATTTTTTAGGACTAATAAGCGAGTGTTAGGCGGCTCATTGACACAGAAAAAAATTAAATCGAGTCAACCAATTAAAAAAAAGTTTTATTCTTTTGCTAAAAAAACCAAAACAATGGGAAAAACGTAATTTTCAACTAAGGGCTAAATCATAATTTTTATTCAGGGATAAAATCGTCAATTAAATAGACCAATAGGGGATGTCAGGCAGCTGCCGGCATGACTGTAATTTTACACTGGGAGAAAAATTGTAATTTAACCGGTAAAACAAACAAAAACGATGGAGAAAATGTAAATTTAATTTGAGGGAAAAATCGTAACTTGGCTGTGAGAAAAAAAAAACTAATGGCAAAACTGTAAATTTAAACGGGGCAAAATCGTAATTTTGAACCGAGTGCAAAATTGAATTTTTTAGCTGGGAGCAAAAACGTAAATTTATTTTTAACTCGGGGTAAAAACATAACTTTGAACTTCTCACACCCCCGAAACACCACATGCGGGAACCCCCGCGAGGCATGTGATGTACCAGGATCTAGCCACCAATCACATTGAACTCATACATGATTTAAATAAAAACTTTCATTTATTAAGATAAAGTATTACATTACATAAAGTATAACACATCGTATTCAGCGGAAGCATAAATCATTTGTTAAGTGTTACATAAACCGTATGTATAAAAACCATTAGACTTGTCTCGCGATTCCATGCATTACGACTCATGACCACTCCAGCATCCCAGACAGCAAGTTCCATGATCCACGTAATCTATAACCTGCGAGAATGCACAAAAGTGTATCAGATAACGCTGGTGAGTTCATTGTTTTACGAAAACGTTAGCTACCAAGTGTTTAATTCCGTTCATTGATTACAATGTTGATAATACCCCGGATACAAGACGGCTCCTGATGTATGCTTTGCCCGTTCCCCAGTGCTCCTATCAAAGCACTGGGCATGACTGGGTCATTAGTTCACACTCATCCTCTCCGGTACGGGGTGAGGGTGCCAAACCTAAGTAGCATTACCAACTAATACCCCGTTACCTCTTCGGTCACAAAAAGATGGGACTTAAAGGTGATAGGACGAGTGTATTATCCAACATTCCAGATTTCAACCACAGGACGTATCCCTCTCAGGAATACCCATTTGATTTACCCAAAAACCCATCCCTCTCAGGGATACCCAATGACTCTCCCAACCACCGGGACGCATGCTCAAGAGGAATGAACTCACCTTAGATTGCTCTGTATGTTACATTACATTACCCGTTCCAAGTTGGTCAATCATACCCTACCGTGGTTACCAAGAATAGTCAGTTTCGTAAACACATCTCCAATTCACGTATGCAATAAATCACGCGTAATACCATTGTCACATAACACATAGCAAGCATTTAGATCTCATACACGTATTTAACACAAGTTCATGTTTCCAACAATGGTTACCAATAACATTAGTTTTACAATCAATCATCAGTTACTTATCTCACACAGTTTGCATCTATCGCAAGGTCACAGTATACCATGTAGCACATACCCAGTTCGTATACAAATTCACACTTCATGTGTAAATCATAGAACAACAGTTACATTTGTATTGTCTACTCACACAAGTCAAGTCAAGATTAACATTGTTATCATGCAATAGATAGAATTCTACAAGCACAGGTATCTATCTTCTTCTACATCATAATCTATTTACTGTTCAGTCTAACACTCTTATGGCGAAGAACCTGGGCGACGAAAAACTATTCTTCCCCGAAGTTACATATGACGAAACACCTATGTTTCATGGGGGTCACATATGACGAAACACATATGTTTCGTCGGGTCCAAGTGTGGCGAAGAACCACCTGTTTCATCGTGGGCGACATCAGATGGTTTGTGCACCTGCAACCCTAATTTCTTACAGTTCCAATTTACAACACAATCAACAATACTTTTTATGATTAGCTAGAACTCCAATTACCCTTTAACAGTTTCAAGATCATGAATCACATACAAAATAATTCAGTTAACATGATTAATCCTAACAATCGTTGGTGATTCATTGAAACCCTAATCACCCTAAGCAATCGGTTAAAACCATCTGAATCTCATAGTCAAGATAATAGAGGAACCGAAGGAATCAAGATAATAGAGGAACTCGAAGGAAAAGCTTCACGAGGGAGGGGTGTTGCCGTCGGGTTCAAGGAGGAGCTCTAGTGTTTCGTTGGTTAGTAACTTACATATACAAATGCACACACAAACCAAATATAACCAAATCATATGTGGGCTTCACTTGGGCCGAAAGCCCATCTCGGCGAAAAACCAATGGGTGACGAAACATCATTCTTCGTCGGGCCCATCTTTCGTTGAGCCCACATGTATCATTTTCATCGGGCAATAATTTTATCATAATCGGTTTTTATTTAATGCTCAGCCATTAAATCCTCAAATAACTAACTTATATTAAAATAATTTTAATATAATATACGCGATACAACGTGCAACGAAATGTAAAACATGATTGTAGAACAGATGACGCGTAAAGGAAAGGTCTTGGAATCTCGGGTTGTCACATCATCCCCAACTTGAAAGAAATTTCGTCCCGAAATTTGACAAGCAATCCCACAACAGCAAGGTGTTAGGTCATGATGACTGTGGATTTTCCCCAGGTGCCACATCATCCCCAACTTGAAAGGGAATTTCGTCCCGAAATTCCTCAATGATATCAGGAGTTGATTCAACCGTTCGAACAACTGGAGATATTAGAGCTCCCTTGATTATTACGTTCCTACAAGGACTTCGGTCCACATATTGAGTTCCAACAAACTCTTACGACGGGACTTTGGCTATGTCAACTAACCTTAACTTCTTGGTCCATGTTTTCGATGGATTCCCTGATAGATACATCTGGTCAGTTAACCTTAGACTCTGGTAAAGGTATCACAAGTGTTTCATCGGACAAACACTGCCTTAGATTCGAGGCATAAATATCATCGCGAACGTTATCCAATTCGTCAGTTAACTCGAGTTTGTGAGCCATGTCACCGATTCGTTCCAGAAATCCGAATGTCCCAACGCATTGAAAACTAAGCTTGCCACGTTTTCTATAGCGTACCACACCCTCCCAGGGTGAGACTTTCGATTATGACACGTTCGCCTACAGCGAACTCCCAGTGTTTCCTAAGCTTATCAGCTTTCCGGACAGTCACGCGTTGCCGTTAAACAATTTCCGATCTAAGCAATCTTCAAGAGTTTCGAGTACCAGTCCTGGATCTGTGATTAGGTTGTCACCCACCTTAGTCCAACAAGAAGATTGGTATTATCATCCATGCAATGCCCCAAACAGAGCTGTCTGAATACTAGAATGGTAACTGCCGCAGTAGAACTCAACCAAAGGTAAATATCCCTCAAATTTTACTAAAGTCAATCACACACGCACTCGCAGCATGTCTTCGAGTGTCAAGATGGTTCGTTTACCCTGTCCGTCTATCCTATGGTGATAAGCAATAGATCAGTATGAATCAAAATCAGAGGTAACATGAGTTGGCATCTCGTGCCTAATAAGCCGCCTCTCTCTGAGGAACATTCACAGCTGTGAAGACTCGTCAGTTTCCTTGATTGTAAGAAAGTGTACTGGTAACGTGAGACAATCAACGATCACCCAGGTGATATTGTTTCCGTTTTGAGTTGTAAGTAGACCAGTGACAAAATCCGTGGCAGTCTGTTCTCATTTCCATATGGGTGTCTCTGGTTGCTGATACTTCCCCTTGACTTTCCCACAAGTCAAACATCATTCACATATGTAGCTAGGTGGTCCTTCATGCCCGATCACCAGTTCAGAACTCATAGATCCTAATATCCCTTATCAAAAATCCGGACGACTAGAATAACGATGCTGGTGTGCTTGCTCAATACAAGTTCCGTACAGTTGCCATATAGTGGGTTCCACATTCGTTCCATGAAGTAGCGAATATTGTCCGCCTTACCAAAAGTTGCTCCTCCATGCCCCGCATGAACCCATCTTGAAAGTTCTCTCTTTTCAGTGTTTCGATTTGGACAGGGCAAATCTGATCGTGTAGGCTAGAGTCGATGGTGTGCTGCGAGGCTCGTACACGTCTAGTTTTCATAGTCGAAATCATTCAAAGGTTCCATCCAGCGATAACATCACACGTTTAGCTCTCTAGAAACAAAGGTACACGGGAGGCCCTTGTAATCGGTCTAAGTAGTACATTTGGTACCATCCAAGTAATGCCTCAAACTTAAATCCAAAGACCACAGTTTCCATCGCAGGTTGTGACTTGTGCTACTCTTCTTGTAAATCCACTACGTAAGCCATCATTTTCTCGTGTTGCATAGATGTGTAACTGGGACTCTGATTCGAACCCTTAAGGTATACCACTAGATCACCTGTCCCCTCGAGTAAAGGCGATGCTCAGTGCATTGTAGAGTCGGATTTCAAAAGCTGAAAAGACGTTCTCCTGTTTTATCTTCCACAAATACACAGCACCCTGCTGTGCTAAAGAGATTAAAGCTGCGCAATCCTCGAAAATCCCATGATGAATATGCGATAGTCTCTAGCGAAACCAAGGAATTGCTTTATCCCCGAAGGACTCTTTGGTGTCGATCAGTTTCTGATGAAATGCATCTTAGCGAGCTCCACATGTTCTTCTCCACTTAGTTGATTACATGACCTTAAATGTACCTCTCGAATCCAGAAGTCACATTTTACAAGACTTCACGCGGAGTGGCTCCTCCCTTGGGAGCTCTAAAATAAGATACAAATGCCGCCCATTATGTTCCTTTCTCCTGAAAATGGTTCAAAACATCATCAATAAACACGGTCGATTCATGTGATCCATAAACCTGCTGGTGTGTTGATTAACCCAAAGGTCATGGAATACAAAATCGCAATGGCCGCATTGCATTTGATATGCCGTTTTAGGAACATTCTCCCCTTGAACTTCCATCTGATGATAGTTCGTTCGTTAGTCAATCCTCGAATGGGAGCTTGATCCTCGCAACTGGTCGACAGGTTGTCAATACATGGTCGAGGCAAATGGTTATTGACTGCCACCTTGTTGAGTTCTCGATAGTCAATACACATACGAAAAGGCCTATCTTCACAGATATAACTGGGGCTCCCCAATGCGAAAAGAAAACTAGGTCCGACAAAACTCCTGTCCAACGGTTCCTGTAGTTGATTTGAAAGTTCTTGTAACCCTCCTAGTGCAAGATGGTAAGGAGCACGAGTAATCTAGGCTGTCTCTGACGTGAGATCAAACTGAGGTTCTGCCTAATAGTTGTGGAAGTAAACCTGAAAGTTCCTCGGGTAGTACACCGAGAGGAATCACGAACCTCCTTAGCCTTAACGTCAGTAACGGTTGTTAACGTAGCGGGGTAATCCCTCCGTAGACACTTCTGGGCCTTCATGGCTGAAATGATGCTAACCCTTATCCCCCTCTGACACCTTAGGTCGGACGAAGATTCTCCACTAGGGAGAGGGATACGCAAAGTTTTCTTCTCACAAGGCATATCTGCGCGATATCTGGATAACCAATCCACACTAACTACTGCATCGCATCTTCCAAGGATAGCAGAAGGAAGGTCGATGTCGTACACTTGTCCCACAAGGTCGAGCTTGCATCCCAACGAACATACAAGGCTTCAAATGACTTGCCACCAGCCAATTCCACAACAAGTTCGGTTTCAAAAAGCGTCGGAGTTTCACATAACAGAGACGAAGCGATTATTTACCCCCAAAACATACAAGCTACCATGATCCTATTCCACCTGGCGTTGCCTACGCCAATCCTAAATGCCCTTCCACGAGTACCACGTCCATTGTTGTTGTCACAGTTACCAGGATTCCCAATACTGCCGTCGTTCCCCTGGTTGTTGTCGTCTTTGATTTACCAATGGCCGATCCATGTCATAGGCACCTCTATCTTCCGTACCGTAGGCTACGATTACTAGTTCCTTGGTGTTTCCGTGACTGTTGCCTCTACTACCGTTGCTTAAAACGGAGCCCTAAAATCTTTTACCAACAGGGTCCATCTTGTCACATTTCCGTGTCACGTACTAGGCGTTACTCATTATGCTGGCAACTTCACATTTCATACCATAGTCCATGGTCATCGTTTATGTCCCGATTAACTCGTAAGAGTTGACTCCCATAAGTCGCTGACTGGGGTTAAGGATTTCGATTGGCGTCAAATTGCTGACGTTCATTGTTGGTAATCAGGGTCGTCCAAATACTGAAGTCGGTAAAGTGCTACACTCATCCTCTTGTCCATCGATCTAGCAGGTTGATTGAGTAATACGCGGTATGTTGCGAGAGTGTTGTAGAAGTGATCGTACTTCGGGAGCTACGATGTCAATACATTGAGTTCCAGCCAATGAAGTGGAGTGAGAAAGGTATCGACCAATCATTCGACGCTGCGACATCCAACTCAAGGATGTTCGTACAAGCACCTAACATTCTACCTAGTTTGCTAGGCGTTCAGAAGGGTGTTCAGGTAATACTCGACAACATCGAGATTCGTAAGGATTCAGAGAGGAGTGAAAAGATCACGTTCAAGTAAGAGGCAATCACTATTAGGACTCCTATAGATTTGTTACGTTTCTCACTATTCGAACAACGGAACAGAACCCCTTTTTCACTTGTTAAGCTTTACTAGGACTCACATGCACCCCACATTATTATTATGTGTGCACCCACAATAATATTGTGATTTGCATGTTCATCTCAGTTCCTCCTAAATCATGTCAAATGGTTCTTCAAACTCAAGTATCAAACAGAGGTCATCAAAATGATAAGATCACAGAAATCCATGGACTATGACATGCTATCAACGCATCATAATGCAAGCAAACAATTCATGCCATCATGCTATGGTGACGAGTGTGTGTTCATATGTTACGTCATAAACAAATGTGTACTAGTCATGTGATGTATGCAACAAGTGAGGAAGACGAACCTTGCAATCTAGAGCAGAGTGTCATGGTCGTATTCACGTATTCAGTACTGTTCGGTTATAGTCTGGTTTTACAAAAACGTTTTAAAACCAAGTTCACTATAACCAGTGGCTCTGATACCAAACTGTCACACCCCTGAAACACCACATGCTGGAACCCCCGCGAGGCGTGTGACGTACCAGGATCAAGCCACCAATCACATTGAACTCATACATGATTTAAATAAAAACTTTCATTTATTAAGATAAAGTATTACATTACATAAAGTATAACACATCATATTCAGCGGAAGCATAAATCATTTGTTAAGTGTTACATAAACCGTATGTATAAAAACCATTAGACTTGTCTCGCGATTCCATGCATTACGACTCATGACCACTCCAGCATCCCAGACAGCAAGTTCCACGATCCACGTAATCTATAACCTGCAAGAATGCACATAAGTGTATCAGATAACGCTGGTGAGTTCGTAGTTTTACGAAAACGTTAGCTACCAAGTGTTTAATTGCGTTCATTGATTACAATGTTGATAATACCCAGGATACAAGACGGCTCCTGATGTATGCTTTGCCCGTTCCCCAGTGCTCCTATCAAAGCACTGGGCATGACTGGGTCATTAGTTCACACCCGTCCTCTCCGGTACGGGGTGAGGTGCCAAACCTAAGTAGCGCTACCAACGAATACTCCGTTACCTCTCCGGTAAAAAAAAGATGGGACTTAAAGGTGATAGGACGAGTGTATTATCCAACATTCCAGATTTCAACCACAGGACGTATCCCTCTCAGGAATACCCATTTGATTTACCCAAAAACCCATATCCCTTTCAGGGATACCCAATGACTCTCCCAACCACCGGGACGCATGCTCAAGAGGAATGAACTCACCTTAGATTGCTCGGTATATGTTACATTACATTACCCGTTCCAAGTTGGTCAATCATACCCTACTGTGGTTACCAAGAATAGTCAGTTTCGTAAACACATCTCCAATTCACATATGCAACAAATCACGCGTAATACCATTGTCACATAACACATAGCAAGCATTTAGATCTCATACACGTATTTAACACAAGTTCATGTTTCCAACAATGGTTACCAACAACATTAGTTTTACAATCAATCATCAGTTACTTATCTTACATAGTTTGCATCTATCGCAAGGTCACAGTATAACATGTAGCACATACCCAGTTCGTATACAAATTCACACCTCATGTGTAAATCATAGAACAACAGTTACAGTTGTATTGTCTACTCACACAAGTCAAGTCAAGATTAACATTGTTATCACGCAATAGATAGAATTCTACAAGCACATGTATCTATCTTCTTCTACATCATAATCTATTTACTGTTCTGTCTAACACTCTTATGGCGAAGAACCTGGGCGACGAAAGGCTATTCTTCCCTGAAGTTACATATGACGAAACACCTATGTTTCGTGGGGGTCACATATGACGAAATACATATGTTTCGTCGGGTCCAAGTGTGGCGAAGAACCACCTGTTTCGTCGTGGGCGACATCAGATGGTTTGTGCACCTGCAACCCTAATTTCTTACAGTTCCAATTTACAACACAATCAACAATACTTTTTATGATTAGCTAGAACTCCAATTACCCTTTAACAGTTTCAAGATCATGAATCGCATACAAAATAATTCAGTTAACATGATTAATCCTAACAATCGTTGGTGATTCATTGAAACCCTAATCACCCTAAGCAATCGGTTAAAACCATCAGAATCTCATAGTCAACAAATATCTATTATCAAGTCAAAATCATCGATTATCATGCAACCAATTAACACACATAACATCATATACGGTCATAATTCATAACAATAATCAGGTATCGATACAACTATGCATAACAAGAGGATTTGATTTGCAATATAGTGAGATTATACTAACCGAAGGAATCAAGATACTAGAGAAACTCGAAGGAAAAGCTTCACGAGGGAGGGGTGTTGCCGTCGGGTTGAAGGAGGAGCTCTAGGGTTTCGTTGGTTAGTAACTTACGTATACAAATGCGCACACAAACCAAATATAACCAAATCATATGTGGGCTTCACTTGGGCCGAAAGCCCATCTCGGCGAAAAACCAATGGGTGACGAAACATCATTCTTCGTCGGGCCCATCTTTCGTCGAGCCCACATGTATCATTTTCGTCGGGCAATAATTTTATCATAATCGGTTTTTAGTTAATTCTCAGCCATTAAATCCTCAAATAACTAACTTATATTAAAATCATTTTAATATAATATACGGGATACAACGTGCAACGAAATGTAAAACAGGATTGTAGAACAGATGACGCGTAAAGGAAAGGTCTTGGAATCTCGGGTTGTCACAGAACTGATGGCAAAATCGTAGTTATAAGAGGGAAACCTAATGGCAAAACTGTAAATTTATACAGGGCAAAGTCGTAATTTTTAACCGAGGGCAAAATTGAAATTTTTAGCTAGTAGTAAAAGCGTAAATTTATTTTTAAGTGGGGGCAAAAACATAATTTTAAACTGATAGCAAAATCGTAATTTTAAAGCGGTTGTTGGGCCAATAGGGGAGTGCCAGGCAGCTGCCTGGCACTATTCCCTCCACCGCCCATTTCACCCAATAGGTGAAAACAACTATTACCGCTCATTGAATTTGTATGTATTGAAAATCTGTATGATCTGAAAATGTAATTTTGTATAAAAACTAGTTGGTGCCCCGCCCACGTTGCGGGGCGATGGCCGAATAATTATCAACCAATTAAAAAAACAACACTATAGTTTTGTTAGAAAGGAAAACTAAAATGATGAGAAGATCGCAATTTTTAGCGGGAGTAAAATCGTAAATTTTAGCATGGGGAAAACCATATTTTTATTTTGAACCGGAGGAAAAAACGTAATTTTGAATTGAGGGTGAAAGCGTAATTTTGAACCGAGGGGAAAATCGTAATTTTTAGCTGGGGGCAGAAGCATAATTTTAGGTTGAACTGGGGGCAAAAACGTAATTTTAAAGTGGATGTAAAATAATAAACTGGTGTAAAAGAGTAATTTTGAGATAGGGGGAAAATATATTTTTATTTTGAGCTGGGGCGAAAATGTAATTTTGGGGGAGGGTAAAAGCGTAATATTTGAACCGAGGGCAAATTCGTAATTTTTAGCTGGGGGTAACAGGGTAATTAGTTTTTGAACTTGGGACGAGAACGTAATTGTAAACTGGGGGTAAAAACGTAAATTTAAAGCGGATAAAAAATAATAAACTGGTTGGTCCAATGACGTATTACTGGCCGCCCATTTTGACCAATGACAGGGAAATACTATTCCCTACCATGGTAAATGTAGATGTAGGAAATATGTTTACATATATTTGATATCCAGAAATACAATGCAGTGTAAAACTATTTGTAGTTTATATCTAGAGTTAACAGCCTATGGTTTGTCTATTTATCTTAGTCTAGGCAAAATTTTCATTGCTATCCCTGACATTATTTAAACATGTAAGTTCCGTCCAAAAAAAACTACCATCTGTTAAAATATGTTGTTTAATAATAGGTAAAACCGTCATTTTCCATTTTTCTTCTATGAAAACAATGGGGGACGAAAGTGAATTAGGGTTCACAATGGAGGGAAAAGAGGATTAAAAGGGGTGGATTTTAATAGGGTTTAAGAAAAAAGGAAAATGACGTTTTTACCCTTCATTAAACGACAGGTTTTAACAGACATTAAGTTTTTAGACGAAACTGGCATGTTTCATGAATGTTAAGGATGGAAATGGTACAAATTTGAAAATTGGTCTAGACCGGCATAATTGGACAAACCACACAGAAGAAAATGACAGTTAACTCTTATATCTAATATCTTGAAACATATTATAAGTCATTAATAACTGTATGACTTGTTATGACCTGATCAATTAGTAGGTAAAAAAACATGTTCACATAAAACAAGTCTTAAAAATCTCATTAGTGGACTTGTAGTGACTTGTTACAAGTTAGAGCAACATAATAACACATAGCAACGATCATTAGTGGACTTGTCATCTATCATATGTCATTAACACATGAATGACTTGGTATGGCCTAATGTTAGTTGTTCTATAATAAAACAACACATAATAAGACACATTAAGGCTCATTAGTTGACTTATCATCAAACATATTGCAATAACACCTAAACTACATGTTAATGACATAATAATGTGACTTGTTGTTGTGGTGGATGTATCATCTAATATACATCATTATCACCTAAATGATTTGTTAGGACCTAAGGTGACTTATTATAGGGTAAAACAACACATTAACACATGCCAATACCCATCAAAGCTCATTAGTTGATTTATAATCTAACATATATCATCAACACTGTAAATGATTTGTTATTACCTAGTGTGACTTCTTCTAAGCTAAAATGATATATTAACACGTGGCAAGGGCTAGTATTGGACTTATATATACCATTCATCCTTTTTTTGATCTTAACAATTAAAAAGGATATAATGGTAAACAATTTTTTTTCTCGCAACAATTAATTAATTAATGTCATTATTTATCATCTTTTCCCTTTTCAAATAAATAGTTAATTAATTTCTACAGGGCCCTCAATATACATCGATTCGTATATATATACATGTATATATATAATAAGGGTGAGAGTTGGCTACAAAGTCTATTTTTCCTCCAAAGTGTAAAAAGTCATAAAACACCATATATCAACCATAAAACACACTCAAAACCCATAAAAAGTCATAAAACACCATATTTGTAGATTTTGTGTTGTGTTTTGAATGATAAGGCTTTGATTATCAAATGACTAACATTAGTGTGTTTTATGTTGATTATCATGTTGTGTTTTCTATTCATAGTTGTACGATAGTGTGTTTGAAGTTTTTAAGGACTGTTAGGATTTGGATATTGTGTTTTAGTGATCTTCAATATGTTATTTGTGGGTTTTGAGTGTGTTTTATGGCTGAAATTGTGGTGTTTTATGACTTTGTACACTTTGTAGGAAAAATGGACTTTGTAGCCGAACCTCACCCTATACAATAATTTAGTTAAAACAACTATATACATATAAGTATTCTAACTAACATGGCAACAGTGAAACCTTTTTGAACCCACAGACGAAAAATTAAACATTTGGACTAAACTGACAAAATGACCCAAACCACATAGACTAAAATCACATTTAACTCTTTTGATCATAATACTTTTGAACCCACTCATATCTTTCTTGTTTTACAACATTATTTTCTCTTCTTTTGTTGAAAGATATTTATTTGCTCCTATGACCCATTCAAGTGAAATCATTTAATACTTTTAAACCCACTCAATTGATATCATTTAGTGATATGGTCTATTTACTTGTCCGATATTAAAATTAAAAATATAAATAAAATAAAAATAGCACAATTCGTTTGTGTAAATATTTTTACAAGTTTTCATTATCCACTTTACTCATTAAAATAAAATATATATAAAGCTAATAAATAAAAAAACAAAATAAAGGTGGTTGAAGTACATGGGCCCATGTAAGACCCTTAGTCCATTTATACGATTTTATATAGTTTTCGACTATAATTATTTCATTATGCTTATACATACATTACAAAATATGCATTTCTTAAAACTTTTAAGAAGTAACACAATTCAGCATTTCATAAAACATTCGCCGTTTAAAAACGTGACGACAAATTATTTTGCGGAAGCTTGAATCTTGATTGTGTTCGGTTCTTTATTGAGCTTAATCGTCCACCGGCACCTTATATTAAACCTACATTTCATAAAACATGAAATGAGTTAGTAATTCCGCATATAAAACATGTCCAAACGAGATCGTGAATCGAAATAAGCAAAACCACACTTTTTAACAGCTTTTGTTGAACTGTACACCCGTCGCGTGCCGCGACGGGTTCTAAACTTATTGTCGCGTGACGCGACACCCGTCGCGGGCCGCGACCATAAATAGCCATCTCCGTCGCGCGACGCAAGGGTCTAGTTTCGACAGAATGATTGTTAACAGTTGCTGCATATTTCCAGCTAAACCAAGTTTTACGAAAATGAGCATAACTTGCTCATTTTTGATCCGATTTACGTCACGTTTCTTCCTATGTGATCGTAAATTTATTCTCCATCACATGGAGTTAACATCCGACATCCGGATTAACAAAATTTTAGACTTTTAAGCCTTCGGCTTAAAATGTAGTTATTAACTTTTGACCCGTTTATGTATTAATCAAACAAACAAGTTTGTTTGACCTCTATTTCTCATGAACCTATTAAATTCAATAATGTTTATCATATTAGGTTCCAATCACGGGTTCATATACCTTCTTATACCCATTTTCGCTCATATGCTTATTTTGACCCGTTAAGGGTATTTAAGCGTATTTTAAGCACGAATGGCTTTCATTTGCTTATAATTTCATATATCCACATTTCTTATCAAATGATCTCCCACCACAACTATATTTGTGGTGGATTAAATGTGGTGATCTATATAATCCGAGTTTTACTCCTCGGATTATTAGTTTACGGCAAAGACTCATATAGAGTCATTTGACTAATAATTTATATCTTTCGCTTTTTATACTTGTTCTAAGTATTTACTTAATCCTAAACCTCGTTTCCAAACAACCTTTAAAGGTCATTTGTTCAATTAAGGTTACAAGGGCATTTTGGTCCATTTTAGCCTTTTATTTATGATGAAGGACTTTTGAAAGTATTGTTTGACCAAAATTCTTCTTTTTAACTATGATTTTGTTTGAAAAGTCATTATGCTTTTTCAAACGAAATGTCCATTATTTGAAACATTCGGTTTACCTATTAAAGTAACCAAATGTCTAATTTTTTTTTACTTTATTTAACACTCATTGAACCTTACGTTCAAAATGAGTGTTACCCTATTACACATACCTGGCTCGGATCAATATATTGACCCGTTTTTACTACCCTTCTTTTATAACCGCTAATTCATAGCGATTGCTAATGTCCAATTGATATATACTCCTGAAATAATATAACTCGACAATAATCATTAGTCGATATTGTCAAAAGGTAATATCTTCACCTTTTGACCCGTTTAGTCTAAGTGACCGAGTTTATTGGCGAGATGATATTTATTACTATCTCGTCTACATGACTCGCTCCGGTTTACACCGTACGGTCATTTTCCTTATAAATCATTTATTGACTCTTTTGACCCATTATAACTTACGCTATAAAGTGTCTTTCACAAACTAACGGTAATCGTCAACGAGTGATCGAATTACCGTTTTACCTTTATTATTTGTATTAGTTTACCTTATAAGGTAATTATTCAAAACTCGTTATTTATTAGTCCCTTCATGACTAAATAATCGTATTAGCTCTTTTTAACCATTAAACATGGTTTATCTTTATTGTCTTTTGTTCCGAACCGCACATGTCATGTCGGGACATCAAAATTCAAACAAGACTTTATTTTATTCAGAACCTATAAAATCAATAGGTATTAAATATATAGAGTGTAAGCTTTACTTACCTAGCATCCAGATTATGCTTTTCCTTCAATCTTGATTTGTTTGACCCGCTTCATTCCCAAGCTTCCACCTAGCTTGTTAAGCGTCAAACTATCATTGAAATTTGTAAGATGGTTAGACTAGTCATAATCATTAACGACTATTCCATCCTACGATCTTTCAATCGAAATTATCATTCGATCATATAAAAGGTCATTTTGACTTTAAAAAGTCAAACTGCCTATTAACATAATTAATTACACAAAGTAGCTCAACTACTCGTCTAATTACTTGTTCAATTATCCGGTAAGCATCATCTTTATGTTACCGTTTTAAGCAAGTTCTGGTCATCATAATTCACCGAATTAATACACAATGATATTAAACATCTTTGAACATGAACATATCATAAATTTTTATCATATCATACTAAACTTATTGTTATGGGTGATTTCCTGCTCATATATCCCGATTGATATTCTGACTTTGTTTGTTTATTTATGACCAGGATACTGAATCAGGATATTGGTAACATCCTGATACGATATCCTGGTAGTAACTAATTAACCACATGCAGATTAAGGAGTGCAAGTCTCTAACGTTCAGATGGACTTCTTCTCCTCAAAACTCGGGCAAATCAGTTAGATTATGAACGTTGAAGCCGGAAGACGTGGACTATAACGTCCACATATGGAATATTCGCCGAATCCCGGAATAGTAGGATAGTTAGTTGGTTTCTTTTTACTATAAAAAGGATTGATCGGATCAGATTAAGGCACACAATCTCTCTTACACTCTTTCTCTCTAGTTGCAAACAATCACTACGCACTTACACTTGTATTCAAATTACATTGTAACACTTAGTTGATCCGCATCATATCCTGCACTGTATCCTGACATTTGAAGCAATAAGAAGAACAAGGCAGCTACGATTGTCAGCTCCCGAGGTTTTGTGCCGGCGATCTAGATTGATAAAGGGATTTCCTCGTACATCCCATGTCACCCTTTACATTTTTGCCCATTGTTTGATTGTAGATACAGCTCAATATCTTGAGCCGTATCCTGAGAACTGTTTTTGCAAACAACTTAATTAGTATATTTTCCACACATTTTATTAGCACACTACCTCACTTAACTAATTTGATCACTTAATTGCTTCGGTAATTTTTGACGAAAACAATTTGGCGCCCACCGCGGGGCAAGTGGTGCTATTTCTACTACAAGATTTTGCAAAATCGTTACTTGGTTTTCTATTTTCAAAATTTTTTGCTACACTATTTTCAATGGCCTCGAGATCAAATATGAGCTCTTCCACCGTGTCTGCTACAACCTCAGCAACAATTGGTTCGGTGCTTCCACCACCTCCTCTGAGATCGAAGCCTCTTCTCAAGGAACTGAAATTCATGTGGCTCGGGATGTTATCCCCGCTCGCAATATTCAGGGATCCGGTCCTGTTTTGGCCTCTAATGAAGAAATTCTAAATCTGTTTGGTAGTGTACAGGAACAGATAAGGCAGCAGCAGGAGACCAACCAGATGCTGATGAGAGAGATACAACTCTTGAAATCCAGCTCAAGTAGACCTGCTGAGGATACTGTCACTCCCTTGCAACCCAGAGCTTTGAACTTCAGTTCTGCAGTATATACTAAAGATAACAGGGGGAATATTATGCCTAGCCATTTCCAGAATCATACTCCTGAGATACCCTCTTCGGTCAGGGTGTCAACTGTGAGAAGCTCAGGATATACTTCAGGATATGGCCAGAATCCTCAGACTGGTAACGTATCTAATAATAATAATAATACTGTTGCTACTAACGGTGTTGGATCTTTGCAGGATGCAGGTGTTACATCAGCATTTTCTAGGGAGCTTCAGAAATTGAAAGACATGATATCCAGGATATCCCGGTTTGCATATCCTATTTGTGATGCTGAAATTCCAAAAAGATTTCAAACCCCCAACATGAAGCTCTATGACGGAACTACGGATCCTGAAGAGCATATTGCTCAGTATAGGGAAAGGATGGAAATTAACCCTATCCCTCCGGATCTCAAGGAAGCATGCCTCGGCAAGGGTTTTGGTTCTACCTTAACAGGATCAGCCTTAAAATGGCTCTTAAACGTTCCTCCTCACTTGATTACTTCATTTGCTCATTTGGTTAATTTATTTAATAGACAATTTTCTTGCAACCGAAGTTTTGAGAAACTGACCAGTGATCTTTACAGGATAACTCAAGGACCTCAGGAATCCTTGAGGGATTATGTGAACAAATTTAGCCGGGAATCCTTAGATATCCCGCATCTTGATGTTGCAACAGCTGTGCAGGCTTTCAAGATGGGGTTGCAAAAGGATTCTCAATTTTACCAGGACCTTGTAATGAATCCCTGCAGGAATCTGGATGAAGCTCGTAACAGGGCTTTAAGATATATTCGGTTGGAAGATGACAAAAAGATGCAAGAGATGATGAATTCGTCAACAACCTATGAGTCGACCAACAGGAAATCAGAATCCTCGTATAAACCATATCGCTCTAAGCCGTATGGTAGAAATGACGGCAAAAAAGTGAATGCTGTTGAAGACGAGGATCCTGAGGAGTATCCTGAGTTGTATGAATATTGTTTCTCTGTTAATATACCTGAACTGATGTATGCTATGCAAGGTTTAGGAGATAAATCAAGATGGCCCTGGAAGAATCAACAAAAAGCCGATTGGAAGGATAAGTCTAAATGGTGTGCCTTCCACGAGGATTTCGGACATGTTACCGAGGATTGCATTGCTCTAAGGAAAGAAATAAGTTATCTTTTGAGCAAGGGATATCTGAAGGATCTCCTAGGAAGAAAGAAGAATAAAGGTCAGGATCCTGAGAAGGATCCTGAACGAGCGGCATCACCTCTTGCGGATGCCAAAATAATTAACTTTATTTCAGGAGGATCCGACATCTGCGGCACATCATATTATGTGGTGAAAAGGCACGCGAAGGAAGCCAAAACAGAGAGGGGAGATAAGCCAACCAGGATGTCAACCCTCACGACTGATAAAGTGATCACGTTCGATAGCAATGACAGGGATACCGTCCAGGATCCTCACCATGATGCTCTGGTAATACCATTATATGTTGCTAACCATTTTGTGCGCAGGATACTGGTGGATAATGTCACACCCCGAAATTCATCAGAGCATTGGCGTGACTGGACTGGTATCTTCATTGCACAGCGGAAGCAAAAGCTAAGACTTTCTAGAAAATGAACGCCCGCTAAGTACTCGACTCTTCATGGTTCTCCTATTCCAACCGTGCCTTGTCTTAAAATGCAACCTGAGAAAGAACATGCGAGAAAAATCAACATAAAGTTGAGCGAGTTCATAGTTTGTTTGTAAAAGATTTGAAATAAATCTTTTGAGTTGTGAAAGGTTTGAGATAAATCCTTTGAGTTGTGAAAGATTTGAAATAAATCTTTGGAATAACCGGTTTTTGAAGTAGTATTGAGAAAATGAATTTAAAAACCATTTTCTTGCAAAGTTATATGGAAACGTTGTGTTTGTAACACGTTATGTTCATAAAACCATGTTTTTGTAATGTTCGTATAATCATCAATGCCAGCCCAGACTTTGACCCGCATAATCCTATGCCTTAAATTTTATATAAAACATGGTATTTAATTTGTATGAACAAGTATGTTTCGTAAGTATAAAGTTCCTGGTATGTAGCAGTGTAAGAGGACTTGTGATCACCAATGGTTTGCAAGGCCATTAGCATGTTGTGAAATGCAAGTAGGAAGACACAACCCTAGCCGATTTTTGCGTTGGGTACCAAGTCACTCCAGGTCCGTTCTGTTGGTCCTCCGAGAGGTCCGTTCTGTTGGGCCTAGAGCTGGGCTCGCTACACCCAGATAGATCTACCGCTCGAGTCCCTCGGTGTTCTAACTACCCATTCACATGATCTAAACCTCCTTACGTTAATCATACCGTGTATAAAAATGTCTGTAATCATTGTACATGTACTTTACCCCAGTCTCTAAGACTGATCCTCCCCAGCCACTAAGGCTGATCCTCCCCAGCCACAAAGGCTGGCTCCTCATTCTATATTTATTATCACCAATTGATCCGTCCTTAGTCATGAAAATCATTCACATTTTGATAATACTCATTTGTTTTGTAAAAACCGGTATGTTTAGTATAAACCTTTCGTAAATCATTTGAGTTCCTCGAAATCCCTTCGTAATATGATTTAGAAATACGAGTTTTGCGTTTGTTCTAAAATTTGTATGTTTTTGCAAAACGTGCATGTCTTTCCACCCCGAAAACATTTATAAAAATGTAGAGCCGTAAAAAGTGGGGTTATGAACTCACCTGAATATTCCTGTGCAAAGCTAGCTAATTTACGACTTCGTGATGTCGTTTCCAAGAGTTGACTTGCTAGCGTGCATTCTACAATATTCCTAACATGGAATATCTAATAAGTTTCTAAATAAACGCAGTATCTAAACTACGTGTCATCGAGCTCTACCGAATCGTTAATCGAACGATTCAACGATAAGTTGTTAACTTAATAGAAACGATTAAGTTATACGAGTTAAGTCTCGTTTAGTGTCATTAGCAATTTAATAAGTCTTGAAGAAGAGACTTAGTTTCCGAGAGACTTAAAATGAATAAATATTTATATAAAAATATATAAATATATCGTTGTAAGCGCGTTAGCCGTCTCGAGCAGTCGTACGTGTATGTATCGAGTATTCGTATGAAAATAATATATAATAACTTGTATTATATATATCATGTCTTGTGTATATTTGCCGAAAATATACGTATATGCCGTCTAGGCGTATAAAATAAATATGAAGAGTTATATTTATTTTATAAAGAAATCGTCGAGTTGTTATGTTTGAAAATAAATATAAACCATATTTATTTTTGTAAAAGATTTCGCGTTGTACGACATTTAGAATAAATATATAACTATATTTATTTTGTAAAAGTATACGAGTTGACGACGTTCGAAATAAATATAACATTATATTTATTTGTAAAAGCGTTTGGAATTATCAAGGTTTGAAGTATTATAAACTCGAATTCCTTTAAGCATCGTTTTTGAAATATAATACGTGTCGTGTTTAAGGGTTTTCCTCGAAAAACGGGCAGAGTTTCCTCTATTTTTGGACGGCCCCGACAACTAAAGTGTCGTTATTTTTATAAAAATTCAATCAATACGCATTCATAAGATATATATTTGTCAAATATATCGCAATGTAAGCTATTCTTTAATCGTTCGGTTCGAGCTCGTTTTCACGAAATAAAAACAATGTAAATATAAATCGCGACTTTAATTTTTACCAAATCCTTGTGTTGAAAACGGAAAGGTCGGCTGTGTTGACCGAGTCAACCGAGTTGACTCGCTGAGTTGACCGGCTGAGCTGACCGAGTCAGCCGGGTTGACCGGCTGAGTTGACTCGGTTGACCGAGTTGGGCTGAGTCGAGCTGAAAAACACTTGGGTCGTACCGAGTTGAACTGAAACACACCGAGTTGAGCCGAGTCAACCTGTAACATCCGAACACGAACCTGAGCCATGGCTGTCCCGAACCAGAACCGAGTCGGACCCGGAAACCCGAACACAAATCTGAACCGAAACCCGCTTCTGACCTGAGACGGAGCTGTGAATAACCACCATCATCTTCGCATTACTTGATCATCATCATCAAAAAGAACAAGTCTTCAACATCATCGACAGCAACCATAGGAAACTCGACGAACAGGAACAAAAACCGTCGGACCAAGACGGTGACCGCCGGTCCGAGACGGTGACCACCGAACCGTCACCTCTGCTCCGCCTCTTGCCCGAACTGCCATCTCCGTCATCTAACATCATCATAATCAACATCATCATCGGACTAATCGCCGGTCAAGAACAAAGACCACCGGTTCAAGGAACCGACCACCGGATAATCGCATTGACCGGCAAAAGTGAACCGACCGGCGGTCCGAGCTTCCGACCGCCGGTTCTCTTCCTTCTCTTTCTTTCTCGGTCTCTCTCTCTACTCCTCTCGTCTCTCTCTCGTTTTCTTTGTGCAGCGCCGCCGCACCACCACCTCATGGTGGTGGTGATGTCCCACTCTGTTAGTCGGAGAAAGGGGGGGTGTGCTGGTCGTCGGCTGGCTGTGGGTTTCACCGAGAAGGGAGAGGGAAAGCATGAGGGTGTGTGTGTGTTTTGGAGAAGGTAACTTCTCTGTGTTTGTATTTGAAATAGAGAGAGAGAGGGTTTGTTATGTGAGTGTGTTTGTTTTATGTAATATCGAGAGGGAGAGAGTAAATGTGAGAGATGGATAGGATTTGTGTGTGCATAAATGTTGCATATGGATCTCTTTTTATAGAGATTTTGAGGGTTAAATTTCTTTTGTATATTTCTTTTATATGCAGGTCATATATTTTACATGGTTTCATGCTTTACCCAATGGCCTAAAATCTCTTGATGAGATTTTATGAGATTTTATAGTGATCTTACATAGATCTTGTGTTTCCCAATTTGAGACAAATCTCTGAAGTAGATTTGATAGAGATTTTTAGCAGATTTTGTAGAGATCTTTAAGATCTTGACAAGATTCTAATATATTATGCGCGGGTTTAGGCTTGGGCCCAGGGCCCACAAGCCATCTCGTGCGTAAGCGGCCCGTAATTCCTACGAGACCCGTTGTCGAATCCAGAACTCCGTTTAACGTAAAAAATTAAAATACACAAAAACACGGTCGATAGTCGTTGTTTGCACGCCCGTTCGTCGGTCACGGTAATAATCGCGAAAAAATGTATCGTTGCCGTCTTTAATCCGTTTTTCGATCCGGTTCCGACGGTAGTCAATAAAATTTAATTACGAAGCTAAAATATATCGTAAAAATTTAATATTTGACGGCGTTAACAGTATTCTGTACGGTATCATCCCGTTGTCGTTTAACGTTTCACATGTTTCTCTGTAAACCACCGTTCGCGCACTGTCAAGTCGAATAGACGTTTCCAGGCACTCCAAAGGCCTAATTAAGTTAATCCGCGCTGTAAACACTATTTATTATCGCGTTAATCACTTGTTAATCACTTGTTAATCACGTAATTAAGAGCCGTAAATCACGGGTTGTCACGACTTTAATTTTTACCAAATCCTTGTGTTGAAAACGGAAAGGTCGGCTGTGTTGACCGAGTCAACCGAGTTGACTCGCTGAGTTGACCGGCTGAGCTGACCGAGTCAGCCGGGTTGACCGGCTGAGTTGACTCGGTTGACCGAGTTGGGCTGAGTCGAGCTGAAAAACACTTGGGTCGTACCGAGTTGAACTGAAACACACCGAGTTGAGCCGAGTCAACCTGTAACATCCGAACACGAACCTGAGCCATGGCTGTCCCGAACCAGAACCGAGTCGGACCCGGAAACCCGAACACAAATCTGAACCGAAACCCGCTTCTGACCTGAGACGGAGCTGTGAATAACCACCATCATCTTCGCATTACTTGATCATCATCATCAAAAAGAACAAGTCTTCAACATCATCGACAGCAACCATAGGAAACTCGACGAACAGGAACAAAAACCGTCGGACCAAGACGGTGACCGCCGGTCCGAGACGGTGACCACCGAACCGTCACCTCTGCTCCGCCTCTTGCCCGAACTGCCATCTCCGTCATCTAACATCATCATAATCAACATCATCATCGGACTAATCGCCGGTCAAGAACAAAGACCACCGGTTCAAGGAACCGACCACCGGATAATCGCATTGACCGGCAAAAGTGAACCGACCGGCGGTCCGAGCTTCCGACCGCCGGTTCTCTTCCTTCTCTTTCTTTCTCGGTCTCTCTCTCTACTCCTCTCGTCTCTCTCTCGTTTTCTTTGTGCAGCGCCGCCGCACCACCACCTCATGGTGGTGGTGATGTCCCACTCTGTTAGTCGGAGAAAGGGGGGGTGTGCTGGTCGTCGGCTGGCTGTGGGTTTCACCGAGAAGGGAGAGGGAAAGCATGAGGGTGTGTGTGTGTTTTGGAGAAGGTAACTTCTCTGTGTTTGTATTTGAAATAGAGAGAGAGAGGGTTTGTTATGTGAGTGTGTTTGTTTTATGTAATATCGAGAGGGAGAGAGTAAATGTGAGAGATGGATAGGATTTGTGTGTGCATAAATGTTGCATATGGATCTCTTTTTATAGAGATTTTGAGGGTTAAATTTCTTTTGTATATTTCTTTTATATGCAGGTCATATATTTTACATGGTTTCATGCTTTACCCAATGGCCTAAAATCTCTTGATGAGATTTTATGAGATTTTATAGTGATCTTACATAGATCTTGTGTTTCCCAATTTGAGACAAATCTCTGAAGTAGATTTGATAGAGATTTTTAGCAGATTTTGTAGAGATCTTTAAGATCTTGACAAGATTCTAATATATTATGCGCGGGTTTAGGCTTGGGCCCAGGGCCCACAAGCCATCTCGTGCGTAAGCGGCCCGTAATTCCTACGAGACCCGTTGTCGAATCCAGAACTCCGTTTAACGTAAAAAATTAAAATACACAAAAACACGGTCGATAGTCGTTGTTTGCACGCCCGTTCGTCGGTCACGGTAATAATCGCGAAAAAATGTATCGTTGCCGTCTTTAATCCGTTTTTCGATCCGGTTCCGACGGTAGTCAATAAAATTTAATTACGAAGCTAAAATATATCGTAAAAATTTAATATTTGACGGCGTTAACAGTATTCTGTACGGTATCATCCCGTTGTCGTTTAACGTTTCACATGTTTCTCTGTAAACCACCGTTCGCGCACTGTCAAGTCGAATAGACGTTTCCAGGCACTCCAAAGGCCTAATTAAGTTAATCCGCGCTGTAAACACTATTTATTATCGCGTTAATCACTTGTTAATCACTTGTTAATCACGTAATTAAGAGCCGTAAATCACGGGTTGTCACGACTTTAATTTTTACCAAATCCTTGTGTTGAAAACGGAAAGGTCGGCTGTGTTGACCGAGTCAACCGAGTTGACTCGCTGAGTTGACCGGCTGAGCTGACCGAGTCAGCCGGGTTGACCGGCTGAGTTGACTCGGTTGACCGAGTTGGGCTGAGTCGAGCTGAAAAACACTTGGGTCGTACCGAGTTGAACTGAAACACACCGAGTTGAGCCGAGTCAACCTGTAACATCCGAACACGAACCTGAGCCATGGCTGTCCCGAACCAGAACCGAGTCGGACCCGGAAACCCGAACACAAATCTGAACCGAAACCCGCTTCTGACCTGAGACGGAGCTGTGAATAACCACCATCATCTTCGCATTACTTGATCATCATCATCAAAAAGAACAAGTCTTCAACATCATCGACAGCAACCATAGGAAACTCGACGAACAGGAACAAAAACCGTCGGACCAAGACGGTGACCGCCGGTCCGAGACGGTGACCACCGAACCGTCACCTCTGCTCCGCCTCTTGCCCGAACTGCCATCTCCGTCATCTAACATCATCATAATCAACATCATCATCGGACTAATCGCCGGTCAAGAACAAAGACCACCGGTTCAAGGAACCGACCACCGGATAATCGCATTGACCGGCAAAAGTGAACCGACCGGCGGTCCGAGCTTCCGACCGCCGGTTCTCTTCCTTCTCTTTCTTTCTCGGTCTCTCTCTCTACTCCTCTCGTCTCTCTCTCGTTTTCTTTGTGCAGCGCCGCCGCACCACCACCTCATGGTGGTGGTGATGTCCCACTCTGTTAGTCGGAGAAAGGGGGGGTGTGCTGGTCGTCGGCTGGCTGTGGGTTTCACCGAGAAGGGAGAGGGAAAGCATGAGGGTGTGTGTGTGTTTTGGAGAAGGTAACTTCTCTGTGTTTGTATTTGAAATAGAGAGAGAGAGGGTTTGTTATGTGAGTGTGTTTGTTTTATGTAATATCGAGAGGGAGAGAGTAAATGTGAGAGATGGATAGGATTTGTGTGTGCATAAATGTTGCATATGGATCTCTTTTTATAGAGATTTTGAGGGTTAAATTTCTTTTGTATATTTCTTTTATATGCAGGTCATATATTTTACATGGTTTCATGCTTTACCCAATGGCCTAAAATCTCTTGATGAGATTTTATGAGATTTTATAGTGATCTTACATAGATCTTGTGTTTCCCAATTTGAGACAAATCTCTGAAGTAGATTTGATAGAGATTTTTAGCAGATTTTGTAGAGATCTTTAAGATCTTGACAAGATTCTAATATATTATGCGCGGGTTTAGGCTTGGGCCCAGGGCCCACAAGCCATCTCGTGCGTAAGCGGCCCGTAATTCCTACGAGACCCGTTGTCGAATCCAGAACTCCGTTTAACGTAAAAAATTAAAATACACAAAAACACGGTCGATAGTCGTTGTTTGCACGCCCGTTCGTCGGTCACGGTAATAATCGCGAAAAAATGTATCGTTGCCGTCTTTAATCCGTTTTTCGATCCGGTTCCGACGGTAGTCAATAAAATTTAATTACGAAGCTAAAATATATCGTAAAAATTTAATATTTGACGGCGTTAACAGTATTCTGTACGGTATCATCCCGTTGTCGTTTAACGTTTCACATGTTTCTCTGTAAACCACCGTTCGCGCACTGTCAAGTCGAATAGACGTTCCCAGGCACTCCAAAGGCCTAATTAAGTTAATTCGCGCTGTAAACACTATTTATTATCGCGTTAATCACTTGTTAATCACTTGTTAATCACGTAATTAAGAGCCGTAAATCACGGGTTGTCAAAGATAATGGCAGCTCAGTCAACATAATTCAGCTGGAAATCTTGAAGAGGATGAATGTATCCCCGATGGACATTACTTCGAAATCCACTATGCTTGTTGGTTTTAGTGGAGAAGCCAGGAATACAGTAGGAGAGATAAGGTTGCTCGTGTATGTTGAAGGGGTCAACTCAATGCAGCGCTTTTGTGTCATGGACTCTTTATCCTGCTATAATATTATTTTAGGTAGGCCTTGGATCCATGATATGAAAGTTGTGCCGTCAACTTATCATCAATGTATCAAGATCCCTACCCCTTGGGGAGTAGTCAAGGTGGAAAGTGATCAACAAGAAGCGAAGGAGTGTTATTCTTCTTCAATGAAATCCTCAACAAAGCCTAGTGCAGCATAGCAATTAAAGATGCGAGGCCAGGATATCATGGAGGCTTCAGAACAGGATGTGAAGAAAGTTATCCTGGATGAGGATAATCCGGATATCTCGGTTCTCGTAGGAAGCAATATCCCTCAGGATATTGAAAACCAATTGACTAACTTTTTGAAATGCAGGATGTCGACATTCGCGTGGAAACATGAGGATATGACAGGAATTTCCAAGGATATTTTAACTCACAAGCTCAGAATTGATAGGTCTTTCAAGTCCAGCAGAAATGAAGGAAATTTGCTCCAGAACGGAACACAATCATTCAGGAGGAAGTTGAAAGATTATTAAAAAGCAAGATGATTAGGGAAGTGAAATTTCCCAATTGGCTGACAAATGTAGTTGTGGTGCAAAAGAAAAACGGGAAATGTAGAGTCTGTGTAGATTACACAGACTTGAAAAAAGCTTGTCCCAAAGACCCGTTTCCTCTACCTCATATTGATTCAATGGTGGATGCAACTGCTGGCCACGAGATGTTGACCTTCATGGATGCTTCCTCAGGATTCCAACAGATCCAGATGGAACCCTCGGATCAGGAGGATACTGCCTTCATGACACCAACAGGTATTTATTGTTATACTGCTATGCCCTTTGGTTTGAAAAATGCAGGTGCAACATATCAAAGATTGGTGAACATGATGTTCAAAGACAAACTAGGGGACACTATGGAGGTGTACATCGATGACATGGTAGTAAAATCTAGGAAAGCTGAGGATCACCTCCAGGATATTAAGGGAGCATTTGATATCCTGGATCAGTATAACATGAAGCTGAATCCTGCTAAGTGCCATTTCAGAGTGGGGGCAGGAAAGTTTTTAGGAAGATATGGTGACTAAAAGAGGGATAGAAGCGAGCCCAGAACAAATCAAAGCCATCTTGGATATCAAATCACCTTCTAACATGAAAGATGTACAAACACTAACGGGATGAGTTGCGGCATTAAACAGATTTATCTCAAGATCCTCGAAAAAATGCAAGGAATTTTATGATATCCTGAAGAAGAATAAGAAATTCGAATGGGGAGAGAAGCATGAAGCAGCCTTGCAGGATTTGAAGCAGTATCTTTCAACCGCACCTCTATTGATGAAGCCTGAGGATGGTGAACCATTATCCCTGTATCTTGCAGTATCAGGGAATGCAGTAAGTGCTGTCCTTGTAAAGGATCATGAAGGTCAGCAGTATCCTATCTATTATGTTAGTAAAAGTTTATTAGATGCTGAAACTAGATATTCTCATTTAGAAAAATTGATATTAGCCCTAGTTATGGCGTCAACGAAACTTAGACATTATTTTGAAACACATAGGATTCATGTTAAAACCAACTATCCTGTTAAAAACGTGCTTAGGAAACCTGAGATGTCATGTAGGATGGCTAAGTGGTCAGTGAAATTAAGTGCATATGATCTAGTATATGAACCTAGAAATGCCATAAAGTCTCAGGCTTTAGCTGACTTTGTGGCTGATTTCAGTAGTGATATTCAAAATGAAGTAGACCTAGAAGTGCAACAACTAGGAAAAAATATAGAATCTTGGACACTATATACTGATGGTGCATCTAATGTAAGAGGTGTAGGTTTGGGTATACTACTAAAATCGCCACAGGGGGACATATTACCCCAGGCTATTATATGTGAGTTTCCTGCCACTAATAATGAAGCAGAATATGAAGCTTTAATTGCGGGATTAGAATTAGCTAAGAGTATGAATATCAAGGGTTTACAAGTATTTGTTGATTCCTTGTTAATTACTAATCATTTTAATGGGACCTTTGCAGTTAAAGGTGAGAAGTTGATTGAGTATCTCGAAATTCTCAAAAAATTAGCAGGATATTTCGATATTTTTACACTTGAACAGGTACCAAGAGAGGATAATGCTGAAGCTGATGCCTTGGCAAATCTAGGATCATCAGTCAGGATACCGGAGGGGACCCAAATACCAATATTACATATCATGTATCCTGCGACGGATCCTTAGGATAAGGAAGTAGTAAGTGTTCAGGATCTTGATGATGAGTATCCCAAGGAGGATCCTAAGTCCTGGATGGCTCCAATCATGAGATATCTCAAGGAAGGACACATCCCAAAGGATGAAAATCCTAAGGCCTTTAGAATGAAGGTATCACGATTCACTATTATAAATAATTTTTTGTATAAGAAATCTCTAGCAGGACCATATCTGAGGTGCTTGGAGGATCCCGAAACTAAAGAAGTGCTTCAGGATATACACGAAGGGGATTGTGGTAACCATACTGGGGGCAAGTCGTTATTCTCAAAGGTATTAAGAACAGGATACTATTGGTCGACGATGAGAAAAGATGCTGCAGAATATGCTCGAAGATGTGATGCGTGTGAAAGACACAGTAATATATTACATCAACCTGCTGAGCCACTTTATCCTATCGCTTCCCCTTGGCCATTCATGAAGTGGGGAATGGATATAGTAGGAAAATTGCCAAAGGCTCCAGGAGGAAAAGTCTTCATGCTGGCAATGACTGATTATTTCTCTAAGTGGGTTGAAGCTGAAGCATTTGTTCAAGTTAGAGACCAAGAAGTAGTATCTTTCATAAAAAGGAATATCCTGACTAGGTTTGGAGTACAAGCTGAGATAATTTGTGACAATGGATCTCAGTTTATAAGTAAGAGGAATACTGACTTTTGCAAGAGTTGGGGAATCAAAATGATCACATCCACACCGGTACATCCTCAAGCAATTGGACAAGCAGAATCCTCAAACAAGATAATTGTCAACAATTTGAAGAAAAGGCTTGGAGCTAAGAAGGGAAGATGGGCAGAAGAATTACCATTTGTTTTATGGGCTGATAGAACGACGGTGAAAAGTGCAACTGGCCAAACCCCATTTTCCTTAGTGTTTGGAGCAGAAGCGGTGATCCCAACAGAAATGGTGATACATACGACGAGATCCAACCTCCGAGATCCTGCGCAGAATCCTGAAGCCCTTTTCTAGGAATTGGATACTATTGATGAGACAAGAGATGCGGCAAAGCTAAGAATGGCAGCATATCAACAGAGGATATCCAGAGCATACAACAAGAATATAACGACTAGAAGGTTCCAGGTTGGAGATTGGGTATTGAGAAAGGCTTTTCAGAATACTACTAATCCTGCTGATGGCAAGTTGGCTCCGAAGTGGGAAGGACCCTATGAGATTGAATCGGAATCAGGAAAAGGAGCATACCGACTCAAGAATATGGAGGGGGATATGCTACCTAGATCCTGGAATGCTATACACCTAAAGTTTTATTTCAAGTGAGTTTAGAATTTAATTTCTAACTCAGGATGGTATGAATTCTATCTCATTTAATATGTTTGATATTGTTTATTCTTTTATACCCAATACTGACTTAAGTATCGGAGGGGTGTTAGCCAGGCTAACACCCACCTTAGTTTACAATTGTTTTGCAGTATATGCTTCAGGATATGAATCCAAGATACACACTCAAGGTACTTCGAAAGATTAGAGGATTGGCCCCCCTCTCTCACGTTTAAGGGATCCTGATCCCTTCACAGGTTTAAAGGTATTCACCTTTCTCTCGAATTGGGTTTAAACACCCCGCCTGGAGCACAAGTTATCCAGGGATAGTTCAAGATAGTGGGACCAGTCCATGTAAAAGTGGCTGACAATTTCGTTATTGTTGGCTATATCCTGGATCCTAAAGGTATATGAGGATTGATCACCCTCTCTCACGGAAGGGTATTTTCATACTCTCTAAGGTTTAAAGGTTATCACCTTTCTAAGTCTTGGAGTTTATACACTCCCGCCTGTAGCGCATGAAAATTTGGGATTTTCCCCAGAATACTTATGGGTTTATCCCCAGGATACTAAGGATTTATCTCCAGTACATTTTAGGGTTTACCCCCTGTAACACAAAAGCTGTTCAAACAGTTGGAACTGATGTTCAGAAAATTTCTAAGTGTTCAAAGACATTATGCACAGGGGACATTCCTTCTGAGGCGATTGTGTAAAGCTCAAAGGATCAAATTTGGACCTAGTGCACTAAGTATCTCGGACTGGGGACATCTTAGTGGAAAAAATTACAAAAGGATTGAAGCTCAAAAATAGGGTTACACTTTATTCCTGGTATGATCATTCCTTTGTAAACCTTATATGAATCATTTGAACTTTTGAAACTATGTTTGAAAAAGGCTTAAATATCCTGATTAGGATATATTCTCAGGATATATTCTCAAAATGTATTTTCGGAATATGTTTCAGGATATATTTGGTTGGAATATTTGGGATATAGTACTTGGGTTAAAAACTAAAACTGTATTCTAGTTAAACCAGTGTTGTCAAAACAAACATTGTAAAATGAAAATGAACTGTCCTTTTTTCTTTAAAAACCTTATCTGAATTGTTTGAATTTAAAAAAAACCCTATTAGACGAGAGTCTTTATAGGATATTGCCGAATATACTGATCAGGATATTTTCATAATATTTGGATAAGACATTGGAAATAATTGCACTAATTTTGGAACATTGAAATTTAAACTAAGCAACGCATAACAAAAAATTAAAAGACAACAGCGAATAAGTCAAAAGGAGGTTATATTATTAACATGTCAATAGTTGTGCTTTTGGTTTCATCTCAAACCGAGATCCCTCCACCAAAAGCACGATTAGTTCCTTACCATATTTACTTAACAGTTGAAGGTTTCGTCTCAAACTGAGACCCATCCGTCTCCAACTGTTATATAGTTCAAAACATGTTATACTAACTGATGACCAAGGGCTTCATCCTGAAACCCAGGACCCATCCACCTTTGGTCATCATATTGTTTCAATGCAGGAAAAGAAAATTGTTCAAAGGACAAGAAATAAAATTGTTCAAATAAACACAACCATCAAATTTAAAAAATGGGCTCAGGCATGAACATCCATCACTGCCCGCTTCGCTGCTTTTATGGGGCAGCACCTTCTTCATTCATCGTGTCTTCACCAACATCCTCTTCAGGATTAGCTTGAACATCCTTCTCAGCCTCACCACCAGCACCAGTTAGCTTTTCAATCGCTTTTGAAGACCCCTCAGCCGCAGATTTTACAGGATGCTCCACAGGATTACCGCCAAGACCCCTTAGCTTCGTCTCCCAGGCGTCGACGTTCCAAGAAGGGCATTCGAAGCCCAGGGCCTTGGCTTCGTAAGCCATTTTTAGCCTAGCCTGAAGAAGAGAGATGACAACGGAGCTTTTGAGGCCTTCCCGGTAAATGGCCATATCCTGTTCATGTTGAGCCTGGGTGGCGTCGAGATGGGCCTGGGCTTCATGATTGGCTTTCTTGAGGGCGGCTTGATGCTCCTGGGACATGGCCTTGAACTTGTCCTCGTAATGTCGAGATTTAGCAGCAGCAATCATACCTTGGTCGGAAATGGTAACCTCGGCTTTCTTCAATTTGGATTCAAGCATTTTGTTGAGCCCATAGAATTCTTCGTACAGAAGAACCAGACGTTCGAGGCCCTACACCGAAAAACACAGGTATTATTGTATAATAACCAAGATATTGGTTTGGTATATATGAGCAGGATATGGAATGAGGATCTGTACCTGGTTAATAAAGGAAGTCATAAACCCGCTTGCCTCAATAAACCCGTTATTCTCACAGGGAAACGTCTCGAGAGTCGCAGGTTAATCAGTCTCTTTCCTCTTACGAGAACTCGAGCTCCGGGGTTTAGTAGTTGGCGAGGGCTTGGGAATGATGATGGCTTGGGAATGATGATGGCTTTGGAGCTGCTGGGCTTGGATGAGGTAATAGGTTTGGGACTAGGCTCCTTCTTGACCTGGACAGAATCGGAGTAGCTGTCCAACTCCTCAAGATCGAAAACTTCTGGGATTTTGGCTGGTGCTGCATAAAGGGGAAGTTCTAAATCCTTATTACTCTTTCATTATATTACGCTAATCAATTATTTACAAAATGACTCTTACCAGACATATCAGATGATGAATATTGACTGGAACTTGGGAGGTGTGTGGAAAAGCTCCTATCACCTTCCGGTAACTGGTAAATTGCTTTGATTCTTTTTTTCAGATTCTGCAGTAGGAGGGGCTACTTCTTTAAAGTTCACTGCATAAAGGCCAAATAAGAAAATATTAGCACAGGATATAGGCCTGGAAGTATTTGGGGATATTCTCGAAACCCTAAACCCTACTGTGGTTAACCACTCCACCGGGAGGCTAGCACCCTCATAGATGGAATCTCGCTTAAGGAAGAAGAATTTCCGTTTCCATCCATCCTCGTTCTTGGTGGCTTTGAGAATGAGAGGTTTACTGGAAGTCAAAAAGAGTAAAAACTGACTGGAACCGTGTGATCGGAGGCGGTAGGCGATCGGAATATCCTCGATGCAGAGGTTAGGACAGTGAAGGTTTTTGATTTGGTTAAGTACGATCAGTACCCTCCAAACCATGGGCATTGTTTTGGAAAAGGAAATACCAGTGGTTCGGAAAAACTACATCATGAATTCAGAAAAAGGATACCGAAGACCTAGCGAGAAAGGAAATACCTGGAAAATTGCTTGAAATGTGATGATCATTATGCTGATTAAGCCAGCTAAATAGAGGCAGAATATAGGAGGGCGAAGAGTAAATATCGCGTTGGAAGTTGCACAAAGTTACATCAATCGTCGCTTCAACTTAATAACCTCGATTTAAGAGATAAGATTTAAAATATATCCGTTGGAATTGGTATACCAACAGATATATTTTGGGGACAATTGCTATGGGTGATTTCCTGCTCATATATCCCGATTGATATTATGACTTTGTTTGTTTATTTATTTGTGACCAGGATACTGAATCAGGATATTGGTAACATCCTGATACGATATCCTGGTAGTAACTAATTAACCACATGCAGATTAAGGAGTGCAAGTCTCTAACGTTCATCTGGACTTCTTCTCCTCAAGACTTGGGCAAATGAGTTAGATTATGAACGTTGAAGCCGGAAGACGTGGACTATAACGTCCACATATGGAATATTCGCCAAATCCCGGAATAGTAGGATAGTTAGTTGGTTTCTTTTTACTATAAAAAGGATTGATCGGATCAGATTAAGGCACACAATCTCTCATACACTCTTTCTCTCTAGTTGCAAACAATCACTACGCACTTACACTTGTATTCAAATTACATTGTAACACTTAGTTGATCCGCATCATATCCTGCACTGTATCCTGACATTTGAAGCAATAAGAAGAACAAGGCAGCTGCGATTGTCAGCTCCCGAGGTTTTGTGCCGGCGATCTAGATTGATCAAGGGCTTTCCTCGTACATCCCGTGTCACCCTTTACATTTTTGCCCATTGTTTGATCGTAGTTACAGCTCAATATCCTGAGCCGTATCCTAAGAACTGTTTTTGCAAACAACTTAATTAGTATATTTTCCACACATTTTATTAGCACACTACCTCACTTAACTAATTTGATCACATAATTGCTTCGGTAATTTTTGCCCAAAACACTTATATCATAGTACGATTATATACCTAAACACACAATTTGTTCAAGTATTTCCTGATTACTACCATGTATGATGATTCTAATCATAATTATATCATCAAATTCATCATATGATTAATACCCACTTATCCTAGTGTGGTAATTCATCAAATCATAGCATCTTATGCATAATTTTCAGTTAGGGTTTGGTTCCTAAGCATCTATACATCACTAATTCAATCATAGCTTCAATAATTCATTCATAATTCGTGATTATGATGATTATCCAAATTTCACAACTTCACGAATCATCAAGATTTTACATACCTTATGATCCTCTTGTTCGGGTGATCGTTAATTCACGTCCGGTTGTGAATTTGGGCTTCGTTTAGCCCTTCAATCTGATGGATTTGTTGGAAGCTAGGGTTTTGAAACTCCTGGGGAGTCTTCTGGTCTAACAGAACATTCTCAAAACACACTAAGTGTGTGTTTTGATTAAACTTTTGTTTTTATAACCTAACTTTCCATTTATCCTAATTTGGCCCCTCTTGTTTGGTTAGTTATTAAGTTGGCTACAACCTACATATTTCTAACAATATTTCCACTTATTAACTAGGTTAAACATTCCTGGTTAAATTAGTGGGTTCGGGGAATTTACGACTCATTTTATTTCAAGTCCCGTTAACTCGGGATTCTATAAACTTTATTTTTCTCAAAAGCATTATTTTTCCTTTTTATTAAATACTAGGTTTAATTATATAAATCTTCATATTTTCCGGGTTAATTTTACCACTAACGGTAATTTACCCGTCTTTTAGTATTAACGTGATTTGACTACCAAACCCGTTTTCGGGGTGTTACAAGTCTACCCCCCTTAAAGAGGTTTCGTCCTCGAAACCTTTTCTTACATAATTCATTGAGTTTAAACTCAATGCATTTGACCCGAGTAATCTTTTAAATATTACTCATACTTTAAGCAATTGTTAGTATTACCAGAAAAGTATGGTAATATCTTTTTGGTTACAAAGCATATACGTATTTTAGACGAAATAATGTAAATCAAAATAACGTAATCTCGTTATTTCAACCGGTTTGGTTAACTTAGCAAAATTTATCGCTTTTATACTTTCGAATTCTTCATGAATCCGTTAGTTTAATCCGTTCGGATATTTTAGTGAAATCTTTCACTTTTCACAAACAAACTCCTTTGTTTGTGAACTTATAGCCTTATGATCCCTCAACACAGGTGACCAATATTTTTCGTTAGCGAGGCCTCATGGGCCGTCACTTTAATCTTATACTATTTACTTTTATCATTTACTTGACTGAGTCGTCATAACTTGGCCACTTGGTCATACGAGCTTATCGACTATATTTATTTCACGCTAATCTTATAATGGATAGTGTATTAAACAATTTCTTAATTTAAGTTTTGACCTCGACTGGTCTCACTAACTAGACTTATTAGTCCAGTTACTTTATACCCATTGCTAGGCTACAATGTGATTATACTTCACATTACTTTTCTTGACCGTGATCGTGTCACGTCATGTTTTTAACTTTATGTCAACCTTTCATTTTCGAAAATATTTCTTTTCGAATATATCGTCTTGCACCTATCAGTGTCAAGACCTGTAGCTTTAATATTTACTATTTAAATTCCTATCAGAATTCATATTTGTAAAAACGTTATTTCTTACTAAAACTGAATTTTAGTCTAACATTTTTCTTTTTAACTTATATCAGTTACTTCATATCAAGAAATTGACAACAAAGAATTTATCCTTTGCAGTATTTGTTTTATGCGGGGATTCTCAACTGGTTTCCTCGCTTTATCTAATTAACCCGTATGTTCTATCACTTAACCTCGTGGGCTATTTCATTAGACTTTCACCTCTTTAAGGCGAGGTCTTTATAATCTATTTCTTTAGGATTTGACCTTGTTAAGGCAAGACCCTTATAGTTCATTTCTTTTTATTTATGACCCAAAGGGTCATTTTGGTCCCTTAGACCTTTTTCATTATTTATAACCCGAAGGTTATGATGATTCCGTAGATCATTCTTTTTATGTTTGAAATTCATTTATTTTCACATTTTAAATTCATTAAGTGTGACTGTAGTCCGTATCTAGAATCGTTTTCTTATGCCATCCGGCCTTACATTGTATTTAACCCGTTTGACTTGTTCAAGTGAAATCCATCACTTATGAACAGTCAAACTTTGTTCTTTATTCACCCTGTTCAACCTCACAATAGTTGAACATAATTATTAAAATTTCTGTTTGCGAAATTTTATAGTCTTTTAGTCATAACTCATAATCCGAGTCCTTTGACTTTCAATCCGCGTTCCCGTCTCTCAGTTTACGCATGTGTTTAAATTCCTACCCATCAACTGGGTGATTTACCGAAGTCATTATTAATGCAACCCTTTAGGTATGGATTAAGACTTCGTTTGACTTGTTTGGCTATCTTAGCAAAATCCATCGCTTTATTTAACCAAACCTTTATTGTTTATGTGACCATGCTTGATGGTCTTTTAATTTCTGAATGATAACTATCATCATCATCCTTTCTTTAGTACGACCAAAGTCAATGACTTCGATCGTCGTTTTGTATGGGCAATACCTTCGTTTTTATGACCCTGCGGTTATATTTTGGTTTTATATGCCCCTTGTTGTCAACCATGGCTCTTTCGTCCATTATGACTTATTTCACTATTTACTTGGGTCATCTATTTCTATATGCGCCATACATCGTTTTTATGGTTCCCTCGAAAACCATTTATACGAGTATGCCCTTAAGATTTCTTGACCCCAAGATTCTTTTAACTTTTTCATTCATCTCGACCTTACCACATTGGACATAATTGTGCCCATTATAATTACTTGGCCAGAGTAAGCGATCAACACATGGTACACACGACCTTATTATAATTACCACATCACGTCCCATGTAAGTAACCTCTCGATTTATTTCATTTGGTAAAACTTTATTTAATTGCCAATTAACAATTATTAGTTTTACCCGTTTTTATCCTTGAACACATACAATGTTCCTTTTTATAACCATTTATACAATCACATTCGTTGATGTGATCATTACTTTTCTCAGTTAGATCTATAATGAGAATACTTACTTGGATGATTATTTTCGTCCAAGTTTATATTTAAACTAAATTAAGTTATTGTCTTATTATTCACGACTGTGAATAATACGTATCTCTACTGAATTTCTTTTGGAAACGTCATCCTGGATAGGTAACCTATCCAGGTTTTCCAAGTTTCATATTCTATATGAAACTATCATTCACTATGTATTTGTTGCACATTTCTAGTTATACTATAAGTTTAAGACATGTACCTTGTAGATGCTCACCCTGATAACTTTCTTGTTATTCGATCTCTTGTTCGAGATCATTTCTTGGTTTCATGTCTTTGGCGTGTATGACTTACTTGTCATATTTCATACCATGATCTTCCTCGTATCTATAAATCCTTAAACTCTCGTCATATTCCAATGCGAGGTTCCTTCATCTTAAAACGTTTACAAACATTAGTAACGTTGATCTTTATAAGCGCCTGTATTATAATACAAGGCTTTCAACGACACGTGTTAACACACATAATTCGTTTAACTATATCGGTCTTTTATTACTTTATTTGGGGTAACGTGTTTTACACGATAACCCTATGTGTTGTTTTCAACACTTTATATGCTAGACCGTTAATATACAGAATAACTTACCGGATTTTGCGATCAATTCTCGAACCGAACACTTTACTTTTTAACCTTGAGCTCTGATTACCAACTTGTAAGACCCTTAGTCCATTTATACGATTTTTATATAGTTTTCGACTATAATTATTTCATTATGCTTATACATACATTACAAAATATGCATTTCTTAAAACTTTTAAGAAGTAACACAATTCAACATTTCATAAAACATTCGCCGTTTAAAAACGTGACGACAAATCATTTCGCGGAAGCTTGAATCTTGATTGTGTTCGGTTCTTTATCGAGCTTGATCGTCCAACGGCACCTTATATTAAACCTACATTTCATAAAACATGAAATGAGTTAGTAATTCAGCATATAAAACATGTCCGAACGAGATCGTTAATCAAAATAAGTAAAACCACAGTTTTTAACAGCTTTTGCTGAACTGTACACACGTCGCGTGCCGCGACGGGTTCTAAACTTATTATCGCGTGACGCGACACCCGTCGCGGGCCGCGACCATAAATAGCCATCTCCGTCGCGCGACGCGAGGGTCTAGATTCGACAGAATGATTGTTAACAGTTGCTGCATATTTCCAGCTAAACCAAGTTTTACGAAAATGAGAATAACTTGCTCATTTTTTATCCGATTTACGTCACGTTTCTTCCTATGTGATCGTAAATTTATTCTCCATCACATGAAGTTAACACCCGACATCCGAATTAACAAAATTTTAGACTTTTAAGCCTTCGGCTTAAAATATAGTTATTAACTTTTGACCCGTTTATGTATTAATCAAACAAACAAGTTTGTTTTACCTCTATTTCTCATGAACCTATTAAATTCAATAATGTTTATCATATTAGGTTCCAATCACGGGTTCATATACCTTCTTAAACCCATTTTTGCTCATATGCTTATTTTGACCCGTTAAGGGTATTTAAGCATATTTTAAGCACGAATGGCTTTCATTTGCTTCTAATTTCATATATCCACATTTCTTATCAAATGATCTCCCACCACAACTATATTTGTGGTGGATTCAATGTGGTGATCTATATAATCCGAGTTTTACTCCTCGGATTATTAGTTTTCGGCAAAGACTCATATAGAGTCATTTGACCAATAATTTATATATTTCGCTTTTTATACTTATTCTAAGTATTTACTTAATCTTAAACCTCGTTTCCAAACAACCATTAAAGGTCATTTGGTTAATTAAGCTTACAAGGGCATTTTGGTCCATTTTAGCCTTTCATTTACGATAAAGGACTTTTGAAAGTATTGTTTGACCAAAATTCTTCTTTTTAACTATGATTTTGTTTGAAAAGTCATTATGCTTTTTCAAACGAAATGTCTATTATTTGAAACATACGGTTTACCTATTAAAGTAACCAAATGTCTATTTTTTTTACTTTATTTAACACTCATTGAACCTTACGTTCAATAATATTAGTGGATTTGTCATCTATCATATGTCATTAACACATGAATGACTTGGTATGGCCTAATGTTAATTGTTCTATAATAAAACAACACATAATAAGACACGTTAAGGCTCATTAGTTGACTTATCATCAAAAATATAGCAATAACACCTAAACTACATGTTGATGACATAATAATGTGACTTGTTGTTGTGGTGGATGTATCATCTAATATACATCATTATCACCTATATGATTTGTTAGGACCTAAGGTGACTTATTATAGGGTAAAACAACACTTTAACACATGCCAATACCCATCAAAGCTCATTAGTTGATTTATAATCTAACATATATCATCAACACTGTAAATGACTTGTTATTACCTAGTGTGACTTCTTCTAAGCTAAAATGATATATTAACACATGGCAAGGGCTAGTATTGGACTTATATATACCATTCATCCTTTTTTGATCTTAACAATTAAAAAGGATATAATGGTAAACAATTTTTTTTCTCGCAACAATTAATTAATTAATTAATTAATGTCATTATTTATCATCTTTTCCCTTTTCAAATAAATAGTTAATTAATTTCTACAGGGCCCTCAATATACATCGATTCGTATATATATACATGTATATATATAATAAGGGTGAGAGTTGGCTACAAAGTCTATTTTTCCTACAAAGTGTAAAAAGTCATAAAACACCATAATATCAACCATAAAACACACTCAAAACCTACAAATAACATAGTGGAGATAACTAAAAGACCATATTTGTAGATTTTATGTTGTGTTTTGAATGATAAGGCTTTGATTATCGAATGACTAACATTAGTGTGTTTTATGTTGATTATCATGTTGTGTTTTCTATTCATAGTTGTACGATAGTGTGTTTGAAGTTTTTAACGACTGTTAGGATTTGGATATTGTGTTTTAGTGATCTTCAATATGTTATTTGTGGGTTTTGAGTGTGTTTTATGACTGAAATTGTGGTGTTTTATGACTTTGTACACTTTGTAGGAAAAATGGACTTTGTAGCCGAACCTCACCCTATACAATAATTTAGTTAAAACAACTATATACATATAAGTATTATAACAAACATGGCAACAGTGAAACCTTTTTGAACCCACAGACGAAAAATTAAACATTTGGACTAAACTGACAAAATGACACAAACCACATAGACTAAAATCACATTTAACTCTTTTGATCATAATACTTTTAAACCCACTCATATCTTTCTTGTTTTACAATATTATTTTCTCTTCTTTTGTTGAAAGATATTTATTTGCTCCTATGACCCATTCAAATGAAATCATTTAATACTTTTAAACCCACTCAATTGATATCATTTACTGATATGGTCTATCTACTTGTCTGATATTAAAATAAAAAATATAAATAAAATAAAAATAGCACAATTCGTTTGTGTAAATATTTTTACATGTTTTCATTATCCACTTTACTCATTAAAATAATATATATATATATATATATATATATATATATATATATATATATATATATATATATATATATATATATAAAGCTAATAAATAAAAAAACAAAATAAAGGTGGTTGAAGTACATGGGCCCATGTAAGACCCTTAGTCCATTTATACGATTTTTATATAGTTTTCGACTATAATTATTTCATTATGCTTATACATACATTACAAAATATGCATTTCTTAAAACTTTTAAGAAGTAACACAATTCAACACTTCATAAAACATTCGCCGTTTAAAAACGTGACGACAAATCATTTCGCGGAAGCTTGAATCTTGATTGTGTTCGGTTCTTTATCGAGCTTGATCGTCCACCGGCACCTTATATTAAACCTACATTTCATAAAACATGAAATGAGTTAGTAATTCAGCATATAAAACATGTCCGAACGAGATCGTGAATCGAAATAAGCAAAACCACAGTTTTTAACAGCTTTTGTTGAACTGTACACCCGTCGCGTGCCGCGACGGGTTCTAAACTTATTTCCGCGTGACGCGACACCCGTCGCGGGCCACGACCATAAATAGCCATCTCTGTCGCGCGACGCGAGGGTCTAGTTTCGACATAATGATTGTTAACAGTTGCTGCATATTTCCAGCTAAACCAAGTTTTACGAAAATGAGCATAACTTGCTCATTTTTTATCCGATTTACGTCACGTTTCTTCCTATGTGATCGTAAATTTATTCTCCATCACATGGAGCTAACATCCGACATCCGGATTAACAAAATTTTAGACTTTTAGGCCTTCGGCTTAAAATGTAGTTATTAACTTTTGACCCGTTTATGTATTAATCAAACAAACAAGTTTGTTTGACCTCTATTTCTCATGAACCTATTAAATTCAATAATGTTTATCATATTAGGTTCCAATCAAGGGTTCATATACCTTCTTAAACCCATTTTCGCTCATATGCTTATTTTGACCCGTTAAGGGTATTTAAGCATATTTTAAGCACGAATGGCTTTCATTTGCTTCTAATTTCATATATCCACATTTCTTATCAAATGATCTCCCACCACAACTATATTTGTGGTGGATTCAATGTGGTGATCTATATAATCCGAGTTTTACTCCTCGGATTATTAGTTTACGGAAAAGACTCATATAGAGTCATTTGACTAATAATTATATCTTTCGCTTTTTATACTTGTTCTAAGTATTTACTTAATCCTAAACCTCGTTTCCAAACAACCTTTAAAGGTCATTTGTCCAATTAAGCTTACAAGGGCATTTTGGTCCATTTTAGCCTTTCATTTATGATGAAGGACTTTTGAAAGTATTGTTTGACCAAAATTCTTCTTTTTAACTATGATTTTGTTTGAAAAGTCATTATGCTTTTTCAAACGAAATGTCTATTATTTGAAACATTCGGTTTACCTATTAAAGTAACCAAATGTCTAATTTTTTTTACTTTATTTAACACTCAGTGAACCTTACGTTCAAAATGAGTGTTACCCTATTACACATACCTGGCTCAGATCAATATATTGACCCGTTTTTACTACCCTTCTTTTATAACCGCTAATTCATAGCGATTGCTAATGTCCAATTGATATATACTCCTGAAATAATATAACTCGACAATAATCATTAGTCGATATTGTCAAAAGGTAATATCTTCACCTTTTGACCCGTTTAGTCTAAGTGACTGAGTTTATTGGCGAGATGATATTTATTACTATCTCGTCTACATGACTCGCTCCGGTTTACACCGTATGGTCATTTTCCTTATAAATCATTTATTGACTCTTTTGACCCATTATAACTTACGCTATAAAGTGTCTTTCACAAACTAACGGTAATCGTCAACGAGTGATCGAATTACTGTTTTACCTTTATTATTTGTATTAGTTTACCTTATAAGGCAATTATTCAAAAATCGTTATTTATTTGTCCCTTCATGACTAAATAACCGTATTAGCTCTTTTTAACCATTAAACATGGTTTATCTTTATTGTCTTTTGTTCCGAACCGCACATGTCATGTCGGGACATCAGAATTCAAACAAGACTTTATTTTATTCAGAACCTAAAAAATCAATAGGTATTAAATATATAGAGTGTAAGCTTTACTTACCTAGCATCCAGATTATGCTTTTCCTTCATTCTTGATTTGTTTGACCCGCTTCATTCCCAAGCTTCCACCTAGCTTGTTAAGCGTCAAACTATCATTGAAATTTGTAAGATGGTTAGACTAGTCATAATCATTAACGACTATTCCATCCTACGATCTTTATGTCGAAATTATCATTCGATCATATAAAAGGTCATTTTGACTTTAAAAAGTCAATCTGCCTATTAACATAATTAATTACACGAAGTAGCTCAACTACTCGTCTAATTACTTGTTCAATTATCCGGTAAGCATCATCTTTATGTTACCGTTTTAAGCAAGTTCTGGTCATCATAATTCACCGAATTAATACACAATGATATTAAACATCTTTGAACATGAACATATCATAAATTTTTATCATATCATACTAAACTTATATCATAGTAAGTATGGTTATATACTTAAACACACAATTTGTTCATGTATTTCCTGATTACTATCATGTATGATGATTCTAATCATAATTATATCATCAAATTCATCATATGATTAATACCCACTTATCCTAGTGTGGTAATTCATCAAATCATTCAAATCATAGCATCATATGCATAATTTTCACTTAGGGTTTGGTTCCTAAGCAAGTATACATCACTAATTCAATCATAGCTTCAATAATTCATTCATAATTCACGATTATGATGATTATCCAAATTTCACAACTTCACGAATCATCAAGATTTTACATACCTTATGTTCCTCTTGTTCGGGTGATCGTTAATTCACGTCCGGTTGTGAATTTGGGCTTCGTTTAGCCCTTCAATCTGATGGATTTGTTGGAAGCTAGGGTTTTGAAACTCCTGGGGAGTCTTCTGGTCTAACAGAACATTTGTAACAACTGTGCTTGTAATCACTATGAACAGTTCTGTTATCAGTAAAACAATGTTATTTGATCACAATGTTTGTTTTGTTATGTTTTACATTTTTCATGTTTTGACTTTTATGTAATTTCAAACTCTACATCGCTTTCTGGAGAGTTATACGCAAACTAGTGCGTAAACGTACTCAGTTTAATGCGAAAAATACTCCGGAACATCAAAATATACTCAACATACCTTAAATAACCTTTACATAACTTAGAAATAAGTTTTGAAGGCTTTGGTATGGCAAAAACAAGTTAATTCGCTTACAGGGACTAAATATGACAAACTACGAAAGTATGTCAATTTGAACTGTAACGAACATTCTGGAACATAACCATAAGTTAAACACACCTTAAATATCCTTTACATAGCTTAGAAATAGGCTTTGAGGGGTTCGGTGTGCTAAAATAAACTTTTGGGTCATTCAGGGACTAAAAGTGTCAAAAAGTGCACAAGTTTGCATTTTCGCGCATAACTTACGTTCTGAATACATCTGGACATCCAAAAATTTATGTAAGCATGACTATATTTTATTTTAGTGTTCGCCTTAAGAAAAATCCATTCGTCGCGTCATTTGGATCGTTTTTCGCGCTTATGCGCATTCCGTCGTACTTAAGCGAACATCGCGTTCGTACGACCAAACGAACCATCATCCGGCATATTTTTGAACATGTTTTGAGTTCCCTATACTTTAACTTCATTTTAGAGCCTTGAAATGAGGTTAACGGGGTTCAAACGCATCGAAAATCGCTTAAAACACGTGCAGGGACCATTTCTGCAAAATCTGCCAAAACAGGGGCCTAGCGTGACGCGAGGGTCCTTAGCGTCACGCGAGCCCCTATCTGGACCAGATTCAGTGTTTTTATCACAAGTTGCAACCAATTAAACCACAACCACATGTTTGCAACTTGCTTAATCACTAAGATTAGGAGCATATGTGGCTCCATAACCTTTGTGACAAGTGTACGCACGAGATTAAGGCACGATAATCGACAAACGATCCTAACGGTTACCCGAATACTATATATACCCCATGCCTTTCATTGTTTTAAGGCACAAGAATCTTATTAGTTGTGTTCTAAGTTGAAACCTTGTTTCATACCTGAACTATACTGATCTAGATTAGCATTCGGGGACCCTTCGTAAGTATTCTTTCGTTCTTTTCCTTATTTTTACTGCTTTTCGAGTCAGAAAGTCAAACTTTGTTTGACTTTCAGCGTTGGCCAGTAATGGTCAATGCGAAGTTCGTTAGAACTTCGCAACGTGATTGTAATCACGATGGTTATAGTCCCTTGGGACTATGCCTACTGATTACCACGTTGTCTAGGGTCGTAGGGTAGGCGATCTAATAAATCGCCTATACCTTCGAACCCGACCCAGTTTGGTCGATCATTAGGATCCGACCAAATACATTAGGTGACCATAGTGTAGGGAATAACCTTCCGAGGTTATACCTTATGGTCACGACGTGTAAATAGTTGTATGATAGGTAGTTTATATGCCTTAGGTAAATTACCAGAATACCCTTTTCATACATAATTGGTAATTTAGCATATGTAACCTAAACTTTTGTCACGTAACTGATTATGTAACATGTTTAGGCATATAATACTTGTCATAGGACTAGTTAGGCGGTCCGAACGCGTTTCACGCGCACGACACGTTAAAGTAGCATAAGCTTCCTAAACGGATCGTAATGGGTCGTAAACAATTATGTTAAGTTTCATTTAGCATGTAGGCTTTGTTAAACCATATCACGTGAGTTCCGACACTCATTTGGTTTACAAACCCTAATGCTACCCAATCTTCCGATTTAGGTCCGGTTTATTAACATAGTTACCTATACTAGGTGCCGTTTGATTCCGAGATCTCTTGCATTGCTTGGTGGTTATCTTTATACAACTGAGCAATCTCAAGTGAGTACATAGACCCCTCTTTTACTGTTTTCCAAACTGTTTTGGGGTGGAACACATGTGCCTACTTGTTACTTTCATGCTTTCCTGTTTTTCACATCATATACTGCTATGTTCGTTAGTACATTATAGTACATGATTTCATTACATCTTATGCTAGGTGTGCCCATTGTGTGCATTACTTGGTACATTGTTTTACATTACATTTTATGCTAGGTATGCCCATTGTGTGCATTACTTAGTACATTGTTTTACATTACATTTCATGCTAGGTGTGCCCATTGTGTGCATTACTTAGTACATTGTTTTACATTACATTTTATGCTAGGTATGCCCATTGTGTGCATTACTTAGTACATTGTTTTACATTACATTTCATGCTAGGTGTGCCCATTGTGTGCATTACTTAGTACATCGTTTTACATGACATTTCACGCTATGTATGTTCATTTGATTACATACTTAGTGCATTGTTTTCACATGCTTACATATTGGTATGACATTTGGTTTGTTTACATGGGACAATACATTCATTAACACCGATCATGCCGTTCGTTAGTAGGTAGTGGTACCATAGGAATTGACAACTCCCGTTCCGGACATCCCAGGGTAAGGGGACAGAAAGGAATGACCGAATTCGTTGACATTAAGACAGATAGACCTTTAATTTGTTTAAAGGGTTTATCACCACAGTCGCCAGGCTTGGATGTATGCATATTCACAATACCGCATAAATGTTCATATTAAATAATTGCATGCATTTACACAAAACATAGCTTTGATTTAAACTAAGTTTTACTTCAATACTTTGTTTTTGTACATATGGTTTAGTTTGAGACATTTCACTTGCCATACATGACATTTTGACATAGACATTTGACATGGATATTTGACATAGACATTTGACATGGATATTTGACATAGACATTTGACATGGATATTTGACATAGACATTTGACATGATTTACATTTGACATATTATTCAATACATTTGACAATTGAATTAAACATAGACTTCTTACATTGGTTGGTTTGGTTTGATTAAGTGATTAAGTAACGATGCGTGTGTAATATGATACAAGCATGGTGGATACGCCGCTGGTACTTCCTATATATAAGTGTTTGTATGGTATTATATGGCGTAACGTTATTTGAATCATTTCAGTTTGAGACATAGAACATTTTATACAAATAACATACTTTTCACAAGACATTTATTTACAAACAACTTATCTTATACAAACACATTTTTACATGGTTATTTATTTAACCTGACATTTACTTATACATATCATCTGATCTTATTGTTTTCAAATGATTTACAAGACAAAGCAAATTACAAGGTTCATGACTAAAACATTTTTCTTAAACATAAGTCATGAATCCTATTTTCACAAACCTATGTATCTCACAGGCATTTTTATGCTGACGTACCTATTTTCACATGTGTTTTCAGGTGCTTTTCCATAGGATGTTGATCATGATACTAGGGCGGACCTGTGCCTTAGACTTTAAAAGAAGATAGACTATGTTTAATTATGTTCAGAACTCTTTAAATTTCCTGTTTGAAACAATGTAACACCTTTGTTTATAAATAAAATACAACTTTGTATGCCATGGTTATGAAACAATTAATTCTGTCGCGATCACTCCCCGGCGTTTCCGCCGCGGTTCGTTGTTTTACGCGGTCGGGGTGTGACAGAAGAGTTGGTATCAGAGCCAATGGTTATAGGGAATTAGGTTATTAGTAATGCTTTGACCTAGACTATAACTTTTCTAGGAACCTAACACGAGTTATCTGTGTTTAGATCTTAAAACATGTATATCACCTATCCTTAGGTGATTATCAAAACAAGAACCAAATTTTCCGAATCGATTTTTGAAAAACAATCATCTGTTTTTGAATGATTTATTACAAGGTTTTGAACCCTCTGTTATATGGTTTTGAACCCTTTTCAGTATTGGTTTTTGGCCTTGTGCCTTCTAATTTTCAAAATCCCGTAAAACGTTTTGGGTTTTAAATAATGTGAACATGTGCAAACTGGAAGGGTGAATGCCTGTATTCTGGGTTTTCTGTCTAGGCAAGCACTTCGTATACATCTCAACCAGACGCAGAGACCAGTTGTGCTTACCTGGGAATTCCTGGGATGAGTGTTCACTTATAGGCGAGCATGTCTTCATTATACATTATTTTTGATCCATTTACTTTGATTAGTCACTGTGAGTCGTTTGTTTGCTTTGTGATACGGACGAATGACCACCATCTATGCTGTTTGCAATTCTTGTTTTATCAACTCATTCTTTTCATCCAATCATCTCACTCGTTTTCTTTCATGTTTTCCTCTTTTAGAATGCCTCCTCGACGCGAGAATCAGATAGCTACTGCCGAGCTGGCAGAAATTATTGCGCAGCAGATGGCTGCTCAGTTTCCAAATCTCTTTGCTCAATGGAACCAGGCCAACAACAACAACAACGTTCCATGCAAATACAAGGATTTTAACCAGGCTAAACCACTCAAGTTTAGTGGTTCTGAGGGAGCGACTGGGCTTCTTCAGTGGTTCGAGAGCATAGAGAATACTTTTCGCCATGTGCAGTGTCCGGATAATCGCAAGGTCGAGTTCTCCTCGAGTGTATTTCAGAAGAGGGCTTTGACATGGTGGAACGGGGTTATGAGGGACCAAGGTGCTGAAGTTGCTCTCGCACAGACATGGGCTGAACTTAGAGCCCTTATGATGAGGGAATTCTGTCCTCGTCATGAGCAGCGAGCGTTGGAGAAAGAGTTTGATGTTTTGAAGCAAGATAGTGGTGAGCACAGGGCTTATACTGATCGGTTTGAAGAATTGAGTCTGCTTTGCCCAACAATGGTTACCCCACTCGACAAGGCTATCGAGAGATACATCGATGGCCTACCTGACTCGGTACAAGACATTCTTACTGGTAGTAACCCTGCCACACTTCGTCAGGCGATCGAGTTATCTGCGACATTGACTGAGTCGCAGATCCGGAAGAACGAGTTACACCGGAAGGGTGACAAGGGCAAGAAAGAATCGGCTGACAAAGGGGATAGCAAGAAAGGTCAAAACGGGAATGGAAAGAACTCTGGTTCTTCGAAGAGGGCAAAGAAGCGTAAGGCTTCCCAAAACTATGCTGTCACTGCTCAAGCTAACCAGGTAGCTCCCAACCAACCTGCACAGCCTCCAGCGAAGAAACCCTATACAGGGAATGCACCTTTGTGCAATAGATGCAACAGTCACCACCAGCCGCAACTTCCATGCCGTTTCTGTACCAACTGTGGGAAATCAGGCCATCTCGCCAATGTTTGTCGATCTGCTCAGAATCCCGCGGTTCAGAACCCGGCTCAACAAGTTGCTCAGCCTCCTGCTCCGCAACAGGGTCAAGCTGCACGACCACAATACCCACCAGGTGCTTGTTACAATTGCGGGGATCTGACCCACTATAGGAATCGGTGCCCAAGACTAGTCAACCAGAACCAGAACCAGAATCAGAATCAGGCTCCGGCTCGAGGCCGAGTTTTTAACATGAATGCCCAAGAGGCACAGGCTGACGATAATGTGGTGAACGGTACGTTCTTTATTAATAATCAGCCTGCATCTGTTCTTTTCGATTCCGGTGCCGATAAGAGTTTCGTGTCATTATCTTTTGAGCAAATGCTTCGCGTGTCTAGAACGAAACTAGGCAAATCTTTGACAGTAGAGGTTGCAAATGGTGAACCCATTATTCTTGATTCTGTTCTGCACAACTGCCAGTTGAATCTTAACGACCATATTTTTCCTATTGACCTCGCGCCTATGCAACTTGGAAGCTTCGACGTTATTGTGGGAATGGATTGGTTATCCAAGCATCACGCAGAGATAGTTTGTTCTAAGAAGATAGTTCGTGTGCCGCTTTCGTCAGGCGAGATTCTGCAAGTTCAAGGTGAGAAGCCTACCGGTGGTCTCAAACTCATGTCTTGTTTTAAAGCTCGGAAGTATCTGCAGAAGAACTATGTGGCTTTCTTAGCACATGTTACAGAAGATAAAGGCAAGGGTAAGTCTATTTCAGATATTCCTGTCGTTCGGGATTATTCTGAAGTATTCCCTGAAGACTTACCTGGTCTACCTCCAGCACGCCAAGTCGAGTTCCGCATTGATCTCGTACCTGGTGCAAACCCCATTGCCAGAGCTTCATATCGTCTTGCACCGTCTGAGATGCAAGAGTTGTCTAAACAGCTTCAGGAGCTCTCTGACAAAGGTTTTATACGTCCTAGGCTTTCACCTTGGGGTGCTCCCGTTCTCTTTGTCAAGAAGAAGGATGGATCCTTTAGAATGTGTATCGATTATCGTGAGCTTAACAAGCTTACCATCAAGAATCGATATCCCCTACCTCGCATCGATGATCTCTTTGATCAGTTACAAGGCGCTTCTTATTTTTCGAAGATTGATCTGCGATCTGGATATCATCAACTTCGGGTGCAAGAAGAAGACATTCCGAAGACAGCATTCCGTACTCGTTATGGACATTACGAGTTCACAGTCATGCCATTCGGTTTGACTAATGCTCCTGCTGTTTTCATGGACTTAATGAATAGGGTCTGCAAACCTTATTTGGATCAGTTCGTCATTGTTTTTATTGACGATATCTTGGTTTACTCTAAGACGCGAGCTGATCACGAGCAGCATCTCCGTCTTACTCTGGAACTCCTGAAGAAAGAGCAACTTTTCGCCAAATTCTCCAAGTGCGAATTTTGGCTTAAAGAAGTTCAATTTTTGGGACACATTATCAACGAACGAGGTGTTCATGTAGATCCCTCCAAGATCAGTGCGATTAAGGATTGGGATACACCTTCTACTCCTACTGAAGTTCGTTCATTTCTTGGTCTAGCGGGTTATTATCGCCGCTTCATTGAAAACTTCTCTAAGATTGCAGTTCCTCTAACTGCTCTAACTCAGAAGAAAATGCCCTTTTACTGGGGATTCAAACAAGAGGAAGCTTTTCAACACCTGAAGCAGAAGCTTTGCGATGCGCCTGTTCTATCATTGCCTGAGGGTGATGATGATTTTGTTGTGTATTGTGATGCATCAAAATTGGGTCTTGGCTGTGTTCTTATGCAAAGGAACAAAGTCATAGCCTATGCATCGAGGCAGTTGAAGATTCATGAGAAGAACTACACCACTCATGATCTTGAGTTGGGTGCAGTTGTCTTTGCTCTCAAGATCTGGAGACACTATTTGTACGGTACAAAATGTGTGGTTTTCACGGACCACAAAAGTCTTCAGCATATCTTCAATCAGAAAGAACTCAACATGAGGCAACGACGTTGGGTTGAGCTTTTAAACGACTATGATTGCGAAATTCGCTACCATCCTGGTAAGGCGAATGTCGTGGCCGATGCATTGAGTCGTAAGGAACGTACTAAGCTTCATTGTGTACGTGTTCAATCTGTCATTCAAGCTCGATCCGATATTCAAGCACGCATTTCTCAGGCTCAACAATCTTGTGTTGCACAAGGTTTGATGGATAAGGAATTCCCTTATCACATAACACCTGCTCTGGAACTGAAGGACAATGGATCATATTACTTCATGGACCGTTTGTGGGTCCCAAGCCAGGATGATCTTCGTACCTTGCTTATGGATGAAGCCCATAAGTCTCGTTATTCTATTCATCCGGGCTCAGATAAAATGTATAAGGATCTTCGTATTCATTATTGGTGGCCTGGTATGAAGAAAGACATTGCCTTATACGTATCAAAATGCCTTACTTGTCTTAAGGTTAAGGCTGAACATCAGCGTCCATCTGGTTTATTGGAGCAACCAGAGATCCCAGTTTGGAAATGGGAGAACATTACTATGGATCTTGTTACCAAACTTCCACGCACAAAGAAGGGTCATGATGCCATCTGGGTAGTCGTTGATCGTCTTACAAAGTCAGCACATTTCTTGCCAATCCGCGAGGATTTTCCTACTGACAGACTTGCTCAAATCTATGTAGATGAAATTGTAGCTCGACATGGTGTTCCGTTGAACATCATTTCTGACAGAGATGCTCGTTTCACTTCTCATTTTTGGAGAACCATGCAATCTGCCATGGGGACCCAACTTAATCTGAGCACAGCTTATCATCCGCAAACGGATGGTCAATCTGAGAGAACAATCCAGACTCTGGAGGATATGCTTAGAGCTTGTGTGATCGATTTTGGTGGTAGCTGGGATTCACATCTTAAATTGATTGAATTCTCCTACAACAACAGTTATCACACTAGCATCAAAATGGCTCCTTTCGAAGCTCTCTATGGTCGAAAATGTCGTTCACCAGTCTGCTGGAATGAGATTGGCGAGGCTCAACTTACTGGACCTGCCCTCATTTTAGAGACAACTGACAAGGTCAAGAAAGTTCGTGATAACCTTCAGGCAGCTAGAAGCCGTCAGAAGATTTACGCGGATCCAAAACGCAAAGCCTTGGAATTTCAAGTCGGTGATCGAGTATTACTTAAGGTCTCACCTTGGAAAGGTGTGATCAGATTTGGAAAGAAAGGAAAACTTGCACCTAGATACGTTGGACCATTCAAGATCGTCGAAAGAATCGGAAAGGTAGCCTACAGACTTGAGTTACCTCCTGAACTGGGAAATGTTCATCCAACTTTTCACATATCAAATCTCAAGAAGTGTACAGCTGAAGAGAACTACTCCATACCGCTTGACGAAATTCGTGTTGGCAAAACACTGAAATTTGTTGAGAGACCAGTGGAAATCATGGAACGTGAAGTCAAGTGGCTTAAGCGCAAGCGCATTCCTTTGGTCAAAGTTCGCTGGGAAGCTAAGCGTGGACCTGAGTTTACTTGGGAACGCGAAGATCAAATGAAGTCGAAATATCCACATCTTTTTCCACGAGTTTCCTCTAAATAAATTTCGGGACGAAATTTCCACAAGTAGGGGAGACTGTAACAACTGTGCTTGTAATCACTATGAACAGTTCTGTTATCAGTAAAACAATGTTATTTGATCACAATGTTTGTTTTGTTATGTTTTACATTTTTCATGTTTTGACTTTTATGTAATTTCAAACTCTACATCGCTTTCTGGAGAGTTATACGCAAACTAGTGCGTAAACGTACTCAGTTTAATGCGAAAAATACTCCGGAACATCAAAATATACTCAACATACCTTAAATAACCTTTACATAACTTAGAAATAAGTTTTGAAGGCTTTGGTATGGCAAAAACAAGTTAATTCGCTTACAGGGACTAAATATGACAAACTGCGAAAGTATGTCAATTTGAACTGTAACGAACATTCTGGAACATAACCATAAGTTAAACACACCTTAAATATCCTTTACATAGCTTAGAAATAGGCTTTGAGGGGTTCGGTGTGCTAAAATAAACTTTTGGGTCATTCAGGGACTAAAAGTGTCAAAAAGTGCACAAGTTTGCATTTTCGCGCATAACTTACGTTCTGAATACATCTGGACATCCAAAAATTTATGTAAGCATGACTATATTTTATTTTAGTGTTCGCCTTAAGAAAAATCCATTCGTCGCGTCATTTGGATCGTTTTTCGCGCTTATGCGCATTCCGTCGTACTTAAGCGAACATCGCGTTCGTACGACCAAACGAACCATCATCCGGCATATTTTTGAACATGTTTTGAGTTCCCTATACTTTAACTTCATTTTAGAGCCTTGAAATGAGGTTAACGGGGTTCAAACGCATCGAAAATCGCTTAAAACACGTGCAGGGACCATTTCTGCAAAATCTGCCAAAACAGGGGCCTAGCGTGACGCGAGGGTCCTTAGCGTCACGCGAGCCCCTATCTGGACCAGATTCAGTGTTTTTATCACAAGTTGCAACCAATTAAACCACAACCACATGTTTGCAACTTGCTTAATCACTAAGATTAGGAGCATATGTGGCTCCATAACCTTTGTGACAAGTGTACGCACGAGATTAAGGCACGATAATCGACAAACGATCCTAACGGTTACCCGAATACTATATATACCCCATGCCTTTCATTGTTTTAAGGCACAAGAATCTTATTAGTTGTGTTCTAAGTTGAAACCTTGTTTCATACCTGAACTATACTGATCTAGATTAGCATTCGGGGACCCTTCGTAAGTATTCTTTCGTTCTTTTCCTTATTTTTACTGCTTTTCGAGTCAGAAAGTCAAACTTTGTTTGACTTTCAGCGTTGGCCAGTAATGGTCAATGCGAAGTTCGTTAGAACTTCGCAACGTGATTGTAATCACGATGGTTATAGTCCCTTGGGACTATGCCTACTGATTACCACGTTGTCTAGGGTCGTAGGGTAGGCGATCTAATAAATCGCCTATACCTTCGAACCCGACCCAGTTTGGTCGATCATTAGGATCCGACCAAATACATTAGGTGACCATAGTGTAGGGAATAACCTTCCGAGGTTATACCTTATGGTCACGACGTGTAAATAGTTGTATGATAGGTAGTTTATATGCCTTAGGTAAATTACCAGAATACCCTTTTCATACATAATTGGTAATTTAGCATATGTAACCTAAACTTTTGTCACGTAACTGATTATGTAACATGTTTAGGCATATAATACTTGTCATAGGACTAGTTAGGCGGTCCGAACGCGTTTCACGCGCACGACACGTTAAAGTAGCATAAGCTTCCTAAACGGATCGTAATGGGTCGTAAACAATTATGTTAAGTTTCATTTAGCATGTAGGCTTTGTTAAACCATATCACGTGAGTTCCGACACTCATTTGGTTTACAAACCCTAATGCTACCCAATCTTCCGATTTAGGTCCGGTTTATTAACATAGTTACCTATACTAGGTGCCGTTTGATTCCGAGATCTCTTGCATTGCTTGGTGGTTATCTTTATACAACTGAGCAATCTCAAGTGAGTACATAGACCCCTCTTTTACTGTTTTCCAAACTGTTTTGGGGTGGAACACATGTGCCTACTTGTTACTTTCATGCTTTCCTGTTTTTCACATCATATACTGCTATGTTCGTTAGTACATTATAGTACATGATTTCATTACATCTTATGCTAGGTGTGCCCATTGTGTGCATTACTTGGTACATTGTTTTACATTACATTTTATGCTAGGTATGCCCATTGTGTGCATTACTTAGTACATTGTTTTACATTACATTTCATGCTAGGTGTGCCCATTGTGTGCATTACTTAGTACATTGTTTTACATTACATTTTATGCTAGGTATGCCCATTGTGTGCATTACTTAGTACATTGTTTTACATTACATTTCATGCTAGGTGTGCCCATTGTGTGCATTACTTAGTACATCGTTTTACATGACATTTCACGCTATGTATGTTCATTTGATTACATACTTAGTGCATTGTTTTCACATGCTTACATATTGGTATGACATTTGGTTTGTTTACATGGGACAATACATTCATTAACACCGATCATGCCGTTCGTTAGTAGGTAGTGGTACCATAGGAATTGACAACTCCCGTTCCGGACATCCCAGGGTAAGGGGACAGAAAGGAATGACCGAATTCGTTGACATTAAGACAGATAGACCTTTAATTTGTTTAAAGGGTTTATCACCACAGTCGCCAGGCTTGGATGTATGCATATTCACAATACCGCATAAATGTTCATATTAAATAATTGCATGCATTTACACAAAACATAGCTTTGATTTAAACTAAGTTTTACTTCAATACTTTGTTTTTGTACATATGGTTTAGTTTGAGACATTTCACTTGCCATACATGACATTTTGACATAGACATTTGACATGGATATTTGACATAGACATTTGACATGGATATTTGACATAGACATTTGACATGGATATTTGACATAGACATTTGACATGATTTACATTTGACATATTATTCAATACATTTGACAATTGAATTAAACATAGACTTCTTACATTGGTTGGTTTGGTTTGATTAAGTGATTAAGTAACGATGCGTGTGTAATATGATACAAGCATGGTGGATACGCCGCTGGTACTTCCTATATATAAGTGTTTGTATGGTATTATATGGCGTAACGTTATTTGAATCATTTCAGTTTGAGACATAGAACATTTTATACAAATAACATACTTTTCACAAGACATTTATTTACAAACAACTTATCTTATACAAACACATTTTTACATGGTTATTTATTTAACCTGACATTTACTTATACATATCATCTGATCTTATTGTTTTCAAATGATTTACAAGACAAAGCAAATTACAAGGTTCATGACTAAAACATTTTTCTTAAACATAAGTCATGAATCCTATTTTCACAAACCTATGTATCTCACAGGCATTTTTATGCTGACGTACCTATTTTCACATGTGTTTTCAGGTGCTTTTCCATAGGATGTTGATCATGATACTAGGGCGGACCTGTGCCTTAGACTTTAAAAGAAGATAGACTATGTTTAATTATGTTCAGAACTCTTTAAATTTCCTGTTTGAAACAATGTAACACCTTTGTTTATAAATAAAATACAACTTTGTATGCCATGGTTATGAAACAATTAATTCTGTCGCGATCACTCCCCGGCGTTTCCGCCGCGGTTCGTTGTTTTACGCGGTCGGGGTGTGACAACATTCTCAAAACACACTAGGTGTGTGTTTTGATTAAACTTTTGTTTTTATAACCTAACTTTCCATTTATCCTAATTTGGCCCCTCTTGTTTGGTTAGTTATTAAGTTGGCTACAACCTACATATTTCTAACAATATTTCCACTTATTAACTAGGTTAAACATTCCTGGTTAAATTAGTGGGTTCGAGAAATTTACGACTCAGTTTATTTCAAGTCCCGTTAACTCGGGCTTTTATAAACTTTATTTTTCTCAAAAGCATTATTTTTCCTTTTTATAAAATACTAGGTTTAATTATATAAATCTTCATATTTTCCGGGCTAATTTTACCACTAACGGTAATTTACCCGTCTTTTAGTATTAACGTGATTTGACTACCAAACCCGTTTTCGGGTTGTTACAGCCCACCATTATCCTTTCTCTCATGCCGGTTAGACGGCTCACGGATGGGGCTTTTACGCCCCTTTTAATGCCCATAGGAACGGTGTTAACCCTTCACACACAAAAATTTACAACCTCACCAAGGGCGTTAGCCCATTACACATGCCTTATGGGGGCTTCATTGAGGCTTTGTGTAAAAAAAAGTGAGTGTTTCCTTGTAGACACACACATTTTTTTACCGTTCACACCACTAAGGTGCGTTATGGGGCTTTATTGAGGCTTTATGTAAAATATTGTATTCAGTTGAGGTGGCTCTAAATAATGGGTTTTATATTAAAAAACATTAGTTTATTAACATAATAATTAAATATTAATTAAAAAAGTAGAAGGGAAGCCAACAGATTACTTTGTCATTTTTGAGACAAGTTGTTTTGTGAAAACCATGCAATTTGGATGATTAATAAACTACATCCTCAAATTAGTGCCATGTGTTTTGAACAATCTACCTTACGTGACGCCCCAACGTTTCCACCGCCAGTTGGGGTGTTATAGATTGGTATCAGAGCCATGGTTATAGGGAATTAGGTTATTAGATTACTTTTGACCTCAACTATAACCTTCCTAGGGCCCTAAACATGATTATCTCATGATCTCTATGATTTGTCTTCCTTATCCTTATCTTCATCCCTACCCTTATCTTTATCTAAATTATACAAAATCATCATCTATCCTTACATGATTTATCTTAATACACCCGTAATCTCAAACTCGTTTTTCCTTATGTTTATTCTCTTCCTTTGGAATGCCTCCTCATCGTGATAACTAGAATAATTTTCTAAATTCTAAATTAGCTGCCATGATCACCCAACAAATGGCTGTGATACTCCCACCCATGGTGGCTCAGCTCAATAAGTCAACGCGGGCAACAATGATAACAACATCGTGAATGCACCTACATCTTGTAAGCTCAAGCAGTTTAACTCTACTAACCCCATCAAGTACTTTGGGGCTGAGGGGGCTACTGGGTTCCTACAATGGTTTGAAGGCATCGAAAGCACCTTCCTTCATTTCCAATGTCCCAACGATCTTAATGTGGAGTTTGCCTCAAGTGTCTTTCAGAAGAGAGTACTCAGATGATGGAATGGGATCATGAGAGATCGTGGTGCAGATGCAGCTATGGCATTAACTCTGGATGAACTTAGAAATCTTATGTTGAAGGGGTTTTTTGCCCATGAAATCAAATGAGGGCTCTCGAAACAGAAATTCATGATCTCAAACTAGTCATTGGTGATAATCCTGCTTATACCGACCGGTACGAATAATTGAGCCTTCTTTGCTCAAGCATGGTTCAACTTTTAGATCAAGCCTTCGAAATATATATCGAGGATTTTCCCGAGCAGATCCAAGATATTCTCACTGGTAGCCAGCCCGCTACAATTAAGGAGACTATCGAACTAGGTGCAACCTTAACAGATTCTCATGTTAAGAAAGTAAAGCTTTTTTCGTAAGGGTGGTAAAAAGGAACCTGCCAAGGCTACTTTTGAATCGCCAAAGGAAGTAAAAGCCGAACCTTCCAAAAAATCTAAAACACGTAAGGCTTCGAAGAATTTTGCAGTTGTTACCCCAACCCCAGTTAATCAGGTGGCTCCTAATCCGGTGGCTCCACCACCAGTTAGAAGACCATATGGTGGAAATGCACCTTTGTGCATCCGTTTCAACAGTCACCACCAAGCTCACTTTCCTTGCCGTCAGTATACTAATTGTGGTCTCCTAGGCCATTTAATCATTACTTGTCATTTTGCTCCTGTCCGAAACCAAGGTACCTTACTCAACTTGCAGCACCACCGCAACCTGCCTTTCAAGCTCGCCTTTTACCCAATTATGTTTCAATTGTGGTGATCCTAATCACTTTAAACGTGATTGCCCCAGGCTTACTAATACCAACCTAGCTCGTGGACGTGTGTTTAACATTAATGCTATCGAGGCTCCAGCTGATAACAATGTGATTAATGGAACCTGATTTCATTAATTAATCAAACGTTTTCGTTTATCTACTAAATAACTACGACCCTTGTGTCTTTGTTTCCCCATGTTACCTTGTGTGATATGTTTGTATTCGATTTTTTTATGCCATGCCACCTTACAACTCTTTGTATATCCCTACCTTGTTCTTAAATACCCCTCTTGTGTTTACTCCCCCTCTCATGCCAAATTTTTGTTTGAACGAAAATTTTTAAATATGTTCCGAGACAACTAGTTATCTGAATTTTATCAAATTGGTCCTATTAAAAGAGTTTTATTAAAAAATATTTTTATTCTTTGATGATGGATATTTGGTAAATCATATAAAAAATTAACTTGGTTTACATTTTAGAGGAAATTTTATGATAACATCTTCAAATCAAAATAACTTTTTCTCACCCAACTTTATAAAATCTCATAACAATAATCCATCGAATATATCTTCTTTCAAAACAAGTTTACAATAAGTTATCTCAAAATGCATAATACGAGCAACAAATACAAGAGCAAACTGACCAAACACAACCAGTAGTACTTAAGAACCTCTAGAAAAAAGTTTGAAAATGGATAACAATGATTGGAATGTTCTAAAACACGAGTATAAAGAACAACCTTACCTTTGGGACACTTGTTAACTTTTTCAGAGGCCACTGGTTCAAAATATGGGTCAATCCCAGGCTCAATGCAAAATAGATCAACATCGGACTAGGATTGCTTTGAAAATTGTATTGTTATATTGCGCTTTGCATTAGTAGCCATGACAAACAAGAAGGGAGGACCTGCCGATTTATTAGAATCAAAAGAAATCGCCATAAAAATAAAGACCACCGGATTAACCAAAGGTTTCGAAGAGAAAATTAGAGAAGATAAAGAAAATGAGGCAGTTACATGGAGGGTTCTTTAAATCAAATTTTGAATCCACACAATTTTTAGGGACACATGGAAGGTCGGGATTAACTCCTGGATAGCTAGAAGCATAGGGTAATGATACCCTCCCCTGCTGCAAACGTCCCATCAGTCATGTCAAAGCCATCCAATGCAAGTGGCATGTAAACTTAAAGACATCGAATTTACAAAAGGTACAATAATAAAAGACAAAAAAATCCGTACAACATTTTTTCGCACCCGTTCAGCTTCGAGCTACTAGCTTCCCACATAAAGCTTCTAGTTCATAAGATTGGTAGGAAAAATGTTCCTAGCTTATAGCTCCCCCATATTTACCTAATAGCTCATGCTCCCAATAACAAAGCTACTAGGCAAATATGTTGCAGCTCCAACACTAGGATAATACGCTTATTGCTTCCTCACACCTCCCCCAACAACTTCTAACTCTGACAGAAGAATTAGGGTGCATACTCTGAAGCAATTAAGCTCCCCTAGACTAGATTTTTTGAAGCCGTAAGCACCCATGCTTACACCATAGATACTTAAGACTGGGGGCTGATGACGTGGGTGCCCGGAAGCTCCCACTCAACAGAGTTGGAAGCAACAAGTAGGAAGCAGTCATACGAATGACTAGCAGCTGGAGGCTCGATTACTGTACACATAACAAGTCCCAAGACTTTAAAGTCAACTTGATGGGACTTTGTCCAAAAGTATGCAAAAGTAACCTAGAGACACACAATTCAGACTTCCACCAAAAAGGCAAGGCAATCCGCACAAGCAACACCTTTGTAACGCCCATATTTCCTAATCCGAAAAGTAATATTATCATACTATTATTCAAGGTTGGAGAACTCGCTAGTCGCTAGCGGGTTGGTGAGGTAGGGACTAGCGACTACTCGGGATTAATCGGGATTAATCGGATCGGACTTTTTATGTATAATTTTATGTTTTTATACATATATACATATATTTTTATACGTAATTATTTTAAGTGGACAAGTTTTGACCGGAATCTGGGAGGTTTTGGCCGGAATATGTGTTTTTCCGATTTTTTCTGATTTTTTTCCGATTTTTTTTTGTTTTTCCCGATTTTTCCCGACCGACTAGTCGCGATTAGGGCCGACTAGGGCCGACTAGCGATTTTTTCACTGATTAGTGAAAAATTACTCAGTAGAGGTCCGACTAGCGACTAGTTGCCGATTAATCGCCGACTAGTCGCGATTTTTGCAACACTGCTATTATTTAACAAAATTCGGGCATGACCCGTTCGTATTATGAACAATTCCCTGTCTGACCAACTTGTAAGAACTTAAATACGACACAGCGGAAAATATGAGCCCAAAAATTTCGTTCTTAATTAGACATATCTATCCCATGAAGGTTCGAGTACGAAATGCCACATAATCATTAAAACGGATTTACAAATTTTTATTACATTAATACTTCAAGACCTATATGAGTCAGACTATGTGACATTTCTACCCCATACAATCCTTGATCTCAACTCGAACTAAGCCCGCTTTACTTCGATAATGGTAGCGGAAACCTGAGCGATACCTGTGGACACCACGTAAGACCAAACCATTAGTCATTAACACACCATACAACATTAAACAATATAATAAAAATTCGTAAAACATTCTATAAAGTAATCGTGGAATGGTCCAAGCGCTTTCTTAAATACTCTTATCCAAATCCGGTTTCATTCCTTCATGAAGCCGACATTCTCGTACCTACATTCATTCCAACTCAAGGCACATCATTAGTAATCATAGATATTCAATCACCTTGATAACGTTTATGCATATGTCTCAAGCATTGAACATTCAATCACACATGCATTCTGATGCGCGTGTGGTGTTATAGATTTATATATATATATATTTAGCCCTTTTTGTCACACCCCGACCACGTAAAACAACAAAGCGTGGCGGAAACGTCGGGGAGTGTTGTAACAGAATTATCATTTCATAACCATGGATACAAAAAGTGTTTCGTTTTATTGATAATATTAAACATTAACATTGTCTTAACACATAACAAACAAGTTTTATATCGACTATCATTGTTTTATGTCACTAAGGCCTCGTCCAGATCCTATGTGACGCATGCATCCTAGAACGTCGATCAAGCAACAACACCTGAAACATATGTAAAAACAAAGTCAGCAAAGAAATGCTGGCGAGTACATAGGTTTTATAAGAGTATCGGAATCATGGCTTGTTTACTTATATTGCAATACCTCGAAAACCTTGTTTTTAAAAGTGTATAATATTGTAACATGATTAACCAACTCAAAATCAAGATGGTTATAATTTATAAAATTTCGTAGCCATGATTCTTAACCCAAAAGCTTTTTGTTTCAGAAAACCATCTTGTAAAACATATCATATAAACTCATTAATAAAACTCGTATATTATTTTGAAAACATCGTTGAGTGACATCATTTCAATATCGTTTACCCAAGTGAACTAAATAATGCCACGGTATGTAATATGTTGAAAACACTTATATATAAGAAGTACCAGCGGCGTATCTACCATGTTTTCACCATATTACCCCCGTCCCGTTATCTAAACACTAGCCAAAAACCAATCGTTTACCCAAATCGTTTAACATCGTTTCCAAATCGTTTCCAAATCGTTTACAAATCGTTTACTTGTTTAAATCGTTTAAATCATCCTCGTCTTAATTATGAAAACTTATATATGGTCGTCTCGTTAATAACATTCAAACCTTTGTGACTCGTTCATTGTTCAACTCGTTCTTGCATTAACAAACCTCCAAAGGGTAAGTTAACAATCATCAGATTCAGTCGTTACCCACAACACCCACACATAACCATGGGTATAGTGCAATAACGGGATTTGTCATATCCTATGGTACCATAACCTAATACTGGTCGGCTTGATCAATGCTAATGAATGTCATTCGTTATGTAACTACAACCAACAAGTTCGTTCACATTATCGAAATCGTTATTAGTTTAGTATAAATCGTTCTATTCATTTTTGAAATCATCGTTTAAACCTTGAAAACATTTTGTACATATGAATCACCCCAAAACAATTGAAAGTTGTAAAATAGGGGAAATATGTACTCACATGTAGTGCAAGGTATCCTCAATCAATAGTACTTCAACAAACTCGAGTAAACCAGAGAAATCAAGCAGCACCTAGTAATTTAATCAGTAGTCAAACAATAGACGCCTAAATCGGAAGATCGGACAGAATGAGGTCTTGTAACCCAAATGAGTGTTGGAACTCATGTGATATGGTTTAACAAGGCCTACATCCTAAATGAAACCTAACCTAAGTGCTTTCGACCCATCGCGACCCATTAAGGTAGCTTATGCTACTTTAACGCGTCGTTCGCGTGAAACGTGTTCGGAACGCCTAACTAGTCCTATGATAAGTAAAATATGCCTCAACATGTTTAATATTGTTGTCTAATCAGTTTAGATACCAAAGGTTATGTTACATATGCTTAAAATGAATTTTGGCGTAAAAGGGCATTTTTGGTAATTTACCTAAGGCATATAAACTACCTATCATAAAACTACTTAAATGAAGCGACCATAAGGTATAACCTTAGAAGGTTATTCCCTATACACTATGGTCACCTAATGTGTTTGGTCGGATCCTAATGATCGCCCAAACGGGTCGGGTTCGAAAGTATAAGCGATTGTTTAGATCGCTTACCTTTACGACCCTAGACAAGCACAAAACTAAAAGTGACGAGCTAAACATGTTAGAACATGTTTAACAAGGTTTCAAAATAGGTTTGGTATCAAAACAATGGGTTTTGATACCCACAAGTAGTTTGGTTACAAAATACGCGTAAATGCGCATTTTGGCCGAAACTACGACTCGTCACTGAGCCTAGATAACGTGGTAATCAGTAGGTATAGTCACAAGGGACTATAACCATCGTGATTACGCTCACGTTATGAAGTTCAAACGAACTTCACATTGACCATAAACTGGTCAATGCAGAAAGTCAAACGCAGTTTGACTTTAACGCTAAAACGAATGAAAAGAACGAAAGAACACTTACAACGGGTCCAAGAATGGAAGTTTTGAATCCGAATATTCTCAGGTATGAAGTGTTAAACACATCAACTTAGAGAACAAATTCAGATTTCAAAGGTGTGGGTTTTTGGGGTTGAGATCATGGGGTATTTATAGATTTCCTTGAACCGTTAAGATCGTTTATCGTAAACTGAGCTTTGATCTGGACCTTACATGTGTGCCCATGGTTTTCTAAAACCATGGGAGCCCCCAATATGGACTATGTTCATTGAATACCAGCCCATGGTTTTGCAAAACCATGGGTTAAAACCACCAATACTTCAAAATGGACTAGGTTCATTGAATTTGCCAGAAATTTCAAAAAATGGTCCCTGCACTTGTAAAACTTGATTTTTGGCACTTTTAAGCCCCGTTAACCCCATTTCAAGGCTCTAAAATAAAGTTAAAGTATAGGGAACTTAAAATATGCTCAAAAACATCTCGGATGTCAGTTTGTTTGGTCGTACGGTTGCGTTATTCGCTTAATTACGACGGAAGTCGTAACGAACGCAAAAACGATCCAAATTAAGAATTTTATCATGCCAAACACTAAAATAAAATATTTTAATGCTTACATAAATTTTTGGATCTCCGGATATATTCAGAACGTAAAATATGCGCGAAAATGCAAACTTGTGCACTTTTTGACGCTTTTAGTCCCTGAATGAGCATAAAGTTTATTTTAGCACACCGAACCCCTCAAAGCCTATTTCTAAGCTATGTAAAGGATATTTAGGGTGTGTTTAACTTATGGTAATGTTCTGGAATGTTCGTTATAGTTCAAATTGGCATAGTTTCTCAATTTGACACATATAGTCCCTGCGATCGAACAAAGTTGATTTCGACACACCAAACCATTCAAAACTTATTTCTAAGTTATGTGGAGGTTATTTAAGGTATGTTAAGCCTATGTCACTATTCCGGAGTGTTTGTCGCATTATACTGACTGCGTTTACGCACCAGTTTGCGTATAACCTTCCAGAGCGCGATTTAAAGCTTGCAATCGGAATCGAATCGAATTGAAAAATCACCAAACACAAATACACACATAGAAACACCCAAAACACATATAATAACACCAAAGCACATTGTTTTATTAATAATCATCATTGTTTTACATCGTACATCGATTACCGAACACAGTTGTCACACTTTTTACACGTTAGTCAAGTTTTAAATTTATAAAACACGATATTTTACTAACACCAAACACACATATGGGCAAGTGCACCCATCGTGAGCATAGTATAGTGTTGGTAAGATACCGAGGTCGTCCAAGGACACAAGAGCTTTTAATACCGGTTTATCTTCAACGTCTAATCAAATCAAAAGTTTAGAAAAATGTTTTAAACTATAAAATAAAAACTAAAAATGCTGAAAAATAAAAATGAAAAAAAAAAACAGATAGACAAGATGAATCACTTGGATCCGACTCGCCTTTAGTGTAACCTTTGATTATTTCCGCACTTTTGCACTTTTTAAGAGATTATCTTACTTATTGTAGTAGGCCCCTCTTTTGAAGGTGACGTTACCCTCAACCCAGTAGTTTGAGTCAGCAAGGATACAATCCTAAAGGGTTGGATTATTGAAAGATAATTAATTAATTTATTAATGCATAATGTGGTAGGCCCCTCTTTTGAAGGTGACGTTACCCTCGGCTAAGTAGTCTGAGTCAGTAGGGATACAGTCCTAAGTAGCCGGGTTAATATATTAATAGTAGTTTACATATGAGGGGATCAAGAAATTCGGACCCCCGCCATCCAATACCAGTGGGTATTGAAGGAGATCCTACTAAGCTTGACCCAGGTCCTTGCAGGATCTATACACTGAACAAGGCAAGACGCTTACCAAACCATTCCCTTAACCCCCGACCAGGTAGCCAACATATCTCCATATAGACCGTGGAGATATGAATGGTGTAAATCTTTTATTTTATATAGACAGTAAAATAACGCCAAGACACCACGGACAAATGATAAGGAAGTTTCACCTTCAACATAAGAAACTAGTTATTAAAGTTATTAATACATAACCAAATAAAAAGTGCGAAAATATTAAAAATAAAAAGTATTACACTAAATGCTTGTCTTCACCAAGTGATGTAAGAGACTTAGGCAAACATGGCCTTCGATTGTCAAGAACTCTTACTATCAATCTTGGATCCCGAGACTACTACACACACTCTATGATGGATGATGGTGGTGGATGATGGTGTTGTGGTGGTGGTGGAGTGTGGGTGAAGTGGGAGAGAAGTGGTTTGCCAAGGGATGGTTTACAAATGAGCCAAACACCCCTATTTATAGCCTGGACAGAAGCCCGGACACGGCCCCGTGTCCATTGGGCACGGCCCCGTGTCCACCCATCTTCTCTTTCTTCATTAAATGCAGTTTGTCTGCATTAGTTGACCACGCCCCCGTGTCCACTGGGCACGACCCCGTGTGCAGAAACGTATCTGTACTATCAAGATTTTCCTAGATTTTGCGAATCTTAGAGTTGACCACGGCCCCGTGTCTGCTGGACAAGCCCCCGTGGTGGGTGATAGAAGCTTCTACAACTTTGTCTTTTCTGCAGACACTTGGGCACGCCCCCGTGCTCATTGAGCATGGGGCGTGTTCAGCCTTCTGTTATCTTGTTTTTGCTTGGGAGGATGTTGTCGAGGGGTCTGGCATGCCACGTTTATTCCTTTTCTTGTATTTATGTTAGATTTAGCTGCCTTTTTGCTTCTTTTGTTTATTTGAGCTCATTTAATCCTGAAAATAGAAAAGGAAGACAAAAACACACTTTTTCCAACATCAGTACTAAAAAAGGGTTAGTTTTATGCCACATTTGATGTAATTTATATGTTGCATTTTGCGCACATCACATTCACTCCTACGTACTCATCATCATAAATACATACATATAAATATATATATATATATACATATACATAGTACCTTCATACATGCCAACATCCCTTCCTACGCACAAACATATAACCACGAATGTATACACAAACTTCTTTTACAATTTCTTACATGTAAGTTTATGTCGGACTGATATACTTACAACTTTACATAGTCTAGACGATATACAATTCAACCTACGCGCCTTCTGGATTCTTACACATATATACTTATAAAATTTCCTACACTAACACGAGGCAATCTGTTCATTGACTAACCGGCGACCTTTAACATCAATGATATACGAAACCATTCTTAACATAATGTATGTGGCCTTAGAAAATCATTTTAGTCAAGTCCCATGCTCAAAACATCAAAATTCCAGCAAAAAAGTCAGCAACACGGTCCCTCGCGAGCTGCGTAAGCTTAGGCTTACTATATCGCTGGGCACGACAGCTCCACCGTAAGCTACGGTGGCTACCGTAGCTTACGGTGGCCATAGAACTTTTACGGTGAGTTGCTACTGTCTTACGGTGGCCAGAAAACTTTAGAACCTACCGTAGCTTACGGTGGCTACCATAAGCTACGGTAGTGCCCAGTTCAACTCCCATTTCTTGACCCATACATATCCAAATCATATAAAACTTGTTCCTAATGGTCCGTATGATATTCCCCTTGCATAATAGACCAAGTATCCTTACCCTGGAGTCCTAACCACTAAGAATTACGTTAACATTATTTTATTCATGCACATTAATTTGACCCGTTTGATCTTTATTATGCACTTCCCAACTTACCTAACCGCATTCGACTATTTTCCATTAGACTTACCTTATCACTACCTTTACTTCATACTTTCTTACATAACTCTAAATAAATTACCAAATAACAAAACATATTAAGTCAAAAGGGTAAGTTTGGGATTCACATACCTTGAGCGTCCGTTTTCGCATTCGCTTCCTTGTCTCCTCTTGACCCGTTAGTCTTTCTTGCTTGAGTCCATTTCCACATGATCCCTAATGCTTTCGTGTCACCGCAATCACATCCTTGTTAGTATACACGATTTTACATATAAATTATCTTGTCGAATGCATAACTCGCAATTAGCTTTCATAGTCAAGTCTAACAAACATAAGGCATACGCCCAAATCACATCTTTTCAAACTCATACAATCCATCATGTTAACGCATAAAACGCATATTAATTTAACACATACCATATGACGTTCCAAGATCTTATAATTGTGTCAAAATTCTAGCTATACCCCTTATGTGCAGTTGACTTCCAAAAGTCAACAATTTAAAGTATAAACTTCCGACTTAACCTCATATATTCGCTACATCATATTAAGCTATACATATGACACTATATATATATATTTCATACTCATGATGCAAATGTACTTACAATCACATAATCATTCACGCATACATAATTACTCACACATACTTTCATTTCATTACACGCACATTCTTGTTAGCATATGAAATTATACATGAGAACAACCATATTAATTCACAATTCACATTCAACTTCCATTAATCATTTCAACAGCATGTGGTACACTCATGGTGAGATACTCATTTAATCGCATGATCACTTGTTTACATGTACACACCATACTTGAAACCTCCATAATTCTACACTTACACCATAATCCCTACTTAGCAATGAACTATATCTAAACTCAATTCTCATGTTAATTTACTAACAAACACCTCTTTATCACATTCCATATCTAATTACCACTTTCTTGCATACCATTTTACCTTCTAAATTCACCTAGTCATTTCATTGAACACTTGGCATACGTACAAGTTTCTAAACATAATGTACAAGTAACCTTCATTCTTTTCTTCCTAGTTCTTGTTTTCAATCATCCAAAATACCAATAACAATTCAATTTCATGCCATGTTCAATATAACTAACAATTTGGTCACATGTAACACATCATATCAAGAATCAAACAAAGGTTGGACATGGGTGACATACCCATGTCGCCATTTCTACTAACCCAAGTGGGTTTCATCTTCAAACCTCAATTAGCATCAAATCTTGTATAATTCACATTCCAAATGATAATTCTAACATATATTCTTGCTAAATTTCAGTAAATTTCATGGATTGATCATAGTCTCACTTCATACCAAATCATAAAATTAACTTCTACAACTCACCTCATGTGTAGAAAGTCTAGATGATCAAGAATCTAGGTCCATGCATTCGATTTGAGCCAGTTTCCCTTTTCAATTGAAGGATTTGTGATGCTAGGGTTTTTGTTCTTCTCTTCCCCCTTTCTCTCGATCGCACCCCACAACAAAACACTGACTAATTTTTGTTCCATGTTTAATTTATAACATTTTCACTATTAACCCCTCATACTTTTAGGACATGTCATTTCTTTCATTTTTACATACTAACTTGATTAACTTTATGTGCATATAAGTTTTAGATTTTCCAAAACTTATAAAAACTTAGAAAATGGTAAAGTAAATCTATATTTACCATGTCTTATCATCTAAACAATAAAATTTTAATATTATTTTGCGACATACGTTATTCGGGGTGTTACAAATCTACCCCCCTTAAGGAAGGTTTCGTCCTCGAAACCTTGTTCATTCCCGCTAGATAATATCCACCATTACCTTCCGCATATAATTTCGTTCACTCTAACGCATTCAACATATCGTACTTATCCAAGCATGCAATCATCTGATAATAACTTATTCATAAACGAGTTCCATCCATTTGTACACATAGCGTATTTTAGCACATTTAAATATTCAAATTATATTCATATATGGGTTTTAAAATTTAATGCGCACCTTTATAAGTACCGGGATGGAGCCGGAATCAGCCGGTCTCACGAACTTTCATCTTGATCCCGCCGCGACTTACGGCTACTAGCCCTAACTTACGGTTGCTACTTACAGGTTAATCTCGTCTCAAAGATTACTTATCAGGCACTAGTATTCATACAGTTCTATGATATTAAATTCGAGTTGAAATTCACCCCTTGGTTGACGTATAAGAGTCAGACCTCCCTTTCTATATCACATTTGCGCTAACAAGAATTTATGCGGATGTACTTATTCAACCCTTTACTTAATCATTTATATTCAGATACTAACAATTCGCTAACCTTACTATTTCGGCGCAATATCACGACATGCAAAAGCGATCCAAACCTCTTTGTTACCATTCATACTATCTATAACTTGACTTGATTCATCCTTGTGATGAGCCTCCGCTCATAAGCATTCTTTCACCATCTTTGATAGGTTCATCATGTCATGATCCCTGTCATTCTTATTATAAGGTTAGGGGTTCACACATGTGACATCTGTGCCTCCACGGCCATCAAACAAATACCAAATCAACAAAATATTGTATTTCATACTTGGGATTTGTATAAATATGTGTATCATTTGCACAGATCAATTCTCGTTCAATTTCGAGCTCTAAATCGCTTTCTGGAAAGTTATACGCGAACTGGTGCGTAAACGTAATCAGTTTAACGCGAAAAACACTTTGGAACAGTGACATAGGCTTAACATACCTTAAATAACCTTTACATAACTTAGAAATAAGTTTTGGAAGGTTTGGTGTGTCGAAATCAAGTTTATTCGCTTACAGGGACTAATTTCGACAAACTGCGAAAGTATGCCGATTTGTACTGTAACGAACATTCCGGAACATGACCATAAGTTAAAAATACCCTAAATATCCTTTACATAGCTTAGAAATAGGCTTTGAGGGGTTCGGTGTGCTAAAATACACTTTTTGGTCATTCAGGGACTAAAAGCGTCAAAAGTGCATAAGTTTGCATTTTCGCGCATATCTTACGTTCTGAATACATCCGGACATCCAAAACTTTATGTAATCATTAAAATATTTTATTTTAGTGATTGGAATGATAAAATTCCATTCGTCGCGTAATTTGGATCGTTTTTGTGTTCGTTACGACTTCCGTCGTAATTAACCGAACAACGCAACCGTACGACCAAACGAACCGACATCCGAGATATTTTTGAGCATGTTTTGAGTTCCCTATACTTTAACTTCATTTTAGAGCCTTGAAATGAGGTTAACGGGGCTTAAACGTGTCAAAAATGAGCCGAAATGCAAGATTCTGAAGTTCAGGGACCAAAATTGTCATTCTGCCATAGTTATCTTAGGAAGGGACCAAAATGAAAAATCTAAATTCCAGCTTGTTCCAGCTGTTCCCCTCATTTGCACATGGTTTTAATGAAACTATGGGCTCCCATGGTTTCACAAAACCATGGGCACATGTGTACGGATGAGATCGAAGCTCGTTTTACGATGAACGATCCTAACGGTTCTAGTTTTCCTATATATACCTATCTCCTTTCACTTGAAAAACCCACAATGATCTGATTTTGGCTCTCTAAGTTGAAGTTTATGCTTCACACCTGAGAGTAAATCGGATCATAGCTTGTGGGGACCTTTTATAAGTATTCTTTCGTTCTTTTATCGCTTTTCGAGTCTGAAAGTCAAACTGCGTTTGACTTTCTGCCTTGACCAGTTTATGGTCAATGCGAAGTTTGTTTTAACTTCATAACGTGCGCGTAATCATGATGGTTATAGTCCCTACTGACTATACCTACTGATTACCACGTTATCTAGGTGTAGTGACGAGTCGTAGTTTCGGCCAAAATGCGTATTCTTGCATATTTTGTAACCAGACTACTTTTGGGTATCAAAACCGTTTGTTTTGATACCAATCCTGTTTTCTAACTTAACTAAACATGTTTTAGTATGTTTAGCTCGTCACTTTTAGTTTAGTGCTTGTGTAGAGTCGCAAGTCAAAGCGGACTAAACACCCGCTTAGACTTTCGAACTAGACCCGTTTGGTCGATCATTAGGATCCGACCAAGCATGTTTAGTGACTATAGTTGCATAGGGAATAACCTTCCGAGGTTATACCTTATGGTCACTTAGGTTTAATTGGTTGTATGATAGGTAGTTTATATGCCTTAGGTAAATGACCAAAATGCGCTTTTCATGCATAATTGGTAATTAAGCATATGTAACATAAACTTTTGTCACTTAATCGATTATGAAACATGTTTAGGCATATAATACTTGTCATAGGACTAGTTAGATGTCTCGAACGCGCTTTGCGTGCACGACACGTTAAAGTAGCGTAAGCTACCTTAATGGGTCGCAATGGGTCGAAATCACTTAGGTTAGGTTTCGATTTAGAATGTAGGCTTTGTTAAACCATGCCATATGAGTTCCAATACTCATTTGGTTTACAAAACCTCATCCTATCCGATCTTTCGACTTAGGTCCGGTTTATTTATATAGTTATTAGGTTGCCGATTAATTCCGTGCTCCTTCTAGCTTTGCTTGGTTGTTGTTCAAGACCTCTAAGCATTCTCAGGTGAGTACATAGTTCCCCTATTTTACTGTTTTCAATTGTTTTGGGGTGATTCATATGTGCTAAATGTTTTCGAGGTTTTAACGATGGTTTTCAAAACGATTTTCGATATTATAGCAATGGTTTCAAAAACGATTAAAATGGTTTATATTAAATTAATAACGATTTCGATATAGTAAACAAACTTGTTGGTTGTATTTACATAACGAATAATATCCATTAGTTTTGGCCGAACCGACCAGTATTAGGTTATGGTACCATAGGATCTGACAAATCTCGTTATCAGACTGCACCCATGGTTATGTGTGGGTTAGGTGGGTAACGACTGAATCTGTGATTGTTAATTTACCCTTTGGTGGTTTATTAATGCGAGAAGCGATAGGCGAGTTGCGAAGGTTTGGATGTTATTAGCGAGACAATCAAAAGTAGTTTTCACGATTTAAAACGAGAATGATTTAAACGACTAAAGCGATTTTTAATGAATTAAACGATTTGGGTAAAGGATTGGTTTTTGGTTAGTGTTTAGATAACGGGACGGGTGTAATGTGATGAAAGCATGGTGGATACGCCGCTGGTACTTCCTATATATATATATTTTCATCGTATTACATACCGTGGCGTTATTTAGTTCACTTGGGTAAACGATTTGAAACGATGTCACACAAACGAGGTTTTCAAAATGATATAAACCATACGAGTTTTATTAACGAGATTTATTAACGAGTTTTATTAACGAGATTTATTAACGAGTTTTATTAACGAGATTTATTAACGAGTTTTATTAACGAGATTTATTAACGAGTTTTATTAACGAGATTTATTAACGAGTTTTATTAACGAGATTTATTAACGAGTTTTATTAACGAGATTTATTAATGAGTTTTATTAACGAGTTTTATTAACGAGATTTATTAATGAGTTTTATTAAGAAGATTTATTAACGAGTTTTATTAACGAGAATTATTAACGAGAATTTTATTAAATAAATGTTTTGGGTTAAGAATCATGGCTACGAGATTTTATAAATTATAACCAACTTGATTTGAGTTGGTTAATTATGTCGCAATACAATACTTTTCAAAACAAGGTTTTTAATTAAGTATTGCAACATGGAAACTAGCCATGAATCCGACACTCTCAAAAACCTATGTACTCGCCAGCATTTCTTTGCTGACTTTGTTTTCACATATGATTCAGGTGTTGTTGAATGATGTTGATTGCTAGGATGCATGCTCACATAGTACTGGACGAGGCCTTAGTGACTTAATAACAATGATAGACTACGTTTAACTTGTTTATTTAGATTTCCAGACGATGTAAATATTTAATGTTTAATAAAAGGAAATTTCAAATTTCTGTGTGTTTTGAAACAATGATTCTGTTACAACACTCCCCGACGATTCCGCCGCGATTTGTTGCTTTACGCGGTCGGGGTGTGACAGAAAAGTTGGTATCAGAGCTCATGGTTATAGGGAATTAGGTTATTAGTAATGCTTTGACCTAGTTTATAACCTTCCTAGGACCCTAACGCGAGTTTACTTGCGTTTAGCCATAAAACAATACCTTCACCTATCCTTAGGCGACAACCACAACAAGAGCACAAATTTCGAATCTGCTTTGAAAACCAATCATCTGTTCTAGGATGATTTATTGTAAGGTTTTGAACCCTTTAAGTTTTCAAAGTCTCGTCAAAGTTTGGGTCTTATAATGTGAACACGTGCAAACTGGAAGGGTGAATGCATGTACCCTGAGTTTTTTGTCTAAGGCTAGAGTGTTCGTATAAATCCGCTGTATCGGACCAGTCACTCTTACCTGGGAACTCTTGGGGTGAGTGTTCACTTATAGGCGAGCATGTCTTCAGTGATACATTAATATGACCCGTTTACTTTGATTAATCACCGTCTCATTTGTTTGCCTTAGGTAACAAACAAATGATCGCAATTTCTATGTGTTGTCGTTCTGTTTTAATTATCCGATAACATTTCATTTGTGTTCTCCTATGTCTTTCATTTCCTCTAGAATGTCTCTTCATCACAACGACACTCAAATGTCCGAGCAAACTGCCAAATTTGCCCAGCGAATAGGCGAAGTAATCCTGAAGACTGTGGATTTAGGTATCGCCATGTCTCGTCTCAATAATGAAGCCACCCAAGAAGCATCGAAAGAAGCAGAAGTCGAGCCATCGAAAAAGGCAAAGAAGCGTAAAGCTCCAAAGGATCCCGTAGCCGTTACACAAAATCAAGCAAAACCTAGCCAGGTGGCAGCACCACCAGCCAAGAAGCCGTACTTAGGAACTGCTCCTTTGTGCAATCAGTGTAACCTACACCACTATGCCAGTGTCAAATGTCGGAAATGTTTCAACTATGGACTCATTGGTCATTTGGCACGAGACTGTCGTTCAGTCACTGTACTAAACCAAGCTTTTCAGAACACCGTTCAATTTCAAGCAGATCCAGCACAGGCTCATTTTCCTCCTGGTATTTGCTACACCTATGATGAGACGGGTTATGTCAGCGACAGGTACCCAAATATTTTCAATGCAAATCCGACCCACGGATGAGCATTTGGCCGATTAGAAGAAGCTGCTGCTTTGAATAATCTGAATCTTATGTTTATGTTTCTAGTGTTTTCCTTTGAACTCGGAAACAATCGATTTTGTTTATAAATAAATCTTTATTTGCAATTCTGATGTACAAATATAGTTGCATGTGTGTATGGCATACCCTATGATACCTACACCAAAAGAACCGTATTTGTAGTTCTCTCGTTCATATGATCGCTCATGATTTCCTTGAAGATGCTAAGTGCTTGTTTCATTCTAAGAAATGAAATGGCAATTTGAGTAATCATCTTTTTCCTTTTGACCTCACACCGATGCAACTTGGAAGTTTCGACATTGTCATAGGATGGATTGGTTAACCAAATATCATGCTGAGGTGATTTGTTTCGATAAGATTGTTCGCAATCCTCTTTCGTCTGGCGATGTTCTAGAAGTTCATGGTGAGAAACCTTCTGGTGGATTGAAGCTCATGTCGTGTACGAAGGCCCAAAGTTATTTACGAAAAGGATATGTTGCTTTTCTGGCACATGTCACCGAGGAGAAAGGCAAGAGCAAGAGTATTCAGGATATTCTGATTGTTCGGGATTATCCAGAGGTGTTTCCTGATGAACTGCCTGGTTTGCCTCCAGTTCTTCAAGTCGAGTTTCATTTTGACCTTGTACCCAATGCCAACCCAATTGCGAAAGCACCTTATCGTCTTGTACCATCTGAGATGCAAGAATTATCGAAACAGCTTCAAGAGTTATCTGATAAAGGATTCATCCGATCAAATTATTCACCCTAGGGGAGCTCCTGTCCTCTTTGTGAAGAAGAAAGATGGATCTTTTCGAATGTGTATCGATTATCGTAAGCTTGATAAGCTTACCATCAGGGATCGATATCCCCTACCTCGAATCGATGATCTCTTTGATCAGCTGCAAGGTGCTACCTGTTTTTTTCTCAAGATCGATCTGTGTTCTGGGTATCATCAACTTCGTGTTCTCGAAGAAGATATTCCCAAAACTTCTTTCCACACGAGATATGGGCATTACGAGTTTACAGTCATTCCTTTTGGTTTGACAAATGCCGCAGCTATCTTTATGGACTTAATGAATAGGGTCTGCAAACCTTATTTAGACAAGTTCATTATTGTGTTCATCGATGATATTCTCATTTATTTGAAGTCTCGAGCCGAGCACGAGCAACACCTTCGCTTAACATTGGAACTCCTGAAGAAGGAACAACTTTTTGCTAAATTCTCCAAGTGTGAATTTTGGCTTGAAGAAGTTCAATTCTTGGGTCATATAGTCAATGAGCAGGGTATTCACGTGGATCCATCCAAGGTTGCTGCTATTAAGGATTGGAATACACCAACGACACCTACAGAAATACGTTCTTTTCTTGGTCTCGCTGGTTATTATCGTCGTTTTATTTCAAATTTCTCATGACCATCCGGGTGATGGTCAGCCTATAAAAGGTAGTTAACAGCTGGTCGAAGTTGTTTTGGTCAAAAATCACACAAGGATAATGCAACCAAATCCGATTTTGTGAGGTGTGATGCTTGAATTAATGAATAAATGTATGAATGAAATGAATGCTGGACACAAGGATATATACGAGGAATAAGCCCTTGATCAATGAATGATCTCCGGCATAAAAAACCTCGGGTGATAGAAACTACCGATCACCAACTATATTAAACAAACTATGTTTACAAATCGGGATGATAACAAGCTTGTTACAAGGATCACTAGTGTGCAAAAAGTGTGTAATCGCCAATAACTTGCAGAGAGTTCACGAGAGTAGTGTGTGTTGCTAATAATATCTCTATCAAGCTTGTTATCCCCATTAAAATAGAAACTAACTAAGCTAACTAACAATCCGAAAAAGATGCTAGCTTCCCACGATCTCCACAACGGTCACGAAGGCCATGCACGTGCAGAATTAGAAGGTATATTCCCTTGGAATCTCGGCAAGACCTAGTCCCACTCGAATACTCCTGTAAAACAAGTTCAAATATAATGGAAACAATTGTTAGTATAAGGATCATAATGAGGATCCTGGATCCTTAATCCTGCAACGTCTTCTGAGGATCCTTAATCCAAACTGAACTGAGGATCCGTGATCTTGGCTGCACTTGAGGATCCTTTATCCACAAATTGTGAAAATCCATCCCTAACAATTGCCCCCAAAATATGAGGAATTAATTATAATTAAATGAGTCATATTTTCTGCTTTATCTCGAACGGGTTGGTTAGCGTAAATATAGCCGTTGCAATAGGACTAGCCGTTGCGAATGTGACGTCAGCGATAAGACTTCCCTGCACAATCATCATTATATATACAGAGTTAGAGATAAGGATCAAGATGCATTTAAATTCAAGCGTTTCACTCCTTTAAATCATCATCCGGAGATCAAACAGGTATTCTCTCTTTCCTTCTCTCTAAATTCTTCTATTCCGATCCTCTATTCTCCGAGCATCCATGGCGAAGATGACTCTCCGATCCTCACCTGCTAAGGATCCTAAGAAAGACAGCCCCTTGAAAAACCAGGGTGTAACTAAAAACCCTTCGCTGGAACTCTGCCGTTTAACCGATCCTGAGATTGATCGGATACGTCATTGCTTTCCGGCGGAAGCTGTCTTCAGATCATTTGACTCTTCAATGAGGGTGACTGTGTTTTTTATACTTGGGTCACTTTTCCAGCAACCCCTTTTCTGATAGGGTTTTCTTATCCTTTCCCTGCTTTTACACAATCCTTCTTCACACTCACGGGCATGTGCTACATACAAGCCATGCCAATGATGTGGAGAGTTCTTTATACCCTTGAGAACATCATCGAGCAGGAGGGTGTTGAAATAGGAGTGTCTGAGTTGAGTCGGTTATATAATATTGTTAGCCATGGTTCTCACAGTTTCTTGTTCAAGCATAAACCCGGTCAGCCTCTTCCAATCCTCAAAACCACCAAAAATGATACCTATTGGAGGAACCATTTCTTCTTTGTAAGGAGGGACTCAATTCTAGATGGGAAAGACCTTCCCAAAAGATGGATCACCCAGGGTAGGATATAGGATCCTTGGACAAGGATCATAGTAAGACTCTGTTTCTTTTAAGGATAACTGATCCTTCTTTCTGTTTTTGCTGTGCAGCTATCTCGCTCTCTCATATTCAAGAAACCCCTGCAACAAAAGAAAGACTTGCTGCTTTCTGGAACCTTGATCCTGCTGTAAGGACATTTCAAGTCAAAGCAAAGGATTCACAAGAAGCATGATATGCACAAAATGAAACATATAAATTACATCAATTGTGGCATAAAACCAACCCTTTTTTAGTACTAATGTTGGAAAAAGTGTGTTTTTGTCTTCCTTTTGTATTTTCAGGATTAAATGAGCTCAAATTAACAAAAGAAGCAAAAAGGCAGCTAAATCTAACATAAATACAAGAAAAGGAACAAACGTGGCATGCCCGACCTCACCGACAGCATCTTCCCAAGCAAAACAAGAGAACAGAAGGCTGAACACGCCCCGTGCTCAGTGAACACGGGGGCGTGCCCAAGTGCCAGCATAAAAGACAAAGCTATAGAAGCTTCTATCGCCCACCACGGGGCCGTGCTCAGCGGACACGGGGTCGTGGTCAACTATAAGATTCGCAGAATCCAGGCAAATCTTGATAGTACAGATACGCTTCTGCACACGGGGGCGTGCCCAGCGGACATGGGGGCGTGGTCAACTAATGCATGCAAACTGCAATTAATGAAGACAGAGAAGAGGATGGACACGGGGCCGTGCCCAATGGACACGGGGCTGTGCCCGAGCTACTGTTCAGGCTATAAATAGGGGTGCTTGGCTCATTTGCAAACCATCCCTTGGCACACCACCTCTCTCACACTTCATCCACCACCCACCACCATCACAACACCATCATCCACCACCATCATCCATTGTCCATCATAGAGTGTGTGAGTCGTCTCGGGATCCAAGATTGATTGTAAGAGTTCTTGACAATCAAACGCCATGTTTGCCAAAGTCTCTTACATCACTTGGTGAAGACAAGTGTCTAGTGTAATACTTTTTATTTTTAATCTTTTCACACTTTTTACTTGGTTATGTATTAATGACTTTAATAACTAGTTTCTTATGTTGAAGGTGATTCTTCCTTATCGTTTGTCCGTGGTGTCTTGGCATTATTTTACTGTCTATATAAAATAAAAGATTTTCACCATTCATATCTCCACGGTGTATATGGAGGTATGTTGGCTACCTGGTCGGGGGTTAAGGGAACGGTTTGGTAAGAGTCTTGCCTTGTTCAGTGTATAGATCCTGCAAGGACCTGGGTCAAATTTAGTAGGACCTCCTTCAATACCCACCGGTATTGGTTGGTGGGGGTCCAAACTCTTTGATCCCCTCATATGTAAGCTACTATTAATACTTTAATCCGGCTACTTAGGACTGTATCCCAGCTGACTCAGACTACTTAGCTGAGGGTAACGTCACCTTCAAAAGAGGGGCCTACCATAATATGCATTAATAACTTAATAATTATCTTTCAATAATCCGACCCTTTAGGATTGTATCCTTGCTGACTCAAACTACTGGGTTGAGGGTAACGTCACCTTTAAAAGATGGGCCTACTACAATAACTAAGATAATCTCTTAAAAAGTGCAAAAGTGCGGAAATAATCAAAGGTTACACTAAACACGAGTCGGAGCCAAGTGATTCATCTTGTTTATCTGTTTTTATTTTTATTTTATTTTTCAGCATTTTAGTTAGTTTTTATTTTTCTTAGTTTAAAAACCTTTTTTCTAACTTTTGATTTGATTAGACGTTGAGGATAAACCGGTACTAAAAGCTCTTGTGTCCTTGGACGACCTCGGTATCTTACCAACACTATACTACGCTCACGATGGGTGCACTTGCCCATATGTGTGTTTAGTGTTAGTAAATATCGTGTTTTATAAATTTAAAACTTGACTAAAAAGTGTAATAGGGCTTAAAATATACATTAAAAACCATACACACTTCACACGCATCAAGTTTTTGGCGTCGTTGCCGGGGACACAAGGATTTTAAGAAAGTTAGGAATCAACGGCCTAATCGTTTTTCTTATTTTTCTATTTTTTTTTTTAGTTTTTCAGTTTCTGCAGAGCTCAGCACGGGCCGTGCCTGGTCGGACACGGGCCGTGCCCAGCATTGTTACTGGCAGTTTTTATTTTCCGAGTTACAGAGAGCTAAGCACGGGCCCGTGTCGGTGCAACACGGGGCTGTGTCCAACTCCCCAGTAACAGGGATCCAGAAAACAATCACTGTATCTCCGACCACGGGCCGTGTTCACCTGAGCATGGGGCCGTGGTGAACCTTCTGACCAAAGTTCTTTTCTGTTTTTATTGCAGGACTTGGAACCCAGGTGCCACATTTGAACTTCCTACGTAGTGTATGAGCTCCAGTTCTAGTAGAGACATAAAAGAACCTCTAGAAGAACCCGAACGCTTTCTCAGAAAAAGACTTAAAGCTAAAAACCAAGAGAAAGTTTCGGGAGACCCACTTCCAATGGCGGACCAACGTACCCTCATGGATTACCTACGACCCACTGTAGGTAATCTCGACGCCGCTATCAATGCACCGAATGTCGAAGCCAATAACTTCGAACTTCGGCCACATTTGATACAAATGCTTCAAAACTCCGCAACCTTCCATGGGCTTGCGGACGAGGATCCCCATCTACATATTACTAATTTCTTAGAAATATGTGATACCTTTCGGATCAATGGAGCATCAAACGACGCTATCCGCCTTCGGATGTTTCCATTTTCACTAAAAGACCGAGCTAAGGCTTGGCTCAACACACTCCCAGTTGGCTCGGTAAACACCTGGGATGAACTAGCCCAAAATTTTCTATATAAGTATTTCCCTCCTGCTAAAACGGCTAAACTAATGACTGAAATTAATACATATTCACAAGAGGATGGGGAATCCTTATATGAAACTTGGGAAAGGTTCAAGGAGCTACTAAGAAAGTGTTCTCATCACGGTCTTGCGGTATGGCAACAAGTATCCACTTTCTACAATGGGTTGTTGCCACACACAAGACAAACACTTGATTTTAGCTCCGGGGGACTTTTAGGTAATCGTCGCCCAAATGAAATATATAATCAAATTGAGGAAATTGCTCAAACCAATTTTCAATGGCACACTCCCCGAGGCAATAAATCTATTGCCCCGGGCGCCCATAAGGTTGATGAAAGCACTTCTTTACAAGCCCAAATCGAGGCCCTTTCTTCAAAAATTAAAAAGTTAGAAATGGCAAAAACGGCCTCGGTTATGGCTTGTGAAGGGTGTGGTGGGCCACATGAAAATTGGAGTTGTATGAAAGAATTAGATGATCAAACGGAAACGGTAAACTACATTGATAATAGACCTAGGTCGTCGGGTCCTCCAACAGGTACCTACAACCAAGGATGGCGTAACCACCCAAACCTTGGTTGGAGAGATCCCGGCAATGGTAGTAACCAACAAAACCAACGAACTAACTTTCAACAACCACAAATTTTTTCTCAACAACAAGGTGGACGAGAAAGGCTTGAAGATACTGTATCTCGCCTCATCTCCGACACCGAAAAGAAAAACTCGGATCGATTTCAACAATTGGAATCGAATTTTAGAAATCAACAAGCTAGCATTCAAAACATTGAAAAACAATTAAATCAAATAGCTCAAAATTTCTCCGAGAGACCACAAGGCGCGTTACCAAGTAATACCGAGACCAACCCAAAGGCGCAAGTACATCTCATAACATTGAGAAACCATACCATGGGTCCCGAAGAGGCTCCTCTTCCACCAACTGAAAGAAGCCAATCTAGCCAAACCACAACTCCACCCGCGCCCCAACAAGAAAAGGCTTCTCCACCAGTTCAAGAGCCTACTAAGACTCCTCCAGTTCCATACCCCGGTCGGTTAATTCGTCAAAAGACCGATGAGCAATTTGAAAAGTTTGAAAATTTACTAAAACAATTGCATGTTAATATTCCATTTATCGAAGTCCTAACTCAAATGCCTAAATATTCAAAATTTATGAGGGACTTCCTCACTCATAAAAGGAAAATTGAATCATTGCAATTAGTTAACTTAGGCGAAGAATGCTCCGCCTTACTACTCAACAAACTCCCGAAAAAGAAGCTTGACCCCGGAAGCTTCACAATTCCTTGCTCGATTGGGAAATCCCCCATTCGTAATGCACTAGCCGATCTCGGGGCAAGCATCAACCTCATGCCCTCATCAATGTTCAATCGACTCGGCTTAGGAAAAATAAGTCCTACAAAAATAAGCATACAACTCGCCGATAGATCCGTCAAATATCCACAAGGTGTCGCTGAAAATCTATTGGTCAAAGTCGGCGAATTTGTCTTTCCGGCCGACTTTGTCATACTAGATATGGAGGAAGATACCGAAGTACCACTCATCCTAGGGAGGCCATTCCTAGCTACGGCCCAAGCAGTGGTAGATATGAATGATGGAACACTAACATTGAGGGTTGGGGACGAGGAAGTAAAGTTTGGAGTCGGAAAAAGTGTAGAAGACGAAGACCCGGTTAACTACATGAAGGTCATTGACTCAAGTTTGGTTGATGCTCTCCGACGGTGTAGCATGGGATGCAAAACATCCCACTTGGGTAACATATGACCAGGCTTTGGGTCTAGCCAGGGACCCTTATAAACGTGGCGCACCACGGAGGCATTCCGCGAAACTATCCTTAGTTTAGTTTAGATTAATTTTTATGTTTTCTAGTTTAGTTTTAATTTTCAGGAATAAAACACACTCGGGATGGTGAAGGATAACAAGGGAAATTTGGACCAGCACCCCATGCATGAAAACAGGGCCATCCGACAAATTTTCTTCATTACAGCAGGTTCAGCACGGGCCGTGCCCGCCCAACACGGCCCCGTGCTGCACAGTCTACAGAAAATGCCCAGTTCAGGTAAACTGGACACGGGTCGTGTTCACCCAACACACCCCAGTGTCCAGGCTTCTGTTTCTTTTACAACTTTTTGTTACTGGCACCTGAACACGGGGCCGTGCCCGGACACCACGGGGCCGTGTCCAGACGCCCAGTAACATAAAATTTTGCTTTTTCACACCTTTTTACACATTCAATCAACCTAAAAACTTATTTTTGGGACACATTGAGGACAATGTGTAATTTAAGTGTGGGGGGGGGATGCTAAAACTTTGAATCTTGCGAGTCCTAATTACAAGACTTACACAAAACTCTATTGGAACCGCTAATCACCCCTAATTTTTTCAAAAAAATTTCATTTTTTTTACTTGTCTAGGTTTAATTTGGGAATTTCAAATTCTATAAAGGTTATATTTTTACAAATTTACAACCGATAGCGTCGTGATAAAAAGAACCAACATAAGAAAATTATGAAAAGTCATGACAAGTTTAGTTAAAATTTGATTATATATACTTGATCACATAAAAACCCATTCCCACAAAAGTGAGTTTTGAGCCTTTATTGAGCATACAAATACATATCTTTAAACTAAATGCTCATTTTTCGTTTCTTGTGTGAATAGCCGCTTGGTTCTTACAACTCTAGAACTTGCCACGATGATACATTCCCGGTCCTTACCAACTTAAACCCGAGTAAGTAAATGATGGAGGCATTAGGACTAACCCTTTTTATTTCTACACCATTATTTTTTTTACCACCTACCCAAAATCCCCCTAGTTAACCCCTTTGAGCATAAACCTTTTCATTTCTTAACCCAAACCAAACACCCTTTCACCCACCAAAACCTTTTTTTATTTTTAACCCTTTGTTTTAGTAACAAGCTCGGTTTTTCATATGACTTTTCAAAAAAAATATATATATATATGTTGATGATGAAGCAAAAGAAATAACCAAGCAAGTTCATCAAAAATAACTTTGTTTGAATACTGGCTTCATCCAAATAAAAATTGCAAAAATAAAAAGTTTTACGAAAACCGACGCTTTTTATGCTTTTCGCCCTTTTCTACTAACCACTAACCCAACCACCTACCTTTAACCCAAGCCTAACCCTTCACCCAAAAGTCTCTTGATATTTACAAAGGTATATAGTTAAAAAGGAGGAGGATTGATTGCTTGGCAAGCCTATGGTCGGAGTAAGTTCCATGCCGCTCTCGAGTGATTCACTAAATTACATCTTCGGCCGAGTGTTGAGTGATCCCCCGTGAGGTATGTGAACTTGTATATAAATAGAATTTTAAAAAGGCACGTTATGCCCTAATAAGTAATTTATCTTATGAAAAGTTTTAAATAAATCATGACGAATAGGATTGTAAATAAATAAAAATAAAACTTAATAAAGAATCTTGGAAATCCCGACACTCTATGACAAGCCCAAAAACCTTCTCTTCTACCCATTCCATTTGGGAGTGTAAAGCCACATTATAAAGAGTTTTGCTTGAGGACAAGCAAAGATTCAAGTGTGGGGGTATTTGATGTGCACAAAATGCAACATATAAATTACATCAATTGTGGCATAAAACCAACCATTTTTTAGTACTAATGTTAGAAAAAGTGTGTTTTGTCTTCCTTTTGTATTTTCAGGATTAAATGAGCTCAAATTAACAAAAGAAGCAAAAGGCAGCTAAATCTAACATAAATACAAGAAAAGGAACAAGCGTGGCATGCCCGACCTCACCGATAGCATCTTCCCAAGCAAAACAAGAGAACAGAAGGCTGAACACGCCCCTTGCTCAGTGAACACGGGGGCGTGCCCAAGTGCCAGCATAAAAGACAAAGCTATAGAAGCTTCTATCGCCCACCACGGGGCCGTGCTCAGCGGACACGGGGTCGTGGTCAACTATAAGATTCGCAAAATCCAGGAAAATCTTGAGAGTACAGATACGCTTCTGCACACGGGGGCGTGGTCAATAATGCAGACAAACTGCAATTAATGAAGACAGAGAAGAGGATGGATACGGAGCCGTGCCAACTGGACACGGGGCCGTGCCCGAGCTACTGTTCAGGCTATAAATAGGGGTGCTTGGCTCATTTGCAAACCAAACCTTGGCACACCACCTCTCTTACACTTCATCCACCACCCACCACCATCACAACACCATCATCCACCACCATCATCCATTGTCCATCATAGAGTGTGTGAGCCGTCTCTGGTTCCAAGATTGATCGTAAGAGTTCTTGACAATCAAATGCCATGTTTGCCTAAGTCTCTTACATCACTTGGTGAAGACAAGTGTCTAGTGTAATACTTTTTATTTTTAATCTTTTCGCACTTTTTACTTGGTTATGTATTAATGACTTTAATAACTAGTTTCTTATGTTGAAGGTGATTCTTCCTTATCGTTTGTCCGTGGTGTCTTGGCATTATTTTACTGTCTATATAAAATAAAGAGTAAACTGCCATTTTGGTCCCTGTGGTTTGGTCACTTTTGCCACTTTAGTCCAAAACTCAAACTTTTTGCATCTGGGTCCCTGTGGTTTCAGTTTTATTGCCATTTTGGTCCAAAAATGAAATCAGGTCATATTTGTCTTATAAAATCCTACTATTTTGTCTTTTTTTTCGCAGGAGCAAAATGATCATTTCTTTTTTGTAAATAAATACCATATTTTATAAGACAAATATGACCTGATTTGCCACTGAGAAAATGACAAAATTGCAGGATTTTATAGGACAAATATGATCTGATTTTATTTTTGGACCAACATGGCAATAAAACTGAAACCACAGGGACCTAGATGCAAAAAGTTTGAGTTTTAGATTAAAATGGCAAAAGTAACCAAACCTCAGGGACCAAAATGGCAGTTTACTCTAAAATAAAAGATTTTCACCATTCATATCTCCACGGTCTATATGGAGGTATGTTGGCTACCTAGTCGGGGGTTAAGGGAACGGTTTGGTAAGAGTCTTGCCTTGTTTAGTGTATAGATCCTGCACGGACCTGGATCAAATTTAGTAGGACCTCCTTCAATACCCACCGGTATTGGATGGCGGGGTCCAAACTCTTTGATCCCCTCATATGTAAGATACTATTAATACTTTAATCCGTCTACTTAGGACTGTATCCCTGCTGACTCAGACTACTTAGCTGAGGGTAACGTCACCTTCAAAAGAGGGGCCTACCATAATATGCATTAATAACTTAATTAATTATCTTTCAATAATCCGACCCTTTAGGATTGTATCCTTGCTGACTCAAACTACTGGGTTGAGGGTAACGTCACATTCAAAAGAGGGGCCTACTACAATAACTAAGATAATCTCTTAAAAAGTGCAAAAGTGCGGAAATAATCAAAGGTTACACTAAACACGAGTCGGAGCCAAGTGATTCATCTTGTCTATCTGTTTTTATTTTTATTTTATTTTTCAGCATTTTAGTTAGTTTTTATTTTTCTTAGTTTAAAAACCTTTTTTCTAACTTTTGATTTGATTAGACGTTGAGGATAAACTGGTACTAAAAGCTCTTGTGTCCTTGGACGACCTCGGTATCTTACCAACACTATACTACGCTCACGATGGGTGCACTTGCCCATATGTGTGTTTAGTGTTAGTAAATATCATGTTTTATAAATTTAAAACTTGACTAAAAAGTGTAAAAGGGCTTAAAATATACATTAAAAACCATACACACTTCACACGCATCAAAGCATCCTCCGGTTCCTTCACAATGTCAAGTAAGTATTCGAATCTATGTATGAATAAAAATTTAAATGAATGTAAAATATGAATACTTATCTGTGTTTTGCATTTGTAGGCGCTGGAAAATCCTTGAGATCAGCTTCCAGGTTCAGTGTCAGTGATCTTGATGCATTTGCTTCCTCAAAGTCCATCAAGAAGGAACTAGCTACCAGTCCCAGCATCCCGAACCCTAAAGGCATGAGCACGCGGGGCAAGGGTGCCAAGAAAAGAAAGACCTCTGAGCCCCTTGAAGGCCTCCCTCTCATCCAACACCAGTTTGAGGAGTATGTCTCTGAGGTAAGGATCCTGGATCCTTAAGTCTGAACTTCCCTTTCTGAGGATAACGGATCCTGACATATACTTCTTTTATGAAGAAATTTGCTGAGATCCAAATGCTCCTTGATCACAGTCTGGCAGAGGCTGAACAGAAGAACCTGGACTTCCAGCAAATGTTCCTGGCCAAAGACAAGAAAATCTCCTCCCTCAAGAAGGACATCAACCAGGTGAAGAAGGAGTTGGTCCTGACCCAGATCACAGCTCAGCAGGAGAAGGAAGAGGTGATGGAAGGGGCAAAGCTCTCTTCTACAATCGCCATGCTCAAGATCAAGCTACAAATGGCTAAGGAGGCTGAGGATCCTGCTTTTGACAGGTCTGCCTAGAATCAGGAGGCTTGGAAGCAGAAGCTGGCGGAGCTGGATGATGAAGAGGAAGCTGAGGAGGTCTTGGAAATTGAGGCTAGTAGCAGTGGGCTGAAGGATCCGGTGGAAGAGGTAGTTGGTGGTGATGACGCAGCGAAGGTTTAGGCTGCAACAATGGGCGATGATGGATTTATCTAGACGCGGCCGGAGCCCATTTGTTAGTGTATACGTCTGTAGCTTCCGTCAGCATTTAGTCATGTTTTGTATATTTGTGTCCTTTGTAAACAATTATGTAATGTATGTATGTTAGATAGATCGACAACTCAGGAAACAGGACTGTTTTGTTAAGTGTTGACTTTGTTGACCAGTGTCACCTGATCGGATGGGCCATCCGATCGGACAGCACTCATCCGCTCGGACAGCATGTCATCCGTTCGGACAGCATGTCATCCGTTCGGACAGAATGTCATCCGTTCGGTCAGCACTAACCTTGTTCCTGAGTTGCCTATAAATACCCCGTCCGGGTATCCCATTTAGAACTTTTGACTCTGGAGAGAACTCTGTCATTGTCTGACTTCTACAGGCGCTTTTGTACTTTCATAACAGTTGAATAGAAAGATCAGACTGCGTTTAATCGTTGAATACTTTGTCTTACATCTGTGATTTGATCAAATGGATTCCGCACATTAGTCAAAGTCGATTTATCTAAGTTCCTGACGAATAGATCCTATACGAGGGACCAACAAGTGGTATCAGAGCTTCCAGGGAGCTGAATTGAGATCTACGATAACGAATTCACCGGAATTCGAGCTTTTTCTTGCCGATCAGAGTCAAATTTCACTGGAAATTTGACATATTCTCTCATTTTCTACTCATTTCTTACATTGTTTTTCGTTTTGTCACCATAAAATCAGAAAAACATAAAATTGGACGTGAATCTACGGTTAAAATTTGATAAAACTGATATCAATCGATTCGCAATCAATCAAAGTATAATCCTACCAAGTTTCATAATCAAATTCAATCAAAAACTAGATCAAATTCATCAAAAACCTTGTTGAACTGTTCATGTTTGCTGACGTCGTCCACTCACTCGGACAGCTGTCTGAACGGATTGGACTAGATAGTACCTGTTAGTTGCTTGCTGACATCATCAGTGTTACTCGCTCGGATTACCATCCGAGTGGTGTGATTTTGATTGTTCAAGTTTATTTGTCTACTTCATCATCCCACCCGGTCAGACAGCAATCCGATCGGATAGGATTTGGAAGTTCTTGTTTTCATTTACAAAAAAAAAAAAAAATTATTAACCTGTCATCCGGTCGGATTACCATCCGAGCGGTGAAAGGTTGAAAGTCAAAATTTTCAAAGTTTAAGTGAGTCACTCGAACGAACGACCACCCGAGCGGATCACCATCCGGTCGGATAGCCTTTTCACAACAGCACAGTTGATTACTTGTGTCACTCGTTCGAATTGTGACCCGACCGGATCACCATCCGATCCAGGTGCTTTTGTTTGAAATATTTGAAATTTGTGAAAATTTGTCTAAGTGTTTGTAAATTGTTTCAGGTACTCTAAAATGGGAGACGATTTTCTCAATCCTTTCAGTGACATCTTTGCTTACACCAGCAACACAGGAGACGCTACATCAAGCAGCACAAACACTGCTGCTCCTAACCCAAATCCAAAGAAAGCCATTATCGACTCATTAAGCATGGATAACGCATATGGCACATACAACAAACCGCCCAAGCTAATGGCTATCGAGGAATACAGTAGGTGGGCAGGAAGGTTTGAAGACTGGTTGAAGGCTTTCGCCTACCAGAGCTTGAAATGCTTGAAGAGCGGGTTTGACATTGGTAGAAGTGACTATGAGAACTTAGTTGAAAATGAACAAGAAAGTTTCATCGCTGATAAAAAATGTATCGCATTGCTACATCAATCAGTGAGAGATGATATCATATCTCTAATTGATTACAAAAATTCCAAAGATTTATGGGCAAAATTAGAGAAAAAGTGTGTGGGTGGAGAAGAAATTGTTAGAAACAAGAAAAAATTGTTGAAAAAGGAATTTGATTTGTTTGAAAGTATGAAAAATGAATCGGTCTCAAAGATTATCGAAAGGTTTTGTCATTTGAAGATCGAGCTGACTAGACATGGGTTTACGTTCACAGAGGAAGAATTAGTTGATAAGCTGATGGATTCACTGCCTGATGAAAAGGATTCGATGTACTTTGCTCTGTTGTTGAAAAACACTGTGGAGAAGAAGAATCTGACAGTTGATTTTCTGATCGAGAGGCTTGAAAGTCACGAGTTGGAAATCAAGAAAACAAACAAAGTCAACAATACTCAGTATCAGCAGAACGTTGATTTGTATTATCGAGGAAGTATGATTCCAAAAATGGTATCACCAAAGACTGCGTTCTCAACAGAAAATCCAAGTGTGCCAAATCAAGAGAATCAAAACAGCAGTCCTACTCCAAGCAGCGAATATCATGGAGGATCGTCTTCATCGACTCCAAGTCAACAGCAACAACAATCTGTTCTGAAAAACATTTTCCAGTGCAACATTGCTGTAAATCTCAACAACGCACAAAATTTCAGCGAAGAAGCAGCAAAACTGCAGATGGTTTTTCTAGCATCCATCTTGGAGTCTTACGAAAGTCTCGTAGCAGGAAAATCGGAAACACAAACCTCACCAAGGAGGACTATGATCAAATTGACCCAGAGGAAATGGAGTTGATTGACATTAGATGGTGCATGGCGAGTGCGGTTAGAAGGGCTCAGAGGTTCATGGAGATAACAGGCAGACACTCCATTGGTGGACCATCAACTAAATTAGGGTTTGACAAATCAAAAGTTACATGTTTTAAGTGCAAGCAAAAAGGGCACTTTAAACGAGAATTTCGAAATGCACCTGCTGATGAAATGGCCAATCCATTCCGTGAGGACTATTATAAAAGGGCCATCTATCATCAAAACAAAGCAGAATCTCCCAGAATGAAGCAGTTAGAAGATGCTCCAAAAGAAAAGTCAAGAGCATTAGCCGTTATGCATGATGATGAGGGCTATGATTGGAGTGATGTGCTACCAGAAGAAGATGCTGTGGGATTTGCATTCATGGCAAAGATTGTGCCATTCAAAGATACCCGTACTGAAGAAGAAAAATATCGTACTAGGAAGATGTTAGCCCAAAACAAGAAAGATAAAATTTATCGAACATGGAAAGAGTGCAAAAAGATGGGATGCAACTCAGGAATGCTATTTGGATCGTAAAGGGAATATAGTTGTTGAACCATATTTAATCAGTGTTGAAACCCTCATAGAGCAAATAGCAGAAGAAGAAGAAGAGGAAAGGCAGAGAATGTGGGCAAGAGAAGCTGAAGAAAAGGAGCTACAGTCAAAGAAGGTCGATGATGGGATAATCGACACGACCAAAGAGTTCACTGCAGATAACTTGAAGAAAATGGCTGATAAAGTTCTTGCAACGAAGGAATTAGATGTAGATTCTAAATCCGGAACTGAGTCAAAGAGCAAGGTCAGTTCTAATGATTCAACAAATGAGTCAGGTAAGACTGATAAAGCCAAGATTGATAGCGACTGCAAAAATTGCATGAAAGACTGCAAGATTTGTAGTACACATGCTTATCTCAGTACCAAAAAGACTGAAGAACTGACTGAAAGAGTCAGAGAAGTTGAAAATCAAATTTTAAGTCGTGACAAATTGGTAAAAGCTTCAAATGATCGAATCAAAGAATTAACTGAGAAAATTAAAAATGATAAAATTGACGTAGAACGAATCAGGAAAGAAAACGAAAAGTTAATTCATGAAAATCGTCAACTTTCTGAAAATCACGAGAAGCTAAAAAGAACGATAAAAGATTCTGATGAGAGAAACAGTAAAACAAGCAAAGAAAATTTTCAATTGTCAGGAGTCCTTCAGTCGAAAGAAAAGCAAATCAACCAACAATTGGATGAGATTGCTAATCTGAAGCTTCAGTTTGAAGAAGCTAAGATTGAAAATGAACGAATCAATCTAAAACTCAACAGTTACAACTCCGCAAGTTTTGTTCTTCAACACATAGTTCCCAAACCCATTGGGAAGAACAAAGCTGGCGAAGATGTTTATGCTGATGGAACGGGGGTTGGGTATCATCAAGTTCCACCACCAGTGTTGAATAATTTTTCAAAGAAGAAATCTGGGTTGGTTAACAGTGATGAAACAAATGAAATTAAACTTCCAGAAACAATTGACATCACATTCACTTCATCATCTGATGAAGATAGTGTTCAGTCCGAAGTTATTAAAAATGTTGTTGAAAATGTTTTGAAATCTGACAGTGACTCAACTGAGGATGAAGAATGCTTTTTGGATAAATACATTCCTAAATCAAAATCTAAAAACAACTTAAGTGAAGAACCTACTCTTGTGATGTACAAGATGTCGGGTTCGGATAAGTTGTATTCAGATCTTGAGTTTCCATTAGAGAATGTGAATGTCGACAAATTGAAAAATGTGTTCAAGTTGGTTGAGATTGATGTTTGTGAAATCGAAGGTTTGAAACGTTCCGAAAGACAACTGAACTTTGAAAAAGATAAATCTTACTACAAAAATCCCTGTAGTACCGCCACGGTTTTCTCACAACAACCAAAACAAATGGTCGGGTGGTTATCAGGGTGGTAAGAATAACCAAAGAAGGAACTTTCAAAACAAGAAATTTGTTGAGAAAAAGGTGTTTGTGAAAAGCTTGAGTTCACACTCCGAGCAAGAATCTGAGATTTTTTCAAAAACTAATGAAGAATTCTTTGAGAAGAAAGCCTCGCAGCCCCAGACCGAAGGCACAAGTCGGGTAGTTGACACCCGAACTTGCTTCAAATGCAATCAAGTTGGACACATTGCATGATAGTGTACCAACTCGAAGCCTAAGTTTGTGGTTGTCGAGAATCCGAAAAGAAAAGATGATGTAAAGGGAAAAGCTCCAATTTTTGTTGAGAAAAAGTTTTTAAAGAAGGAAAATGCCAAAGTTAAAACTGAATCTGCAAAAGAGACAGTTAAGAAAACCGAACCCGTAAAGAAGTTGGTAACTAAAAATGACAAATTTTACAAACGGGTTGCATCATCTTAACAAGCATGGAAGCCAAAAACTGTTGAAAAGAAATCAAATTCTCCAAAACCAAAGGTTTCAGAGTCTGCAAAACAATCATCTTCTAACACACCGGTAAAGATGAATGTTCCTTTGGATTACTTTGAGAAACTTGAGAAACAAACTTCTACCCCACCAGGGAAGAAGTATGTTCCGAAGAAAGACCAACCATTTGTTCAACCTCAAAAAGATGAACTTTTCTTATACAAAGAGGTTGAGGTTGGGACTGAAGAAAGTTTAAAGATGAATGACAAAAATTTCCCGCCATTGTACACCAAAACCACAATTCTGAACGTCAAGCTACCTGAGTCGAAAGAGGCTTGGGTTGCTTCAAAATCTCACTAAATGTTTTTGAAATGTGCAGGAGCTTCTGAGATCCATCTAACGTTGGATAATGCATAGTGGAGCTTCTCGGCACATGACGGGAAAGAAAACCCTACTGTATGATGTTCGAGGGTTTAATGGAGAATATGTGGGATTTGCAGGCAATCAAGGTGGTCGTATAGTTGGTGAAGGAACTTTATCGAATGGAATTGTCACATTTGAAAGAGTGAATTATATCGCCGAGCTGGAAAACAATCTTCTGAGCATCTCTCAGATTTGTGATCGTATGTATTCAACGCACTTCACAGACAAAGAATGTTTGATATTGAAGCCAGGATTTGTTGTCCCCGAAGAGTGGGTTATCATGAGAGCACCAAGAGTCGACGATCTGTACGTGTTGGACATGAGTGTAGCAACTACTACCACGGGTCAGGCTCACTGCTTCATGTCAAGAGCCACTGAGAAGGAGTCACAATTATGGCATAGAAAAATGGGCCATATTCATCTGTGAAAAATGAACTATCTGGTACACAACGGCTTAGTAGATGGAGTTCATGTGAAAGGTTTTCATCTTGAGGGGGAGTGCATTAGTTGCATCAAAGGTAAACAACGAAAGAAATCTCACCCTGGAAAAAGATGAATTCAGTCTCGAGGCCGTTAGAGAGACTTGACATGGATCTTTTTGGTCCAGTGAACGTTAAAAGCATAACTGGTGACCTCTACTGCTTAGTTGTCACAGACGACTATTCGAGATTTTCGTGGGTAAGGTTTCTGATGACAAAAGATGAAACATATTGGAGTTTGATAACATTGTTCAGTAAGATTGAAAACCTGTACCAAACTCGTATTAGAAGAATAAGAAGTGACAACGGTACAAAGTTTAAGAACAGCAAAATGGAATTGTATTGTAATGAAAGATGTATTCTGCATGAATTCAGCGCGCCATATACTCCGCAGCAAAATGGAGTAGCAGAAAGAAAGAATAGGACGCTGATTGAAATGGCCAGGACGATGCTTGCTGATTCAAAACTACCTGTCAATTTCTGGGCAGAAGCAGTGTCAGCCGCTTGCTATACGCTCAACCGGGTTCTTATAGTGAAAAAGTTCAACAAGACATGTTTTGAGCTCATTAATCTCCGCAAACCTAACCTGAAGTATCAGGAACCGTTCGGGTCTCCCTGCACAATTCTAGAACCTTTTGGTAAATTTGGTCCAAAGTGCATTGAAGGTATATTTGTGGGATATGCAAGCCCATTGAAAAGAGTCTTTGTTCCAAGCATGAAGCGGATCATCGAAGCACAAAATGTTGAGTGTCAAGGTTATACGATGCCACCTCAGAATCCCGGCGACTCATGGTGTTTCAATTACGATACTTTGTGGGATTCATTTGACATAGAGGAAGAACCAGATTTTTATGAAGAGTTTGATATTCTAAGAGATTATGAAGAATCACAAGAAAGATTCCCAGCAGAACCATATAGTCGTCAAAGACAAGCTTCGAATGATGATGAAGTTGGTCCAAGCAATGCTGGAGAGAATGATGATGTTATGCAATCTCCGATATCTTCAGAACGCGAACAAGCTCCTATCAATCTGACGGGAATCAATGATAATTCAGATTCTGATGAAAGGCCAACATTCGATCGTGGCAATTCAGAGTCTGAGGGGGAGCAAATCCAGTCTCAAGATCAAACTATTCCAGTCAGTGAACAAGTCGCAAACCAGAACATTACGAATTTGGAAAGTGAGGTAGATGTTCCAGGCAAGGTGATCCCAAGAACTCTTTCATATCATCCAGAAGAGCTAATCATTGGAGAGTTACAATTAGGCGTCCGCACCAGACGACAAATTGACCAAGGCCTTACTTGTTTTTATTATATGGTTGCTCATTTACAAACAGAGTTTTCACTTAGTTGTTTCATTTCGCAGATTGAGCCGCGAACGTACAAGGAAGCACTAACTGAAGATTCCTGGGTTAACGCTATGCAGGAGGAACTAAGTCAGTTTGAGAAGTTGGGTGTCTGGAAACTGGTGGACCTACCTGATGGTCATAGGAAGATTAACACCAAGTGGGTGTTTAAGTGCAAGAAGGATGATCGAGGGGTTATTATTCACAACAAAGCTCGACTCGTTGTCCAAGGTTTCAGTCAGCAGGAGGGGATAGATTTCACTGAAGTGTATGCTCCGGTTGCTAGACTTGAAGCAATCAGAATCTTCCTAGAATTTGCATCTTGAAAAGGATTTAAAGTTTTTCAGCTAGATGTGAAGTCAGCATTTCTCTATGGAAAGGTGAAAAAGGAGGTATATGTCGGACAGCCACCGGGATTCACCGACCCAATCCACAAAGATAAACTTTATCTCTTGGATAAGGCGTTATACGGCTTACATCAGGCCCCGAGAGCCTGGTACGAGACCCTGTCTCAACATCTGTTAGCCAACAACTTCATCCGAGGAAAGGTAGACGCCACTCTGTTCACAAAAGAAGTCGACGTCCATCTTCTGATAGTCCAAATTTACGTGGATGACATAATTTTCGGGTCAACAAATGAACAACTCTGCAAAAGTTTTTAAAAAGTTATGAAGCAGAAGTTTGAAATGTCATCAATGGGTGAGATGAAGTTCTTCTTGGGGCTTCAGGTTGATCAACTACCCGAGGGAACGTTCATACATCAGACAAAATATGTTCATGATGTTCTGGAGAAATTCGGGATGTCAGGAATGTCACCAATGTTCACCCCGTTAGCGACGAACCATGGGATAAACCCTGATCTCACCGGAGATAAAGTGGATGAAACGTTGTATCGCTCCATGATCGGATCGCTGATGTATTTGACAGCTTCAAGACCTGATATTATGTATCCAACTTGCCTCGCAGCACGGTTTCAGTCAAGCCCCAGAGCTTCGCATATCGTAATTGTGAAAAGGATATTACGCTACCTGAAAGGAACTCCATCACTGGGGTTGTGGTATCCAAAAGAAGGTGATTTCAGGCTTGAGGGATATTCTGATTCCGATTTCGGATGCTGCAAAGTGAACGCTAAGTTAACAACAGCGGGGTGCCAGTTTTTCGGACCACGTTTGGTCACCTGGCAATGTAAGAAGCAGACCTCTGTTGCTTTATCCACATGTGAAGCCGAATATGTATCTGCTAGCAGCTGCTGCTCTCAGATCTTGTGGATCCAGCAACAAATGCGAGACTACGGTTTGCAATTTCTTAACTCCCCTATCTTTGTTGATAACGAGGCAGCTATAAACATAACAAAAAATCCTGTTCATCACGCTAAAACGAAACACATTGAAATTTGTCATCACTTCATCCGAGACTGTTTCGAGAAGAAGTTGATACGAATAGAAAAAATCCACACCGATGAACAAAAACTTGACTTACATACCAAAGCATTTGACAAAACTCGTTTTCAATATCTTTTGAAACTTAATGGTATGAAGTTACTATCGGTTGCGGAGGGGATTATTGGCGTCGATGAAGGTACCACTGTAGATGATGTTGAAAAGCAATCTGCAATGGTTTGTCGACTTTTTCCTTGTTTTGGTATTTAGGGGGAGATAGGTTATTTTCAGAAAATACAAAAACAATAAAAAAATTTCAAAAACCCAAAAACATGAGATATTTCAAAATCCAAAAACATTAGAAAACCGAAAAAGAGCTTGTGTAAAAAGGGAAAATGATAGTACATCAGCTAGACAGTTATAGTATACTAAAGAAATGTAAAGTTTAAAAGTGTTAAGCAGTCTCGCTGATGATATGCCGGTAGGTTTTTACACATTTAGTAAGTTTGTTCGGGATATAAACCTAAATTACAACTTGCTTTTACGTGGGGAACATCTCTCGGATATATAGGTAACCCCTGAAATCCTGTTTGAAAGGCTCTATTTCTGACATACTAGGTCTTCGTACGTGATGATATCTGGGGTATTATACCTGGACTTCTGATTTTGCGGGAGCAATAGCCTAGTCCTCGTATAATACTCTGCACTGCTTTATTCATAAAGCCCCCCCTCAGGTTAAAAAATGATGAAACATTGAAAAATGCTAATCATGTGTTGTTGTAAAAGAAGATCCCCAAAGGGGACCCACCTAAAGGCGTGCCATCATATCTCTGATTTTGCGGAAACAATAGCCTGAGCTCTCATGGCCTCGCACTTAACCCCCTACAGATATCATTAGTGTGCACTCACCTGTAAGACTGAATATAGTAGTCTGGATACGGGAGTATATTCTGAGGTGGTACACGCATAAAAGTTAAGATTTTAAAACACTAAATTCGTATCCTGGACAGATTGAAATTTGTGTGAGAACTTAAGTGGATCAGTATATCGGCAATCTAAGCGAATTGTTTAATTATGAGTATGAAATCAAAGCTTAACGGTACTTGTAGCTTGTCGGTAGCTGATATGATTCCCTAACACGCTCACCAAAAATATGTTTGCAAATAGTTTACATTTACTGCATTTTCATTTCTCTAGTCTAGAAACTTTCTTAAATCCAAAAAGATTTTACATTTCTGTTTTGTTTTATCGACAATCCAAAGCGGAAAGCTGATCTTCAGACTCGCAGTTTGAGGCAGATGCAGGAAGTTTCTGAGCCGGACAGAAAAGTTGGGAGCTTATTATGTTAAACCTGTGAAAATGAAAAGTCATAACAAGTTCATTAAGTTGAAACTTGTAATTTTCAGAAAAATGTTTAAAAAAGAATGAACAAAACATCAGTGTGCTTTGTTTCGGGTCAACCAAGGTCATTAAGTTGGACTTGGTCGACAAATTAAGCGCCTAGGGTCATTACCTTGGACCTAGATACTTAAGTGGATTTCTAAAATCTGATATAATCTGAGAAAATGTCAAAAGGTCAAAAGGTCAAAATGTCAAAGATTTGAAATGGGATTGTGTGCCTCGCTCGGATAGCAATCCGACCGGATGGCAATCCGGTCGGACAGCCATCCTACTCATGTTTCACTATATATAGAGGGTCAATGGTTCAGTCAAAGGGTTACTAGCTCGGACTGCCATCCTACTCTCTCACACTTTTGATCTTTTGATCTTGTTATCTTCATACTTCTTTGCACAAATCGTTGGATCGTTGGTTAGCACAACTTTTACAATGGCAAAGGTATGTTTTCCTTGCTCAAATCTGTAACCACCCTGTTTTTCACACTTGTATTTGTCTGACCTACATTGTAACAAATACCGTAATTGAAATGAAACTTATTCGAATATACTTGCTTTGTGCTCATACATGCTTATACAAGTCCAAACACGTTAATATTTGCAAAGTTGATTGAGTTTTATGCTTGTAAACAAGGCTACGTTAATTACAAGGGCCTAATGTGTCATTATGTGAAAGTATAAGTTGAGGGACCAAATTGTCATTTCTTGAAACTCGCTTGAAAACGTTGATTTTAAGTCCGAGGACTAAAACCGTCGTTTTTAGAAAGTACAAAAGTCCGGGGACTAAAACGTCATTTTTGGAACCTTAAAAGTTTCGGTTAAAAATGTAAATTTTGAAAACTTAAAGTCTAGGGTCCTATTTGTCATTTTAAAACTTATTTTCTAAATAAAATAAATAAATTTGTATTTGAAATAAAAAGTATAGGGTCCTTTTGGTCATTAACTGAAACTTGAACCTTAGGGACTGTTATTGTCATTTTCTAAACTGATTTAACCGGAAATCCTAACCGGGTTAGCATATTATATAAGGATTCCTATTGTAAAGAACTAACCTAGTTAACTACTTAACTAAACTATTACAGGGACCTTAGTGCATACCCTCAAAACCTCAGGGGCCTAAGTGTAAAATCCGAATCAAATAAAAAAAAATAACAAAAACCGGTCACTTGGGGGTTTCGAACTCGGGACGTGTGGGTTAACATATGAGCGTGTGAGGGTCGGCTGGTAGGACTCATCCGTATATAACTCAAATCTTAAAATACTTATACACACTTTCAATATTAAACAATAATAATTCAAAGCCTGCAACCCGCGACTGTTGACCGGATTCTGTCCAAAACACCTCGAGACAAATGGTTCTCTGATTAAAGTTGTTGCACGCCGATTCCTCACGACAAAAACAAACTTGCCCACACTTTTGATTAACCCGAAATCGTGCCTGACATCGCACAATCGGCTTTTTATTTAAAATAGAAACCGAGTTTCAATCCACTAATGCTTGTCGAAATCGGTTCAATTGTTAAGTTATTTAGATCCCCTGATCTCTTACGAAACTCACATCACATTCAATTCACTTTAACACTCGAGAAATTACCTCTGTTCGGGTCTGCAAATATAAGCCGGAATTCGTCGCCGGATTTAGCCGATTTCTTCCTTCCGACCGATACCGGTCACTTTTTACTCGTCCAATTGGTATGTTTATACTTACACAATGTTCCTACAAATTTAATTGAAATATAATCGGGTTTAGATAGGGTAATCGGGCCTGTTGACTTCGGTTCACTATTTTGGGGAAGAAGATGAACAGTACTATTGATTTTCTATTTTATAAAAACAGTTTATTCTTTAAAAATTCGTAATAAATCGATGTTAAACAGTTAGAATCTGAAAATTTTATCATATTTACTTTATATACTGATGTATTTATTAAAAATACTATGTTAGCAAAAAATTTTATAAAACCGTTTTATTTAATTAAAAACAGTTTAAACTTTACAAATTTATAATAAATCGGTCTTTCTGAGTTAATTTCTGAAATTTTTAGGATAATTACTTAAGATGATAAACTTTACAGAAATAATGTTGTTGTTAATATTTCATGAAACTTTGATATTTTTATAAATTAAACAGTGTTTACACTTTAAAAATATGACTAAATCTTATTTATTTAAATTAAATGACTATTTAATTCGTGTTCAAAATTATTTTTATGATATTACACATATTATTCTGAGTTTATATAAATTAAGTTACTGTTTTATTATTTACATTTTATTTTACATAATTAAATCAGTTAAATTACTTATTTAAACCTAAACTGTTTTATTTATATAATTATACAAATTCTGCCCAAAAATATTTTTATAACAAAGTACCTATTTTTCTGAGTTTATAAAAAAATTCAGAAACTAATTTGTTTGTTTTCAGATTATTTTTAGTAATTAAACTGATAAACTCAAATACTGATATTTTAACTATTTTAATTCCATTTATTTATATAAAATTATTCCAGAACCCTAATAATTACTGTAAGTCAGTAATATTACATGTTAATAACTAAAAATATTATTTTTAATTATTCTGATTTAAATTAATTATTTAGATAACTAATTATAGAATTACAGATTTGAGTTAAATACATATTTATTTTCTGCTTTAACTATACACATATTAATTCTATATCCAGTAATTGTATAACTTAGTTATTTATACAAAATACACTGTTCTTAAATAATCCATGCATACTTATCCCCCGCTTCCCCAAATTAAGTTGTTCAAACCCATAGTTACCGTTTATGTCAAACCATACCATACACCATGGACTTAGTATCCAGTTTACAATTAACAATAATTGTTGATACAAATTTGCAATATTTTGTGCATGTTCACACCATTAGAATAAAGTGGAAAAACCTTGTTCCCGCCAAAACTCTCACACTTTGCATACTTGTTTGGACTTACCCGAAATTAAGGTGAGTACATAGACCCCTCTTTTACTGTTTTCAAACTGTTTTGGGGTGAAACACATGTGCCTATTTGTTACTTTCATGTTTTCTTGTTTTTCACATCATATACTTGCTATGTTTATTAGTACACTTATAGTACATGATTTACATTACATTGTTTTGCTATGTATGTTGGCTGATAGCATACTTAGTACATGGTTTTACTTTACATTTCTGCTATGTATGTTGACTGATAGCATGCTAGCACATTGATTTACATGACTTTTCTGCTTTGTATGTTGACTTAGCATACTTAGTACATTGTTTTCATATAACATGTTTACACTTGGTATAACATTTGGTTTGAACAAACGGGACTTATATACGTTCATTAACATTAGCTACGTCACTCGGTAGTAAGTAATGGTACCATAGGACTTGACAAACCCCGTTCCTAAAATCCTAGGTTTGTTTGGATGGATGGAATGACTGAATCCGAAAACAATTCTTTTGATAACCTTGACTGAAAGGGTTATCCGACTGTCTCAAGGCTTGAATGTATGCGTTAACTTACCACATAAATGTTTGTACCAATAAAACATGCATTTACTTTGCAAAACATAACTTTTTGATATATTCAAAATACCTTGTTTTGTACATTTTTACATTTGGTTTATGTGACTACACTTTACTTACCATACATAACATTTGTTACACATTACTTGACTACATTTGGACTTTTAACATTTGACATGGTTTATACAAGGACTTTTTGATAATTGGTTTAAACATGGACTTTATACATTGGTGGTTTGTTTAAGTGACTAAGTAACGAGATGTGTGTAGTATAGCACAAGTATGGTGGATACGCCACTGGTACTTCCTATATATAAGTGCTTGTATTGTACTACATGTCATAGCGTTATTTAGATCATTCAGTTTGAACTTATACATTTTACACAAACTATATATTTTTCACAAGACTTTGGTTAACAAAACAATTTACAAGATTCATGACTAACTTTTATTTCTTTAAACTCAAGTCATGAATCCTATTGTCACAAAACCTATGTATCTCACAGGCATTTTTATGCTGACGTACCTATTTTCACATGTGTTTCAGGATATGATGCGTAGGATTTATCAAGATACACATAGGCAGACTTGGACTTTAGCAACAATAAAAGATGCAAGACTAGTTAATTATGTTATATTTCTTGTCTGCTAAGACATTGTAACTCTCGTAATCAATAAAACGAAATTTCAATTTTCCATGCGTTATGAAACAATGATTCTGTTACAACACTCCCCAACATTTCCGCCACGTTTTGTTGTTTTTACGTGGTCGGGGTGTGACAGAAAAGTTGGTATCAGAGCTCATGGTTATAGGGAATTATGTTATTAGTAAAATCTTGACCTAGACTATAACCTTCCTAGGACCCTAACACAAGTTACCTTGTGTTTAGATTTTAAAACAATACTATCACCTATCCTTAGGTGATTATTTTCAAAACCTCTTCTGATTTTTAAATTCTCATCAAAGTCTTGGGCTCTAATAACGAACTCGTGCAATCTGGAAGGGTGGATGCCTGTATTCTGAGTTTTCTGTCTAGGCAAGCACTTCGTATAAATCTCACCAGACACGAGACCAGTTGTGCTTACCTGGGAATTCTTGGGATGAGTGTCCACTTATAGGCTAAAGCATGACTTCATTAAGTTATAAGGATCCAACTACTTTGATTAGTCACTGATATTGTTTATTAGTAGAATAAACGATGTCCATCCTGTTGTGTGTTTTCTCTTGCCTTCATTGATTTTATGAAACTTTTCCACCAAAAACATTTCATTCCGATTCCTATGATCTTATGTTTTCCCCTACTGCTTGTAGACACGTAGCTAGTCCAATGACTCTCTTACCCATGATTTTAATAGCCATTAAAACACAAATCACACTACATCATTTTACTAAAGATATTCACTATCAAGTAGAAACCTAACCAACTTTTATCGCATAACTACAAGGTTTTATAAATAATATAAATCGTTTTACCAAAACTCCTTTCAAATTTAAATTATTTTTGGATCATACCTATTTAAATTCAAAATTTCAAACCGGCCACGATAAACTATTTTTAAAAACGTATAAACAATGAAAACTTCAAAAGTTTGAAACATTTCTGAAACACACTACCACCCGAATGACCATCTATAAGTTTTCTTTATATAAGCTATATGGAGACAACCTATCCTTTTTATAGTTTTATTTCGTTAAATCTTTTAAAACTTTTCGCCTAAACTTGACAGCAATCACCGTCTCCTTTTTCAAAACTTAACATCACCAATTTTCTTTCCGGCTTCTGATCTTTCTTTTGGAAGATGCCTCTACGACGAGACACACGTTTGCCTACCTGGGAACTACCGATGAGAGTATAGTATGCCTATGGGCTCAAGGCATGTTACCCTAATTCAAAAAGATTTTTTTTTCTTTTCTCCGTTTCAGAACAATCCAAGTCCTAATCGACCTACGTTGTGCTATTATCAATTTATTACGATACGATTCTCTCTTTTTCAAACTTCAAAATTTTCTCGAGACCATACCTGTCAGATTCAAATTTTCAAACTAGCTGCAGAACGTAGCATGGAAGCTCTAACCGATCACATGGTGTAATCCGGAATCTCCTTATCTATATAAGAAACTCACTACTCGAGCTAATCTACACAAGAACTACAATTTCCGATATAATTCAATACCCCATACCCAAACTTTTCTTAGTTCAACAAAACCCCATATCCCAATGGCAAATCTCCCAGTAGCATATGCTGAATCTTCAAATGCAGCAAAAATTCATCCTTTCCTTCAGTTTACAAATTTACACAATCAAGAGAGGTATCAAAAACTCAAGCAGCATGAAGTTCTTACTATTAGCGGTATTGATTGGCAACGAATAGGAATGATTGATCCCAGTGGTTTACTGGTAAGATTACTACTACCTAATACGCCTTGGCGCCGTTTCTTCGACATCCTAGAACCATCATACGATGAACTGGTGTATGAGTTCTTGTCCACTTTCTATTACAAAAATAATGAAAATCTTACCAATAAATCCATTCATTTTCAACTTTGTGGGCAAACTCATATTATGTCATTAACCGAATTCGCAGTTCATCTGGGCATATATACAGATGAAGAAGTTAAACAACCCATTTTTACGGAGGCATCAACCTATTATTCCTCCGCGGATTTGGTAGATTTTTGGCAATGCCATTCATTAAAAGAATGGTGTAGCCACAATAATGCTGCGAACTTCATAGACCCTTGTTATCAATATATGCACCGTGTTGTAGCCAACACTATCACGGGGCACAGGCATCATCAAAGGGTTAGAACAACTTAACTTTTCTATCTGTATAGTATTTTTAGGCAAGTTCCTTGTAATATTGCCCACGAGCTTGCTGTATATTTTTCTAATCAACAATCACATCCTCTGAAAAGTCTCATGGGAGGGTCTTACATTACAAAGATAGCAAAATCATTAGGTGTCTTAAGTGATCAGATTATCCAAGAATTATCTCCACCAAAGGCACCTGGGATTGTAAATCCTTACACCATGAGACTAACCCCTATTCATATTGGTACACTAACACAACCATCACAGTCGGAGGAAGCTCCAGTTATCTTAGAGAATACCTTCCCACAAAATTTACAACAATCATTTTTGCAGTTTCCTCAACCGTCTTTTTATCGGTTTGATATGCAACCACCGCTGCCATACATACAAGAACCTATTACAACTAACTTATTCCAACCTTTAACACCGAACGTCTTACCAAGCTTCCAACCGTTATTTTTCGAGGAGAATTCAACGATGCAAGGAACTTGGTTTGATGAAAACATGATGACTCAAGAGCAGTTAGCATCAGAACCCTTTTTGCAAGCACCATTACTGCCACATTCTTTCCAGTCACCGTTGAACGAAGTAGAACAACTGCCACCAACTGATATGGCAGGTCCAAGTACGATGCCTCAAATGAATCTACCTCCAGATTCATTGGGAGACGAAGTGACTAGGTTAAACCATCAAGTTCAAAATTTGTCTCAACAAATAAGATGGTTGACAGAAAAAAATCAATGGTTAGAAAGCATGCTGATACAAATAACTGATCATATGCAACTGCCTCTACCACTTCCACCACCTTATAATCCTGAATTTGATCCATTGCATGACTTATTTCAAATGTAAATTGTTCACATTATAATAGATTATCAAACAAACAATGCTATCATTGCTAATGTGAAATGTGTTTTGATTCGAATGATGTTGTGTTATATTGATGCATATTTGATTTAAACAATACCTCAATCTTATTTGTTTTCCTCACTTAACTAGAAGTGCTATGCGGACCATACGACGAAGCACGTAATTTTGGGTGCACACTTAATTACGAGGTTCGACGCATGAGAATCATAGCAAGCCTTGTTAAGTAAGGTGGCGGATAAAAACATTATATGGTTATGTGGTTATCCATTATTTGCTTATTTGTACACACAGTTGTTTGCATAATATTTACATTACAAATCTAGCATAGCATAATGCCATGCAAAATAATTTCTATACAATGATCCTCGGAATTTTCAGCACCAAACAATGACTTGATTATCTTGCTAATCATTTCAGTTACATTCCATAGTCTATTTCGAATAAATTTCGGGACGAAATTTTCTAAAGTAGGGGAGACTGTAACCACCCTGGTTTTCACACTTGTATTTGTCTGACCTACATTGTAACAAATACCGTAATTGAAATGAAACTTATTCGAATATACTTGCTTTGTGCTCATACATGCTTATACAAGTCCAAACACGTTAATATTTGCAAAGTTGATTGAGTTTTATGCTTGTAAACAAGGCTACGTTAATTACAAGGGCCTAATGTGTCATTATGTGAAAGTATAAGTTGAGGGACCAAATTGTCATTTCTTGAAACTCGCTTGAAAACGTTGATTTTAAGTCCGAGGACTAAAACCGTCGTTTTTAGAAAGTACAAAAGTCCGGGGACTAAAACGTCATTTTTGGAACCTTAAAAGTTTCGGTTAAAAATGTAAATTTTGAAAACTTAAAGTCTAGGGTCCTATTTGTCATTTTAAAACTTATTTTCTAAATAAAATAAATAAATTTGTATTTGAAATAAAAAGTATAGGGTCCTTTTGGTCATTAACTGAAACTTGAACCTTAGGGACTGTTATTGTCATTTTCTAAACTGATTTAACCGGAAATCCTAACCGGGTTAGCATATTATATAAGGATTCCTATTGTAAAGAACTAACCTAGTTAACTACTTAACTAAACTATTACAGGGACCTTAGTGCATACCCTCAAAACCTCAGGGGCCTAAGTGTAAAATCCGAATCAAATAAAAAAAAATAACAAAAACCGGTCACTTGGGGGTTTCGAACTCGGGACGTGTGGGTTAACATATGAGCGTGTGAGGGTCGGCTGGTAGGACTCATCCGGATATAACTCAAATCTTAAAATACTTATACACACTTTCAATATTAAACAATAATAATTCAAAGCCTGCAACCCGCGACTGTTGACCGGATTCTGTCCAAAACACCTCGAGACAAATGGTTCTCTGATCAAAGTTGTTGCACGCCGATTCCTCACGACAAAAACAAACTTGCCCACACTTTTGATTAACCCGAAATCGTGCCTGACATCGCACAATCGGCTTTTTATTTAAAATAGAAACCGAGTTTCAATCCACTAATGCTTGTCGAAATCGGTTCAATTGTTAAGTTATTTAGATCCCCTGATCTCTTACGAAACTCACATCACATTCAATTCACTTTAACACTCGAGAAATTACCTCTGTTCGGGTCTGCAAATATAAGCCGGAATTCGTCGCCGGATTTAGCCGATTTCTTCCTTCCGACCGATACCGGTCACTTTTTACTCGTCCAATTGGTATGTTTATACTTACACAATGTTCCTACAAATTTAATTGAAATATAATCGGGTTTAGATAGGGTAATCGGGCCTGTTGACTTCGGTTCACTATTTTGGGGAAGAAGATGAACAGTACTATTGATTTTCTATTTTATAAAAACAGTTTATTCTTTAAAAATTCGTAATAAATCGATGTTAAACAGTTAGAATCTGAAAATTTTATCATATTTACTTTATATACTGATGTATTTATTAAAAATACTATGTTAGCAAAAAATTTTATAAAACCGTTTTATTTAATTAAAAACAGTTTAAACTTTACAAATTTATAATAAATCGGTCTTTCTGAGTTAATTTCTGAAATTTTTAGGATAATTACTTAAGATGATAAACTTTACAGAAATAATGTTGTTGTTAATATTTCATGAAACTTTGATATTTTTATAAATTAAACAGTGTTTACACTTTAAAAATATGACTAAATCTTATTTATTTAAATTAAATGACTATTTAATTCGTGTTCAAAATTATTTTTATGATATTACACATATTATTCTGAGTTTATATAAATTAAGTTACTGTTTTATTATTTACATTTTATTTTACATAATTAAATCAGTTAAATTACTTATTTAAACCTAAACTGTTTTATTTATATAATTATACAAATTCTGCCCAAAAATATTTTTATAACAAAGTACCTATTTTTCTGAGTTTATAAAAAAATTCAGAAACTAATTTGTTTGTTTTCAGATTATTTTTAGTAATTAAACTGATAAACTCAAATACTGATATTTTAACTATTTTAATTCCATTTATTTATATAAAATTATTCCAGAACCCTAATAATTACTGTAAGTCAGTAATATTACATGTTAATAACTAAAAATATTATTTTTAATTATTCTGATTTAAATTAATTATTTAGATAACTAATTATAGAATTACAGATTTGAGTTAAATACATATTTATTTTCTGCTTTAACTATACACATATTAATTCTATATCCAGTAATTGTATAACTTAGTTATTTATACAAAATACACTGTTCTTAAATAATCCATGCATACTTATCCCCCGCTTCCCCAAATTAAGTTGTTCAAACCCATAGTTACCGTTTATGTCAAACCATACCATACACCATGGACTTAGTATCCAGTTTACAATTAACAATAATTGTTGATACAAATTTGCAATATTTTGTGCATGTTCACACCATTAGAATAAAGTGGAAAAACCTTGTTCCCGCCAAAACTCTCACACTTTGCATACTTGTTTGGACTTACCCGAAATTAAGGTGAGTACATAGACCCCTCTTTTACTGTTTTCAAACTGTTTTGGGGTGAAACACATGTGCCTATTTGTTACTTTCATGCTTTCTTGTTTTTCACATCATATACTTGCTATGTTTATTAGTACACTTATAGTACATGATTTACATTACATTGTTTTGCTATGTATGTTGGCTGATAGCATACTTAGTACATGGTTTTACTTTACATTTCTGCTATGTATGTTGACTGATAGCATGCTAGCACATTGATTTACATGACTTTTCTGCTTTGTATGTTGACTTAGCATACTTAGTACATTGTTTTCATATAACATGTTTACACTTGGTATAACATTTGGTTTGAACAAACGGGACTTATATACGTTCATTAACATTAGCTACGTCACTCGGTAGTAAGTAATGGTACCATAGGACTTGACAAACCCCGTTCCTAAAATCCTAGGTTTGTTTGGATGGATGGAATGACTGAATCCGAAAACAATTCTTTTGATAACCTTGACTGAAAGGGTTATCCGACTGTCTCAAGGCTTGAATGTATGCGTTAACTTACCACATAAATGTTTGTACCAATAAAACATGCATTTACTTTGCAAAACATAACTTTTTGATATATTCAAAATACCTTGTTTTGTACATTTTTACATTTGGTTTATGTGACTACACTTTACTTACCATACATAACATTTGTTACACATTACTTGACTACATTTGGACTTTTAACATTTGACATGGTTTATACAAGGACTTTTTGATAATTGGTTTAAACATGGACTTTATACATTGGTGGTTTGTTTAAGTGACTAAGTAACGAGATGTGTGTAGTATAGCACAAGTATGGTGGATACGCCACTGGTACTTCCTATATATAAGTGCTTGTATTGTACTACATGTCATAGCGTTATTTAGATCATTCAGTTTGAACTTATACATTTTACACAAACTATATATTTTTCACAAGACTTTGGTTAACAAAACAATTTACAAGATTCATGACTAACTTTTATTTCTTTAAACTCAAGTCATGAATCCTATTGTCACAAAACCTATGTATCTCACAGGCATTTTTATGCTGACGTACCTATTTTCACATGTGTTTCAGGATATGATGCGTAGGATTTATCAAGATACACATAGGCAGACTTGGACTTTAGCAACAATAAAAGATGCAAGACTAGTTAATTATGTTATATTTCTTGTCTGCTAAGACATTGTAACTCTCGTAATCAATAAAACGAAATTTCAATTTTCCATGCGTTATGAAACAATGATTCTGTTCAATTTTCCATGCGTTATGAAACAATGATTCTGAAACAATAGCCATCAGACTGTTGACTTATGAGGATTTAATTTTCAAAAGGCAATCCGGTCGGATGACAATCTGGTCGGATAGCCATCCGAGTCACTGTTCTATGTATAGAGAGATCTTCAGAGTTAGAAAAATTTTGAGAAATTTCAAGGTTTTCCTTATCGGTCAAAATCTTTCTGCAGGACTGGGAGAAAACGCATAACATCTACTGTCTGTTAGAAAAAGAATATACAGAAAAAAATGTAGTTGAAGATATTGCAAAATTCTTGAAGGAAAGCAGGATTGCTAAGGCGCTAACTAACAAAACCATAGTCTACGAATCACATATCAGACGATTTTGGAACTCTGCAAGATACGAAGCGAAAGATAAGACGATCTACTCTGCTGTAACGAAGAGAGATGAGAATGGACAGAATGTTGATTTTGGAGATTAAGATAAATGTTGGTGATGTGAGACGTGTGTTAAATTTAGGTGATTCTGATAATGATCCAACTATTATTCCCGAACGCCTAGCTAAAGGATTGTGGTGCAGAATGGGATTCTCAGGGCACATAAATGGAAGGATCTTAAAAACAAGCTTCAATCATGCTTATAAGTTTTTAGTACATTGTGTTGTTCATGCGTTATCGCACAGGAAGGGTGCATATGATGAAACATCGGACTACATCATGAACGTTATTGTTGGTGCATACATCTGTCGTCTTCGTCTTATATCGAGTCTTGGTTTCGTTGCGGATCTGAACAAGCGTGACATCATATATGTGACATCACAAGTGACATCACATATATGACATCACAAGTTTACATCATTATAACATGCATACAAAAGGACAAAAATAGAATGTAGATATATGTTAACCGTTTGAATGTGTTGTTAGTTTGAACTTGTAACCGTTTGAAGGTGAGGTCCGTTTAAAGAGGTGACCGTTTGAAGGGTGGCATGTCACCTTCAAACGGACAGCTCTAGCCTATATATACCCTTCAAACGTTCATCATTTGTAATCTTTCCGGCTTGTGCAACGAAGTACTGCCGAAGTGTTGTCAGGTTGTAAAACGTCTTATAATCAATTATACAACAGTTTAATGAGTAAATCTAGCTGAATTGCACTCTACACGTCTGTTTCCGTCTTTCATGTTGAGATAAACTCTTCTGAACGACTCGTTTGGGTCAGAAAACGATCCTACAAGTGGTATCAGAGCTCAGGAGGAAGAGTTCTATACGATTCAGCTTAAAAATTTCTGTTTTTCTACATCTTCTTTCAAAATTTCAAGTTTTCACGGTTAAAATTGGATCAATTTTTCACAGAATGTGTAAAAGTGCATTTTAACAAACCCTTGAAAGTTTCAGCTTAAAATTCGAAGTAAAAGTGGTAAAAATGGACTGAAAACTGGTGTCCGTTTGAACGAAGCAGCACCCTACCGTTTGAAACTGGACTGACCGTTTGAAATCTGCACCTTACCGTTTGAAACTGGACTGACCGTTTGAAATTTGCAACTTACCGTTTGAAATTGGACTGACCGTTTGAAATCTGCACATGTCCGTTTGAAACATTGTGTCTATCCCATTTGAAAGTGTGTTCATAGAATATTGTGTAACATTTTACGAGGTGTCAGTAGTTGGAAAAGAAATCATGTTTGTGTCAGCTTGTATGTGACTCTCGAAAATTGTCCACAGGTTTTGTCGGGTTGCATGTGAAAGTTGGTAAAGATGTGTAAGTTGGTCACATGAGTGTTTTGGTCAAAGTTGCATGTGAGTTGGTCAGTTTTGCATGAGAACAAGAAGTGAGGCCCAATCAGATTTTGAGTAATATCAAATTAATCAGCCCAAGATTCATATTGTCGGCTCATTATTTGAAATCAGTGCATGTGATCATAAACTGAATTGTCGGCTCATTAAAGTTGGCATGTGATTCTTGTGAATTGATAGATTCTTATAATCGGTCCAATCATCAATTGAGTAATATCACGTTTGTCGATTCATGGATTAACAGACAACAACATTGTGATAATCAAGACTGCACTGTTCAATAAAATTAGCGGTCCAATTGTATTCAATTAAAGTGGTTTGTTAACACATCCAAATTAATAGTTTGGCCCAATTTTATAACTGTGTAGTGATTGGGAGTTTTTGGCCCATGTGTTATTGTTAAAAGTGATCAAGTCATTTTTGTCGTATCGAGCTTACAATCAAGAAGTCTAGGTCATTTGGATTTAAGTTCAGGTCACACATTTTGAAGTTCAAAGTGTTTAAAGGTTCATCAGGTCATTTAAAAGTTCGTCAGTCTGCACGTAAAAGGGTCAGATCATTCGAATTTGATCCGGGTCATAGCTGTTCGCACGTTTTGACATCAAACTCAATTCACATCAAAATCAGTCCGCACAAAATATTCACCAGTCCGAGTATCAGTTTGTTTCAGTTAAATTGATAAGTGTTTAAACTGATCATTTGTTTTTGTATTGTCAGGTATTTCACGAGGTAAACTAGTTCGTTTGAAACTGTCTGTTTGTGAATATTTGAAAATCGAAAACATGGAGAACGAGTTTTACAATGCTTTTGCTAGTCCGATATCAATTACTCAGAGTACATTGCTTGAGAATGAAACGGGGACATCACAGAAACCACCTAAGCTCCTGGATATTGATGATTACAATGGTTGGTCTGAACGATTTGGAAATTGGGTTGAAGCTTATCATTTGGATGCTTGGGAACACACTGAAGAGCAGTATGAAAGGCCCACAAGGAATGGTATTCAGTTAACAATCAGAGATATGAGTGCTGAGGAGAAAAAGAAGTATAGAGATGAGAAATTGATGATGAGTCTGTTACAGTAAGCGATCAAAGAGGACATTCTGATTTTGCTTCAACATGATGGAAGTGCATATTCAATCTGGACTGAATTGGAAGCAAAGTCTATAGGAAGTGATGATATGCTTAAAAACAAGACGTCTCTCATGAAGAAAGAATTTGATCTATTTCGTGGGTTGAAATCCGAAAACACCAAGCAGATTATTGAAAGATATTGTAACTTGGTGAGAAATATGACGAAATTAGGGATAAAAAAGGATACTGATGAGCTGATTGAGAAACTTGCTGATGCATTACCACATGATACTTGGGGAACATTTCTGATGATGTTAAGAAACAATCGGAAGGAATATAAAAAGTTAACACTGGGTGAGTTCATCAAACATCTGGAAGCTCAAGAGATGGAGCAGAGGAAGATCGCCAGGATGAAGAACTACGATGGAGAACAAGACATCGACTTGTATTTCAAGAGTGGTGTTAGTGAAAAGACAAATTTTTTTCCTAAAGTTGAAACTGCTTATAATGCAAAAGGTTCTTCTGAAAGTGCATCTCAGGGATCAAGCAGCACAACAGGATTCTCTTCGTTTCCAACATATGATCCACAATCTTCTACGACAAAGAGTGGCAAAGTTCTTCAATGTAACATTTCCTTAAAGCTTGAGAATGATCAAAATTATACTGAGGAAGTTGCAAAAAGTCACATGTCTTTGTTGGTGACCGTGCTTGAATCCTATGGAGGATTAGTTGCAGGGAGGATCGGAAATCCTATGCTCATGAAAGAGGATTACGATCAAATTGATGCAGAGGAAATGGAATTGATGGATATTAAATGGTGCATGGCTAGTGTGTTGAGACGGGCTGAAAAGTTTAAACAAATCACAGGCAGAGATGATTTTCGTGAGGCACATGTTTCACCTTTAGGTTTTGATAAATCTAAAGTTACTTGTTTTCGTTGCAGGGAAAAGGGACATTTCAAGAGAGAGTGCACAAATCGAGAAGCGAGTGGAGCTCAAAACCCTTTCGGAAACAACGATTACTACAAAAAGGCGATTTATCATCAAGTCACACAACAGCCATATCAACAACAACAGGCACCAAATCAAGCACAAACTGCACATGGAAGAAATGTGATTGAAGATTCTAAGAGAGCGTGTCTGGTTAATCAAGGCAAGGATGATGGATTTAATTGGGATAAATATATTCCAACAGAAAGTAAAGTGTGTTTGGCAGACCAAGAAGATGAAAAGTTACCAGAAGATTTTAGCTGGGCAAATTTCAACTGGGATGATTATTGTCCGGATAAAGAGATTTCAAATCTGAAAGCTTTTATTGCTAATGCTTATGATGAAAAATGGGCTGCAAAATACAGAAAAGTCAGGGAAGCTGAAGAGGAAAAATGGAGAAAAATTGAAGAAGAGGAAGAAGAAGAAGAAAGGTTAAAAGCTGAAGCTGAAGCCGAGAAAAAGAAAAGAGCTGAGTTTTTCCAAACGAAAAGAACAGTCAAAGATGTTCCTGAATTTGAAATCAAAGTTGATACTGAAGCAGTCAAAGTTCCTGAAAAGTGTTTGAATTATGATTCTTTGATCATGCAAAACAACGAGCTGTTACACAACATAAAAAGATTGAAAGAATCTTATGATACTTTGAACAGAGAGATTAACAAGTACACTGATTCGAACAGTGAACAAGCAGTTGCATTGAATACACTCAAAGGAGCTTACATGAGACAGCTTGATGACGTCAACAATTACACAGAGAAGTGTGCTGAACTAGAATTGAAGTTGGCAACACAAAAGATTGAAACTGAAAGAGTCAACAATTTATTGAAAAGTTACTCATGTTCTACTTTTGTTGTTGACAGGATTTACCCGATCGTTGAAAGAATGAAAACTTTTGAGGAAGAGAAGACTTCGAAAGAAAAGAAGTCTAAGACAAAAGAAGATGATGAGGTGAAAATTTCTGGTGAGAAACCAAGTGTTGTCTATAACAAATGTCCACCCCCGGTCGAAAATGGATATTTGTCTCGAAATCCAAATTTTGAAAGAGTCAAACAGGAAACTAACTTACAGTGGGAGTCTGTGTCGTCGGATAATTTGCCAGAAAATATTGATGTTACGTTCACATCATCTGACACTGATCATGAGTCCGAGTTGATTAAAAGTGTGGTCAATCAGGTGTTAGACAAAGATGACATAGAGGAGTAAAAAATGGAGTCCAAATCAGAGTCAAAGTCAGAGTCAGAGTCAAAGTCTGGTTCTAAAAGTTCGAGTTCGACAGTCAACAGTTCAAATTCTTCGGTTAAAAGGGTTTACAAAAAAGAATTCCTGTTATCAAAATCTAATTTGAATGACGAAACGTTTAAAGTAGCATATACTTTGAAAGATTCTGACAAATTATATTCTGATGAGATTTTTCCAATAAGAGGTGTTAAACCAGACATGATCAAAAAGGTTTTCAAACTAACAGAAATTAATATTTCTGAAATAAAAGATTTAAATCTTACTGATAAACCTAAAAAATACACCTCAAGAGTACAACAAAGATTAAACAAGAAAAGGGGTTACAGTTCTGGTTCTGATATTCATAAAAAACCAAACCATAACTGTAATTTCAAAAAGAAAGGATTAGGATTTAATCAACTGAAAAATTATAAAAATGAAAAATTTTCTAAACCAAAAACTGTGTTTGTTTCAGGAAAATCTTTAGATGATGAGAAAGAGCAAGCATTCAGAAAGCAGACAAATCAAGAATTCCTTGCAAAGAAGCAAGAGGACATGAAGAAGAGTATTACTCAGAAGACTACAGAGATGAGAACCTGTTTTCAGTGCAAAACTGCTGGTCATATTGCTAGAAATTGTCCGAAAACATTCAAACCAAAACAGGAAGTCTCTGGTAAAATGAAAGAAAAAGTTGTTGAGAAAACTGAACTTACAACCAGAAAATTTACAGGCTTTGAAAATTCAACCTTTGAGATTAGTGAATGTTCAAAGAATGTGGTAAAAAGAAAAGAAAATCTGAAAAATAAAAAATGGGTTGTTAAGGGTTCAGGAAACAGTTCTGGTGATGAATCTGATTCCACAAAATCAGAGGAGCCACGTGTTGAAGAAAGAATTGAAAAATCAGTTCCAAAAGTGGATGATGTAAATTTTCCACCTTTGCGAGCTGAAAATTTTAAGAAGAAAGTTGGAAACGTTGAAATTTCAAATCAATTTTATTTTGACAAGAAGAAATTTGATGTTGATAAGGCTTTCAACGGAACTGTGAAACACATTTTTGGAAAAATGGTCGATGGTAAGGCCAAAGGAGTGAAAGAATTTTATGCTTCCAAAATGAATGTTCACAAGTCTGTCGAAAGTAAAGATGAAGAAGAGGTCGTTACACCCAAGGAAGGTCAGGCTTGGGTGGATATATTTTTCAAAAAGTAAAAACCTGACTTGCCAGAGATCCCAAGTTTGTAATCGTGGATCAGGAATCGGCATTCTTCTTGATAATTGTTTTTGAGAATGAATTTTATAATGAAAAATTTTGGCAAGTCATACTGCAGGAATTGCCGGAACTCCCAGGTTGTTAAGCGAGGAGTAGGAATTGACATCTTGAGAATTCAACCCATATATGGTAACTTACAAGTGGTATTGGTTGGTAAGCCATGTGGTTGAAAAAGGTTTTTACCTACAAGTGGTAAAATCAAGGTAATTAGTTTGAATTTGATTGAACTATTCTTACAAGTGGTAAATCAGGGACATTAAGTTGTATCTGATTTTCTACAAGTGGTTAAAAAAAAACAATGTGATGAATCAAACCCCTAACCTACAAATGGTAAAATCAACAAAACTAATTTTCCGGAAAAACCATTTGATTAAAACAAACTTAAGTGTTTTGAAATCAATGGGAAAATAGTTTGTTGTAAGGGAGAGTTCTGATTGTTTATGCCTAGTGGATGGCGAATTGATACGATTTGATATCAGTTGTCACGTTATCTGTATAGTTTATTTTCAAATTTCCTTTAAATGTGTTTGAATTTTAGGAGGAGTAAGGAATTTCAGAAAATCCAAAAACATTAGAAAATTTGAAAAAGCCAAAAACATGATAAAATGAAAAATGAGTTTTTGTTGCATAAAAGAGGAAATGATAGTACATCAGTGGACTGTCACAACACGCTAAAGAAATGAAATGATAAAATGTGATAAACGGTCTCACTAAAGATGTGACGGTAGGCTCAGCTAGACTAGTAGATTTGCGATAACGATACAAACTTAAATGAAAAAGCCTAGTTCTAGTGGGAAACATGGTCAAAAGCATAGTACTTAGTTTTGTCCTTCTTGACTGTGTGCCTACTCAGTAATCGCTGATTGTCGAAAGACATAAAACTGGTTAAGTTTGTGAACTTTCACAACTTTGCTGAAAAGTCACTGTGATTGTGTATTTCATTTTGCAAAGACTTAAACTTGTTTTATTTCTTTATTTTGTTTAAGCATCGGACATCCTCTGCGTATACGTGAGTATCGATCTGGATGTTGTTGCCTAAATGTTTTGCTTTATTTTCTTTGGTGTTTCGTTTAAGCTTTGGACCTCCTCTGCGTATACGGGAGTATCGATCTGGTGGTTAAAGCCTAAACAACTTCTTTTATTTTTCTTATTTTGTTTAAACATTGGACTTTCTCTGCGTATACGGAAGTATCGACCTGATTGTTAATGTTTAAACATTCTGCTTTGTTTTTCGCACAAATCACAGTTGATAAAAGTTTAAAGGCATTGCTTGAGATAGTGTATTACATGATGAGGGGATATGCTGGGGTCCATAAGAACTTAGTGCAAAATTAATATACCTTAACGTATCGGTAAGCATTTCAAAAGTTTTTAGATTGAGTTTAAGTGGACAACAATATTGTCAATCTACGTGAATCGTTTAGAGCTGAAAATGTTTAAAGCTTAACGGTGTTAGTGATTTGTCTCAAAAACTGATATGATCCTCTTGCACAAACTCACAAAAATATTGTCTGTAAATATTTCTTTATTGCATTTCATTATAGTCAAAAATCCAAAAAGATTTTAGTGTGTTTTAGCATAAATTTTGAAAAATCCAAAAAGATTTTAGTGTGTTTTAGCATAAATTTTGAAAAATCCAAAAAGATTTTCGACAACTGATTTTGGAGAGCTGATTTTCAAAATTCCGAGTGCTAAACATGATGAACAAATGGTTTGGGTGAAAGTATTTGAGGATTGTTGAAATGAAATGAGAAAAGGTTTTGTAATAAAAACGTTATTCCTGCAAGTGGTAAATTAGATTTGAAAACTTTATCCACAAATGGTTATCAGAAAATTTATTTTTGGGTAGAGTTTATGCAGGTTGGCCAGGTTTCGATCTAGAGAAGGATGAAAGCCAGGTGTTGAAAGTGAATTCCAGACTGCGATCCCAGCTTAACGAAAGTGGGAGTCTGAAGACATCGAGAGGGAGTCTGAAGATAGTAGAGCCAGATTCAGATCCTGAAGATTACAAGAAAGAGTAAGAGAACGATTGAGGATGCTTACAATGAAGAATTTTGAAGAAAGTGAACAGACTGATAAAGACTGAAGATGCGAAGACTCAACACTTAAGACTCGTCAACATCTGAGGGGGAGTCTGTTGGTGCATACATCTGTCGTCTTCGTCTTATATCGAGTCTCGGTTTCGTTGCGGATCTGAACAAGCATGACATCATATATGTGACATCACAAGTGACATCACATATATGACATCACAAGTTTACATCATTATAACATGCATACAAAAGGACAAAAACAGAATGTAGATGTATGTTGACCATTTGAATGTGTTGTTAGTTTGAACTTGTAACCGTTTGAAGGTGAGGTCCGTTTAAAGAGGTGACCGTTTGAAGGGTGGCATGTCACCTTCAAACGGACAGCTCTAGCCTATATATACCCTTCAAACGTTCATCATTTGTAATCTTTCCGGCTTGTGCAACGAAGTACTGCCGAAGTGTTGTCAGGTTGTAAAACGTCTTATAATCAATCATACAACAGTTTAATGAGTAAATCTAGCTGAATTGCACTCTACACGTCTGTTTCCGCCTTTCGTGTTGAGATAAACTCTTCTGAACAACTCGTTTGGGTCAGAAAACGATCCTACAGTTATCACCTGCCTCATTTTGAATAGGCCATATAATGTTTCTCAAGTGATATTTGACTACATGGTTGAGAATACAAAAGCTAGAAACAAGAAGTACATCATGTATCCTCGCTTTGTACAAATGTTGATTGATGATCAGTTCAAGGACCTTGAGAAGAGTAATGATGATATTTTAGGTCTAAGGCACATGACAGCAGAAACCTTAAGCAGACTGATTAAGGGTCCTAATCCAGGAGCGAAAGGCATGATATGAAAAATCAGCAGACCAGCATATGTTGCTCCAGAGAACGATGCTTGGAGACACCAAAATAGTGATTCTGACAATGAAGACGAGAAGATGAGTGAGATGGTTGAGAAGAAAACCAGATGGTGGTTCGTAAGAGATGGGAAGAGAAAAAGAACACCAAAGACATCCCCTGCAGTTCCTATTCCAAAGGAACCAGTTCCTAAGATTGTGATTAAGGGTACAGTGAGAGGGGGAGTCCTAAGGTAGTTAGATCTTTAATCTGTTAAAAGTTTCTAATGAATTTGTAAATGTTTGTTTTGCAGGGCCGTCTGTAAAGACACAACAAAGATTGGTGGATGAAGCAGTATTAGATCTATCTGAGGTTGTTCAACAAGGAGCTGATTTGCTAAAGCATTCACTTGAAAGCTATCTGAAAAAGAATGAGGAAGCTGTTGCACAGAAAGAACAAAGCTCAAGTGTTCAAGCTGAAGGCATCAAAGTTACAGAATCTGAGGGTGTTATACAAGACGATTCAAGTGAAGATTGTCACACCCCCAAAATCCACCCGCGGAGTACCACCGCTTGGAGGCGTGACATGACCAGGATCAAGCCACCAATCATATCAAACATAGTATTTAAGTGTAAAAGTAGGAAAAGATAATTCATCTTGACATGACTGATGTTCATAACCAAACATTGTTTAAGTAGCGGAAGCATAATAATGAAAACCCAAAATAAGTTATAAGTTCAAATATCGTCTACGATCCGTATCCCACAACGACCTGCTCCTTCCTGTGCAAGCTCCATATGTACCTAAGGTCCTGCAAGGCATGTAACAGAGAATCAACAACTAGTTGAGCGAGTTCACAGTAAATAAGTTCGTAATTGTAAGTTTGTTTCGTAACATGTGGCGCTACTAGGCCGATCGTATGTTCTATTAGTGGGGGCTTCCCATATTGCATATACACTAGACTATTTGTAACCATAAGTGTTCTTCACAACCGAGAACAGTAGTACGTACATAGTTTACGTAGGCTTTACGTAAGTGTCCTTCACAACCGAGGACAGTATTGAGTATAAGTTCACGTAGGTTTTACGTGAGTATCCTTCACAACCGAGGATAGTATTGAGTATAAGTTCACGTAGGTTTTACGTGAGTATCCTTCACAACCGAGGATAGTATTGAGTATAAGTTCACGTAGGTTTTACGTGAGTATCCTTCACAACCGAGGATAGTATTGAGTATAAGTTCACGTAGGTTTTACGTGAGTATCCTTCACAACCGAGGATAGTATTGAGTATAAGTTCACGTAGGTTTTACGTATGTGTCCTTCACAACCGAGGACAATGGTATGGTAGTCTAGTATCAGTGTATGTACGAATCTATTCAACCTTATTCCTTCCATCCCATTCCCCAAACCCTGGGAATCCCATGCCTTAGTAAGGGTGTGAACTCACCTTGGTTTGCTCGGTATGCTAAGTGTATGCTCACAAGTAATCAATCGCGTCCTAAAGTACGCACGTATACATAATCAGTTTGTGTTTAAGTTGTTCATGTGTAAGCAGGTAACACGTAATCACAATCACACCAGTCATGTTTAACATTTAACAGCAGTTACATATTCCAGTTAACACTTAACAGAATTAACTCAAGTTCCTGCACAGATCAGCTTTTCGGCGAAACACACATGTTGGCGAAACACAGATATTGACGAAACACATTCTGTTTCGTCGTGGTCTTAATTGGCGAAACAGGATTCTAATTCGTCGATGACTCTTGGCGAAACACATTCTGTTTCGCCGAGAGTCCTGTTTCGTCGGACAGATCAGCTTAGCAGACATCAGTTACAGCAGATGCGAATAACGCATAAACCCTAATCATTCTAACAGCCGTCAACAACAACAGAAATCATATGAAGATCATTGTGCATATCGAATCATCATAAATCAACCATCCAAGAATCATTGTCTAGCATAAACCCTAGTTTATGTGTATAGCATATCAAATAACATACAACATCATCACATCAATCCCTATCAAGATACTAATGTAATCAGAATTAAGCCATATAAACAACATTCAGAACCGAGCATTCGATTGTGTCAAGTTTCGCATAACATTTATATATATATCCTACTTCATCATACATAATCGAAATCTATATCATCACCATCATACTCTCATCACAGTAGTAACACACATCAATCATATGCACCATCAAGAATCTATATAATACAGAAACATAGAATCGATTAACAAACACACACTAACCGATTTGAGATGAAGGAACAAGGATTTGAGAGTTAGGGATGATGGTGAACGATGGTTGTGGCCGTATCGCGCAGAAGAGAGTTCTAGGGTTTCTTGTTCGCCGAAATTGTGGAAACAGAAGTCGGTTCACGTTAATATGGACGAATTACCGTTCTGGGCCCTTAATGGGCTTGGCGAAACTGGGCTTGGCGAAACAGCCTGTTTCGTCGAGACGGTGTTGACGAAACTGATCTGTTTCGTCGAGATCGATCTTGGCGAATCTCACTTGTTTCGTCGAGTTGTTTTATGGTTTACAAGTCTAAGTTTTCAAACAGTAAGCAAGCTATCATATTACACATAACCATGCAAGTACACTACATTTTATCATAACACAAAGTGTACAGTTACGAAGTCAAACAGGTCAACAACTAAACAGTCAAAGTCATAGGCGGTAGTCATCATAATGGAGGATTCCGTAGATGAGCCAAACGGGTCGAATAATGGTGAAATGGTATTGTTATAGATATGAATAGTTAGCATAGGCGGTTACAATCTTACGAGCATGAAACCATGAGATTGGTAATAAAATTCCGGTGATAATAAGCCCCGGAAGTTGGGTAAAAAGTGCCTATGTTTACTATTAAAAAGTGTAGTAAAATGAGTGTAACTTGAATGGGTCAAATAATGCAAAAATGACTTTTAGTCATTCAGCCCGTAAATCAAATTTTTGGTAGGATAATTGTAATTGGCACGTTGGAAATAAATTTACAGACGTACAGGAAAAAGAATCACCTAAAACGGACAACCGAGCAAAAAGTTATGAACGTTCAAAGTTGAGTTTTGGGAATTTCCGGAGCTGGGCAGATATGCAGGACCAGCTCCTGGACTTGCTGGAAAACGTACTCCCCCGCGCCACGCGGGGGAGACTCAGTGAACTGGCGTGACACGCGGGGGCTCCCGAGCCACGCGACAATGCGAACGAATCCTGCCGCGACACGTGACAGGATCAGTTTTGAAATTTTATTTTATTTTTCACATTTCGATGTCGGAACTTGTTTATATGTACTATATTAATGTCAAAACTAACTTTTAAGTGGTTTTGACTCTAGGTAATGATGGGGCCTTTCCGGATGGCGATCAAGCATGTTTTTGAAGAACTGAACACACACACTTTTGAAGCTTCCGCAATTATCTAGTTTTGTTTTGTAAAAAGTGGAATATGTAAACATTTTAAACTATGTTTTAGAATGTTGTAAACATGTTTAAATACTCAAGATGTAAAAGTTTTTGATAAGTGGCATTTTCTCATAAAATGCTTACTTTAATTATATATATTAACGTTAAAATAGTATGGGTGTTACAGAAGCTGATCACTATAATGATGTTATTGTTGAAGATGCTTCAGATTCATCTGATGAAGAAACTGATTTCCATTATTCTGGAGTTGATGAGACATTTCCTTCTTTGGCGGAAATGTTCAAAGACAGAAATGAATATGAAATAAGAAGGAAGATTGTGGAAAAAGTTTCAAGTGAAGGTGTTCCAGAAACCATCCCAAGAGAAAACCTTGCTGATGAACGGAAGAAATGGTTTAAAGTGATGCCAAAAGAGAGGAAGACTCTTAGAGCACTTCAGTTCTTCACTCACAACAAAGATATCTCATGGGGTGACATTCTATCATGGGGTTATTTGGAAGATTTGCAGGTCTACGCCATTAGACGGGAAGAGGGTGTATAGTATTTCGAATTTCTATCAGACATAAGGACTCTTCCGTGGTGGGACGTAGATGAGTTGGTCAAGACAAAGAATATCAAGCAGTTTTATCATGGTTTGGAAGTAAAACAACATGATCGGCGCTTGTGGAACTATGTGAAGTTGCAAGCTAAGAATGGTTATCCTGATTGGAAGCCGCAAAGACCAAAGCAGATTGTAACTATACTAGAGAACGGAGAAAAAGACATAACTCTGGATGTTAAGCCTCCAAGATGTTTGAAAAACATGCCTCTTAGGGCAATGGAGCAGGATTTTCATGATTTGTTTGAAGGCTGGTTCTACAATGAATCAACAGCTGAAGCGGTAATTTCTTTGTATGACAAGTCAAAGGGAGAGTCAAGGAGAATCTACATACTAGACCCGATGTGGCTAGTAAATTGTTCAAAGAAAGATATTGACTGCCTATTCCTCAACAAGATTGTTTATGAAAGAAGAGACAAAGTACAAGCAATGCAGTATCAAACGGTTGTGGATGTGTGCTTTGCTCAAGACAACAACTCAGGAAGATATTGGAAGACGAGATGGAGAGATCTTGAGATTGATGAGTTCCTGAAAAAGTATAAACGAGAACAAAGATCAAAAGCTATTTCTGAAAGGGCAGCAGAGCTTGGCAGGCGCAAGATGGGTATAGTGCCACCAACGGATCAAACGCCAATCGAGAAAGAGGAGAACAAGATTCCCAAATGGGATCGGAAGCGTGATGGTGATCCGGTTTATAGAAAATGGTGGATCGAGGAAGGAAGGCATAAAAGGAAAAGAATGTTAGACGAAAAAGCAGAAAAGAGAAGACAGAGAGCGAGAGAACGAAGGCGCAACAGGAGAAATTGAAAACTATGCTGGAAGGAACTGCAGCTACATCCGAGGGGGAGTCTGTTAGTGTATACGTCTGTAGCTTCCGTCAGCATTTAGTCATGTTTTGTATATTTGTGTCCTTTGTAAACAATTATGTAATGTATGTATGTTAGATAGATCGACAACTCGAGAAACGGGACTGTTTTGTTAAGTGTTGACTTTATTGACCAGTGTCACCCGATCGGATGGGCCATCCGATCGGACAGCACTCATCCGCTCGGACAGCATGTCATTCATTCGGACAACATGTCATCCGTTCGGACAGAATGTCATCCGTTCGGTCAGCACTAACCTTGTTCCTGAGTTGCCTATAAATACCCCGTCCGGGTATCCCATTTAGAACTTTTGACTTTGGAGAGAACTCTGTCATTGTCTGACTTCTACAGGCGCTTTTGTACTTTCATAACAGTTGAATAGAAAGATCAGACTGCGTTTAATCGTTGAATACTTTGTCGTACATCTGTGATTTGATCAAATGGATTCCGCGCATTAGTCAAAGTCGATTCATCTAAGTTCCTGACGAACAGATCCTATACGAGGGACCAACACCATTTTTTATGCTTTAATGGTTTTTGTTTGATGGTGTTTTTAAACAATGCTGGTCTGTACTTGAACAATAGTATTTAGGTTTAAGGATCACGGATCCTTGGGACAATAGGTAGGATGATAGCTGGTGGAGGGATCCTCTGTTTGGGGGATGAAGCCACTATTATCCTGCCATCTTTATTTCCTGCACTTAGACTTTGTTAATATGGACACCCTTTACCTACCCCAGCAGACGGGCCACGTATTGCTGGTAGATGCTCGGGGTAGGTAATTTTGACAAACTTTGAAGGGTTTAACTATGGATAAATAAATAAAACCTTTAACTTTTGGCTATCTTGTGTTGTTCATTCCGTGTCTACTTACCTTTCAATTATTATTGCATATTCCTTTGAATTTACAAGTTAATAATGAAAGTATAAAAATTAGTTTATGTTAAAAAGTTTAGGATATGATCAAGGATCAAATATCCTATAATCGAAAAGTTTAAAAAGTGAGATAATTTTAGGATCATATATCCTGTTGTCAAAGATCAAGGGTAACATAGATAAATGAAGAATAAAATTAAAGTAAATAAAGATCATACCAGAGAATCCAAGTTAGGATCCTAAATCCTTGATGTTTACAATCATGATTGTTTTGGTCAAAAATCAAGCAATGATAATGCAACCAAACTTTCTGTTGTGAGGTATGATGCTTGAATCAATGAACAATACTAAGGATCACTCAGAAATGAAATGAACAAGTGACACAAAGATTTATACGAGGAAAAAGCCCTTGATCAATGAATGATCTCCGGCATAAAAAACCTCGGGTGATGGAAACTACCGATCACCAACTCAGATTAAACAAGAAATGTATTACAACTTCGGATGATAGCGAGCTAATTACAAGGATCACTATAGTGTAATGTGCAAAAAAGTGTGTAATCGCCAAGTGAATTGTCAAGAGCTGGTGAGAGCAGTTGTGAGTGTGTGTGTTAAGCTAAAAATAGCCAAGTGTTTCCATTTAGCTCACTATCCCTTTTAAAAATGGAAAATATCTAAGCTAACAAACTGTCCGCACTTCATGCAAGTCCTCCACGAACTCCATAACGTCCACTTCAGTTAAGCACATGCGGAATAAATATGGAATATGCTCCAGGAATATCGCCAAGACCAAGTCCAAGCTCGTACTCCTGCAAAACAACTTCATATTCAAAGTAGACTATCGTTAGTATAAGGATCCTTATGATGATCCATGATCCAGATCCTACAATACTCTCTGAGGATCATTAATTCAGACAGAATTGAGGATCACTGATCATTCAAAAATCCTCCCCTAACAATTGCCCCCAAAATATAAGGAGTAATTTGTAAATAAACGAGTTATATTTTCTTGTTCTTATCCGTAACCAACTAACGGATATATAGCCGTTGTAATAGAACTATCCGTTGCCATCCTGACGTCACCGAAGTGACTACCCTGTAAGATCATCATTATAAATTGAAGTTAGAGATAAGGGTTAGAGAGCATTTAAATTCGTGCGTTTCCTCTTTAAATCCTCATTCGAAGACTTGATCAGGTATTTCTCTTTCCTTTCTCTCTTCATCTTCTCAATTCTGTTTCTTGTCTTTCACCATCTTCATGACCAAAATGTTGCTGAGGTCTTCACCGGTTAAGGATCATAAAAAGGACAGTCCCTTGAAGTCCCAAGGGATCATCAAAGATTCGGCGAAAGAAAGATGCTGCTTTACCGATCCACAGATAGACAGGATCCGACATTGCTTTCCGGCAAACACCGATTTCAAACCATTTGATCCCACCGTTCTAAGTGATTATATTTCTGAAACCTGGGTAGCCTTTCCGGTCACACCATTTACAATAGGGTACTCGTATCCTTTTCCAGATTTTACCCAATCCTTCTTCTCTCTCACCGGCATCTCCTACATTCAAGCGATGCCAATGATCTGGAGGGTCTTATATACCCTTGAAAGGATCATTGAACATGAAGGAATTGATCTGGGAATGTCGGAGTTTGCATAGATGTATGACCTCGTAAGCCATGGATCCCATTGGTATCTACTCAAACATAAACCTGGTGAAGAACACCCCATCTTCAAAGCCACTAAGAATGACACCAACTGGAAACGGCGATTCTTCTTTGTCAGAAGGGATTCTATCCCTGATGGAAAGGATCTGCCTAGAAAATGGACCACTCATGGTAGGATAGAGGATCCTGAGAAGGATCACTAGATGACCTTGTTTTTGTTTAAGGATCACTAACGTCCTTTTGTTTCTATTTTACAGCTATTACTGTCGCACACCTTATTACAACATCTGCCACGAAGGAAAGGCTTGCTGCTTTCCGGAGACTAGATCCTGCAATAAGATCATTTAAAGCAAATACCCAGGATTCTCAAGAAGTATCCTCAGGTTCTGTCACTATGTCGAGTAAGTATCCATGTTTATATGTAATTAAATGCTTAAATTAAAATGAAATAAGGATACTTATCTGTTTTGGATGTGTAGGTGCTGGAAAATCTTCAAGATCTGCCTCCAAATTCAGTGTCACTGACCTTGACACTGTCCGATCCTCAAAGAAGAAGACTGCTGCCAGTCCAACTGTCACGATCCCCAAGGCAACCACTTCTAAGGGCAATGGTGGTAAGAAAAGGAAGACCTCTGAGGCTGACAATCTAGAAGGCTTGCCTCTGATCCGTCATCAGTTCCTTGAGTACTTTGCTGAGGTAAGGATCACTGACTTATCTTAATTATCCTGCCCACTTAAGGATCATGTTATCCTAAGCTTTATATTGTCTTTTTGTAGAAATTTGCTGAAATCGAGGACTACGTAGGCAATGTTGAAGAAGTTGAGCTAAAGTGCCTGGACCTCCAAAAGATGATGCTGGCCAAGGATCAGAAGATAGCCTCCCTTGCAAATGATGTCAATCTGGTGAAGAGGGAACTTGTCCTGGCTCACATTACTGCTGATCAAGAGAAAAATGAGATCACCAATGATGCTAAAATCTCAGCTGCCATCGCTATGTACAAGACCAAGTTGCAGATGGCCCAAGAAGCTCTGGATTCTGACTTTGACAAGAGCAGCTGGGACGTAGAGGGCTGGAAGGCTAGATTGGCTGAGCTGGACGACGAAGAGGAGGCTGAAGAGGTCCTAGCACTCGAGGCTGGCAGCAGTGGAGTCAAGGATCATGTGGAGGATGCTGGAGCTGGAGGAGATGGTGATGCAGCAAAGGTGTAAGCTGCAGGAATGGGCGATGAAGGACATTTCTAGACGTACCCGGAGCCCATTTTTTAGAATTTGGTAGTTTTATTGTGGTTATGGTGTTTTGAAACAATCTTGGGTTGTAATAACTTTAGACAATAGTTTCTAGGGTGAAGGATCATAGATCCTTGAACAATAGGCAGGATAATGGGTGGTGGATGGATCCTCTGTTTGGGGGATGAAGCCACTCGTTATCCTTCCGTCTTTTATTTCCTGCACTACAAAGACCCGTAAACAATGGACACCCTTTGCCAACCCATGTGGACGGGCCACGTTTTGCTGGTAGAAACGTGGGTTGGCAATTTTGACAACCTTAAAGGGTTTAACGTTTTGTGAATAAAATAACTTTAACTTTTTGGCTATCTCCCGTGTTGCTATCCTTGTTAGTACTTTACTTTCCAATTGTTGTGATATACATTTTGTCTAAACTTATCAAGCAAAGAAAAAACTTAATAAATATCCTCAAAAAGTTTAGGATATGATCAAGGATCACATATCACATTGCACCAGCGAAGGTCTTTGTCTTTCTCTTGAGAAGTAGTGTGCGGTTGTTCAATCCACGCCAAGGCATCCGCACACCCGGTTGGTTCGTTCAACAAACACATTTTCTTCATTCACACCGTGGAGAAAAATACACTGCACGTTCATCTTGTGGACTTTGAACTTCTGACGTGCTGCATGCGCATACTTTTCATTGGAATCTTTCCTGAGGACCCGATCAAAAACCATGACAACCAAATTTTGGAACATATTTCATCTGGTCGAATTTTTCAACTTCATTCAACCACATTCTTTCACCATCATTCCTTCATCGGAATGTTTATCTTCTTATCTTTTTCCTTTCTTTTCTCATTTCTCTCCATCAAAGGCAACAACTCCTAGATATAATGATGTTTCGGAGTCTGGTGTCGCCGATCTTGTGCCTGGACGCTCCACTATCAACAATCCTAAGACTATCAATAGTTCCTCCTGGAACATCCTGCACACTCATTCAGAGATTAGTTGGAGAGGGGGACCCAGGCCTTCACAGACTTGGGTCGTCCGTCATCATCGAGGATTGTAACATCCATTTCCCGATGATTCGGAATTGATGTAACTCCCCCTGAAACAATTTCCGATTTTGGTTTCCAAATCTGTTTTTGTTTTTCATTTTTAATTTCTAACTTAACAGACTGCGTTTGGACAACCTCCGGTTTTAAAACCTTTTCAACATTTTTCCGTTGTTTCTTTCTCTGTTTCACTTCTTGTTGTTTAACAAGACGAAGGTCCTGTTTTGGTGAAACAAATCTTTTATGGTAATTGTTACCATGGGGGGCATCAACTTTGGCTTTTAACTTATGAAGATACGGACAATTTCGAATAATATGACCAATTGTCCCACATTCAAAACACATTCTCCGCTCTACAAACCTCGGAGCATCATGTGATTGCCTAGCCGATGATGAACTTTGTGATCCCGAAGTACTAGGTTTTGAACTGTTTAGTTCATTTCTTTTCCTCACTGTTGCTTTCTTGACAAAATCTAAGTTAGATTGGTTCTCAAAATTTGCAATTTTGTCCGTTCCCTTAGATTTCACAAAGTTCACATTCTTTTTCTTCTTCTGATTCGGCTTCCTTGGATTTTGAGTCGGTGTTTTACCTTTTGATTTGGCATGATTTTGCTGTTTTTGCACTGTTGGTAACTTTTGATTGCCAAATTGTTTTCGAACTTCGGCCTTTGGGATAGGAGGGCACTGTGTTACAGTAACACGTGATCCTGTCTTTCCCAAAAACTTACTTGTCGAATTTTCAAAAACTTTACTTATTAAAGATTGATTAACATTCTTTATAGGAAAATCTTTGTCTGAGTAAATTTTATCATCACCAACAAGAGTGTACAGTAAATCCACACTCTCCGACTCTTGTTCAGACGAGGACTCAATTGCAACAGTCTTAGCGGGTTTTGCAGGAGGATCACACAGAATATGATTCTCAAGAGGTATGTCCTCTTCTTTTATCACCGCATCAGACTTTGCTGAATCAGTATCATCGGATTCATCATCAGAAGAATCAGTATCCTCAATCACAACTGGAGGATCCTGATTCGGTTCAGCAGTTACAAAGGTATCTGCTGACACATCTGAATCGGACGATACTTCTTTCTTATATCCGAGCCCTGTAGCACATTCTGTTGCAAATTCCTTAACATCCAAGGGAACAGATGGTTCAAAGTGAGTTCTATACTCCTCATCAGGCAGTGCATCGTAATTGTGTCTAACAGGTGGTGGACACTGCTTATATCCAATGCATGTGACATCCCGTTTCTCTTTCTGAACATCAATGATGTGATCCAACACATAGCTAGAGCTCAAATAACTGTCTAACTTGAGTCGGATCGCCTCACTTTCAGTTTTAACACAAGCCATCTCTTTTTGCATTATTTCAAGACGAGTGATATACAAATTTATGTCAGTTTGTTTTCTGGAAACCATTTTTATCAGCTCGGTTTTATCTTTCTTTAATTTTTCAATCATCGACTTAAAGTCCTTTTCATGGTTTTCATAAAACATGTTGGCTTCAGTGCATTTAGAAAGATCCACGGTCAACTTCTGGTTGTGAATGAATGTCACATCATACTTGTCTTGCAAAGCCTCGTGTTTGCTTTGCAACTCACACCACTTATCATTCAATGAAACATGTTTGTCTTGCAAGTCAAACAAACTAGCTTGTAAAGCATCATGTTTGCCTTGCAACTCAGACATGTTTGCCTCTAAATCATCACATTTAACACTTAATCTAGCACAATTATCACAATTAACAGCAGTGGGTTCATCTACACATACCTGACTTGATGAACTGTCGACATTAGCCATAAAGGCTGAATGGAGAGAAGACGAAGAATAAGCAGCTTGATCCACCAATATAGATCTCCTATGATTTTCTGCTGCAGTGTCTCCCAATACCTCATCAACCTCTGCTTCAACTGGCACACTTGACGTGTCATCCAAATGATCATTGCCTGAAGTTGAGGTTTCTTCATCTGAACTTCTGCTGTAACCAGAACTGTCTTCGTCTTCAGAAGACTCATCACCATTGGCGGAAGATTCTCCACAACTGGCGTGATTTAAATCCTTGACAACCTCAGCAAAACAAGCTGTTCCAACTGAAGCATCACTACTCAACTTGATTGACCAATCACCACCTTCGCCTATTTGAACCACAAGTGCCTGGTTAGCATTTGATGGTCCTGCTTGGCTTTGGTTGTTATCAGGTATCAACGTACGCTCATTGTTCCTGTTCTGATTCTGCTGGTCTCCTTGATCTCTGAAAGGGTTCTGGTTCCCATGCTGAGCTGGCTTAACAGGAACTTGAATGGGATTGCCATGTAGATCAGTTGTCACAGGAGGCCTTTGGGTTTGCTGTTGAGGCACTGGTTGAGGAACTGGTTGAAGCGGATTTCCATACAAGTCTGTTGTTGGAGGAGGAGTGCCATACAAGCTAGTGCTAGACACACTTGTTGGTCCTGTAGATTGAACAGGTAATGGATTTCCGAACATATCAGTTTTTGGAGGGACCGGAACTTGGATAGTATTGCCAAACATGTCAGTGTGAGACACAAACGCTGTTTGATTTGGATCTGTATTTATCGGTCTATTCCATCTTGGATTCATTTTTTATCAAGACTAATAATACCTGAAAATCACACTTGAAACAAACAGTTAAGACACACTTGCAACCCTTCTGTTAAAAGTACCAACACACTCAACGAAACAGAATGTTGACGAAACTGAATTTTTGTTTTGTGGCGAAACAGATTTGGGTGTATTGGGCTTGACTAAACAAAGACCCAACTTCAAACTTGGCGAGAATAGAGGCCCACCAAGTCGACGAGATAGAAAAATTCACAAAACTTTCGGCGAAACAGAAACTATGGTTTGGGTCCTTGGGCTTTTGACGAAACAGGCCCACTATGAAAACTTGCTTTGGGCTTTGACGAATTAGAACATGTGGCCCAAGATCAGTTTCATTAAATAAAATTTTTGTTTCGTTGACTTCCTTTTGGCGAATCAGACTTGATTCGTCAAATGTCTGATTCGTCTATAAGTTGACAGTGGGTTGGTGAACTTTTTGGTTTGACCTTATCTTCTGACAGACACAGACACCCCCTTTCGGCTAAAGCATGTTGTTTCACCAACCAAGTAAGCTTTGAAATATTATAATCAAATATAACACTTCCCAACACAAACAACTTTCTAAACTAATCTTAAGGATCAAAAAGTGAATTAATATGAAGAACACTTGAATATTGTGAAGAACACAATGAGTTTTCCGGTAAAACTATGAGTTTTCCGGTGACCCGAAAAATTTTCGAAACCCGAATTTTGCTAAAATGTTTAATAAAAACCAACAAATGATATGTGAACTTTATTTTAACAAGGTTTTTAAGCAAACATAATGCAAAACAACAAGATTACAGCCGATTTTAACAAGTTTTTCAGAAAATATGAACTTTTCAAAAACCCGAAATACGACCAAGAACACCTCGGTTTTAACAAGGAGAAGAGCCAAGGCTCTGATACCACTTGTAGGTCCGGCTAGGGGAGGATCTAGTCGCCTAATCCTTGTATACGAACCACTCCGGTTGTGCGGAATCCAACCGGAATAGCAAACCGAGATAGAACACGTAAATAACCAACACACAAGACTCAACGATTAACACCACTTGTATTAATGCGTATGAAAGGTCCGTTACAAGCACAAGGTTTACAAATCAGTTCTGCAAACTCTCTCTAACAGTGTGTGTGTGTGTTCTCTGCTCTAAGTGTTCTCTCTTTCTGAAACAGAAACATAACACATCTATTTATACCCACAGACACACATACATATGACGAAACAGAATTAAACTCGACGAATCAGACTTGGCGAATCAGAAGCTTGGCGAAACAAAGAAATGCTCGACGGAAATGGATCATGTCGACGAAACATGGCTGTTTCGTCGAGATCCTTTGTGATTCGTCCATAATGGGCTTTGGGCCAGTCAGTTTGTAGAAGCCCAACCGTTTTGATTGGACCAAACGACCATGCGAGATGATTGGACCAACAGCATGCACGTATCCAACTTGTTTCATATTTGTGAAGTTTAGTCAAAGTCTTGACATCATCATGACATCATCATGATGATGTCATGATGATGTGTCAAGCGGGAAACGTCCTCGGCTCTCCGTGCTTCGCGTGTCGAACTCTGGGGCGCACGACGGAGGAATGTCGTGACGTCGGGCTTGAGCCGAACCTAACCGGGTCGAACCGGACCAAGTCGCGTCGAGTCGCGTCCACATACATGTATCAACAAACTCCCCCTTGGACGCTACTCGCGAGATTCGCCTTTCATGCCTTCTATGTCGAAGGATCTTCAATGTCTTCACGTCTTCAAAGCAGAAAGTGTATCAACAAACTCCCCGTATCATGTAGGAAGTGTGTTGACAAACTCCCCCTTAACATAAGCTCCCCCTTGAGTTATGCTCGTGAATGACTTGATCATTAGCTTGAGATCCTTGTGGTGTTGATGATGGTCAGCGGCAACTCGATCATCTTCATCATTTGAGTGCCTTCACGTCGTGTCTTCATTCCGAAGCTTGTCATCGACCATGTTCTCCTAGCCTTTAGAATCTGCACATGCAAGAAATCTAAACGCGTAATGAGAACAACTGCTTGGAATATAGTAAACATAAACAAACGACACACATGTGACCATTGTTCAAACAAACACCGTCCGACAGTTTGAAAGTTTAAATATTTGTCAATTTTAGTCTTTAACTTTCAAAACTTGCAAATTTCGACCGTTTATGAAGATTTAGTCATTTTCGGTTTTCGTTCAGGTTTCAGGTAACGAAGACTCGAGATCCAACATCGTACAATCGAAAATAAGATAAAAATAAAATCTTTTTTTTTTTTTTTTGCCTTTTAGAAAGTTTATATTAAAACACACCTAAAATCTTTTTGGAATTTTTGAATATTTTAAATTTAAAGACTGAAAGCAGTAAATAAATATATATAAAGATGCAGAAGATTAAAGCAGTAAATGAATATTTACAGACATTCTTTTTGTGAGTTTCGAGGGTAAGAGAATCATATCAGTGTACGGTCATGCCAAAAACGCTCTCTTTGTTCAATTAGTTAACATTAAGATAAGCATCCTATAACAATTATCGGTATTGTTGTCCACTTAAGCTCAACTTATCATTTGTAATCATGGCGAGGGGATACGTTAAGGTATGATTTATACTTACCGACCGGTGTTCATCCACATCACGACACATTCCCGTATCAAGGTATGCACGAGGGTTCATCTTACCGGTGAGTATACCGATTATCATCTGTTTGACCGTATATGATGTGAGAAACTCACTTATTTAGTTTGAAAACAAGCCCTATGTGATATAATCACTTATTGATGAGGAACTTGATTTTCAGATGCATGAGGGCACAGGAGCAAGTCCGTGAACAGGTCAGTACTTTCGTACAGCAGAGAGACGAACTTGACTCCCGGAAAGAATTTGTGATATTTTATCACTTATTTTGAGGGACATGTGATTGTTGATCACTTATTGAGGTCGAATGCAATATGTACACGTATGTATAGTATCATGGAAGATCTAGACTTGCGTCCCCGTTATTTTTCGGTAAAAGATACAACCATGATACCCAGATGATAAGCAGCATAAAGACCGAATATCTCAGAACCTCGGCAATCTCTCAAACGAAATTTCGGTACTAAGACCATATGCCAATGAATGGTTCCCACCTGGTCTTTAGTCGATTTAAGTTTATATCACCCTGCACACTTTAAAATGATTGTGAGCCTACCGATACATCTTATATAGAGCTGCTTATCAATTTTTCATTTTAGGTTTAAAGAGGTTTAGACAGACCACTGATGTACTATCATTTTCTCTTTTGCTCGCCAGGAAACTCATTTTTGTTTTTCTATTGTTTTTGTGTTTTTGAAATTTTTTGATGTTTTTGGATTTTCAAATTTTTGGATTTACTCCCCCTAAAATCAACAAACTAAGACAAATTTAAAACACAAAGGTATTTACAAAAATGATTTTCCGATGTTGGTTTACTCTTGCTTGACCTTAATGCCGTTTACCAATAATAAATAGTCAAATCTTGATTTCTCAAAAGCTTTGGTAAAAAGGTCGGCACGTTGGTCATCGGTGTGGACCTTGACAACATTGAGGAGTTTCATAGTGAAACAATCACGTGTGAGGTGATATTTGAGATCAACGTGTCAGGTCAAAGAGTGCTGTATGAGAGGATAATAAATTATAAAGCAGCTTAAATATCGACAAGTATAGGAGAGATTAGAAATTTAGAACCGTATCCTGCAACTGCTTCGTGCATTGCAAGGAATCTGAGTGCTCTCCCAAACTGGATATCCACCCGGTGTGGATTTCAAAGTCGATTTTGTAGCTACTGAAATCCCTTCACAGCAACAAGATCAAAAACCTTTGGGTCCGGCTGGTCTTCCACATTGCACCAGCGAAGGTCTTTGTCTTTCTCTTGAGAAGTAGTGTGCGGTTGTTCAATCCACGCCAAGGCATCCGCACACCCGGTTGGTTCGTTCAACAAACACATTTTCTTCATTCACACCGTGGAGAAAAATACACTGCACGTTCATCTTGTGGACTTTGAACTTCTGACGTGCTGCATGCGCATACTTTTCATTGGAATCTTTCCTGAGGACCCGATCAAAAACCATGACAACCAAATTTTGGAACATATTTCATCTGGTCGAATTTTTCAACTTCATTCAACCACATTCTTTCACCATCATTCCTTCATCGGAATGTTTATCTTCTTATCTTTTTCCTTTCTTTTCTCATTTCTCTCCATCAAAGGCAACAACTCCTAGATATAATGATGTTTCGGAGTCTGGTGTCGCCGATCTTGTGCCTGGACGCTCCACTATCAACAATCCTAAGACTATCAATAGTTCCTCCTGGAACATCCTGCACACTCATTCAGAGATTAGTTGGAGAGGGGGACCCAGGCCTTCACAGACTTGGGTCGTCCGTCATCATCGAGGATTGTAACATCCATTTCCCGATGATTCGGAATTGATGTAACTCCCCCTGAAACAATTTCCGATTTTGGTTTCCAAATCTGTTTTTGTTTTTCATTTTTAATTTCTAACTTAACAGACTGCGTTTGGACAACCTCCGGTTTTAAAACCTTTTCAACATTTTTCCGTTGTTTCTTTCTCTGTTTCACTTCTTGTTGTTTAACAAGACGAAGGTCCTGTTTTGGTGAAACAAATCTTTTATGGTAATTGTTACCATGGGGGGCATCAACTTTGGCTTTTAACTTATGAAGATACGGACAATTTCGAATAATATGACCAATTGTCCCACATTCAAAACACATTCTCCGCTCTACAAACCTCGGAGCATCATGTGATTGCCTAGCCGATGATGAACTTTGTGATCCCGAAGTACTAGGTTTTGAACTGTTTAGTTCATTTCTTTTCCTCACTGTTGCTTTCTTGACAAAATCTAAGTTAGATTGGTTCTCAAAATTTGCAATTTTGTCCGTTCCCTTAGATTTCACAAAGTTCACATTCTTTTTCTTCTTCTGATTCGGCTTCCTTGGATTTTGAGTCGGTGTTTTACCTTTTGATTTGGCATGATTTTGCTGTTTTTGCACTGTTGGTAACTTTTGATTGCCAAATTGTTTTCGAACTTCGGCCTTTGGGATAGGAGGGCACTGTGTTACAGTAACACGTGATCCTGTCTTTCCCAAAAACTTACTTGTCGAATTTTCAAAAACTTTACTTATTAAAGATTGATTAACATTCTTTATAGGAAAATCTTTGTCTGAGTAAATTTTATCATCACCAACAAGAGTGTACAGTAAATCCACACTCTCCGACTCTTGTTCAGACGAGGACTCAATTGCAACAGTCTTAGCGGGTTTTGCAGGAGGATCACACAGAATATGATTCTCAAGAGGTATGTCCTCTTCTTTTATCACCGCATCAGACTTTGCTGAATCAGTATCATCGGATTCATCATCAGAAGAATCAGTATCCTCAATCACAACTGGAGGATCCTGATTCGGTTCAGCAGTTACAAAGGTATCTGCTGACACATCTGAATCGGACGATACTTCTTTCTTATATCCGAGCCCTGTAGCACATTCTGTTGCAAATTCCTTAACATCCAAGGGAACAGATGGTTCAAAGTGAGTTCTATACTCCTCATCAGGCAGTGCATCGTAATTGTGTCTAACAGGTGGTGGACACTGCTTATATCCAATGCATGTGACATCCCGTTTCTCTTTCTGAACATCAATGATGTGATCCAACACATAGCTAGAGCTCAAATAACTGTCTAACTTGAGTCGGATCGCCTCACTTTCAGTTTTAACACAAGCCATCTCTTTTTGCATTATTTCAAGACGAGTGATATACAAATTTATGTCAGTTTGTTTTCTGGAAACCATTTTTATCAGCTCGGTTTTATCTTTCTTTAATTTTTCAATCATCGACTTAAAGTCCTTTTCATGGTTTTCATAAAACATGTTGGCTTCAGTGCATTTAGAAAGATCCACGGTCAACTTCTGGTTGTGAATGAATGTCACATCATACTTGTCTTGCAAAGCCTCGTGTTTGCTTTGCAACTCACACCACTTATCATTCAATGAAACATGTTTGTCTTGCAAGTCAAACAAACTAGCTTGTAAAGCATCATGTTTGCCTTGCAACTCAGACATGTTTGCCTCTAAATCATCACATTTAACACTTAATCTAGCACAATTATCACAATTAACAGCAGTGGGTTCATCTACACATACCTGACTTGATGAACTGTCGACATTAGCCATAAAGGCTGAATGGAGAGAAGACGAAGAATAAGCAGCTTGATCCACCAATATAGATCTCCTATGATTTTCTGCTGCAGTGTCTCCCAATACCTCATCAACCTCTGCTTCAACTGGCACACTTGACGTGTCATCCAAATGATCATTGCCTGAAGTTGAGGTTTCTTCATCTGAACTTCTGCTGTAACCAGAACTGTCTTCGTCTTCAGAAGACTCATCACCATTGGCGGAAGATTCTCCACAACTGGCGTGATTTAAATCCTTGACAACCTCAGCAAAACAAGCTGTTCCAACTGAAGCATCACTACTCAACTTGATTGACCAATCACCACCTTCGCCTATTTGAACCACAAGTGCCTGGTTAGCATTTGATGGTCCTGCTTGGCTTTGGTTGTTATCAGGTATCAACGTACGCTCATTGTTCCTGTTCTGATTCTGCTGGTCTCCTTGATCTCTGAAAGGGTTCTGGTTCCCATGCTGAGCTGGCTTAACAGGAACTTGAATGGGATTGCCATGTAGATCAGTTGTCACAGGAGGCCTTTGGGTTTGCTGTTGAGGCACTGGTTGAGGAACTGGTTGAAGCGGATTTCCATACAAGTCTGTTGTTGGAGGAGGAGTGCCATACAAGCTAGTGCTAGACACACTTGTTGGTCCTGTAGATTGAACAGGTAATGGATTTCCGAACATATCAGTTTTTGGAGGGACCGGAACTTGGATAGTATTGCCAAACATGTCAGTGTGAGACACAAACGCTGTTTGATTTGGATCTGTATTTATCGGTCTATTCCATCTTGGATTCATTTTTTATCAAGACTAATAATACCTGAAAATCACACTTGAAACAAACAGTTAAGACACACTTGCAACCCTTCTGTTAAAAGTACCAACACACTCAACGAAACAGAATGTTGACGAAACTGAATTTTTGTTTTGTGGCGAAACAGATTTGGGTGTATTGGGCTTGACTAAACAAAGACCCAACTTCAAACTTGGCGAGAATAGAGGCCCACCAAGTCGACGAGATAGAAAAATTCACAAAACTTTCGGCGAAACAGAAACTATGGTTTGGGTCCTTGGGCTTTTGACGAAACAGGCCCACTATGAAAACTTGCTTTGGGCTTTGACGAATTAGAACATGTGGCCCAAGATCAGTTTCATTAAATAAAATTTTTGTTTCGTTGACTTCCTTTTGGCGAATCAGACTTGATTCGTCAAATGTCTGATTCGTCTATAAGTTGACAGTGGGTTGGTGAACTTTTTGGTTTGACCTTATCTTCTGACAGACACAGACACCCCCTTTCGGCTAAAGCATGTTGTTTCACCAACCAAGTAAGCTTTGAAATATTATAATCAAATATAACACTTCCCAACACAAACAACTTTCTAAACTAATCTTAAGGATCAAAAAGTGAATTAATATGAAGAACACTTGAATATTGTGAAGAACACAATGAGTTTTCCGGTAAAACTATGAGTTTTCCGGTGACCCGAAAAATTTTCGAAACCCGAATTTTGCTAAAATGTTTAATAAAAACCAACAAATGATATGTGAACTTTATTTTAACAAGGTTTTTAAGCAAACATAATGCAAAACAACAAGATTACAGCCGATTTTAACAAGTTTTTCAGAAAATATGAACTTTTCAAAAACCCGAAATACGACCAAGAACACCTCGGTTTTAACAAGGAGAAGAGCCAAGGCTCTGATACCACTTGTAGGTCCGGCTAGGGGAGGATCTAGTCGCCTAATCCTTGTATACGAACCACTCCGGTTGTGCGGAATCCAACCGGAATAGCAAACCGAGATAGAACACGTAAATAACCAACACACAAGACTCAACGATTAACACCACTTGTATTAATGCGTATGAAAGGTCCGTTACAAGCACAAGGTTTACAAATCAGTTCTGCAAACTCTCTCTAACAGTGTGTGTGTGTGTTCTCTGCTCTAAGTGTTCTCTCTTTCTGAAACAGAAACATAACACATCTATTTATACCCACAGACACACATACATATGACGAAACAGAATTAAACTCGACGAATCAGACTTGGCGAATCAGAAGCTTGGCGAAACAAAGAAATGCTCGACGGAAATGGATCATGTCGACGAAACATGGCTGTTTCGTCGAGATCCTTTGTGATTCGTCCATAATGGGCTTTGGGCCAGTCAGTTTGTAGAAGCCCAACCGTTTTGATTGGACCAAACGACCATGCGAGATGATTGGACCAACAGCATGCACGTATCCAACTTGTTTCATATTTGTGAAGTTTAGTCAAAGTCTTGACATCATCATGACATCATCATGATGATGTCATGATGATGTGTCAAGCGGGAAACGTCCTCGGCTCTCCGTGCTTCGCGTGTCGAACTCTGGGGCGCACGACGGAGGAATGTCGTGACGTCGGGCTTGAGCCGAACCTAACCGGGTTGAACCGGACCAAGTCGCGTCGAGTCGCGTCCACATACATGTATCAACAGTTTGTATGAAGAGAGATAGGTGATTTTGTTTCGAGTTTTTTTTACTCAATGAAATAAGGAAACACACCCAAAACTTTGCATTTGTCTGATTGATAGCACCCACAGGCATTTGGTAGCTGATTCAATCTTAGCAAATGAAAGACCACCGAATTTGGCAATCTCACAGTCATTAGGGCATTTTTCATCACTTTTCAGGGTTTCTTTATCTTACTTAACACACTGATTAATAAAAGTAGGACAAACGTGCTATCTTTTTTGAAGGTCCTCAATGTCTCTCCTTTTCATATCTTCTCTAAAAACCACCTTCAACAACAAAAATAAAATATTAAGGCATATACACAGATGGGAAAAAAAAAGAATCGAACTCGCGTCCCTTGAGTGTCCACACAAAAAAATATTAAACCACTCCACCACTTTAAAAAAACCAATCAAAGCTATTGGAAGTCTTTAAATAAAAACTCAAAATTGGTTTTTAATAAACCAACCTTTGCCCCATTGGTAAATAATAATCCTACCTACAGAATTGGTAATTAATAATCCTACGTTTCAATATGTTGGTACTCAATGGACCTCCGTTAGTTTTTTTTAACTGAAGTTAGTTTTTAAGTTTTATTTATTACACAAACAGTCCCTGTAGTTATAATTTACTAGTTTTAAGTTTTATTTATTACACAAACAGTCCCTGTAGTTATTAAAAAAAATCATAAAAATAAAAAAAAATCTAAAAATTCAAAAAAATTCAAAAAAATCATAAAAATTCTAAAAAAATCATAAAAATTCATAAAAATTCAAAAAAACTCTAAAAAATCATAAAAATTCTAAAAAACATAAAAATCCTAAAAAAATCAAAAAAACTCTAAAAAATCATAAAAATCCTAAAAAAATCCAAAAAATTCTAGAAAATAAAAAAAAAATAAAAAAAAATCAAAAAAAGCAAACGTTTCGACGCGAACCGTTTCGAACCGTACCGTTTCGACCCGGACCGTTTCGACCCGTACCGTTTCGACGCGTACCGTTTCGACCCGAACCGTTTTCGACCCGTACCGTTTCGACCCGTACCGTTTCGACCCGTACCGTTTCGACCCGTACCGTTTCGACCCAGACCGTTTTCGACCCGGACCGTTTCGAAAACGGTGGTGGTGGTGGTGGTGGTGGCGGTGCGGTGGTGGTGGTGGTGGTGGTGGCGGTGCTGTGGTGGTGGTGGTGGTGCGGTGGTGGTGGTGGTGGCGGTGGCGGCGGCGGTGGCGGCGGCGATGGCGGCGGTGGCGGCGGTGGCGGCGGCGGTGGCGGTGGTGGTGGTGGTGGTGGTACGGTTCGAAACGGTTCGCGTCGAAACGGTTCGGGTCGAAACGGTTCGCGTCGAAACGTTTGCTTTTTTTGAATTTTTTTTTTTTATTTTTTAGAGTTTTTTTTTATTTTTTAGAATTTTTTGGATTTTTTTAGAATTTTTTGGATTTTTTTAGGATTTTTATGATTTTTTTAGAGTTTTTTTTTATTTTTTTAGGATTTTTATGTTTTTTAGAATTTTTATGATTTTTAGAGTTTTTTTGATTTTTTTGAATTTGTATGATTTTTTTGATTTTTTTAGAATTTTTTGATTTTTTTAGAATTTTTATGATTTTTTTGAATTTTTTTGATTTTTTAGATTTTTTTTATGATTTTTTTTGTAACTACAGGGACTGTTTGTGTAATAAATAAAACTTAAAACTAGTAAATTATAACTACAGGGACTGTTTGTGTAATAAATAAAACTTAAAAACTAACTTCAGTTAAAAAAAACTAACGGAGGTCCATTGAGTACCAACATATTGAAACGTAGGATTATTAATTACCAATTCTGTAGGTAGGATTATTATTTACCAATGGGGCAAAGGTTGGTTTATTAAAAACCAATTTTCCTCAAAAGAAAGATAATTAAATGAAATTAATCTACAATGTATATCCAATATATTTGACAACAGTTCAAATAACATTATGCATTAATTGGCATATTTTCACTCTCATAGGACTATATAACATCCCATAAAGTTACCCTTCAAAACATGATATATTTTATTTTGTTTTCTCTTAGGGTTTTTTACATATTTCCCCCTCCTAGGAGGGCTTATTACATGTTTCCCCAAACAAAAAAAATTCAATTACATATTTCCCTTTTTTTGGGAAATTACTCATTTGCCTTTTTCTTATTACCATAATCTACATATTGTTTCCTCTTCCCCATTTTTCTCTGGACGCCAAACCCTACACAACGCATCAGTTCTTCTTCCCCTTCCCCTAGTATTTGTCCCTGGTATTCGACGAACCCTACACGACACCGATACTATTTATCCAAACCAACATTCTATTTGGCAACCGTTTTTCGCAAAGCTTTTTCGAGTTTCAATATGTTGATTCAATTTAGTCACACATTTTTATCCATATCATAAAGTAACAATATGTATGGTTTCAATTCAAGTGTGAAAAGAATGGGTTGAGTTTAGTCTTGATGTCTGATTCTATTATGTTTGGTATGGGGCTTTGTTTTTTGTTCTATTGTATGTTTTTGCTGGGGAAGTCTCAGCTGCTTGCTGGGTTCCTAAGTCACTTTTTTGGTTTAATAATATCAGCCTTGCCATTTCAAAAAACTAAAAATAAAGTAACAATCGAGCAGACATGTTAATTCAACTTTTTCACACTTACATGTTGTTTCAACTTTTTCCGACGTTTTGTTAAGATACATACTTGTTTATTTAGATATAAATATATAATAAATCTTTTTCACGGCTCATAATTGCTTTTTTACACGAACACTTGTTAGGTACATTCTAGTTAGGATTCTAAACTGAAAGATATTCTATGGGAATGTTGTCATTTGTAGTTTGGTTATATAATGGCTATGTATAATATGTTGTTGGTCATAAGGATGAGCATCTGGTGTCGGGTACCGGTATCGAATTTCTCGTACCGAATTATTTTCGGTACCTGCTTTTGGGCGTTTTTGATACCGGTAAAATAATACTATGTGAATTGGGGAAATATGTAACGATGGTATTAGAAATGAGAAATATGTAAATATTCATTTAATAAGTTGGTTAAGAGTAAAATAATAATTCCATAAGAGTAGTTTTAATGAAAATGGGAAATATGTAATATATATGGTTCTAGTTCTAATAAAAAAAATAATAATAAAAACAGAGACGATTACAGACTAATGGCAGGTAGACGGGCAACAAGCTGCGCCGCTACCCCCTTCTGAATAGCAAACCCTACCCGGCCTGCTAAACACAAAATTCTGCCCCTTAACATGCGCAATGTTAATTTCTACCGGACCACATTTACTAAAATCGTTTAATTTCAGTGTACCACATAAAGTGTAGGCATATGATCATTTTTATTGGTTTCATATTTCTTAAAATTTATTGGTAAATATAGTCACTTAGACCGTGGGGTATTGTGGGGCGGGGGTTTGAGGCATGGGTTGACATGTGGAGTTCGAGCCCCCCCCCCCCCCCCCCCCCCCCCGGCTGGTGAGTGACGTGTCCGTGGGGTATGGCGGGGCGTGGCTAGCCCGCGTGGCTTGGCAGATTTATTAAAATAAAAATAAAAAAACCAAAAATTAAAAAATACACACAACATTTAAAAAAAAAAGCCTAAACGGTTGGGTGGGTGAACCGTTTGGCTTGGCCAAGCGGTTATAATTTGAATTTTAAATGTAGCCCGCTATGACTTAGCCAACAAGCGAATAGGAGCTGGCCACGTAGGACCGCTAGGCATGCCGAACACCCGGTCTTAAACTCCCGCCCCTTGGGCCACGCCCAAACCCAAGCCCACCCGGGGTGGTGGCTTGGGCGTTTTCAGCCAACCCACGCCCCATACCCCATAGTCTTAACTATAACCTTCTTATTTAAATTTTTTTCTTTTTATTCAACTAGAAACTGTTTACCTGCCAAGAATATTCCGACAAGCTTGCTCTAGCTAAAATAGCTTGGAGATCGGAGATCCCACGATATAATTCTCGTTATTTAAAATCGTGTAAGATCATGTCTTTACTACTTTGGATCTTGTCTATGCCAAACATAAGTTTGATATATATCTAGATGTTTTATGTAACTCGGTTTTCTTTGTCGGGCAGCTGTCTCGGATGTTTTGATTCAAAACTCAGGGAGTGAGATTGTTGCAAACACCGAAAACAATAAGCAAAGGTTTAAAATCGACGAGGAAGTTCCCCTTATCTTTTACACTTGTATATACAAGTCGTCATCTCAATATAGCGAATCTAAAAACGATGACAATGCAAAAGTGTCCTTGTCGCTTTCAGGTAAGAATATAGTATTATCAATGACATACCCAATATATTTTTTACTCATGGCACGCTTCAAAAATGTTTGGCGAATCAGTGTTTGATGATTGTTAAGTAACTAACATGAAAAAACTAGTATCAGATGTTATATAACACATAATCTGTTTTACTGGAACTTTGTGACACTAGTGTTTACCACTCGGCCCACCCCTAAGTTTAATGTTGTTTGTATAACATAGCTTTGCCAGTCCGCGATAACTTGTCAATCCAGGCAAAACCTCAAGCCGTGTCGTTTCAACTACAGGTGACTATCATGTGTTCATATGATTAGCCAAAACCTTATAAGCCTTTGAATTCACAACTTATCAATCGTTTATTAAATGTTTAACAGGAGAAGCACAAGAGTAGACGTGGTGCATTGTTTAGGCGATGACAAGCAACGAGATCTTATCGATAATTCGAAGGAGAAAATGATGTCGGAGTAGTTTGTTATGTGAGATTCAATATTAGTGTGGGATTGGATATTAGCTTTGTTTATTTCTTAACTAAATTGTATTTTTCCTCTTTGTGTTGTAAAAAAAAGTTGTAAATCAGTTCTTATTTATTGTCTGTCAGTATTTATAGAATCTAGATTAACCAAAAATATAATATAACATCTTGAATTGTTATGGTCATTTTACTATAAAATGGATGTTTGTGTTAAAAATGACATTTAAAATTATCAGGCATGATTAAATGATAGTATAAACAATCATGCAAGATGGTGTTCGGACAAGCGCTAGCGTGCCAAGGAGGAAGCACGACCGTCCATGGGGAGCATGGTTGTGCCAATTGTAAGTTGTCATCATTGTCGCGTGCATCTCAGTGACTTGACACGTGTGTCAGGCACGTGCCTGCAATGGCAAGCACGACCGCATTTTTTTTGAACGGCTGAATTTTATTAGACAAAAGCACAACTAGCGAGACCTAGGACAAGGAAACCATGATACAAAGACAGATTACAGAACACTGAAATTACACCACTTCGACCATTCTAACGCATGCAACCTCGCTCTATGTTTAATCCAAAGGAAGCTTGATGTTTTGATACCTGCCCATAGTCTCGAGATGTCCACTCTTTAACTTGAAAAAACCACATCGTTGCGCAGTTTCCATAAGCTCCAGCAGGCTATTAAGATGATTGCATGCACCATTTTCTTCATATGAGCCGGGCCGTTGATGTGCTGATGAACCCGAAGAAGATTCGAAATACTGGATTGGCATGTATCCTTGAAGTGAATAAACTTAACTGAAAATTTTAATTTAGTTAGTGCTAAAGGACATAGAGTGTAACAGGTTTTGCAAATAAGGAATTGTGACTATAATTATTGAAGTTAAAGGCTATCAGTTGCAATTCGGTATAAATTGTGACAACTGGCACAAAACCGGTAATTTCCATACAGTTTAATTATTATTTAATATCTGCAATTATGTTCTTAAATGTCAACATTGTCTGATTACATGCTATACATGTGAATTCATGCACGTTTTATACCTCAAATATTTCTTTATGCATTACTTTAAGCGTTGAGTCAGAAAGACTAGTAAACTCACCGGTAAGACACACTGTGTCAGCAATTCTGCAGAAAGCAGTCAGATAATAGAATTAGGGCCTAGGAATAGGTCCAACATCTAAAATACATTAAAACCCAAGTGTGGATACAAGGGTTAACATATAAACTTTCCGGAAGCCAAACTATGCTCTAAAAAGCACCCGAAACTCACTTTAAATGCAGAATTCTGCATAAATCAGCACAATTCAGCTATAATCAATTTTTAAACACATTAATATCATGTAGAATTTATGTTTTATTGTCTAGTATAACGTACAAAGTGTCGGGAATTGAAACTGCCACAAAAGGTGCTTCATACCTAGTGAAACTGCGCAATTCAGCACTTTAACGAACCGTAACGAACCGCACAACTGGACAATACCCCGGGACATCAAAATTTGACTAGAAGTAATGTTTTTATGATATTAAACTAGTATTGATGCTAGAACACCTTAAAAATCATAAAAACACCTAAACACACTTAAACTAACTTAACCTCCGTCGTTTGCACTTTAATCCCCAAAGTACCAAAATTTTACACTTTAACCCCCCCCCCTTTCACCATGGCCGACCCCTATGGGCCCCACATGCCTGGAATATTTTATTTAACTTGGTCCCCTAACTAGAGTGCAAATAATCTCTAAAGGTGATCATATGTTGGAGAATTCTTTATAAAAACCATAAGTAACTAAGCATTGCCCATTATCACATAAAACTTCATCTTCTTCCCTTGTTCTTCTCCTTTGGTCTCGGCTTAACCCACACACAAACACACATCCATTTTCAATCTTCGATCTTTCAATCCAAGGTGACCTAGAGGTGTAAGAAGCTCATCTAAGAAGATGTAAGGTGCTAGAAGTGGAAGGACCTCACTTTGGAGCTTTTAACCACTTGATTTCTTCCTTGTTCATCATCTTCATTCTTGTGCCACTTCCCTAGCCATTAGAGCTAGTAGTAAGCTTCTTGATGACTAAAATAAGTCATGTTTATGTTATGTACAAGTTTCACCATCCAAACAACTTAACTTTTAAAGAAGAAAATGAGAAGATCTAACATATTTATGAAGAAATCAAGTGATTACGTGAATTTTTAGTTTATGTAATGAAGTTGTTGATGTTATATCTTGTGTTTATGTTTAGATCAAGTATGTTAAAGCTTGGATCTAACAAGTTTAAGCATGGATCTTGAAGGATCCATGGTTAAACTTGAAGATGAACATATGAAGCATTATGTGAACATGAAAAATGAATTTTTATGCATAAGCTTGTAATCTTGAAGTAATAAAGTGTGTGTAGAGCTAATTTTTGAAACTAAAACTCATGGAAAGTTTGTTAAAAATTTAACATAAAGCTTGTTTTTGAAAGATCTAAAGTTATTAAGCATGGATCTTGAAAGATCCATGGTGAAACATGATGTTAAAAATAATGATCTTTCTAATGAACATAAAAGTGGTTTTAGAACATGATTTATAAACTTTAAAGACCATTAAACTCATGGATGAGTTGGTTAATAAAATAAAGTTTCATAAAAGTTTGTTTAAAATGCTCAAGAACACTTATTTTTGGAAAGATCATAATATGTTAAGTGTAGATCTAAAAGACTACACATTTTTAACAAGAATCAAGTTCACCATGATGTTTCATATGGAAAAATTAGTGTATGTTGTTGGTGATTATTGTTGAAAATTGTTTTGGTGTTGAAAAGAAAATAAACACATGTTTTGAAAACATGGGAAACCTCAATTTTTAGGGGAAACTATATCAAAATTTTTTATAAAATTTATTCCCCAAAAATTCACTAATTTTTGTAAGATATTACAAGTTAAGAAATGATGATTTCTTCAAGATAAAAGTAATATTAAGTATGTATATTTTTAGGGAAAAATATATATATTTAGTGATCACCAAATTTTGTGCTAAGTGTATATTATGTGTATTATATGTAGTAGTGTATTAGGGACTTGAAAATACACTAAATACTCCCAAGAAGTATGAATATAAAAATACACATACAAATACATGAGAATACTAAAGTATACAAGTATACAAAATTTCTCAAAAAGGAGTACATGAACAAAGACAAGAAAATATATTCATAAAAATATATTCTTTAACATATTGTTGAACTTGGACAAGTTATGGACTCGAATATATATTTTTGGACAACTATATATAACATATACCAAGTATTGGAATTTATACGAAAATCGGACGGATAACAAGAATAACCATATATATTTTATAGCATGACAAAATATATATATTTCATACAAGTCTTAAAAATATATTATTTTTAAGAAATATAATTCCGGAAAGTAATAAAAATCAAAGTATTGATTTTTGGTGAAAAATACAAAATATACAAGTATTTACATAAAATACAAGTATACTTTCCTAAGAATACTTGTACAAAAATAATATTGAAAATATTATTTCACAAAATACTTATATTTATTCTTGGAAAATAATATAAGTAACCTACATGGAAAGTTAAAAATATAAATTATTTTTAACCCTTATTACCTTGACAAAAAGTCTTATAAACAAATATATATTTTAAAGAGTGAAATATATATTTACAATACATACTCAAAAGTGCACGACACAACGTACGGGCAAGACTCGACAAACAAGGGCACGACCCTCACTAAGAATGAACATACAAAGAACATATACATAAACAAAAGATGGTGACTTGTACTTGTGTGATACAAGTCTAGTGACTAACATTAATAGAACACGTATAGGTCACGACGCTACGAAACCAACCAATGAAGTTTACGGCGCAGGATACGCAAAGTTGTGAGTTCATGTCCCCACTTTTAAACTTTTACTTGTTTTCTAAACCTGGGGAAAATACATGTGCTATGGTATGATGATTACAAAAACTAAGGAATGATACTATAGATCATATGACGTATAGGGTGCCATAAGCACCATTAATCATTTACATACCAAGACCGCGAAACAAAAGGTTAGATCTAATGGGTTTCAGGCAACCACACTCTTGATCACTCTTTTACCAAGAAGTGCTTTTGTGTCTCTAGTCGTGAATCGACAAGTAAAAATGCCTATGGTTTGGATGCTTCCTATGTCGTTACACATGTTGATGGCCTAGCTAACCATTAGCGATTTCGTATTCCTTACATTTACAGAAGTACATATTTTTAGTACAAATTACATACCATGTTTTCTACCGCGAATGCTTAAATGTTTACACAAAACTGCATGAATTCACACCAACATTATGTTGACGATTTTCCAAAACTTACATGTATTTCAGGTAACTAAAGTGGATGTGCGTGCGGTTTCACCCTTGCTCAATAATGTCGTTTGTGTTTTTAGTTACTATGTGTCAAGACTCCTATGCCCGTTTTGCTGGGTTTGGTTGTTATGTCCCATTCTGTGTGGTGATATAAGGATCAAAACCTTTATGTTTGTCTTTGAATAATGTTGTAAACTTTTCAGACAATATTTTATGTTGTGATGTAAACCCAAAACTTAACTTATGTTTTTAGTTATGTAATGTTAATGGCATTTGGAGTTATTTTATGATCATGTAGTATGTTTACCTTCGTATGCAATGAGAACCTTTCAAGATCACACCTCGTGCTTCCGCCTTAGAAAGGGGTGTGACATAAATAAAAGAAGAAAAGTGTAATTTACCGTAAAAAATCATTTTATATATATACTTGACGTCTAAATAGATATTAAAACAAGTTTATAAAAGAATCATTTTATAATTAGTGAAACATAAAGCGTTAATCCTCATTGGGGTTGAATTGGGTTGAAGATAATTAAGAGAGTGTTTGGGATTACATTTTGAAGTGATTATTTGATTATTGCGTTTGTAAAACATAAATAATCTAAAAAAGTGTTTGGATGAAAAAGTGATTATCTGCCTATAAAACGCAGTTTTGGAGAAGCATGTACCTACATGGTTTTTCAAAACGCAGTTTTGAAAATGCAAAATCTATTTTGAAAACGAATAATCTATTTTGAAAACGCAACACCAAACACCCCCTAAAAATGTTGAAGATAATTGTTGGTTTATTAGATTGGGGTTGAATTGGGTTCAAGATAATTAAAAGGGTTGAAGATATATTGGTTTATTAGATAAGTTCATCTAGTTGGTTTTAATGTTTTAATTAAATATTTAATTAGTGTTTGAGTCATAGTAAGTTAGGGTTTAGTTTAGTATAAATATATGGCTAGGTTTATTGCAATTGGTGTGCTTTGGTTTAACAATAAAAAGAGTCAAGCAAAATTCATTCAATCTCGTGTTTTAGTGTTCGACTAGGGGCCTGATTTCCAACAATTGGTATCAGAGCTTGATGTTTTGAGAGTTGCTTCAAGAAGGGGGAGTAGCCCCTCAGAGGGTTGCGTTGCAAAAGTGGTGAAAACGGCAGTTGTAAAGAAAGAAAAAAAAAGAAAACAAAAGAGTGGAACTTCACGGCGGATGAGAGTGCCTTGTTGTTGGGTATATCAAGGTACTATTGTACTATTATGTCTTTTGGGTCAACACAAAAAGAAGAGTAAAATGCTCAGGACAGTTCATGTGGTTTTGTAAAATAAAACGGGTTATTGGATTTTAATAATCCTAAGTTTCACCAGTTGGTCGATGATAATCCCAACTTTAAAAATTCCCTCCAATAATCTCAACTTGTAAAAGTTTGGCCGCCATTGATCCTTTTCAAACATATAAGAATTTGGCCCCCTCAATAGATTCAATTACACCTAGAGACTCCTTAATTGATTTAAGTGCACCTATGTTAGAAAAGGATCAGTGGCGGCCAAACTTTTTACAAGTTGGGATTATTGGAGGGAATTTTTAAAGTTGGGATTATTATCGGCCAACTGGTGAAACTTAGGATTATTAAAATCCAATAACCCAAATAAAACCTATAGTCCCTAACTTTTAGAAATTACATTGTTTGACTGTTTGTTACTCGGATAGTCTTGAAGTGTATGTCCGTTAGTTTCTCCTTTAAGTCCATCTGAAATTACTTATTTACTCCTCCCCATAAAAAAATAGAAAACCAATATGGATTATTAAATGTGTGGGGCCCACCCAATTCACCCCTCCCTTATAAACAACCGGCCACCATCACCATAGTCACCCATCTCCACCTCCACCATAGCTACCCACTTCTACTTCTACTTCCACCTCCACCCTGAACCCACCACCGTCGTACTACCTCTAATGTCACAACTCTCGACCCTACCCTAGACTGGAGCTGTGAACAGATTCCAGTGGTACCAGTGTTTATTAAAATTATCGCAGCGGACATTTCATCAGGACCGGGTGTCAGGAAAAATATCAGAGTTTTCAAACACCGTAGTTTTCATTTCATAAACTGTGGGATAAAAACCATATTTACATAAAGGATTTTCACGGGGATAAACCCTTAATTACAAAACACGTTTTATTCAGGTTACATAGCCACTTATTTAAGCTTCAGTGCCTCGTAGCACCTTTTTCCTTCTTTTCACAGTAAATCCACCTGAAACGCATTTTAAAAACATTTGATTAGCGAAAAATACTTGTGAGTTCATTCAATTGTATAAAAAGACACTTTCTTATAATTATAACATTAAGAGTTTTTACATTTGCTTATATCTTACAACTACCCAAAAGTATTTGTCACTCGGCCGTTCCTGTGACTGTGGTCATATTACTATTGGTCTTTCTTCCAGTCAGTAACGCATTACAAGTAATGTATACAAAACCTCACATACTGACAGTAGTTTTCCAGTAAGAATACAAAGATTTAATCACTGTAATATAAGTTATAGCTGGATTCATTTAGGGTTTTGAAAGCATTTGATAAAAGAGAATCACCTACATTGCAGAATTTAAGGTTTTTAAGCCTCCTGGGTTTAAGTCTTGGTTCCTAGATAAACGCACAATCTAACACATATTAGTGTAAGAAACCAAATCAAACTTCAACGATAATCACGAGATCAAAACTAGGGATGAGCTTTTTTTCCCAAATACCTGTACTCGTACCCGTACCTGTACCGATTTTAGGCATTTGGTACATGTATCGGTACCTAGTTTTATTGATTTTGATATTCGGTACTTTTTATACTAATTGGTAGCATTGTGTACTTTTTATACTAATTGGTAGCATTGTGTTGCCTTTAGGTAAAGCTCACGAATGGATTTACATGGTTCAAGATCAAGAGCTCGTGAGAGAATGCTAAATGATCACATGTTATTTTTTAAATTAATAGTTAGAATATAGAAACCTATATTTTATGATTAACTTGGTTGTCGTTATGGTTATGGCTCAAAACATAATCGAATCAGATCACCCTGTGCAACCCCTAAAATCATCAATCTACCTATCTAAGACCCACTGTTATGGGGCGGTATGTGGCTTGATAGCGCCACATAGCACTGGAAAACACGAGGACGAAGGGCGCTATCGGCCCAAAAAAAGAACAAGCGCTATATGCATTGCGGCGCCATGTGTTGATGATTTTGAAATTATGACCGTTGGTAAACGGTCAAATGTAAAAAAAAATCAATTAATTTTCAATATTTCCTTTAAATAATTACCCCTTCTCCTATATTTTTATAAATCCACACACTCTCAAACACTCTTTCTCTCTACCCTTTTTTTTAAATCCACAAATTTTATACAATGCATCCATTCAACCGTGGTTTCATTCCTCCCCGATCAAGTGCGGACCCAAACCAAAGTGGTAATCCTACTCGCCCCGTGTCGCCGGTTCCCACTCGACCCACCCCTTTCGGCTCCGGTTTTGTCAATTACAATCAACAAAATGTCGGGTTTATGAATCTTTTGAACCAACCGCTCTCATGGGAGACCCGAATCTCTACGGGTGGAACCCAAATCAAAACACCGACGGAATGGGGTCGTCTCAAGCGTTCGGGTCGGCTCAAGCTTTTGGCTCCCCACTACACGAACCCGATGTTGTTCCGGAAACATTACCCGAAGTAAAGGAGACGCAAAAAGGAAAACGGACACATAAAAAGAAAGCGGAAACCACCACCCGAGCGAAAAAAAAATGTGATATCGTGGGACTCCGAGGAGGAGTATGCGCTAACCCGCGCTTGGATCGATGTATCGGAGGACCCCGTGATAGGTATATTTACTTGTTTATTTTATTTTTCTAAGTTTTTTTTAATTTTCTGTTTTATACTATTTTATTTTCGTTTTTTATTTACTTTCTGTTTTTTATTTATTTTCTGTTTTTTATTTACTTTTTAGTTTTTATTTATTTTCAGTTTATAATTTCTGTTTTTTAAATTTCGGTACTTTTTCTGTTTTTTTCTGTAATTTTACAGTTTTATATTTCTGTTTTTTTTTAATTTTGGACTAATTATTGATATCTTTTTTTTAGCAAACAATTAAAGTAAATCCGTTTTTTGGAGCCGAATACGAGATCTTTTTTTTGATCTCATGGGTAAAGGAGACGAATACCGGCCACCAGACTCGATATCGGGCAAGTGGACCGATATCAACAAAAAATGCACGAACTTTCAAACCGTGTACCAACGCAATTTTACCGGATGGAAAAGTGGAAGCAAGGACGAGGACATTACGCAAGCGGCGTTGGTCGAGTATACAAATGCTAATGGCCATTTCCCATACCTAATGTGTTGGCAAATCCTTCGTCATAGCCCCAAATGGGCCAACATCTCAACTCCTGGCGGTCGGTCGTAAAATAAAAGGTCGTCAAAGAGGTCCAAAACAAACGAGTCGGGTGAACCCGAAACGTCAACCTCCGACGCTCGAAACACCGAGTTGAACGAGGATATTCCGGATGAAGAGCCGGTGAAAGAGCTACCAAGATCGGCCGGAAGAAGAAGCCGGGCGAAAAGGCCCGATTCGTCGTCGATGTCCATGTGTAACACCACGGAAAAACGTGTCCAATTATATATAGACGCGTGTCTTAAACTCCAAAGGTACGAAAGATTTCGTTTGAAAGGCCAAAGTTGTCGAATAACGAAACTATGAAACCACAGGGACTAAAAATGTCAACATGCCAAACTTGTGCCTCTGAATGACCTTACACGATGAATATATTCTTGAATGAGTGATTGATTGGATATGAGAAGCCGTTTATGAAAATAATCGGGAGATTATTATATTACAAGGGTTAAACGTGTCAACATGTCAATTCTGACCTCTGAGTGGCCTTTTAACGAAACCGAGGCTTCGAAATATTCAAATATACTCTTAAGAATAAGTGGTATAAATTTCATGTGGTTTTGATATCGTTAAGCATGATTTCAAGACCTTGGGCCAAAAGTGTAAACTTGACGAAACTTGCTTTCATAGTGATATTTAACGAACCCGAGCCTAATGGAGTTTGTTCATACATCCTTGGGCCCCAAGAAAATAATTACAAGGGTCTCTATTGCCAAAAATCATGTTAAAAAGGAGTTAAAACGAGCAGGGACTGAAACTGCCAGCTTTCAAACATGTTTTCCCGGTTTAACCTGTCCACGCGGCCCGCGTAAGATACCCTTAAATCTTACGCGGCCCGCGTCAGCATGCCCAGATCAGAATTCAGCTGCCAGGTGCGGGTTTGGCCTGTTCCACCGCCTTAACCTCAAAGATATCGACCTAGGGAGCTGTAAGTCGGTTTATTACCATAGGTAGGACACTTGGGTCGATCTCAGAGCATCATATTACACCTGGAAGTGATCTAGCTTCAAGAAATTGGCTATATAAAGGAGCTAGTTCTTGTGTTCTTGACACACATTTGCAACATTTCATTGTGGGACTTGCTCTGGAGCTTCCAGCAGATTGAAGAGGATAATCAAGTGTAGAAAAGTTTGCTAGGACCTTAAGTAAGCTTCTAATTACTTGTTTAGTCGTTTAATTTAGCTTAATTACTCTTAAGTCAAACTTATCGTAAAATTTGTTTGAGTTTCGTTTAATTACATGTGGCTTAACCACTGATCAAATTGAAAGTGGTTTTAAGACCACATTAGTGTAGGTGATTAACCCTTAAAAGGGCACCTCCTAATTATCTCGTTTGACTGGTCAATTGTCGGGTCAAAGTAGTTTGACAAAAAGTCAAACTGGGCAGAATGTTTGAATATGATTAAAATTAATAAACCAGAGGTTCTAAATTATATTTTAACATTCTAATAACTTGGTAATTAATATTAAAACGTGTTTTATCAGTCCTAACCCGACAATTAATAGTCTAAGGTCAGTTTATAACCGAAAGTCGCAAAAGCTTGACTTTTGCTTTGACTTTCAGTTCTGGCCCGTTCAAGCTTAATTCTCTTATGTTTTAAGCTTCCATTAGGACCACATTACTTAGTAGTATAACCCCCTGGAGTTATATTGCATGGTACCTAGTGGTTTGAATTATATGCACTTAATCGTAATTATGCTTAATAATGCCATAAACGCCCTTTTTACATACAACTGAGATTTTTAGCAATGTGATTGAACTAAAACTTTTGCTACTGATATTTAGACATGTCCTAAAGTTTTGACATCAATTGATGGTCCAGAATTGAAGTTATGCTCAATAGCGTAATTAAGAAGCTTTATGTTATTTAAATGGCGTAATTAGTATGAAGCCTATCTAAACCCGATTTTTGACACTAAACTTCATACCTACTGATGTAAAATAATATTTTGGGAATTTTAAAGATTTTTAATTATTTTTAGACTGAGCATAACATAGGATTATAGCTTAATTTCGGTAAATGTCGGTTTTACCCTTTTCATGCATAAAATGAGTTTTACATAACTTTTTAGTGCCAAACCTTTTGCTACTGATTTTGTATAATAAATAAAGTATTTTGAACCTTGTAAACTGATCAAAAACTCAGATTTACTATTTTAACCCGAATACCCCTTTAAACCGACTTTTAAGCGTTTTTAGTACATAGTATGGGTCAAAACTATATTTGACATATAAAACTCATTACCCACTGATGTTTTAAGTTAATTTATATAGTTATACAGTAAACTAAAGTTTTTAAACCCAGAAGTATATTTTTACCTTTAAAGCCTATGTAAAATTACTAAAATGCCCCTATGGGACATAGTTTGGCTAAATAATGTAATTTTCACATATATAAAGTATCTTACTGGTATAAGTTATAAAAATACATATTTTTACTGATTTATTCAGACCTTAAACTTAGTTGTACAATTAAACTCTTTTATGGACATTAAAATTACCAAAATGCCCTTATGGGACTTATTTTGGTTTAAATTACTTTTTGGGCATATGTGTTAACATCTTACTGATGTATTAACATATTTTGAGCATAACAATGATTAAGACCTGTACATAATTTATTTGGAGACTCGTTACGCGATTACGCGTTCGAATCGGCTTATGTGACTAGTTTACATAATATAGTCGAAACGGGTCAAACCTTATCATTAAGTTCTCAATTTCCAGAATGTGTTTAGTTTACCCATATTATACAAGTGTCCAAGCTTGTCGGGTCTAAACCTCATTCTGTTCCGGTCTCCGCTTAATCTAGCGTTTAGAACCGTAAGGTTTCTTTCTAGCTAGCCGGTCTAAGTCTTTGACTTAATTAAAGACCCGTTAGCATCCTGATAGGTTAATAAACCTTTTATACAGATTAAATAGCTTCCGGTAGAAGGTGCCTTTGAAAAGCTTTAAGATTATAACTGCTAGCATCAGGTAAATACTTTTAACTTATTTTCCCTATACGGGCTTGGGATATGGTATTATAATAATACCACTTGGTCGGGTATGAAACCATTTAATCGGATTGTGATTAATAAATTACATAACCCGTTTTAATCTGTCTTGTTTGATAACATAAGCATTGGGGGTTAACGACCGTGTCCTGGATATCCTCGGCTCATTTATTTAAAAATGGCCACGACCTATGCACGGGGTGTAGGCATACACCTGACAGATGCAAATGCTAAATATAAACCCACATGTTGGGGATAACTCCTTTGTGGGTTCTACAAGTGGTGAGTCGGTTAATCATGACCGGCTTCCAACTGGCCCCAATTGTATGACAAACATATAAATCTGTATACAAGATTATATTTAAATAATTGTCCCAAGTTATAAAAGATTTGTGCCATGTGCACTTAAATCAATTTTCTTAAATGTTTTCAAAAGAGTCAGTTAATTGTATTTACCAGTGTAAACTGACGTATTTTCTTAAAGACTGATTGACAGGTACCTCTCGAAATAGGCTGGAGCTATAGGGTATCTTTAGAGGATCTTGCAAGTCCATAAGATGCCTGCAGTCTGTTATTTTGTTTCTTTGTATTTATTTATGATCCGCCTGTGAATCTTATTACATTCCAGTCTGTACATTCATAAACTCGAACACTCAGACAGTATGGTTTGTAATAGTTTATTCACCAAGCCTTCCGCTGTGCTATATTATTGTGTATATTGACTATGATGATATCAACTACGTCACGATACTCCCCGTCGGGCCCACCGGTCATATGTGGAAATATCGGGGTGTGACACCATGGGAACGGAAATGAGTAACGCATTTTCGGAGATAAACAAACGACTTCAAGACATACACGAACTCGGTACTAAACGTATGGAGGAGAACCTCGAAGTGAGCGAGATTATGCGGGATAGACAATGGGATCACGACTTTGAGTTCTACGCGAAACCGCACGAACCACTTAACGGCAAAAGCGTTGAAGATGGCGTTGGCACAAAAGGAGCGGATAGAAAAAAAATATATAACCTTTGATTGTGTAATGTTTTTTTATTTTATTCTAGTTTAATGTTTTTTTTTTAATTTTATTGTACTCTTTTTTTTATTTAATGAAATGATTTTTAATTTTAAAAAACTTAGAAATTAATTAAAAAAAATAAAAATTAAATAATTGAGTAATGATGACGAAGGGGCTTTATGACTACGGCCTCAAGTGGCATAACGCCCCATAAAGCCCATGTGTGACGTGGCACGATACGTGTCGCATAACGCCCACAAAGGGGGCTTATGAGGCTATGAGGTGTGGATGGAGCCCCATGGGCTTTATCAAGTCCACCTAAGCTCCACGTCAGCGCCACCTAGGATCCAACTCAGCCATGGAGCCCCCTTTAAATTGCAGGGTGTGGATAGAGCCCCCTATTAACCAAAATTTAAAAAAAAAATCATTGGTTTAGAACATGGTCCCCACCTGAAAACGCACCTCTTCTCTCGTTAACATGTTTGCAGAGCTTCAATTGCGCCCCGGCTATGGCGCCGGGGGTGTGGTCGATGGCGGAGGGGGGCGCTATAGGTGTCCAGGTGGCGAAGGGTGGCGCCCCACACCCTCCAGCCTGACTACGGATGGCCTAAGTGTTGTGTTCCCGTCGTATCGCGTGGCCACCACACCAGTAATATAGAATACAGCTACTTTTTGAACTTTTAATATCTTAATATAATCCAGTAATTATATCTATTTTGAAACGAAGAATTAAATTCATCTCGTAGATAAAAAAACAATAATCAATCTAAAAGGCTTTTAACGAATTCCGTTTCCACTATCTTCATCAAATACTTTACTTTTAATTTATTAAATTTAAATCTTCTCATATTTAAGTGCCAAAAAGCAGTAGCATTATTATTTCAATACACGTTAAGGGGGACGGGGCGCCCCGTTGTGAAACCCCCATCACTCGTCAAACTATAACGCACACCGCCGCCACTAGTTTGATCATGCGTGGACTTTATAACGCGTGATATTTATCACGTGTGGTAACTTGAAAATTGATGGGCATTTCCACTAAAATCCACCACTAGTGATGGAATAAAGCTCGATGACATAGCGGAATTTGATTGGATGTTGTGAGTGATGAGTGGGTGGTGAGTGATGGGCGCCCCTACCCCCCTTAGTACGTTACAGCGTACATAACATTCATTCAGGCATTAGTTTAGAACAAACATGACCAAGTTAACAAAGATCCAAGACAATCAAAGTAGAAAAATCTTATGAAAAATTGACATACATATAGCAGCTCATGACAGATAGAATATAACATCATGTGAAATTTACCCTTGGAACTTATTCCGTCTGGCGCTTGCGTTTGATAGGCAGCATGTGATTGTGTTGATACATGATACTGTGGACGCGACTCGGTTCGGCACGTGTTGACACGACTTTCCTCCGTCATGCACAAGACGTCAAGCCAACAAAAGAGACAAGACAAGGACTGGACTCAACGTCACAGTCCTTGGGCTAAAAGAAGATGACGAATCAGGGATTGGGCCTTAAACTGATTGGGCCTAAGACCACATCGACGAAACAGCCCAGAAGTCGACGAATCATATGTGTTTCGTCGACCATGATTCTGTTTCGTCGCCTGTTTTATGTTTTGTCATTTGTATGTGTGTCTGTAGTATAAATAGAGTTCATTTGTTCTGTTTCAGGTAGACGAACACAGTGAGAACACAGGAGAGAACAGAACACACACATACACTAGAGAGAGTTTGCAAGATAGATTTGTAAACATTGTGCTTGTAACTGATCTTTTCATACGTATTAATACAGAGGTGTTAAACGTTGAATATTGTGTGTCGTTATATTGCGTGTTCTATCTCGGTTTGCTATCTCGGTTGGATTCCGCACAACCGGGTTGGTTTGTATACAAGGATTAGGCGACTAGATCCTCCCCTAGCCGGACCTACAAGTGGTAAAACAAAAATGAGTTTCCTGGCGAGCAAAAGAGAAAATGATAGTACATCAGTGGTCTGTCTAAACCTCTTTAAACCTTAAATGAAAAATATGTTAAGCAGCTCTATATAAGATGTATCGGTAGGCTCACAATCATTTTAAAGTGTGCAGGGTGATATAAACTTAAATCGACTGAAGACTGGGTGGGAACCATTCATTGGCATATGGTCTTAGTACCGAAATTTCGTTTGAGAGATTGCCGAGGTTCTGAGATATTCGGTCTTTATGCTGCTTATCATCTGGGTATCATGGTTGTATCTTTTACCGAAAAATAACGGGGACGCAAGTCTAGATCTTCCATGATACTATACATACGTGTACATACTGCATTCGACCTCAATAAGTGATCAACAATCACATGTCCAACAAATAAGTGATAATATATCACATTCTTTCCGGGAGTCAAGTTCGTCTCTCTGCTGTACGAAAGTACTGACCTGTTCACGGACTTGCTCCTGTGCCCTCATGCATCTGAAAATCAAGTTCCTCATCAATAAGTGATTCTATCACATAGGACTTGTTTTCAAATCAAAATAAGTGAGTATCTCACATCATATACGGTCAAACAGATGATAATCGGTATACTCACCGGTAAGATGAATCCTCGTGCATACCTTGATACGGGAATGTGTCGTGATGTGGATGAACACCGGTCGGTAAGTATAAATCATACCTTAACGTATCCCCTCGCCATGATTACATCTGATAAGTTGAGCTTAAGTGGACAACAATACCGATAATTGTTATAGGATGCTTATCTTAATGTTAATTAACTGAACAACAAGAGCGTTTTGGCATGACCGTACACTGATATGATTCTCTTACCCTCGAAACTCGCAAAAAGAATGTATGTATATATTTATTTACTGCTTTCTGTCTTTACATTTGAAATATTCAAAAAGTCCAAAAAGATTTTAGGTGTGTTTTAATATAAACTTTCTAAAAGCCAAAAAGATTTTATTTTTATCTTATTTTCGATTGTACGATGTTGGATCTCGAGTCTTCGTTACCTGAAACCTGAACGAAAACCGAAATGACTAAATCTTCATAAACGGTCGAAATTTGCAAAGTGTTGAAAGTTAAAATTGAAATTGATAAAATACATTAAACTTTCAAACTGTCGGACGATAGTTGATTGAAATATGGTCATACGTGTGTTGTTTGTTATGTTAACTATATTCCAAGCAGTTGTTCTCATTACGCGTTTAGATTTCTTGCATGTGCAGATTCTAAAGGCAAGGAGAACATGGTCGATGACAAAGCTTCGGAATGAAGACACAACGTGAAGGCACTCAAAAGACAAAGATGATCGAGTTGCCGCTGGCCATCATCAACATCACAAGGATCTCAAGTTCTAAAGATCAAGACATTCACGAGCATAACTCAAGGGGGAGCTTATGTTAAGGGGGAGTTTGTCAACACACTTCCTACATGAAACGGGGAGTTTGTTGATACACTTTCTGCTTTGAAGACGTGAAGACTTTGAAGATCCTCCGACATAGAAGATATGAGAAGCGAACCTCACGAGTAGCGTCCAAGGGGGAGTTTGTTGATACATGATACTGTGGACGCGACTCGGTTCGGCACGTGTTGACACGACTTTCCTCCGTCATGCACAAGACGTCAAGCCAACAAAAGAGACAAGACAAGGACTGGACTCAACGTCACAGTCCTTGGGCTAAAAGAAGATGACGAATCAGGGATTGGGCCTTAAACTGATTGGGCCTAAGACCACATCGACGAAACAGCCCAGAAGTCGACGAATCATATGTGTTTCGTCGACCATGATTCTGTTTCGTCGCCTGTTTTATGTTTCGTCATTTGTATGTGTGTCTGTAGTATAAATAGAGTTCATTTGTTCTGTTTCAGGTAGACGAACACAGTGAGAACACAGGAGAGAACAGAACACACACATACACTAGAGAGAGTTTGCAAGATAGATTTGTAAACATTGTGCTTGTAACTGATCTTTTCATACGTATTAATACAGAGGTGTTAAACGTTGAATATTGTGTGTCGTTATATTGCGTGTTCTATCTCGGTTTGCTATCTCGGTTGGATTCCGCACAACCGGGTTGGTTTGTATACAAGGATTAGGCGACTAGATCCTCCCCTAGCCGGACCTACAAGTGGTATCAGAGCCTTGGCTCTTCTCCTTGTTAAAACCGAGGTGTTCTTGGTCATTTTTCGGGTTTTTAAAGTTCATAATTTTCTGGAAATCATCTTAAAATCGGATTAAATCTTGTTGTTTTGCTGGAAGTTCTTATAAAAACCACTTTATCTTTCATATTCACATATTAAAAGTTGGTTTTTAGTGAAGTTTCGAGCAAAATCGGGTTTCGGAAATTTATCGGTCACCGGAATCATCATATTTTTCACCGGAATATTCATAGTGTTCTTCACATCATCAAAGTGTTCTTCATAAATTCACTTTTTGATCTTAAAAATTTAAATTATCAAGTGTTTGTGTATTGGAAGTTGTAAAAGATTAAAATATTACAAACCATACTTGGTTGGTGAATACAGCCTGCCTTGAGCCGAAAGCACTGTTGCGTGTGTCAGTAGAAGATAAAAGTCAAAAAGTTTACCAACTCTCTGATATACCCATCGGCGAAACATATTCCAGTCCCGTCATTTGCATTCTTGGCGAAACAGAACTTCACTTTCGTCAACTTGGATTGGGCTTCCAGATAAGCTTTGGGCCCTGTTTCGTCATTATAGATTGGGTTCCTGTTTCGTAAAGCCCAATTCACCCAAATCTGTTTCGCCAATTATTCTACTAAGTGAGCCGTTTTGTTTCGTGGATAAGAGTTGGGCCTGTTTCGTCGAGATCAAAAGCATCATCCTGTTTCGTCAATAACATAAGGATTTCAAAATCAGTTTCGTAAAATTCAAAATCTGTTTCGTAAAAACAACCAAGTGTTTAAAATTCTGTTTCGTCAACAAACTGTTTCGTCGAGACACTTGTAATTTTAAACAGAAGGTTTGCATTTGTGGTTTAGCTGTTTGTTTGAGGTGTGATTTTCAGGTATTCCTTTTTCTTGATCAAAAATGAATCCGGCCTGGGGTACTCCGTCAAATACAGAAAACAAGTATAGAAGCAGTGAGGATTTATTTAGAGAAATGTACTATGGAACTCCGTCTCCCGCACCGGCATCTTCGCAAGCTAATGCTACATCTACTGGTCAATGGGCATTCGTATCAAATCAAGCTCCAAGTGTTCAAAGCATTTTGCTAAGCGAAAGTGAAACGGGAAGTTTGAATAGGCCTCCAAAGTTGATGCACTTAAGTGAATATCCGGGATGGTTTGGTAGATTTCATACATACGTCCTTGGTCAAAATACAGAACTGTGGTTGCGTTTCATCACAGATTTTGATCAAACAATAGAGGTTGCCGCTTCATCTGCTGCTACATTTGCTGATCTTACGGAAGATCAGAAGAAGGTCTATGACTTAGAGAAGAAAGCGTATGCCATTCTTACTCAGACGTTAAGTAAAGACATTTATCATCAATTTGTCAATTACAAGACAACAAAGAGGTTGTGGGATGCATTGAAGACAAGGGGCGTGGGAAATGAAGCGACACGTCAATTGAGAAAAGACTTGCTAAAGAAAGAGTTCGATGGTTTTTCTTGTATGGAGAATGAATCTTTAGGAGATTTGACAAGTCGATTTAATCATTTGCTGTCTGAATTGTCAAATTTTGATGTTGTTACACCTTCAGCAGAGATTGTGAAAAAGTTTGCAGATGCGTTGCCACCTCAATGGAATACTTTCTTGGAAATCATGAAGTGCAATGGCACGTTAGCTACAACAAGCTTCAATGACTTTGTTCAAATTTTGGAAAACAAGAATCAGGAAGAAACTCTCAAAGCGAAAAGAGTTCCAGTGCCACAAAATCCTGAGATGTATTATGGAACTTCTAGCACTTCTACAAAACCTTCTTCACATGCTCCAATTCAAACAGCGTTTGTGTCTACCACTGACATGTATGGCAATACTGTTCAAGTTCCAGTCCTTCCAAAAACAGACATGTATGGAAATCCGCTTGAACCTGTTCCTCAACAAGTACCACAACAGCAGAGCCAACGACTTATCAGAACTACAGATATGTACGGAAATCCGTTTGAACCAACTTCTCAACCAGCACCACAACAGCCTATCAGAACAACTGATATGTATGGGAATCCACTTCCTCCTCAACAGCAAGCATGTTATGGAAGCACATCATCTGCTAGTCAGCAATCAAAGCCAAATACAGTACGGCTCGACACCTCAAGCTTTTCTAAAGTCAGTGTGGAAGTAGCCAAGGAACACATGGAGCTGCTAAACACTTTGGTTTGTTTTCAGATTATTTTTAGTAATTAAACTGATAAACTCAAATACTGATATTTTAACTATTTTAATTCCATTTATTTATATAAAATTATTCCAGAACCCTAATAATTACTGTAAGTCAGTAATATTACATGTTAATAACTAAAAATATTATTTTTAATTATTCTGATTTAAATTAATTATTTAGATAACTAATTATAGAATTACAGATTTGAGTTAAATACATATTTATTTTCTGCTTTAACTATACACATATTAATTCTATATCCAGTAATTGTATAACTTAGTTATTTATACAAAATACACTGTTCTTAAATAATCCATGCATACTTATCCCCCGCTTCCCCAAATTAAGTTGTTCAAACCCATAGTTACCGTTTATGTCAAACCATACCATACACCATGGACTTAGTATCCAGTTTACAATTAACAATAATTGTTGATACAAATTTGCAATATTTTGTGCATGTTCACACCATTAGAATAAAGTGGAAAAACCTTGTTCCCGCCAAAACTCTCACACTTTGCATACTTGTTTGGACTTACCCGAAATTAAGGTGAGTACATAGACCCCTCTTTTACTGTTTTCAAACTGTTTTGGGGTGAAACACATGTGCCTATTTGTTACTTTCATGCTTTCTTGTTTTTCACATCATATACTTGCTATGTTTATTAGTACACTTATAGTACATGATTTACATTACATTGTTTTGCTATGTATGTTGGCTGATAGCATACTTAGTACATGGTTTTACTTTACATTTCTGCTATGTATGTTGACTGATAGCATGCTAGCACATTGATTTACATGACTTTTCTGCTTTGTATGTTGACTTAGCATACTTAGTACATTGTTTTCATATAACATGTTTACACTTGGTATAACATTTGGTTTGAACAAACGGGACTTATATACGTTCATTAACATTAGCTACGTCACTCGGTAGTAAGTAATGGTACCATAGGACTTGACAAACCCCGTTCCTAAAATCCTAGGTTTGTTTGGATGGATGGAATGACTGAATCCGAAAACAATTCTTTTGATAACCTTGACTGAAAGGGTTATCCGACTGTCTCAAGGCTTGAATGTATGCGTTAACTTACCACATAAATGTTTGTACCAATAAAACATGCATTTACTTTGCAAAACATAACTTTTTGATATATTCAAAATACCTTGTTTTGTACATTTTTACATTTGGTTTATGTGACTACACTTTACTTACCATACATAACATTTGTTACACATTACTTGACTACATTTGGACTTTTAACATTTGACATGGTTTATACAAGGACTTTTTGATAATTGGTTTAAACATGGACTTTATACATTGGTGGTTTGTTTAAGTGACTAAGTAACGAGATGTGTGTAGTATAGCACAAGTATGGTGGATACGCCACTGGTACTTCCTATATATAAGTGCTTGTATTGTACTACATGTCATAGCGTTATTTAGATCATTCAGTTTGAACTTATACATTTTACACAAACTATATATTTTTCACAAGACTTTGGTTAACAAAACAATTTACAAGATTCATGACTAACTTTTATTTCTTTAAACTCAAGTCATGAATCCTATTGTCACAAAACCTATGTATCTCACAGGCATTTTTATGCTGACGTACCTATTTTCACATGTGTTTCAGGATATGATGCGTAGGATTTATCAAGATACACATAGGCAGACTTGGACTTTAGCAACAATAAAAGATGCAAGACTAGTTAATTATGTTATATTTCTTGTCTGCTAAGACATTGTAACTCTCGTAATCAATAAAACGAAATTTCAATTTTCCATGCGTTATGAAACAATGATTCTGTTCAATTTTCCATGCGTTATGAAACAATGATTCTGAAACAATAGCCATCAGACTGTTGACTTATGAGGATTTAATTTTCAAAAGGCAATCCGGTCGGATGACAATCTGGTCGGATAGCCATCCGAGTCACTGTTCTATGTATAGAGAGATCTTCAGAGTTAGAAAAATTTTGAGAAATTTCAAGGTTTTCCTTATCGGTCAAAATCTTTCTGCAGGACTGGGAGAAAACGCATAACATCTACTGTCTGTTAGAAAAAGAATATACAGAAAAAAATGTAGTTGAAGATATTGCAAAATTCTTGAAGGAAAGCAGGATTGCTAAGGCGCTAACTAACAAAACCATAGTCTACGAATCACATATCAGACGATTTTGGAACTCTGCAAGATACGAAGCGAAAGATAAGACGATCTACTCTGCTGTAACGAAGAGAGATGAGAATGGACAGAATGTTGATTTTGGAGATTAAGATAAATGTTGGTGATGTGAGACGTGTGTTAAATTTAGGTGATTCTGATAATGATCCAACTATTATTCCCGAACGCCTAGCTAAAGGATTGTGGTGCAGAATGGGATTCTCAGGGCACATAAATGGAAGGATCTTAAAAACAAGCTTCAATCATGCTTATAAGTTTTTAGTACATTGTGTTGTTCATGCGTTATCGCACAGGAAGGGTGCATATGATGAAACATCGGACTACATCATGAACGTTATTGTTGGTGCATACATCTGTCGTCTTCGTCTTATATCGAGTCTTGGTTTCGTTGCGGATCTGAACAAGCGTGACATCATATATGTGACATCACAAGTGACATCACATATATGACATCACAAGTTTACATCATTATAACATGCATACAAAAGGACAAAAATAGAATGTAGATATATGTTAACCGTTTGAATGTGTTGTTAGTTTGAACTTGTAACCGTTTGAAGGTGAGGTCCGTTTAAAGAGGTGACCGTTTGAAGGGTGGCATGTCACCTTCAAACGGACAGCTCTAGCCTATATATACCCTTCAAACGTTCATCATTTGTAATCTTTCCGGCTTGTGCAACGAAGTACTGCCGAAGTGTTGTCAGGTTGTAAAACGTCTTATAATCAATTATACAACAGTTTAATGAGTAAATCTAGCTGAATTGCACTCTACACGTCTGTTTCCGTCTTTCATGTTGAGATAAACTCTTCTGAACGACTCGTTTGGGTCAGAAAACGATCCTACAAGTGGTATCAGAGCTCAGGAGGAAGAGTTCTATACGATTCAGCTTAAAAATTTCTGTTTTTCTACATCTTCTTTCAAAATTTCAAGTTTTCACGGTTAAAATTGGATCAATTTTTCACAGAATGTGTAAAAGTGCATTTTAACAAACCCTTGAAAGTTTCAGCTTAAAATTCGAAGTAAAAGTGGTAAAAATGGACTGAAAACTGGTGTCCGTTTGAACGAAGCAGCACCCTACCGTTTGAAACTGGACTGACCGTTTGAAATCTGCACCTTACCGTTTGAAACTGGACTGACCGTTTGAAATTTGCAACTTACCGTTTGAAATTGGACTGACCGTTTGAAATCTGCACATGTCCGTTTGAAACATTGTGTCTATCCCATTTGAAAGTGTGTTCATAGAATATTGTGTAACATTTTACGAGGTGTCAGTAGTTGGAAAAGAAATCATGTTTGTGTCAGCTTGTATGTGACTCTCGAAAATTGTCCACAGGTTTTGTCGGGTTGCATGTGAAAGTTGGTAAAGATGTGTAAGTTGGTCACATGAGTGTTTTGGTCAAAGTTGCATGTGAGTTGGTCAGTTTTGCATGAGAACAAGAAGTGAGGCCCAATCAGATTTTGAGTAATATCAAATTAATCAGCCCAAGATTCATATTGTCGGCTCATTATTTGAAATCAGTGCATGTGATCATAAACTGAATTGTCGGCTCATTAAAGTTGGCATGTGATTCTTGTGAATTGATAGATTCTTATAATCGGTCCAATCATCAATTGAGTAATATCACGTTTGTCGATTCATGGATTAACAGACAACAACATTGTGATAATCAAGACTGCACTGTTCAATAAAATTAGCGGTCCAATTGTATTCAATTAAAGTGGTTTGTTAACACATCCAAATTAATAGTTTGGCCCAATTTTATAACTGTGTAGTGATTGGGAGTTTTTGGCCCATGTGTTATTGTTAAAAGTGATCAAGTCATTTTTGTCGTATCGAGCTTACAATCAAGAAGTCTAGGTCATTTGGATTTAAGTTCAGGTCACACATTTTGAAGTTCAAAGTGTTTAAAGGTTCATCAGGTCATTTAAAAGTTCGTCAGTCTGCACGTAAAAGGGTCAGATCATTCGAATTTGATCCGGGTCATAGCTGTTCGCACGTTTTGACATCAAACTCAATTCACATCAAAATCAGTCCGCACAAAATATTCACCAGTCCGAGTATCAGTTTGTTTCAGTTAAATTGATAAGTGTTTAAACTGATCATTTGTTTTTGTATTGTCAGGTATTTCACGAGGTAAACTAGTTCGTTTGAAACTGTCTGTTTGTGAATATTTGAAAATCGAAAACATGGAGAACGAGTTTTACAATGCTTTTGCTAGTCCGATATCAATTACTCAGAGTACATTGCTTGAGAATGAAACGGGGACATCACAGAAACCACCTAAGCTCCTGGATATTGATGATTACAATGGTTGGTCTGAACGATTTGGAAATTGGGTTGAAGCTTATCATTTGGATGCTTGGGAACACACTGAAGAGCAGTATGAAAGGCCCACAAGGAATGGTATTCAGTTAACAATCAGAGATATGAGTGCTGAGGAGAAAAAGAAGTATAGAGATGAGAAATTGATGATGAGTCTGTTACAGTAAGCGATCAAAGAGGACATTCTGATTTTGCTTCAACATGATGGAAGTGCATATTCAATCTGGATTGAATTGGAAGCAAAGTCTATAGGAAGTGATGATATGCTTAAAAACAAGACGTCTCTCATGAAGAAAGAATTTGATCTATTTCGTGGGTTGAAATCCGAAAACACCAAGCAGATTATTGAAAGATATTGTAACTTGGTGAGAAATATGACGAAATTAGGGATAAAAAAGGATACTGATGAGCTGATTGAGAAACTTGCTGATGCATTACCACATGATACTTGGGGAACATTTCTGATGATGTTAAGAAACAATCGGAAGGAATATAAAAAGTTAACACTGGGTGAGTTCATCAAACATCTGGAAGCTCAAGAGATGGAGCAGAGGAAGATCGCCAGGATGAAGAACTACGATGGAGAACAAGACATCGACTTGTATTTCAAGAGTGGTGTTAGTGAAAAGACAAATTTTTTTCCTAAAGTTGAAACTGCTTATAATGCAAAAGGTTCTTCTGAAAGTGCATCTCAGGGATCAAGCAGCACAACAGGATTCTCTTCGTTTCCAACATATGATCCACAATCTTCTACGACAAAGAGTGGCAAAGTTCTTCAATGTAACATTTCCTTAAAGCTTGAGAATGATCAAAATTATACTGAGGAAGTTGCAAAAAGTCACATGTCTTTGTTGGTGACCGTGCTTGAATCCTATGGAGGATTAGTTGCAGGGAGGATCGGAAATCCTATGCTCATGAAAGAGGATTACGATCAAATTGATGCAGAGGAAATGGAATTGATGGATATTAAATGGTGCATGGCTAGTGTGTTGAGACGGGCTGAAAAGTTTAAACAAATCACAGGCAGAGATGATTTTCGTGAGGCACATGTTTCACCTTTAGGTTTTGATAAATCTAAAGTTACTTGTTTTCGTTGCAGGGAAAAGGGACATTTCAAGAGAGAGTGCACAAATCGAGAAGCGAGTGGAGCTCAAAACCCTTTCGGAAACAACGATTACTACAAAAAGGCGATTTATCATCAAGTCACACAACAGCCATATCAACAACAACAAGCACCAAATCAAGCACAAACTGCACATGGAAGAAATGTGATTGAAGATTCTAAGAGAGCGTGTCTGGTTAATCAAGGCAAGGATGATGGATTTAATTGGGATAAATATATTCCAACAGAAAGTAAAGTGTGTTTGGCAGACCAAGAAGATGAAAAGTTACCAGAAGATTTTAGCTGGGCAAATTTCAACTGGGATGATTATTGTCCGGATAAAGAGATTTCAAATCTGAAAGCTTTTATTGCTAATGCTTATGATGAAAAATGGGCTGCAAAATACAGAAAAGTCAGGGAAGCTGAAGAGGAAAAATGGAGAAAAATTGAAGAAGAGGAAGAAGAAGAAGAAAGGTTAAAAGCTGAAGCTGAAGCCGAGAAAAAGAAAAGAGCTGAGTTTTTCCAAACGAAAAGAACAGTCAAAGATGTTCCTGAATTTGAAATCAAAGTTGATACTGAAGCAGTCAAAGTTCCTGAAAAGTGTTTGAATTATGATTCTTTGATCATGCAAAACAACGAGCTGTTACACAACATAAAAAGATTGAAAGAATCTTATGATACTTTGAACAGAGAGATTAACAAGTACACTGATTCGAACAGTGAACAAGCAGTTGCATTGAATACACTCAAAGGAGCTTACATGAGACAGCTTGATGACGTCAACAATTACACAGAGAAGTGTGCTGAACTAGAATTGAAGTTGGCAACACAAAAGATTGAAACTGAAAGAGTCAACAATTTATTGAAAAGTTACTCATGTTCTACTTTTGTTGTTGACAGGATTTACCCGATCGTTGAAAGAATGAAAACTTTTGAGGAAGAGAAGACTTCGAAAGAAAAGAAGTCTAAGACAAAAGAAGATGATGAGGTGAAAATTTCTGGTGAGAAACCAAGTGTTGTCTATAACAAATGTCCACCCCCGGTCGAAAATGGATATTTGTCTCGAAATCCAAATTTTGAAAGAGTCAAACAGGAAACTAACTTACAGTGGGAGTCTGTGTCGTCGGATAATTTGCCAGAAAATATTGATGTTACGTTCACATCATCTGACACTGATCATGAGTCCGAGTTGATTAAAAGTGTGGTCGATCAGGTGTTAGACAAAGATGACATAGAGGAGTAAAAAATGGAGTCCAAATCAGAGTCAAAGTCAGAGTCAGAGTCAAAGTCTGGTTCTAAAAGTTCGAGTTCGACAGTCAACAGTTCAAATTCTTCGGTTAAAAGGGTTTACAAAAAAGAATTCCTGTTATCAAAATCTAATTTGAATGACGAAACGTTTAAAGTAGCATATACTTTGAAAGATTCTGACAAATTATATTCTGATGAGATTTTTCCAATAAGAGGTGTTAAACCAGACATGATCAAAAAGGTTTTCAAACTAACAGAAATTAATATTTCTGAAATAAAAGATTTAAATCTTACTGATAAACCTAAAAAATACACCTCAAGAGTACAACAAAGATTAAACAAGAAAAGGGGTTACAGTTCTGGTTCTGATATTCATAAAAAACCAAACCATAACTGTAATTTCAAAAAGAAAGGATTAGGATTTAATCAACCGAAAAATTATAAAAATGAAAAATTTTCTAAACCAAAAACTGTGTTTGTTTCAGGAAAATCTTTAGATGATGAGAAAGAGCAAGCATTCAGAAAGCAGACAAATCAAGAATTCCTTGCAAAGAAGCAAGAGGACATGAAGAAGAGTATTACTCAGAAGACTACAGAGATGAGAACCTGTTTTCAGTGCAAAACTGCTGGTCATATTGCTAGAAATTGTCCGAAAACATTCAAACCAAAACAGGAAGTCTCTGGTAAAATGAAAGAAAAAGTTGTTGAGAAAACTGAACTTACAACCAGAAAATTTACAGGCTTTGAAAATTCAACCTTTGAGATTAGTGAATGTTCAAAGAATGTGGTAAAAAGAAAAGAAAATCTGAAAAATAAAAAATGGGTTGTTAAGGGTTCAGGAAACAGTTCTGGTGATGAATCTGATTCCACAAAATCAGAGGAGCCACGTGTTGAAGAAAGAATTGAAAAATCAGTTCCAAAAGTGGATGATGTAAATTTTCCACCTTTGCGAGCTGAAAATTTTAAGAAGAAAGTTGGAAACGTTGAAATTTCAAATCAATTTTATTTTGACAAGAAGAAATTTGATGTTGATAAGGCTTTCAACGGAACTGTGAAACACATTTTTGGAAAAATGGTCGATGGTAAGGCCAAAGGAGTGAAAGAATTTTATGCTTCCAAAATGAATGTTCACAAGTCTGTCGAAAGTAAAGATGAAGAAGAGGTCGTTACACCCAAGGAAGGTCAGGCTTGGGTGGATATATTTTTCAAAAAGTAAAAACCTGACTTGCCAGAGATCCCAAGTTTGTAATCGTGGATCAGGAATCGGCATTCTTCTTGATAATTGTTTTTGAGAATGAATTTTATAATGAAAAATTTTGGCAAGTCATACTGCAGGAATTGCCGGAACTCCCAGGTTGTTAAGCGAGGAGTAGGAATTGACATCTTGAGAATTCAACCCATATATGGTAACTTACAAGTGGTATTGGTTGGTAAGCCATGTGGTTGAAAAAGGTTTTTACCTACAAGTGGTAAAATCAAGGTAATTAGTTTGAATTTGATTGAACTATTCTTACAAGTGGTAAATCAGGGACATTAAGTTGTATCTGATTTTCTACAAGTGGTTAAAAAAAAACAATGTGATGAATCAAACCCCTAACCTACAAATGGTAAAATCAACAAAACTAATTTTCCGGAAAAACCATTTGATTAAAACAAACTTAAGTGTTTTGAAATCAATGGGAAAATAGTTTGTTGTAAGGGAGAGTTCTGATTGTTTATGCCTAGTGGATGGCGAATTGATACGATTTGATATCAGTTGTCACGTTATCTGTATAGTTTATTTTCAAATTTCCTTTAAATGTGTTTGAATTTTAGGAGGAGTAAGGAATTTCAGAAAATCCAAAAACATTAGAAAATTTGAAAAAGCCAAAAACATGATAAAATGAAAAATGAGTTTTTGTTGCATAAAAGAGGAAATGATAGTACATCAGTGGACTGTCACAACACGCTAAAGAAATGAAATGATAAAATGTGATAAACGGTCTCACTAAAGATGTGACGGTAGGCTCAGCTAGACTAGTAGATTTGCGATAACGATACAAACTTAAATGAAAAAGCCTAGTTCTAGTGGGAAACATGGTCAAAAGCATAGTACTTAGTTTTGTCCTTCTTGACTGTGTGCCTACTCAGTAATCGCTGATTGTCGAAAGACATAAAACTGGTTAAGTTTGTGAACTTTCACAACTTTGCTGAAAAGTCACTGTGATTGTGTATTTCATTTTGCAAAGACTTAAACTTGTTTTATTTCTTTATTTTGTTTAAGCATCGGACATCCTCTGCGTATACGTGAGTATCGATCTGGATGTTGTTGCCTAAATGTTTTGCTTTATTTTCTTTGGTGTTTCGTTTAAGCTTTGGACCTCCTCTGCGTATACGGGAGTATCGATCTGGTGGTTAAAGCCTAAACAACTTCTTTTATTTTTCTTATTTTGTTTAAACATTGGACTTTCTCTGCGTATACGGAAGTATCGACCTGATTGTTAATGTTTAAACATTCTGCTTTGTTTTTCGCACAAATCACAGTTGATAAAAGTTTAAAGGCATTGCTTGAGATAGTGTATTACATGATGAGGGGATATGCTGGGGTCCATAAGAACTTAGTGCAAAATTAATATACCTTAACGTATCGGTAAGCATTTCAAAAGTTTTTAGATTGAGTTTAAGTGGACAACAATATTGTCAATCTACGTGAATCGTTTAGAGCTGAAAATGTTTAAAGCTTAACGGTGTTAGTGATTTGTCTCAAAAACTGATATGATCCTCTTGCACAAACTCACAAAAATATTGTCTGTAAATATTTCTTTATTGCATTTCATTATAGTCAAAAATCCAAAAAGATTTTAGTGTGTTTTAGCATAAATTTTGAAAAATCCAAAAAGATTTTAGTGTGTTTTAGCATAAATTTTGAAAAATCCAAAAAGATTTTCGACAACTGATTTTGGAGAGCTGATTTTCAAAATTCCGAGTGCTAAACATGATGAACAAATGGTTTGGGTGAAAGTATTTGAGGATTGTTGAAATGAAATGAGAAAAGGTTTTGTAATAAAAACGTTATTCCTGCAAGTGGTAAATTAGATTTGAAAACTTTATCCACAAATGGTTATCAGAAAATTTATTTTTGGGTAGAGTTTATGCAGGTTGGCCAGGTTTCGATCTAGAGAAGGATGAAAGCCAGGTGTTGAAAGTGAATTCCAGACTGCGATCCCAGCTTAACGAAAGTGGGAGTCTGAAGACATCGAGAGGGAGTCTGAAGATAGTAGAGCCAGATTCAGATCCTGAAGATTACAAGAAAGAGTAAGAGAACGATTGAGGATGCTTACAATGAAGAATTTTGAAGAAAGTGAACAGACTGATAAAGACTGAAGATGCGAAGACTCAACACTTAAGACTCGTCAACATCTGAGGGGGAGTCTGTTGGTGCATACATCTGTCGTCTTCGTCTTATATCGAGTCTCGGTTTCGTTGCGGATCTGAACAAGCATGACATCATATATGTGACATCACAAGTGACATCACATATATGACATCACAAGTTTACATCATTATAACATGCATACAAAAGGACAAAAACAGAATGTAGATGTATGTTGACCATTTGAATGTGTTGTTAGTTTGAACTTGTAACCGTTTGAAGGTGAGGTCCGTTTAAAGAGGTGACCGTTTGAAGGGTGGCATGTCACCTTCAAACGGACAGCTCTAGCCTATATATACCCTTCAAACGTTCATCATTTGTAATCTTTCCGGCTTGTGCAACGAAGTACTGCCGAAGTGTTGTCAGGTTGTAAAACGTCTTATAATCAATCATACAACAGTTTAATGAGTAAATCTAGCTGAATTGCACTCTACACGTCTGTTTCCGCCTTTCGTGTTGAGATAAACTCTTCTGAACAACTCGTTTGGGTCAGAAAACGATCCTACAGTTATCACCTGCCTCATTTTGAATAGGCCATATAATGTTTCTCAAGTGATATTTGACTACATGGTTGAGAATACAAAAGCTAGAAACAAGAAGTACATCATGTATCCTCGCTTTGTACAAATGTTGATTGATGATCAGTTCAAGGACCTTGAGAAGAGTAATGATGATATTTTAGGTCTAAGGCACATGACAGCAGAAACCTTAAGCAGACTGATTAAGGGTCCTAATCCAGGAGCGAAAGGCATGATATGAAAAATCAGCAGACCAGCATATGTTGCTCCAGAGAACGATGCTTGGAGACACCAAAATAGTGATTCTGACAATGAAGACGAGAAGATGAGTGAGATGGTTGAGAAGAAAACCAGATGGTGGTTCGTAAGAGATGGGAAGAGAAAAAGAACACCAAAGACATCCCCTGCAGTTCCTATTCCAAAGGAACCAGTTCCTAAGATTGTGATTAAGGGTACAGTGAGAGGGGGAGTCCTAAGGTAGTTAGATCTTTAATCTGTTAAAAGTTTCTAATGAATTTGTAAATGTTTGTTTTGCAGGGCCGTCTGTAAAGACACAACAAAGATTGGTGGATGAAGCAGTATTAGATCTATCTGAGGTTGTTCAACAAGGAGCTGATTTGCTAAAGCATTCACTTGAAAGCTATCTGAAAAAGAATGAGGAAGCTGTTGCACAGAAAGAACAAAGCTCAAGTGTTCAAGCTGAAGGCATCAAAGTTACAGAATCTGAGGGTGTTATACAAGATGATTCAAGTGAAGATTGTCACACCCCCAAAATCCACCCGCGGAGTACCACCGCTTGGAGGCGTGACATGACCAGGATCAAGCCACCAATCATATCAAACATAGTATTTAAGTGTAAAAGTAGGAAAAGATAATTCATCTTGACATGACTGATGTTCATAACCAAACATTGTTTAAGTAGCGGAAGCATAATAATGAAAACCCAAAATAAGTTATAAGTTCAAATATCGTCTACGATCCGTATCCCACAACGACCTGCTCCTTCCTGTGCAAGCTCCATATGTACCTAAGGTCCTGCAAGGCATGTAACAGAGAATCAACAACTAGTTGAGCGAGTTCACAGTAAATAAGTTCGTAATTGTAAGTTTGTTTCGTAACATGTGGCGCTACTAGGCCGATCGTATGTTCTATTAGTGGGGGCTTCCCATATTGCATATACACTAGACTATTTGTAACCATAAGTGTTCTTCACAACCGAGAACAGTAGTACGTACATAGTTTACGTAGGCTTTACGTAAGTGTCCTTCACAACCGAGGACAGTATTGAGTATAAGTTCACGTAGGTTTTACGTGAGTATCCTTCACAACCGAGGATAGTATTGAGTATAAGTTCACGTAGGTTTTACGTGAGTATCCTTCACAACCGAGGATAGTATTGAGTATAAGTTCACGTAGGTTTTACGTGAGTATCCTTCACAACCGAGGATAGTATTGAGTATAAGTTCACGTAGGTTTTACGTGAGTATCCTTCACAACCGAGGATAGTATTGAGTATAAGTTCACGTAGGTTTTACGTATGTGTCCTTCACAACCGAGGACAATGGTATGGTAGTCTAGTATCAGTGTATGTACGAATCTATTCAACCTTATTCCTTCCATCCCATTCCCCAAACCCTGGGAATCCCATGCCTTAGTAAGGGTGTGAACTCACCTTGGTTTGCTCGGTATGCTAAGTGTATGCTCACAAGTAATCAATCGCGTCCTAAAGTACGCACGTATACATAATCAGTTTGTGTTTAAGTTGTTCATGTGTAAGCAGGTAACACGTAATCACAATCACACCAGTCATGTTTAACATTTAACAGCAGTTACATATTCCAGTTAACACTTAACAGAATTAACTCAAGTTCCTGCACAGATCAGCTTTTCGGCGAAACACACATGTTGGCGAAACACAGATATTGACGAAACACATTCTGTTTCGTCGTGGTCTTAATTGGCGAAACAGGATTCTAATTCGTCGATGACTCTTGGCGAAACACATTCTGTTTCGCCGAGAGTCCTGTTTCGTCGGACAGATCAGCTTAGCAGACATCAGTTACAGCAGATGCGAATAACGCATAAACCCTAATCATTCTAACAGCCGTCAACAACAACAGAAATCATATGAAGATCATTGTGCATATCGAATCATCATAAATCAACCATCCAAGAATCATTGTCTAGCATAAACCCTAGTTTATGTGTATAGCATATCAAATAACATACAACATCATCACATCAATCCCTATCAAGATACTAATGTAATCAGAATTAAGCCATATAAACAACATTCAGAACCGAGCATTCGATTGTGTCAAGTTTCGCATAACATTTATATATATATCCTACTTCATCATACATAATCGAAATCTATATCATCACCATCATACTCTCATCACAGTAGTAACACACATCAATCATATGCACCATCAAGAATCTATATAATACAGAAACATAGAATCGATTAACAAACACACACTAACCGATTTGAGATGAAGGAACAAGGATTTGAGAGTTAGGGATGATGGTGAACGATGGTTGTGGCCGTATCGCGCAGAAGAGAGTTCTAGGGTTTCTTGTTCGCCGAAATTGTGGAAACAGAAGTCGGTTCACGTTAATATGGACGAATTACCGTTCTGGGCCCTTAATGGGCTTGGCGAAACTGGGCTTGGCGAAACAGCCTGTTTCGTCGAGACGGTGTTGACGAAACTGATCTGTTTCGTCGAGATCGATCTTGGCGAATCTCACTTGTTTCGTCGAGTTGTTTTATGGTTTACAAGTCTAAGTTTTCAAACAGTAAGCAAGCTATCATATTACACATAACCATGCAAGTACACTACATTTTATCATAACACAAAGTGTACAGTTACGAAGTCAAACAGGTCAACAACTAAACAGTCAAAGTCATAGGCGGTAGTCATCATAATGGAGGATTCCGTAGATGAGCCAAACGGGTCGAATAATGGTGAAATGGTATTGTTATAGATATGAATAGTTAGCATAGGCGGTTACAATCTTACGAGCATGAAACCATGAGATTGGTAATAAAATTCCGGTGATAATAAGCCCCGGAAGTTGGGTAAAAAGTGCCTATGTTTACTATTAAAAAGTGTAGTAAAATGAGTGTAACTTGAATGGGTCAAATAATGCAAAAATGACTTTTAGTCATTCAGCCCGTAAATCAAATTTTTGGTAGGATAATTGTAATTGGCACGTTGGAAATAAATTTACAGACGTACAGGAAAAAGAATCACCTAAAACGGACAACCGAGCAAAAAGTTATGAACGTTCAAAGTTGAGTTTTGGGAATTTCCGGAGCTGGGCAGATATGCAGGACCAGCTCCTGGACTTGCTGGAAAACGTACTCCCCCGCGCCACGCGGGGGAGACTCAGTGAACTGGCGTGACACGCGGGGGCTCCCGAGCCACGCGACAATGCGAACGAATCCTGCCGCGACACGTGACAGGATCAGTTTTGAAATTTTATTTTATTTTTCACATTTCGATGTCGGAACTTGTTTATATGTACTATATTAATGTCAAAACTAACTTTTAAGTGGTTTTGACTCTAGGTAATGATGGGGCCTTTCCGGATGGCGATCAAGCATGTTTTTGAAGAACTGAACACACACACTTTTGAAGCTTCCGCAATTATCTAGTTTTGTTTTGTAAAAAGTGGAATATGTAAACATTTTAAACTATGTTTTAGAATGTTGTAAACATGTTTAAATACTCAAGATGTAAAAGTTTTTGATAAGTGGCATTTTCTCATAAAATGCTTACTTTAATTATATATATTAACGTTAAAATAGTATGGGTGTTACAGAAGCTGATCACTATAATGATGTTATTGTTGAAGATGCTTCAGATTCATCTGATGAAGAAACTGATTTCCATTATTCTGGAGTTGATGAGACATTTCCTTCTTTGGCGGAAATGTTCAAAGACAGAAATGAATATGAAATAAGAAGGAAGATTGTGGAAAAAGTTTCAAGTGAAGGTGTTCCAGAAACCATCCCAAGAGAAAACCTTGCTGATGAACGGAAGAAATGGTTTAAAGTGATGCCAAAAGAGAGGAAGACTCTTAGAGCACTTCAGTTCTTCACTCACAACAAAGATATCTCATGGGGTGACATTCTATCATGGGGTTATTTGGAAGATTTGCAGGTCTACGCCATTAGACGGGAAGAGGGTGTATAGTATTTCGAATTTCTATCAGACATAAGGACTCTTCCGTGGTGGGACGTAGATGAGTTGGTCAAGACAAAGAATATCAAGCAGTTTTATCATGGTTTGGAAGTAAAACAACATGATCGGCGCTTGTGGAACTATGTGAAGTTGCAAGCTAAGAATGGTTATCCTGATTGGAAGCCGCAAAGACCAAAGCAGATTGTAACTATACTAGAGAACGGAGAAAAAGACATAACTCTGGATGTTAAGCCTCCAAGATGTTTGAAAAACATGCCTCTTAGGGCAATGGAGCAGGATTTTCATGATTTGTTTGAAGGCTGGTTCTACAATGAATCAACAGCTGAAGCGGTAATTTCTTTGTATGACAAGTCAAAGGGAGAGTCAAGGAGAATCTGCATACTAGACCCGATGTGGCTAGTAAATTGTTCAAAGAAAGATATTGACTGCCTATTCCTCAACAAGATTGTTTATGAAAGAAGAGACAAAGTACAAGCAATGCAGTATCAAACGGTTGTGGATGTGTGCTTTGCTCAAGACAACAACTCAGGAAGATATTGGAAGACGAGATGGAGAGATCTTGAGATTGATGAGTTCCTGAAAAAGTATAAACGAGAACAAAGATCAAAAGCTATTTCTGAAAGGGCAGCAGAGCTTGGCAGGCGCAAGATGGGTATAGTGCCACCAACGGATCAAACGCCAATCGAGAAAGAGGAGAACAAGATTCCCAAATGGGATCGGAAGCGTGATGGTGATCCGGTTTATAGAAAATGGTGGATCGAGGAAGGAAGGCATAAAAGGAAAAGAATGTTAGACGAAAAAGCAGAAAAGAGAAGACAGAGAGCGAGAGAACGAAGGCGCAACAGGAGAAATTGAAAACTATGCTGGAAGGAACTGCAGCTACATCCGAGGGGGAGTCTGTTAGTGTATACGTCTGTAGCTTCCGTCAGCATTTAGTCATGTTTTGTATATTTGTGTCCTTTGTAAACAATTATGTAATGTATGTATGTTAGATAGATCGACAACTCGAGAAACGGGACTGTTTTGTTAAGTGTTGACTTTATTGACCAGTGTCACCCGATCGGATGGGCCATCCGATCGGACAGCACTCATCCGCTCGGACAGCATGTCATTCATTCGGACAACATGTCATCCGTTCGGACAGAATGTCATCCGTTCGGTCAGCACTAACCTTGTTCCTGAGTTGCCTATAAATACCCCGTCCGGGTATCCCATTTAGAACTTTTGACTTTGGAGAGAACTCTGTCATTGTCTGACTTCTACAGGCGCTTTTGTACTTTCATAACAGTTGAATAGAAAGATCAGACTGCGTTTAATCGTTGAATACTTTGTCGTACATCTGTGATTTGATCAAATGGATTCCGCGCATTAGTCAAAGTCGATTCATCTAAGTTCCTGACGAACAGATCCTATACGAGGGACCAACACCATTTTTTATGCTTTAATGGTTTTTGTTTGATGGTGTTTTTAAACAATGCTGGTCTGTACTTGAACAATAGTATTTAGGTTTAAGGATCACGGATCCTTGGGACAATAGGTAGGATGATAGCTGGTGGAGGGATCCTCTGTTTGGGGGATGAAGCCACTATTATCCTGCCATCTTTATTTCCTGCACTTAGACTTTGTTAATATGGACACCCTTTACCTACCCCAGCAGACGGGCCACGTATTGCTGGTAGATGCTCGGGGTAGGTAATTTTGACAAACTTTGAAGGGTTTAACTATGGATAAATAAATAAAACCTTTAACTTTTGGCTATCTTGTGTTGTTCATTCCGTGTCTACTTACCTTTCAATTATTATTGCATATTCCTTTGAATTTACAAGTTAATAATGAAAGTATAAAAATTAGTTTATGTTAAAAAGTTTAGGATATGATCAAGGATCAAATATCCTATAATCGAAAAGTTTAAAAAGTGAGATAATTTTAGGATCATATATCCTGTTGTCAAAGATCAAGGGTAACATAGATAAATGAAGAATAAAATTAAAGTAAATAAAGATCATACCAGAGAATCCAAGTTAGGATCCTAAATCCTTGATGTTTACAATCATGATTGTTTTGGTCAAAAATCAAGCAATGATAATGCAACCAAACTTTCTGTTGTGAGGTATGATGCTTGAATCAATGAACAATACTAAGGATCACTCAGAAATGAAATGAACAAGTGACACAAAGATTTATACGAGGAAAAAGCCCTTGATCAATGAATGATCTCCGGCATAAAAAACCTCGGGTGATGGAAACTACCGATCACCAACTCAGATTAAACAAGAAATGTATTACAACTTCGGATGATAGCGAGCTAATTACAAGGATCACTATAGTGTAATGTGCAAAAAAGTGTGTAATCGCCAAGTGAATTGTCAAGAGCTGGTGAGAGCAGTTGCGAGTGTGTGTGTTAAGCTAAAAATAGCCAAGTGTTTCCATTTAGCTCACTATCCCTTTTAAAAATGGAAAATATCTAAGCTAACAAACTGTCCGCACTTCATGCAAGTCCTCCACGAACTCCATAACGTCCACTTCAGTTAAGCACATGCGGAATAAATATGGAATATGCTCCAGGAATATCGCCAAGACCAAGTCCAAGCTCGTACTCCTGCAAAACAACTTCATATTCAAAGTAGACTATCGTTAGTATAAGGATCCTTATGATGATCCATGATCCAGATCCTACAATACTCTCTGAGGATCATTAATTCAGACAGAATTGAGGATCACTGATCATTCAAAAATCCTCCCCTAACAATTGCCCCCAAAATATAAGGAGTAATTTGTAAATAAACGAGTTATATTTTCTTTTTCTTATCCGTAACCAACTAACGGATATATAGCCGTTGTAATAGAACTATCCGTTGCCATCCTGACGTCACCGAAGTGACTACCCTGTAAGATCATCATTATAAATTGAAGTTAGAGATAAGGGTTAGAGAGCATTTAAATTCGTGCGTTTCCTCTTTAAATCCTCATTCGAAGACTTGATCAGGTATTTCTCTTTCCTTTCTCTCTTCATCTTCTCAATTCTGTTTCTTGTCTTTCACCATCTTCATGACCAAAATGTTGCTGAGGTCTTCACCGGTTAAGGATCATAAAAAGGACAGTCCCTTGAAGTCCCAAGGGATCATCAAAGATTCGGCGAAAGAAAGATGCTGCTTTACCGATCCACAGATAGACAGGATCCGACATTGCTTTCCGGCAAACACCGATTTCAAACCATTTGATCCCACCGTTCTAAGTGATTATATTTCTGAAACCTGGGTAGCCTTTCCGGTCACACCATTTACAATAGGGTACTCGTATCCTTTTCCAGATTTTACCCAATCCTTCTTCTCTCTCACCGGCATCTCCTACATTCAAGCGATGCCAATGATCTGGAGGGTCTTATATACCCTTGAAAGGATCATTGAACATGAAGGAATTGATCTGGGAATGTCGGAGTTTGCATAGATGTATGACCTCGTAAGCCATGGATCCCATTGGTATCTACTCAAACATAAACCTGGTGAAGAACACCCCATCTTCAAAGCCACTAAGAATGACACCAACTGGAAACGGCGATTCTTCTTTGTCAGAAGGGATTCTATCCCTGATGGAAAGGATCTGCCTAGAAAATGGACCACTCATGGTAGGATAGAGGATCCTGAGAAGGATCACTAGATGACCTTGTTTTTGTTTAAGGATCACTAACGTCCTTTTGTTTCTATTTTACAGCTATTACTGTCGCACACCTTATTACAACATCTGCCACGAAGGAAAGGCTTGCTGCTTTCCGGAGACTAGATCCTGCAATAAGATCATTTAAAGCAAATACCCAGGATTCTCAAGAAGTATCCTCAGGTTCTGTCACTATGTCGAGTAAGTATCCATGTTTATATGTAATTAAATGCTTAAATTAAAATGAAATAAGGATACTTATCTGTTTTGGATGTGTAGGTGCTGGAAAATCTTCAAGATCTGCCTCCAAATTCAGTGTCACTGACCTTGACACTGTCCGATCCTCAAAGAAGAAGACTGCTGCCAGTCCAACTGTCACGATCCCCAAGGCAACCACTTCTAAGGGCAATGGTGGTAAGAAAAGGAAGACCTCTGAGGCTGACAATCTAGAAGGCTTGCCTCTGATCCGTCATCAGTTCCTTGAGTACTTTGCTGAGGTAAGGATCACTGACTTATCTTAATTATCCTGCCCACTTAAGGATCATGTTATCCTAAGCTTTATATTGTCTTTTTGTAGAAATTTGCTGAAATCGAGGACTACGTAGGCAATGTTGAAGAAGTTGAGCTAAAGTGCCTGGACCTCCAAAAGATGATGCTGGCCAAGGATCAGAAGATAGCCTCCCTTGCAAATGATGTCAATCTGGTGAAGAGGGAACTTGTCCTGGCTCACATTACTGCTGATCAAGAGAAAAATGAGATCACCAATGATGCTAAAATCTCAGCTGCCATCGCTATGTACAAGACCAAGTTGCAGATGGCCCAAGAAGCTCTGGATTCTGACTTTGACAAGAGCAGCTGGGACGTAGAGGGCTGGAAGGCTAGATTGGCTGAGCTGGACGACGAAGAGGAGGCTGAAGAGGTCCTAGCACTCGAGGCTGGCAGCAGTGGAGTCAAGGATCATGTGGAGGATGCTGGAGCTGGAGGAGATGGTGATGCAGCAAAGGTGTAAGCTGCAGGAATGGGCGATGAAGGACATTTCTAGACGTACCCGGAGCCCATTTTTTAGAATTTGGTAGTTTTATTGTGGTTATGGTGTTTTGAAACAATCTTGGGTTGTAATAACTTTAGACAATAGTTTCTAGGGTGAAGGATCATAGATCCTTGAACAATAGGCAGGATAATGGGTGGTGGATGGATCCTCTGTTTGGGGGATGAAGCCACTCGTTATCCTTCCGTCTTTTATTTCCTGCACTACAAAGACCCGTAAACAATGGACACCCTTTGCCAACCCATGTGGACGGGCCACGTTTTGCTGGTAGAAACGTGGGTTGGCAATTTTGACAACCTTAAAGGGTTTAACGTTTTGTGAATAAAATAACTTTAACTTTTTGGCTATCTCCCGTGTTGCTATCCTTGTTAGTACTTTACTTTCCAATTGTTGTGATATACATTTTGTCTAAACTTATCAAGCAAAGAAAAAACTTAATAAATATCCTCAAAAAGTTTAGGATATGATCAAGGATCACATATCCTATAGTCGACAAGTTCCGAAAAGTAGTATATTTTAAGGATCATAAGTTCAGTTGTCAAAGGATAAGGGTTGCTCAAATGAATAATGAACAAAATCAAAATAGTTAAGGATCATACCTGAGAATCCAAGTTAGGATCCTAACCTTTAACACTTATAATAAGGATAACCAAAAGACAAACCTTAGTAGAAGGTAAGGATCAAGGATCCTTGGTCGTTTATCTCCAAAAACCTGAAATAGGATACAACTTGGGACTAAGCCAATATAAGATAAGAGTTAGTAACTGGGGACAAGCCCAATATACTGGGGACAAGACCAAAGGATAACTGGGGACAAGCCCAAAGGATAACTGGGGACAAGCCCAAAGGATCGTGTGTAAACTGGAGTATGGCCCTCACTGGCGACTATCCAAACTTAGTGACATGAAAATGTCAAAACCTTAGCTAACGTGAAAACGTTAGAAACCTTAGGAACGGATGTATGGTACGTCTACCATTATACGTAGGATCCTGAATATAGCCAGTACAATGAAATTGTCAGCCCCTAAAGCGAGTACTGGTCCCATTGCCTTGAACTATACCAGGATCATCGTGCGCTACTGGCGAAACTGGGGACAGGCCCAAACTGGGGTCAAGCCCAAATAACTGGATACTTCTGTGGATAATCAGTCCTTTGTTAAGGATATCTGAACCTTCAAAACTCAGAATCAAGTGAAAGGAGGATAAAGGATACAGGATCCTTATCCTTATATAGGATAATTAAAGAATGAAATAGTTTGAGATTAGATCATTACCAAAATGAGGATCATCTGTCCTGTAAGGATCCTTCAAGGATACTTGTCATGTTAGGATCATGGATCCTTATCACATGAAGTATTTCTTCAAGCAGACAACATTCCAAGCTCTTGGCAGCAAATCACCTTCCATTGTTAGCAATCGATATGCCCCCTTTCCTGCCTCAGCTTCGATCAAGTAAGGGCCTACCCATTTTGGTGCCAACTTTCCATCAGCAGGATTGGTGGTATTCTGAAATGCTTTCCTTAATACCATATCACCAACTTGGAATTTCCTGATCCTGACATTTTTGTTGTAGGCTCCAGCCATCCTTTGTTGATAACTAGCCATCCTTATCCTTGCCAAATCCCTGATTTCTTCTATAGTATCCAAGTCTTGAACCAGGTTTTCAGTATTTTCTTCAGGATCACGAATGCTTGTTCTTGCAGTTGGAACCACCATCTCTGTAGGGATCACTGATTCTGCCCCAAATACCAAAGAAAATGGAGTTTGGCCAGTAGCATTCTTGGGAGTTGTCCTATCGGCCCAAAGCACATAAGGTAGTTCTTCTGCCCATTTTCCTTTCTTGGATCCAAGCTTCTTCTTCAAATTGTTGATGATGATCTTGTTGGATGATTCTGCCTGACCATTAGCTTGTGGGTGGACTGGTGTTGATGTTATCATCTTAATCCCCCAGCTGTCACAAAAGTTAGTAGTTCTATTCCCAATAAATTGGGATCCATTATCACAAACAATTTCAGAAGGGATACCAAATCTAGTAATAATGTTTCTTTTAATAAAGGATATAACTTCCTTTTCTCTGACTTGAGCAAAGGCTTCAGCCTCTATCCACTTGGAGAAGTAATCAGTCATAGCAAGCATGAATACTTTTCCACCAGGTGCCTTAGGAAGCTTACCAACTATATCCATTCCCCATCTCATAAATGGCCAAGAAGAGGATATAGGATGCAAAAGTTCTGCTGGTTGGTGAAGGATATTACTGTGTCTCTGACAAGGATCACACTTCTTGGCATACTCCACAACATCCTTTTTCATAGTGGGCCAATAGTATCCTGTCCTCAGGATCCTTGAGAATAATGCCCTGCCCCCAGTGTGGTTTCCACAATCTCCTTCATGGAAATCCTTTAGGACTTCTTGGATTTCGGGATCCTCAATGCATCTTAGATATGGTCCTGCAAGAGATCGTTTATACAACATATTATTCAATATTGTAAATTAAGATACCTTAATTTTGAAAGCCCTAGGGTTTTCTCCTGTAGGAATCTCTCCATGTTGTATGTATCTCATGATTGGGAGGATCCATGATCCTGAATGAGATTGAGTATCATCACTAGGGATGATTGCAGAATCTTCTCCTATCTCCATAGCTACATGATCCTCGATAGCAGGGGTCAGGATATGGATAATAGGGATCCTTATATCCTCCGGGATCTTCAAGGATGATCCTAGATTGGCTAATGCATCAGCCTCTGCATTCTCTTCCCTTGGTACCTGTGTCAAACTAAAGGAAACAAAAGAGAGTGCCAATTCTTTGACTATCTCTAAATATTTGATTAGCTTTTCACCTTTAACAGCATAGGATCCATTAAAGTGATTAGTGATTAATAATGAATCTACATGTACCTCAAGATACCTGATCCTCATATGCTTAGCAATTTGCAAACCAGCTATCAAGGCTTCATACTCAGCCTCATTGTTGGTAGTTTGAAATTCACAAGCTATGGAGTGGGGTATTATGTCCCCCTATGGCGATTTTAGTAGTATTCCCAGCCCTGTTCCTTTTACATTGGAGGCTCCATCAGTGAATAGTATCCAAGGATCCTTAGTTTCTTCAAGCTGTTGGACTTCTAACTCAGCCTCCTTTTGCAAATCACTACTAAAATCTGCCACAAAGTCAGCTAAGGCTTGGGATTTGATGGCAGTCCTTGGTTCATAACTTATATCATATGCACTAAGCTTCACTGCCCACTTAGCCATCCTTCCTGAAATTTCAGGTTTCCTGAGAACATTCTTAATTGGAAAATTAGTCTTAACAATAATGGCATGAGTCTCAAAATAATGTCTTAATTTAGTAGATGCCATTATTAATGCAAGGATAAGTTTCTCTAAGTGTGAATACCTAGATTCATCATCAAGTAAACTCTTACTTACATAATAAACAGGATGTTGTGTACCTTGGTGATCCTTAACAAGGACCGCACTTACTGCTTTTGAGGATACTGCTAAGTATAAGGATAATATATCCCCTTTTTCTGGTTTCATCAGGGCCGGGGCTGAGGATAGGTAATCCTTAAGAGCTTTGAGGGCACTTTCATGCTTCTCAGTCCATTCAAATTTCTTGTTCTTCCTCAGGATGTCATAGAATTCCTTGCACTTTTCTGAGGATTTGGATATGAATATGTTCAAGGCTGCGATCCTGCCTGTCAATCTTTGCACATCCTTAGCATTGGCAGGAGATTTGATATTCACAATAGCCTTGATTTTCTCTGGACTTGCTTCAATGCCCCTCTTTGTCACCATATAGCCTAAGAATTTACCTGCCTTAACACCAAAATGACACTTGGAAGGATTTAGTTTCATATTAAATTTATCAAGGATATTGAATGCTTCCTCCAAGTCTTTAAGGTGATCCTCAGCTTTCTTGGACTTAACCACCATGTCATCAATATAGACTTCCATAGTGTGTCCAATTTGTTCCTTGAACATCATATTGACTAGCCTTTGATAAGTAGCACCTGCATTCCTTAGTCCAAATGGCATAGCAATATAACAATATATACCAGTTGGGGTTATAAAGGCTGTATCCTCTTGATCAGATGGTTCCATTTGAATTTGTTGAAATCCAGATGAAGCATCCATAAAAGTCAACAACTCATGACCCGCGGTAGCATCCACCATGGAGTCAATGTGGGGTAATGGGAAAGGATCCTTGGGACATGCCTTGTTTAAATTGGTAAAATCGACACATACCCTCCACTTTCCATTTTTCTTTTGAACAACAACCACATTGGCTAACCATCTTGGATACTTAACCTCTCTTATCATACTTGCCCGAAGTAGTTTATCTACCTCTTCCTGGATAATAGCATTCCTTTCAGGTGCAAACTTCCTTCTCTTTTGATGAATTGGCTTGAATGACCTGTCAATGCCAACCTTATGAGTAATTATATCTTTAGATACACCTGTCATATCCTCATGTTTCCAGGCAAAGGTAGTTTTCCTTCTTTTAAGGAAGGATACTAGCTCCTGTTCAATGTCGCTAAGGATCCCTGATCCTATGAAGATATTGGATTCAGGATCATCAGGATCCATGAGGATTTCTTTCAAATCCTGTTCTCTTGCCTCCAAGACATCTCTTGAAGGATACTTTAATTGCTATTGCTCCCTTGGTCTTGAGGCTGGCTTCATTGATGATGTATAACAATTCTTAGCCTCTTGTTGATCACTCTCAATTTTCACCACTCCCCATGGACTTGGAAGCTTTACACACTGATGATAGGTAGATGGGACTGCCTTCATATCATGTATCCATGGCCTGCCAAGGATAACATTACAACAAGATAAGCAATCTATAACACAAAATTTCTGATAAGAATGGAGTCCTTCAATATAAATAGGGAGTTTGATGTCCCCCAATGTGTTTTTGGTTTCCCCACTAAATCCCACAAGGACTGAGGATCTTGGGACAATATCAGACTCCGGGATATTCATTTTCTTGATGACATCAAGCTGAATGATGTTCACAGAGCTTCCTCCATTGATTAGGATCCTGCAAACAAAGTGGTTAGAAATAAACAATGTAATTACAAGACCATCATGATGAGGATCCTGGACATCAACACGATCATCCTCATCAAAAGTTATGATCTTATCCTTGGTGACGGTGGAGGTCCGGATGGGTCTGTCCCCATTATCCATCTTGGTTTCCTTAGCATGTCTCTTGGCTGCTGAGAAGGAAGTACCACAAATGTCTGATCCACCGGATATGAAGTTTATAACTTGTGCATCTGCCGGAGGAACAGGAGCCCTTTCCGGGATCCTTTCAGGATCCTGGATCCTTGACTTATTTCGTCCCAAAAGTTCCTTCAAATGCCCCTTGCTCAACAAGTAACCAATTTCCTTTCTTAGGCAATACACTCTTCAGTGAGATGCCCGAAATCCTCATGATATGCACACCACTTGGACTTATCCTTTGTAGTAGCTGGTTTATCACTTTTTCTCGGCCACCTAGCTTTCTCACCTAGATTCTGCATTGCAAGGATTAGTTCATTGTTATCAACAGAAAAACAGTATTCAGAAATAGGAGGATAATCCTCATCATCCTCTTCTTGTTCCACTGCATGCACGTTCTGGTTATCAGACTTGTTGTAGGACTTGGATTTGTTGTTCCTGAAGTAGGATCCTTGTTTCTCCTGTTTTGAGGATCCTGTCAATCTATCATGGATCCTTTTGTCATCCTTTAGGCGGATGAACCTAAGGGCCCTGGTTCTTACTTCATCAAGATTCCTGCAAGGTGTCATAACAAGATCATCATAGAATAATGAATCCCTAAGCAATCCCATTTTAAAGGCTTCTACAGCCGTAGCAATATCCAAATTAGGAATATCTAAGGATTCTTTACTAAACTTAGTGATATAATCTCTAAGTGATTCATTTTGACCTTGTGTTACCCTATATAGATCACTAGTTAATCGTTCAAATTTTCTACTACAAGAGAATTGACTATTAAACAAATTAACTAGATTGGAAAATGAAGTAATAGAGTAAGGGGAAGACTTAGCAGCCATTTAAGAGCAGATCCTGTGAGTGTGGATCCAAATCCCTTGCATAGACATGCTTCCTTTAACCTCTCAGGAATTGGATTGATCTCCATCCTCTCCCTATACTGAGCTACATGCTCTTCTGGATCTGTTGAACCATCATACAGCTTCATAGATGGTATCTGGAACCTTTTGGGTATCTCAGCATCACATAAGGGTGGTGCAAAACGAGATATCCTATGGCTACCATCTGCAATTTCAGGAATGGGTTTAACCACTCCTGGTACACTGGATATCATATCCTTAAGTTTCTGTAATTCCCTAGCCATAGCCTGATTGATACCTGTATCCTGCATTGAGCCATGGTTAGTGTTATATGAATTATTAAAAGTGTTACCTCCCAGAGGATTCATGTTTGGAATTGCGGATGTGAATCCATATTGACGGGATTCTGGTATGATCAAAGGACCAGATGAAGCAATGGTCTGCATTGGTATGAAGTCTCCTTGATGAACATCGGTGCTCGGAGGTTGCATACTTCTTAAGAATCCCTGATCCTGAAAGATGTTGGATCCTTGAAGCTGAGATGATCCTTGAATCTGAAAGGATCCTTGGGGCATAGAGGATCCTAGAAACTGGGAGGATCCTGGAATCATAGAGGATCCTTGAAGCTGGAAGGATCCTTGAGCCATGGAGGATCCTTGGACCTGGGAGGATCCTGGAGCCATAGAGGATCCTTGACCCTGGGAGGATCCTTGACCCTGGGAGGATCCTTGAACTGCATGCATTCCCAAATATCCTCCTGACGTCAAGTATCCTTGATGCTGAAAAGAGGATCCCGATGGTTGAGAAGAGGATCCTTGAGGCTGGAAGTGAGAGCCAAATGCCTGACTCATAGTTGCTGTTCCATAACGCCTTTCTGATGGACCACTTTGATACTGGATGCTCGGAACTGCCGGTTGTAAGGTAGTCACAACTGGAGTATCGAAATCCAATGACCTTGGTATCAGAGGAGAGTGATCCTCCACTGATTTCTTCTATTTCTTAATATCACCAATCTCCTGAAGAATCCTTTCATTGGTTTTGTCCTGCTCTTGCATGCGATCTTTCATCTGCAAAATCAGAGTAAAAAGGTCATTAGTGGTAGGATTAGAGGAAACAGAAGAAGTTGGTGGTTTTGTGAAAATGGGGGTTTGTCTCTTCGCGGCATTCTCAGCATTCTTCTGGGATCCAGAAGGTGGTGGAGGCAAAGGTGGAACGCCTTGTGAAGAACTAATTGCCGGCATAGAACTTGATGTATTCTTTGTTGAGGAAGCCATCTGCTTGGTTGTAATGAACCGAAATGACCACAAAAGTATGAATCTTCTTAGGAATGAAGCACCAATTGCCCCACGGTGGGCGCCAAACTGTTTTGGTCAAAAATCAAGCAATGATAATGCAACCAAACTTTCTGTTGTGAGGTATGATGCTTGAATCAATGAACAATACTAAGGATCACTCATAAATGAAATGAACAAGTGACACAAAGATTTATACGAGGAAAAAGCCCTTGATCAATGAATGATCTCCGGCATAAAAAACCTCGGGTGATTGAAACTACCGATCACCAACTCAGATTAAACAAGAAATGTATTACAACTTCGGATGATAGCGAGCTAATTACAAGGATCACTATAGTGTAATGTGCAAAAAAGTGTGTAATCGCAAAGTGAATTGTCAAGAGCTGGTGAGAGCAGTTGCAAGTGTGTGTGTGTTAAGCTAAAAATAGCCAAGTGTTTCTATTTAGCTCGCTATCCCTTTTAAAAATGGAAAATATCTAAGCTAACAAACTGTCCGCACTTCATGCAAGTCCTCCACGAACTCCATAACGTCCACTTCAGTTAAGCACGTGCAGAATAAGTATGGAATATGCTCCAGGAATATCGCCAAGACCAAGTCCAAGCTCGTACTCCTGCAAAACAACTTCATATTCAAAGTAGACAATCGTTAGTATAAGGATCCTTATGATGATCCATGATCCAGATCCTACAATACTCTCTGAGGATCATTAATTCAGACAGAATTGAGGATCACTGATCATTCAAAAATCCTCCCCTAACAATGATAACCAAAAAACAGACCTTGTATGAAATTAGGATCCAGGATCCTTAACTGTTTAGCTTTAGAAACCTGAAATAAGACATAACTTGGGACTAAGCCAACTGCAAAAGGAAGAGTTAGTGTCTGGGGACAAGCCCAACAATCTGGGGACAAGCCCAAAAACTGGGGACAAGCCCAAAAAACTGGGGACAAGCCCAAAAAAACTGGGGACAAGCCCAAAGGATCTTGTGTAAACTAGAGTATGGCCCTTACTGGCGACTATCCAAACTTAGTGACATGAAAATGCCAAAACCTTAGCTAACGTGAAAACGTTAGAAACCTTAGGAACGGATGTATGGTACGTATACCATTATACTTAGGATCCTGAATACAGCCAGTACAATGAAATTGTCAGCCCCTAAAGCGGGTACTGGTCCCATTGCCTTTAACTGCATCAGGTTAATCATGCGCTACTAGCAAAGGTAGTAGATACCTTAAACTGGGGACGAGCCCAAAAACTGGGGATAAACCCATAAAACTGGGGACAGGCCCATAAAACTTAGGAGACTTCTGTGGATACTTGATCCTTTGCCAAGGATGCATGAACTTCTGCAAAACTCAGAACTTAGTGAAAAAGGATAAAGGATCCTGAATCCTTCTCCTTGTAATAAAATAAATTAAAGGATTAGGTTAATTAGAATCAAATCATTACCAGAATGAGGATCATATATCCTCTAAGGATCCTTCGTGTATACCGGACATGAGGATGATTAAGGATCCTGGATCCTTCTTACATGAAGTATCTTTTTAAATGGACAGCATTCCAAGCTCTTGGTAGCAAATCACCCTCCATTGTTAATAACCGATATGCCCCCTTTCCTGCCTAGCTTCAATAAGATAGGGGCCTTCCCATCTCTGTAGGGATCACTGATTCTGCTCCAAACACTAAAGAAAATGGAGTCTGGCCAGTAGCATTCTTGGGAGTTGTTCTATCAGCCCATAATACATATGGTAGCTCTTCTGCCCATTTTCCCTTTTTGGATCCAAGCTTCTTCTTCAAGTTGTTGATGATGATCTTGTTGGATGATTCTGCTTGACCATTAGCTTGTGGGTGGACTGGTGTTGATGTTATCATCTTAATCCCCCAACTGTCACAAAAGTTAGTAGTTCTACTCCTAATAAATTGAGATCCATTATCACAAACAATTTCAGAAGGGATACTAAATCTGGTAATGATGTTTCTTTTAATAAAGGATATCACTTCTTTTTCTCTAACTTGAGCAAAGGCTTCAGCTTCTATCCACTTGGAAAAGTAATCAATCATAGCAAGCATAAACCCTTTTCCTCCTGGTGCCTTGGGAAGTTTACCAACTATATCCATTCCCCATCTCATGAATGGCCAAGAAGAGGATATAGGATGCAGGAGCTCTGCTGGTTGATGAAGGATATTGCTATGTCTCTGACAAGCATCACATTTCTGTCCTAAGGATCCTTGAGAATAGTGCTCTACCCCCAGTGTGGTTCCCACAATCTCCTTCATGAAAATCCTTTAGGACTTCTTGAATTTCAAGATCCTCTATACGCCTTAGATATGGACCTGCAAGAGATCATTTATATAACATGTTATTTAATATTGTAAATTGAGATACCTTCATTTTGAAAGCTCGGGGATTTTCTCCTGTAGGAATCTCTCCATGTTGTATATATCTCATGATTGGAAGGATCCAGGATCCTGAATGTGATTGTGCACTATCACTGGGTATGATTGCAGAATCCTCTACTATTTCCATAGCTGTGGGATCCTCAATAGCAGGAGTCAAGATATGGATTATGGGAATTTTAATATCCTCTGGAATCTTCAATGATGATCCAAGGTTGGCCAAAGCATCAGCTTCTACATTTTCTTCTCTGGGTACCTGTGTCAAACTAAAAGAAACAAAAGAGTCTGCCAATTTCTTGACTATCTCTATATATCTGATTAGTCTTTCGCCTTTAACAGCATAAGAACCATTAAAGTGATTAGTAATTAACAATGAATCTACATGTACCTCAAGATACCTGATCCTCATGTGCTTGGCAATTTGCAAACCAGCTATCAAGGCTTCATACTCAGCCTCATTATTAGTAGTTTGAAACTCACAAGCTATTGGGTGGGGTATTATGTCCCCCTATGGCGATTTTAGTAGTATTCCTAGTCCGGTTCCCTTGATGTTTGAAGCCCCATCTGTGAAGAGTATCCAAGGATCCTTAGTCTCTTCAAGCTGTTGAACTTCCAACTCAGCTTCCCTTTTTAGATCACTACTGAAATCTGCCACAAACTCAGCTAAGGCTTGGGATTTAATGGCAGTTCTTGGTTCATATCTTATATCATAAGCACTAAGCTTTACTGCCCATTTAGCCATCCTTCCTGACATTTCAGGTTTCCTGGGAACATTCTTAATTGGAAAGTTAGCTCTAACAATAATAGCATTGTTTCAAAATAATGGCGTAATTTAGTTGATGCCATAATCAAAGCAAGGATAAGTTTTTCTAAATGTGAATACCTGGACTCAACATCAAGCAAACTCTTACTTACATAATATACAGGGTGTTGTGTACCTTCATGATCCTTAACAAGGACTGCACTTACTGCCTTAGAAGAGACTGCCAAATATAAGGATAATATATCCCCTTTTTCTGGTTTCATTAAGGCTGGAGCTGAGGATATGTAATCCTTAAGGGCCTTGAGAGCACTCTCATGCTTTTCAGTCCATTCAAATTTCTTGTTCTTTCTCAAGATATCATAGAATTCCTTGCATTTCTCTGATGACTTTGAGATGAACCTGTTCAAGGCTGCGATCCTCCCTGTCAATCTTTGCACATCCTTGGCATTGGCAGGAGACTTAATATTCGCAATCGCCTTGATTTGCTCTGGACTTGCCTCTATATCTCTTTTTGTTACCATGTAACCTAGGTACTTGCCTGCTTTTACACCAAAGTGACACTTGGAAGGATTCAATTTCATATTGAATTTATCAAGGATATCAAATGCTTCCTCCAAATCTCTAAGGTGATCCTCAGTTCTCTTGGACTTAACCACCATGTCATCTATATAGACTTCCATCGTGTGTCCAATTTGTTCTTTAAACATCATATTGACTAGCCTTTGGTATGTAGCACCTGCATTTCTTAGTCCAAATGGCATAGCAATATAACAATAGATATCAGTTGTTTTGGTCAAAAATCAGGCTAGGATAATGCAACCAAATCTTTGTTGTGAGGAATGATGCTTGAAATAATGAATAAATGTATGAACAAACTTGCAAATGAAATGAACAAGTGACACAAGGATTTATACGAGGAAAAAGCCCTTGATCAAGAGTTGATCTCCGGCATAAAAAACCTCGGGTGATGGAAACTACCGATCACCAACTATAATTAAACAAATGATTGTTACAACTCGGGATGATAACAAGCTTGTTACAAGGATCACTAGAGTGCAATGTGTATGAAATCGCCAAATGAACTGTTGAGAGCTTGCGAGAGTGTAAGTGTTAGCTAACTTAGCCAATTGTTCTAATTCAAGCTTGTTATCCCCTTTAAAAATAGAAATAACTTAAACAACTAACTGTCCACAATTCGTGCTAGCCTCCCACTACTTCCATAACGGTTACTCCAGCTAAACACGTGCGGAATATTAAGAGCATATTCTCCAAGAATATCAGCAAGACTTGGTCCATGCGTATACTCCTGCAAAACAAACTCACATACAATGAAGACAACCGTTAGTACAAGGATAACAATGAGGATCCTGGATCCTGATGCTGCAACGCCTTCTGAGGATCCGTGATCCTTAGGATTGGAAAATCCTCCCCTAACAATTGCCCCCAAAATATGAGGAGTAAAACGTAAATTAACGAGTTATATTTTTTAATCTTATCTGCAACTAACTAGCCAATGGAATTATAGTCGTTTGAGTAGAACTAGCCGTTACACATCATACGTCATTGAAGTGACAATCCTGCAGAATCATCATTATGTATAGGTTAGAGATAAGGATCAATGTGCATTTAAATTTGAGAGATACTCCCTTTAAATCCTCATTCGAAGATCAATCAGGTATCTCTCTCCTCCTTCTCTCTTCGTCTTCTTACTATGTTCTTCTTCAAAATCTTTAGATTACAATGAAGCTACGATCCTCCCCCGCCAAGGATCACCAGAAAGATAGCCCCTTAAAAAGCCAAGGGATTATCAAAAATCTTTCGAAGGAACTCTGCAGCTTCACCGATCCGGAGATTGACCGGATTCGCCACTGTTTTCCGGCGAACACCGTCTTCAAGCCTTTTGACCCTACTGCCAAAAGCGACTTCATCTCTGAAACTTGGGTTGCTTTTCCGGCCACCCCATTCCTGATAGGATACTCCTATCCTTTCCCTGCCTTCACTGAATCCTTCTTTTCTCTCACCGGCATGTGCTACATTCAGGCCATGCCAATGACGTGGAGGGTTTTATATACCCTAGAGAACATCATTGAGCAGAAAGGCATAGAGTTTGGGATGTTAGAACTGGCTGAACTGTATAACCTTGTGAGCCATGGTTCACACCGCTACCTGTTCAAACATAAACCCGGTGATGCACACCCAATCCTCAAGACCACAAAGAATGACACCAACTGGAAGAAGCGTTTCTTCTTTGTTAGGAGGGATTCTATCCCGGATGGGAAGGATCTCCCTAGAAAGTGGACCACCCATGGTAGGATAGAGGATCCTTATAGAAGGATCATAGGATAACCCTGTTTCTATTGAGGATAACTGATCTTTTTCTGTCTTTTTTGTGTAGCTATCTCAGTCTCTCATATCATTCAGTCACCTGCAACAAAGAAAAGGATCGCTGCTTTCTGGGACCTTGATCCTGCAGTTAGAACATTCCAGGCAAACACAAAGGATTCACAAGAAGTATCCTCCGGCTCAGTCACAATGTCAAGTAAGTGTTTATTTTTATGAATAATTAAATAGATACAAGTTAAGGATACTTATCTGTTGTTTGCCATTTGTAGGTGCTGGAAAGTCCTCGAAGTCAGCCACTCGCTTCAGCGTCACTGAACTTGATGATGTCTCTGCCCGATCCGGAAAAAGGAAATCTGCTGCTAGCCCGAGTGTCATAATCCCCAAGCCTGTCAACACCAAGGGCAAGGGAGGAAAAAAGAGGAAGACCGCTGATGATCTTGATGGCATGCCCCTCATCCATCACCAGTTTGAGGAATACTTTGCTGAGGTAAGGATCCCTGATCCTTAATTCTTTCCTGCCCACTTGAGGATAACGGATCCTGACTTGTATCTTCCTTTCTTTGTAAAAATTTGTTGAGATCCAGATGCTCTTGGATGCTTATGCCGAGGAGGCTGACCAGAAGCACTTGGAGTTCCAAAAGATCTTCCTGGCAAAGGATGAGACCATCTCTCGCCTCGAGAAGGAGCTTACCTTAGCAAAAAAGCAGCTGGTCATGGCCCACATCAATGCTGATCATGAGAAGAATGAGGTAATGGAGCATGCTAAGCTCTCTGCCGCCATTGCTATGTACAAGATCAAGCTGCAGATGGCCAAGGAAGCTGAGGATCCTGAATTTGACAGGACCACTTGGGATCAAGAGGGCTGGAAGGCTAAGCTGGCAGAGCTCGATGATGAAGAGGAGGCTGGAGAGGTCTTGATGCTTGAGGTAAGTGGCAGCGGGGCTAAGGATTAGGCTGGTGATGTTGCGGCTGGAGATGATGGTGATGGTGATGCAGCGAAGGTGTGAGCTGCATAAATGTGCGATTATGGATTTATCTAGACGCGCCCGGAGCCCATTTTTTATAATTTGGTAGTTGGTTTTTTGTTTGATGGTGTTTTTCTTGAACAATGCTGGTCTGTACTTAAACAGTAGTTTTTAGGATTGAGGATCATGGATCCTTGGACAATAGGTAGGATAATGGGTGGTTGATGGATCCTCTATTTGGGGGATGAAACCACTTGTTATCCTGCCGCCTTTATTTCTTGCACTTAGACCTTGTTAATATGGACACCCTTTGCCAACCCAAGTGGACGGGCCACGTTTTGCTGGTAGAAACTTGGGTTGGCAATTTTGAAAACCTTAAAAGGGTTTAACTTTTGGTAAATAAAATCTTAATCTTTCGACTATCTCGTGTGTTGTTACATTTGTGAATACTTTACCTTTCAGTTGTTATTATACACTTTGTTTGAATTTATAAATTAAGAATAAAAGGTTGGTAGATTATGTCAAAAAATTTAGGATATGATCAAGGATCAAATATCCTTTAATCGAAAAATTCAGAAAGTGATCTGACTTAAGGATCATGCAAGCTGTTGTCAAAGAATAAGGGTCACTTAGACAAATAAAGTATGAAATTAAAGTGATTAAGGATCATACCTGAGAATCCAAGTTAGGATCCTATACCTTCAATACTTACAATCAGGATAATCAAAAGACAAACCTTAATAAAAGGTTAGGATCAAGGATCCTTAGTTGTTTAGCTCTAAAATCCTGAAATGGAACATAACTTGGGACTAAGCCAAAATAAGAGAAGAGTTAGTAACTGGGGACAAGCCCAACAATTCTGGGTACAAGCCCAATATACTGGGGACAAACCCAAAAAACTGGGGACAAGCCCAAAGGATCTTGTGTAAACTGGAGTATGGCCCTTACTGGCGACTATCCAAGCTTAGTGACATGAAAATGCCAAAACTTTAGCTAACGTGAAAACGTTAGAAACCTTAGAAACGGATGTATGGTACGTCTACCATTATACGTAGGATCACGGATACAGCCAGTACAATGAAATTGTCAGCCCCTAAAGCGAGTACTGGTCCCATTGCCATGAACTGTACCAGGATCATCGTGCGCTACTGGCGAAACTGGGGACAGGCCCAAATAACTGGGGTCAAGCCCAAATAACTGGGGTTAAGCCCAAATAACTGGGGTCAAGCCCAAATAACTGGAGATTTCTGTGGATACTCAATCCTTTGTTATGGATATATCAACCTTCTGCAAAACTCAGAACTAAATAAAAGAGGGATAAAGGATCCAGGATCCTTCTCCTTGTATATAAGATAATTAAAGAATTCAATAGACTGAAATTAGATCATTACCAGAATGAGGATTATCTATCCTCTAAGGATCCTTCAAAGATATTGGTAATGAAAATAGCTGAGGATCCTGGATCCTTACTACATGAAGTATCTCTTTAGGTGGACAGCATTCCAAGCTCTTGGTAGCAAATCACCTTCCATTGTTAGCAATCGATATGCCCCCTTTCCTGCCTCGGCTTCAATCAGGTAGGGGCCTTCCCACTTTGGTGCCAACTTTCCATCAGCAGGGTTTGTGGTATTCTGAAATGCTTTCCTTAATACTATATCACCAACTTGGAACTTCCTGATCCTGACATTCTTATTGTAGGCTCCAGCCATCCTTTGTTGATAACTAGCCATTCTTATCCTTTCTCAGAAATGAAGCTCTAATTGCCCCACGGTGGGCGTCAAACTGTTTTGGTCAAAAATCACACAAGGATAATGCAACCAAATCCGATTTTGTGAGGTGTGATGCTTGAATTAATGAATAAATGTATGAATGAAATGAATGCTGGACACAAGGATTTATACGAGGAAAAATCCCTTGATCAATTAATGATCTCCAGCATAAAAAACCTCGGGGGATGGAAACTACCGATCACCAACTATATTAAACAAACTATGTTTACAAATCGGGATGATAACAAGCTTGTTAAAAGGATCACTAGTGTGCAAAAAGTGTGTAATCGCCAATAACTTGCGGAGAGTTCACGAGAGTAGTGTGTGTTGCTAATAATATCTCTATCAAGCTTGTTATCCCCATTAAAAATAGAAACTAACTAAGCTAACTAACAATCCAAAAAAGATGTTAGCTTCCCACGATCTCCACAATGGTCACGAAGGCCATGCACGTGCAGAATTAGAAGGTATATTCCCCTGGAATCTCGGCAAGACCAAGTCCCACTCGAATACTCCTGCAAAACAAGTTCAAATATAATGGAAACAATTGTTAGTATAAGGATCATAATGAGGATCCTGGATCCTTAATCCTGCAATTTCTTCTGAGGATCCTTAATCCAAACTGAACTGAGGATCTGTGAATCTGGCTGCACTTGAGGATCCTTTATCCACAAATTGTGAAAATCCATCCCTAACAAAAGTTATTCGATCGAATTACAGTCCGTCACTTGCACTCATTTTTCTCTCAACTGTTCTTGATCTTGTGTCACATTCTTGCCTATCCAGTCACATAGGATTGTTGGTTAGCACATCACTCACTATGGGAAAGGTAAGATTTACTTATTTCACCATTAAATTTCATGGATTTGATGTTTGTTTATGCCGACGGTACTGGCAATGTGAAACCTTAGATCTAGGCTTGATTGAATATTGTTTGTACAAATTGAACTTAGATCTTAGATAATCGGCCTTAGATCCATAGATTCACCAGACCAATTTCATCAAAACACCTTGGGATTGAACTTAGAAAGTTTAAAGGGTGTCGGCAGCCGATGAGGTTTTTCTCAAATTATGGCCAAATTAGAGACTTTTGATAGAAATTGAACATAGGGTTATGTTTATCGGCGAGATTTCTGAGAGTGGGTTCAATTTTGAAAAATCATGATAAATTTTGATCTTGATGTGTTGATATTCAAACTGTTCTTGATGTTTTGATCGAATGATAATCCGATCGGATGACCATCCGATCAGACGGCCATCCGATCCATTACACTTCAATGTTTGAATGATTCTAAGTGATTATCTGATTGAATGATGTTGATTGTTCAACTGTTCTTCATGCTTGATCAAATGATCATTAGATCGGATGACAATCCGATCGGATGACCATCCGATCCACTACACACTCACATGATTAAATGTTCATTAAGTGCTTATCTGTTTCATCATGCTTGATCGAATGATCATTTGATTGGATGACCATCCGATCCAAATGCACTTTCATGTTTGTATCATTCTTTGAGTACTTAACTGTTTCACTCGAATGATCATCCGATCGGATGACCATCCAATCCATGCCACTGTCTTGAGCATTGAGTAATCAGTTTTGTTTGTGCTCAAATTATCATTCGATCGGATGACCATCCGAGCAACAACACTTCTCTTGAATCTTGTGAGTTTATCAGAATAAGACTCATCCGATCGGATATTCATCCGGTCGGATAGCCATTCGTTCAGTCAGTACTGAGTACTATGTAGAGTATAAAGTGTTAGAAAAATTTTGAAGTTTTTGAAAATTTCTCACTAAACACTTTATATCTTGAAATGCGTGCAGGCAAGAGCTTCTGATTTTCATCCTAAACACAACCTTTACTGCATTCTAGAAGAGAATTATCCGAACATCGAACCTTTCAAAGAAGTTATACCATTTCTGAAAGAAAGCAGAATCTGTAAAGCTTTGACAGAGAAGCACAAGTATGTTAGAACCTTTTGGAGCAGTGCACGATACGACGAGAAAGATGAAGCGATTTATTCTGCCGTCAAGATCAAGGACGACAAGAATAAGGATATCGATTTGGAGGTAAAGATCACTGTAGGAGATGTAAGGAGAGTTTTAGATCTTCTAGACAAAAATGATGATCCAATCATAATCCCAGAAAGATTGTGCAAGGGATTTTGGCTACGAATGGGATACACAGGCTTTATTAATGATAAAGGGTATATAAAGTCGAAATTCTGCAGGCCATACAAGTTCTTAGTACATTGTGTTATTCATGCTCTATCGCACATAAATGGTGTATATGATGAAACTTCTGACTATATCATGAATATCATCGCTTGCTTGGTGCTTAATCGTCCATACAATATATCGCAAGTGATCTTCAATCACATGGTGGATAACATTAAAGGCGAGAAGTATATTATGTATCCAAGGTTTATTTAAATGCTATTGGATGATCAAATTCCAAACCTACCAAAAGATCCAAAGGATGAACTTAAATTGCATCATATGGATAGTGAAACACTTAAGAGACTAGATAAGTATTAAGGTGTGAAGCCAGAGAACGAACCAAAGTATAGATCTAAGTTTGGAAAGATCAAGAAGGTAGACTATGTGGCACCTGAAGGCGACAAGTGGAGACATGATGACAATAACTCAGATAATGAGAATGAAAGATTAGTGCCAATGGTTGAAAAGAAGTAAGATTTTGGTATGAGAAGGACGCGAAGAAGAGAAAGAGAACGCCTAAGATTTCACTGAAAGTTGTGATTAAGGGTAAAGTTGGAAAGCAGGAATCATCAGAAAGGTTGGTAGTTAATGCTTTTGAATATTATACTAACAAGTGTTAATATCTGTGTTGCATAACATAGAAAAGGAAGTCGCCACCAAGATTGGTAGATGAGACTGTTATTCCACCAACAGATTTAATCAAAGAAGGCGCAGATCTCTTGAACATGACATTTGCTGAATATCTAAAGTGTACAACTGTTGGAGCTACAGAAGGTGATCAAGGGGTTAATGTCGAAAAAGAAGCCGAAAAGACTGCAAAGAATGTTGAAGCTAGTGGTGAAGGAGTAAAAGAGACGTTCGTTGAAGGTCATGTGCACACTAATTCAAGTGCTACTGAAAGTGATGAGATAGATCCTACAAAGATTTCTCCAACTTCTTACATCAGTGGCAAGCAAAAGTACAAAAGATCGCCGAAGAAAAAGAAAGCATCTGACGAGGAAGATGCTACATATGAGCCAACACCAAAAGAGAAGAAGAAAAAGGGCATAAGGAAAAGGAAAGCTCATCCAACTGGATCCATTCCAAGAAATGTTAGAGCGAGGAAAGATGCATCGTCTATTCCTCAGCAAGAATCAAAAGCTCCAAAAAGCCCAGAGTATGAAAGAGTTGAGAAAGTTGATGATAGAGATGAAGATGTTGAAGTGGAGTTCATGGGAGTTAGAAAGTCAACACCACCACCAACACCAAAGAATCCAACAATTCATATTTCTCCAGAACATCAAAAGACACCTGAACAACAAACAAAGAAAGTCGAAGATCCTTCATCTGCAAAGAAAGCTACAACTTCAAGCTCTAGTCATGGTTTTCCGAAGGTTTCTTGTGAATATCCATAAGATCTTCCTTCTGGTAATTTTGATGTCTTTAATGATGGGAAGATCAATGTGCTGACGAAGAAAGTTAGTGTGTTGGAGAAGGCTAAGGCTAAAGCTGAAGCAGAGCTTGAAGCAGTTAAAGTAGAAAATGTGGCATTGAAAAAAGATTTAGAATAGCATGCTGAAGTGATTGGTCGACTTACTGATGATATCGAAGAGGTAAATGCTCAGTATAAAACTATTGATGAAGCTAACAAGATGTTGCACGAAATGTTGGGAGAACTGCATGCATCTACTTCAAGCAAGAATGAAGTGTTAAGGAAAGAAGTTGAGGCTTTAAGGGCTGATAAGGTAATAAAAGATGAGCAGCTGAACATGCTATACACTGTAGTTGAATGCCAGCTTGGAATCAATGTTCAAGTTGTGTTTGATGAAATAGAAATTCAAAGGGTTGAAGCAAGAAGAGCAGAAAGAGAAAAGAGACTCGCTGAAGAAGTTGCTGAGTCAAAGAAAGATAAAAGGAAGGATTTGGTGATAGATAAAGATGAGACTCTTGGATCCTCAAGCCAACCTGATCCAGTTCAAGCTGATGAGGTACATGTTTCTAATCTTGAAGCTTTTTGTGTGAATGAAGTTGAGTTAAAAGAAGCTGAAGATGTAGTGGATCATACACTTGCCATCATTCCGATTGGTGAATTAAAAGACATTACTCCTGAAGAGATAAAGCTTAATAGAAGAAAGATCTGTGACACCTGTGTCACTACGACCATCAAACAAATACCAAACCAATGAAATATTGTGTTTCATACTTGGGATTTGTATAAATATGTGTATCATTTGCACATATCAATTCTTGTTCAATTTCGAGCTTTAAATCGCTTTCTGGAAGGTTATACGCGCACTGATACGTAAATGTAATTAGTTTAATGAAACAAACACTTCGGAATAGTGAAATAAGCTTAGCATACCTTAAATAACCTTTACATAACTTTGAAATGAGTTTTGAAGGGTTTGGTATGGCAAAAACAAGTTTGTTCGCTTACAGGGGCTATTTGCGTCAAACTGCAACAGCCTGCCGTTTCGTATGACGACGTACAGTCCGGAACATGATCATAAGCTAAATATACCATAAATAACCTAAAAATAGCTTAGAAATAAGCTTTGAGAGGTTCGGTGTGCGAAAATAGGCTTATTTGATCATACAGGGACTAAAAGCGTAAAAAACGACGTAAATTTGCATTTACGCGCATATCTGACGTTCTGACCACATCTGGACATCCAAAATTTTTGTAGACACTAAAATATTTTTATTTTAGTGATCGGAATGCCAAAATACCATTCGTCGCTTAATTTGGATCGTTTTCGCATCCGTTCGAGTTTCGTCGTAATTAGATGAATAACGCGACCGTACGACCAAACGAACCGACATCTGAGATATTTCCGAGCATATTTTGAGTCCCCTATACATTAACGACCTTGTAGAGCCTTGAAAATGGCTTAACGGGGGTTAAAAGTGCCAAAAACCAGCTTAAACATGTGCAGGGACCAAATCTGTAATTTGTGAAACTTTTGCTGAACTGAAAGGAGCCCCTCCCCCATATCCTACATGGGGCGCGACAGCATGCACAGCGACAAAACATTGTTTTTCAGCTGTTGTTTGTAATTTCAGGCCCTTGTATGCAATTTCCTTTGTTTTGGGAGCAAGTTAACACTTCACCAAGCAATATTACCTGGCCCTTAACACATGTATGGCTGTGATTTATTGCTTGTTGGCCAAATAACCACTTGTAATGATCTCACAACTTCACAAAAAGTATAAATAGCCAAGCTCTCATTCCATTTTCCTCACCCTTGATCTGATTAATGCTCTAAGTTGAAGGCTTTGCTTCATACCTGAGTGTTATAGATCAAGTTCTCCATAGCTTGGAACCTTTGTAAGCTTCTTTCGTGCTTTTATTGCTTTTCTAGCATGAAAGTCAAACAGTGTTTGACTTTCTACTTTGACCAGTCAATGGTCAACACAAATTTCGTTTGAACTTTGCAACGTGATTGTAATCATGATGGTTATAATCCTTAGCGATTATACCTACTGATTACCACGTTAACTAGGTGTAGTGACGACTCAAAGTTTCGGTCAAAATGCGTTTTAGCACGCATTTTGCAACGGAACTACTTTTAGGTATCAAAACACTTTGTTTTGATACCAAATCAGTTTTCTAAGTTAGTTAAACATGTTTTGACATGTTTAACTCATCACTACTAGTTAGTGCTTGTTTAGGGTCGTAAGTTAAGCGGTCTAGACAACCGCTTAGACTTTCGAACCCGACCCGTTTGGTCAATCATTAGGATCCGACCAAGCTTAGTTAGTGATCATAGTTGCATAGGGAATAACCTACTAAGGTTATACCTTATGATCACATAGGTTGGTTAGTTATTTGTTAAGTAGATTATATGCCCATAGGAAATGACCAAAATGCCCTTTTGAAGCATAAATCCATATTTTGCATATGTGATCAACTTTTTGACATATAATCTGATTTAGTAACATGTTTAGGCATAATTGGGCATGTAAGACTTGACATAGCACATAGTTAACCATCCGACCATAGTTTTACGCTAACAACGCGTTACAGTAGCTTATACTACCATAATGGGCCGAAACGGGTCAAAAGCACTTAGGTAGACTTCCAAATCAGAATGTTAGGTCTATTAAATCATGCCATATGAGTTCCAATACTCATTTGATTTATAGAACTCCATTCTATCCTATCGCCCGATTTAGGATCCGATTATTTTAACATAGTGATTCCATACTAGGTGCCACTTGATTCCTTGATTTCCCAAGCTTCGTTAGGACACTTAATCAAGGATATTTGCAATCTCAAGTGAGTACATAGTCCCCTCTTTTACTGCTTTCAAATGTTTTGGGGTGAAACATGTGTGCCTATTTGTTATTTTCATGATTTCAACTATATGATTATACATGTTAGTACTCATCTTTTGACGAATTGAACAATTATCTATGGTTTAAACACAAATTTTCAAAGATTATAAAACAAATTGTTGGATTGTACTTTCTTTATACATTCACCAAGCCGATTGATAGTACGATATAGCGCTATAGGACTAGACACCCCATTCCTATTGTATGGAATGTCAGAAACCAAATTTTAACCAAATAGAAATTGCCTTTGTGGTATTTCTATAGTCTCCAAGGTGTAGTTTGATACACTAAGGTTTGAATGAATACTAAATCATGTTTTCTTTTGTATATTTTGATATACTACCAAAGTACAGTTTGATGTGCTCCCAAATGTGATATTATTTACCAAAGTATAATTTGATATACTATGTACAAAATCCAATATATATATTAATATACTATTGACCTTGTTATTTACCAAAGCATAGTTGATATGCTATTTTCAAACCAAAGCATAGTTGATATGCTATTATCAAACCAAAACATAGTTGATATGTTATTATCAAAACCAAAACATAGTTAATATGTTATTATCAAAACCAAAAGATAGTTGATATGTTATTTTAAAACCAAAGCATACTTGATATGCTATTTTCAAAACTAAAGCATAGTTGATATGTTTGTAGGATCGATGAATCATCCAAACGAGTCAATCAGAGTCAGATCTAGTTTCTAGAAAGGCGGAATCGGACTAGAAACCTTGTAATCAGTATTACAACAGGAGTAGAAGAGTAGAAAGTCACTTTAAACATGTTCTTCATTCATATAAAACATTTTCGTACAGAGAGAATCCAGCAGCACTTCGTGACAAAATCTTCATAATGTTACAAATGAAGAACACCACTAGCCTATTTATAGGCTGACCAGTTCGCATGAACTTATGGCTCCAGTCCGCACGAACTGATATCTCCAGTTCGTGCAACCTGACCTTTCCAGGTCGTGCGAACTGGCTAACAAACAAACCTAACTTTAACATTTAAACTATTACATATAACTGACACGACATAGACTGATGACGTAGGCGATAGACATTATGCATCAACAAACTCCCCCTTGGATATTGTCGCAGTCTTCAGTCAGCCTGTCTTCAAAACATTCTCTCACAAAGACTTGAAAAATTCTTCTCGTTGCTTTGGCTTTTTCAACAATGCTTTCCTGAGCTGTTCTTTCTCTTTAGCAGCTCTCTTTTCTTCCTCAGCTAGCCTTTGCACACATGTAGCTCTAGCGATTCTATCTTTTTCTTCACGCTCTTCTCTCCCCTTCTTTGCTTTCAGAGACTCTTTCTTCAGGCTCCCCCTTTTGTTAAGCTTCCGTGCTTTTGGGATCGACACCTGGCTTTCCGGTTACAAGCTCCCCCTTGCATCGAGCTCGTCTTCAGACTCCCCCTTAGAATCGGCTATCGGGATCGTAATCTGGAACTTTCATCTGCAAATCTCAAACATTTATGAGAAAAATCATTTTGAAAGTTTTAACTTTTAACTTTTTACAAACACACTCAGTTAACCAAGTCCAAGTTAATGACCCTGGTCAACTGTTTAGCCTGCCAAGTCCAAGTTAATGACCTTGGCCAACCAAATTATGATCTCGCTGACAATTTTGAAATATTTTAAGTTCAAATTAATGAACTTTTAAACATTTTAAGCAATTACCAACACTTTTCTCAAACTTTTCTTATCCAACCCAAATGATCCAACATGTTTAGCACTGTGGGACTTTGATCATCAGATCCCCAACGTCTGTTGTCGAAAATAAGATGATATAACAAATCTTTTTGAATTTTTCAACATTTTGGCTCAACAAACAGAACATCTTTTGGATTTGAAGAAACTGGAAACTATACAAACATATTTACTGACAATTTTTTTGTGAGATTGTGTAAGAGGATCATCTCAGTTTTTGAGACATATCACCAACACCGTTGATCTTGATTTAACTTTAATTCTTAAACAAATTCACTTCTGATTGTCAGTATTGTTGTCCACTTAAACTTCTACACAAGTTTCAATTGATTCAAGATACGAATTAGTGTTTTAAGGACTGAACTTATTCGCGTGTCCCACCTTAGAATATACTCCTATATCCAGACTTCTATATTCAGTCTTACAGGTGAATGCACACTAATGATATCTGTAAGGGGTAAATGCGCGGCCATGAGAGCTCAGGCTAGAACTTCCGTTCAATCAGAGAGATAATGACTCTACTTTAGGTGGGCCCCCCTTGGGTATCTTCTTTTCAACAGCACATGATTAGCATTTTTCAATGTTTCATCATTTTTTATGCTGAGGGTGAGCTTTAAGAATAAAGCAGTGCAGAGTATTATACGAGGACTAGGCTATTGCTCCCGCAAAATCAGAAGTCCTGGTATAATACCCCAGATATCATCACGTACAAAGACCTAGTATGTCAGAAATAGAGTCTTTCAATCAGGATTTCGGGGGTTACCCATATATCCGAGAGATGTTCCCCACAAAATAAGCAGTTATTCGTTATGTTTATATCTCAAACTCAATCTACTAATTGTGTGAAGCCTACTGGCACATTATTAGTGAGACTCGTTTAAAAACATTTTGACTTTCCATTTCTTTAGCATGTTGTGATAGTCCACTGGTGTACTATCATTTCCTCTTTTTACAACAAAACTCTTTTTGTCTTTTTCACTGTTTTTTTATTTATGAAATTTTATCATGTTTTTGTATTTTCTATAAACTTTCTCCCCCTAAAATCAAAAACATATTTTTGTGTTTTTGGTTTTATCAAAAGCAGTAAAGAAACTGTACAGAAAAACATGACAACAAGACGCAGATCACTTCTGATCGCCGTCCGCCTCGGCCACACACTCTACCACCCTCCCAGAAAACAAATTCTTTAACCCGTTCAATTTCAAAAGATAATTAAATCTTGTTTTATCAAAGGGTTTAGTGTAAAAATCAGCTCTCTGATCATCGGTGTGAATATAACCAATTCGAATCAATTTTTTCTCGTAGCAATCACGAATAAAATGATGTCGAATCTCAATATGTTTTGTTTTAGAGTGTTGAACCGAATTTTTAGTGATATTAATTGTTGCCTCGTTGTCCACAAAAATTTGGCGTATCTAAGAATTGCAAACCATAGTCCCTCATTTGTTGTTGAATCCAGAGAATTTGGGAACAACAGCTGGAAGCTGAAACGTATTCAGCCTCACAAGTCGAGAGAGCGACTGTGGTCTGTTTCTTGCACTGCCAAGTGATTAGCCGAGTTCCGAAGAACTGGCAACCAGCAGTTGTGGACTTAGCATTCAACTTACAGGACCCGAAGTCAGAGTCAGAATATCCAGTTAGAGAGAAGTCACCGGATCGGGGATACCACAAGCCGGTGCTTGGGCAACCTTTGAGATACCGTAAGATCCTCTTAACTATCACCATGTGTGATTGTCTTGGACTTGACTGATACCGGGCACAGAGGCAAGTTGGATACATGATGTTCGGTCGTGACGCTGTCAGATACATTAACGATCCTATGATTGACCGATAAAGCTTTTCATCCACTTTCATCCGGACATATGCCATGATTCGTAGCCAGGGGTTGATATGGGTGATGATTCGGACATATTGAATTTGTCCAACACATCATTCACATACTTGGTTTGGTGTATGAAGATTCCATCGGGCAGTTGCTTAACTTGAAGCCCGAGGAAAAACTTCATCTCCCCCATTGAACTCATTTCAAACTTCTTCTTCATGACCTTCTCAAACACTTTACACAACTCATCGTTCGTTGATCCGAAAATTATATCATCAACATAGATTTGCACATTGAGTAGATGTCCTGCAACCTCTTTAGTGAACAGAGTACTATCGACAGTCCCTCTGGTGAACCCGTTGGTCAGCAGATGCTGGGAAAGCGTCTCGTACCAGGCTCTCGGGGCCTGGTGTAATCCGTATAACGCCTTGTCGAGTAGATACACCTTGTCCTTGTGTACAGGATCAGTAAAACCTGGTGGTTGACCTACGTACACCTCTTCTTTAATTTTGCCGTAAAGGAATGCAGATTTGACATCCAGTTGGTAGACCTTGAATCCCCTCCATGACCCGAATGCCAAGAAGATTCTGATTGCCTCAAGTCGAGCAACGGGAGCATGTACTTCTGTAAAGTCAATCCCTTCTTGCTGACTAGATCCTTGGACTACCAACTGTGCTTTGTTTTTTTACTATAACCCCTCTATCGTCTCTCTTACATTTGAAGACCCACTTTTTCTTGATCAAATTCTGATCTTCCGGGAAATCAACCAACCTCCACACTCCAAGCTTTTCAAATTGTTGTAACTCCTCTTGCATTGCATTTACCCAACTCTCTTCGGTCAATGCTTCTTTATATGTTTTCGGCTCTACCTGCGAGAAAAAAACATTTTAATGAGAAGTCTACTTGTAAAGGTGCGACAGATGAGTAAAAACATGTAAGCCCTTTGTTTATTTGTTCGCGGGTTTTCACGCCTCTTTGAAGGTCACCAATGATTTGCTCTGACGAATGGTAAGATAACGTTCTTGGCATGACTGTATCCGGTACGCTCACTTCCGATTGCAAATTTGTTATATTCTGATCACCCGTGTGATCGATATCATTTGAAGTCGCAATATTTGGTTCCTCGTCATAAATCGGACCGGTTTCTGATTCTGAGTCGTCAGAATGGTTAAATATTGGAGCTGTTTCTTCTGGGGGTGCATGTGTAGTTCCACTAGGACCAGCCTCATGATCATTTGAACCTACGGTGGGCGAGGAAACTACCAACGGTCTCGGCACTTGTTCTTGTGAAAGAGACTGCTGTTGTTGGTATAAGAACGCCAGTTCCTCTTCATTTGGCTCTGTTGGTAAATGGAATGACTCCCAGAGATTATCGTAGTCAAATAGCAACCTGTTTCCAGGAAGTTGATTTGGAGCTGTAAACCGTTGACAGTCAACGTGTTGAACTTGTATGATCTTCCCCAAACTCGGAACAAAAACTCTTTTCAACGGACTAGCATATCCTACAAAAAAACCTTCATAAGCTTTTGCACCAAATTTACCGTCTGGATCAATGAATGTGCATGGTGATCCAAATGGTTCTAAGTATTTCAGATTTGGTTTGTAAAGATGAAGCAATTCAAAACAAGTTTTCTTGTACTTCTTCAACGTAAGAACTCGATTGAGTGTGTAACATGCCGTGGCAATCGCTACACTCCAAAAATATACCGGTAATTTCGAATCTGCTAACATGGTATGAGCCGTTTCGATCAACGTACGATTTTTTCGTTCTGTGACACCATTTTTTGTGGAGTATACGGTGCGGTGAATTCATGAAGAATGGCCTTATCATTGCAGAATTCGAGCATACGGTTGTTCTTGAATTCCGTGCCATTGTCGCTTCGAATACGTCTAATCGGCAGTTTGTAAACATTCTCCATATTTTTTAATAGCTTCATCAAAGAATCAAACGTTTCATCTTTTCTCTCTAGAAACAACACCCAGGAGAATCTTGTAAAGTCATCAGTAACAACTAAACAATATAGATCTCCACTTATGCTTTTCACATTTACCGGTCTAAAAAGATCCATATGGAGTCTTTCGAGCGGTAATCTGATGGAGTTCAAAAGCTTTTTCGGATGCGATTTCTTCGTCTGCTTCCCTTTTTTACATTCAATACAGTCATCGTTAAGATGGAAGCTTTTCACATTAACACCTTCTATAAGATCATTATGAACTAAAAAGTTCATTTTCCTCAAGTGAATATGCGCCATTTTACGATGCCACATGATGGATTCTTTTTCAGTCGTCTTCGTCTTACTCACAAAACATTGTGCCTTTTTATCTGTCGTTGTTGCAATGCTCATGTCCAATCTATAGAGATCGTTTTCACGAGGAGCGCGCATCAACACCATTTCTTCCGGTATCTTAAACCCTGGTTTAAGAATCAGACATTCATCTTTTGTAAAATGAACAGTGAATGACTTATCAGAAATCCGAGAGATGCTCAACAGATTGTTTTCTAACTCAGCAATGTAATTCACTTTATCGAATGTTACGACCCCGTTAGTAAGTATCCCTTCACCAACAATTCTTCCACCTTGAGTTCCAGCAAACCTGACATAACCTCCATTGATTGATTTGACGTCGTATAGCAGTGCTAACATCCCTGCCATGTGCCTTGAGGCGCCGCTATCCATTATCCATTTAGAAATGATAGACCTTGGAAGCCCCTACACACATTAAAAGACATTTATTTAAACAATGATACCCAAGATTTTTCCACATTTGCTATACTACCAAAGACAATATCATGAGCTACTTTGTCAACTTTTGGAATGTTAAAAACAACATTTGGAACATCAGGTTCTGGTTTTGATTTTAGAGCTCCTTCCTTGATAGGTGGGAATTCTTCAATCAATTTATCTAATTCAAACTCAATTTTCTCATCATTGGTTGCAAAGATTTTCGGTTCAGATTTTAAAACTTTTTCCATTTTCTTTTCTTCAAAAGAAGGTTTAGGTTTCTCCACCCATGATTGACTTTGGGAAGTCTTCGTTTTAGGATAAACCTTTGAAGTCTTTTGTGATTTTGAAGATTCACTAATTTCAAAAGTTGATTTTGGTTTGTCCTCTGACTTCAATGATTCACCGCGTTTAAGAATACACACGGGGGATACCATAGGTGATTTTCCCTTAACATCCTTTGAAATTTTTGGTTTTGGTTTATGGAAAACTGGTTTTATTATATTTTTGACACATTATTTGGCCATGTGACCGATTTCATTGCATCGATAACAGATTCTTTTGTCATATTCAACAAAAGTGGATCTGTTGGTCTCGTCTCTTATCTTTTTGGCAGCAATAAAATCGTCAATTGCTTGCTTACTAAAGATATAATCCTTTTCGACTTCTGAATTCTTACCAGCCACAAACACTTCACTCAATTTTTCTTTTGGCTTAACTTCTTTCTTAGCCATTTTCATCTCAAAACCAACACCTTTCTTTTTGTAGTTATTACCATGTCTCTTGTTATTACCATTGTTACCCACCCTTTCATTTTTCTTTCCCGGGTTGTTTGTCAATTGTTGTTTAACAAAAGATTTTTTTGGTTTTGATAGAAACGAATTGTTGTTGACTTCTGAGATGTCAATTTCCACGAGTTTAAAAACTTTTTCAACCCTTTCCAGGTTCGCATTCTGAATCGGATACTCAAAATCAGTATACAGTTTGTCAGTTCCGGTCATCGTGTAAACCACAATGATCGAATCGTCATCCAAAACTTTATCTGACTTTGGGATAAACTTATCAAGAAAGTTTCCGTCATCTTCAGAATCTGAACTGGAATTCTCAAAATGAGTTTTAACCGTTTTGAAATCAGTGTTATCACTCTCTTCATCCAACACTTGGTCTACAACTGTTTTAACCAGTTGTGACTCGTTGTCGGTGTCAGACGGAGAGAATGTAACATCTATGTTTCCCGGTAACTCATTCTCATTCTCTTCTGTTCTCAGCTTGAGATTCAATGCCTTCTCCACCCCGTCTGGATATTTATGAGAATAATGATTCCACATTAGGGGTGGAACATTTTTGAAATCAGTTTGTTGAGGAACGATCTGATCAATCACATATGACGATGAAAGATAACTGATCAGCTTTTTGTCGACTCTTTCTGTCTCAATGCGCATCAGTTCAAGTTCCTTCTTTAGAGATGCGATTGTGTCCAGATGGATGTTAATCGACATTTTCTTATCCATGACCATAGCTTTGAGCAAATTAACAATTTTATCATTTTCTTTACTCTCAGTGTGAATCATTTTAATTGATCGTGACAGAGTGTCATAAGCTTCTTTAACATCATTAAAATCAAATTTTAATTTGTCGTTAAACTTTTTCAACTCTTGAAACTGTTTGTCTTTTTCAAGACAATCCATGCATGGTTTCAAACAGTTTTCGCATGGCTTTTCAAGAATTGGATCAACCTTTTCAAAAACATTTTCTTGTTTATCATTTTTACTTTCTGATTTACCAAACTTTCTGGACTCAGATTCAGATTTTTCTCCGGATTCGGACTTCACATTTTCTGATTTGTCATTGGACTCGGACTTCTCTCCAATAATTGACTCCTTTTCAACTGACACTGACTCTTGAGTTGCATCTTTGTCTCATTGTTATCAGAAGGTGTTTTAGTTTGTTCTACCTCTTGCAGCTTGACCATAAGAGCTTTGTCTGCTATTTCTTTCAAAGTCTCTTCATTCATTTCCTTTGAGACATCAATGATCTCTTAAACCGGAGTTTGTTCAACTTCGTACTGTGGGTAAAAACCCGTAGTCGGTTCACTAAAGAAACCTGCAAAAGAATCAAACACATTAGCGGGAATTATAGATTTAAATGCATTAGTAATAACCTCCTGTTCAGACTGATAATAGTAGACCGCTGCTGCTGCTTCTTCTAGATCTGCAAAACTTTCTTCATTCATCACTTCACTGACTTCTTCAAATTCAGGAACACATTCCTCGATTTCCGGTTCTTCAGTAATTTCAGCCATCATCGCAAGACCACCTCCTGGAATGTACTTATCCCAACTGAAACCTTTTGGAATTTTTTCGTCATATTGATTCACCAAAAGAGCTTTTTCTATTTATTTGGATTAACTATTCTCGATTTGAGGTCGTGTAATGAATGGTTGTTGACTGTTTTTATGATAGATGGCCTGTCGGTAATAATCATTGGCGAATGGATTCTGGTGGTTATTAACTTCTCTGTTTTGACATTCGCGCTTGAAGTGTCCTTTCTCTTTACACTTGAAGCAAGTCACCTTCGATTTGTCGAATCCAAGTTTAGGATCAGGACCTGCAAGACTACTTCTTCCGGTAATTTCCATGAACCTCTGAGCTCTTCTCACAATGCTCGCCATACCCCATTTTATGTCGATGAGTTCTAGTTCCTCGGGATCAATTTGATCGTAATCTTCTTTTGTCATGTATGGGTTACCAATTCGTCCAGCTACTAGACTCTCGTAAGACTCAAGTACAGAAGCTAGAAGTGCTATATGCTGCTTTGCAGCTGTCTCGGTAAAATCTTGACCATTTTTTATATTAATAGCGATATTGAACAGTATCCCATGACTATAACTCTGATTGTTCGAACTTGAAGAACTTTGAGGCGAAGCCTGTTCTTGAAAACTCTGAACCTTAGGATTCGATTCGTAATTTGGAAATGATGAAAAGTTGTTGTTAGGTATGCTTTGAGTTACTCCCGATGAAGAATCTGCACTGAATGTCGTTTGAATCTTTGGACTCGGAGTAGATGTGGTAGATGAGTTTCCTTTGTAATAAAGCTGAACATCTTGCTGTACGTTTGCAGAATTCATTTTCCTCATCTTCCGAAGTTCAAGCTCTTGAGCTTCAATTCTCTCGATAAACGTACTCAAATTGAAACCCACATATTCCAAATTGTTTTTCAAAACCAATAAGAACGTACCCCACTCTTCTTATGGTAGTGCGTCAGCCAACTTATCAACCCACACTTCGTCTGATTTATCTATATTCAAACGTTTCATCTCCACTACCAAGTGACAGTACCTCTCAATCAACTCTTTCGTTGATTCTCCACTGATAGCAGTAAAAATGTCGAATTCTTTTTCAGTAATGCCTTTTTGCTTTTGATCAATGCAGCACTCCCAAGAAATTTGACTTTAAGAGAGTTCCAAATAGATTGTGCGTCATTCTGATGCTGTAACAGTACCAAGATGTCTTCCTTAATTTCCTGTTGCAATATACTGACCATCTTCTTCTCGGCTTTAAAGTTTTCTTGTTCAGCCGGTGTTAACGTGTTAAGTGTTTTCGGAAGACCAGCATCATTCGTAGGAACTACATATTTCGTTTCAACTTTCAGCCAACATTCGAGGTGATTCGCCTGAACCCACGTGCGAAATTTATCCTGCCACCCTGAATAATCTTCAATGTTGAGCAATTTTGGTGGTTTTTGCATGGTTCCGAGCTCATTCTCCATATTCACATTCTGGGCTATACTTGCTGGAGTTTGAACAGTCATACCTCCTCCGAAAAACGCATTGTAAAACTCTTGATTGTCCATTTTATACTGTGAAAAATGTTTTGAAAAAATTTTAAGTTTTGAAAAATTATACTTTCAAGCGACCTGGACTTCTAAACAATCTGGACTTTCAGACGACCTGGATGTTTCAAACGAACTGAAGTTTCAAACGACCTGAACTATAAAACCGTGCGAACTGAATTCACATGATCTGAACACTCAAATCGTGCGAACTGGTTACAAATTTTGAAACTTTCAAACGAACTGGTCCAATTCGTGCGAACTGGACACAATTTTCAAACGATTTGATAAAAAATTCAAACAACCTGGTTCATTTCACACGAACTGAGCATCATTTTCACACGATTTGAAGTTTTTGACATTTTGGATCAGTTTTAGTGTGATTTATGGTCTGTAACTTTTGTTCAAAATGATGTTTTACACAAAATATCCAAAATTCAGTCCATTTTGTCCATGAATTCGTCTAAAAATCCAAGAAAGAGTAGAAGTATGAGGTCCTAAACCGTTCAAAACACTGATATCAACAGATTTGACTCATCTTGAGCTCTGATACCACTTGTAGGATCAATGAATCCTCCAAACGAGTCAATCAGAGTCAGATCTAGTTTCTAGAAATGCGGAATCAGACTAGAAACCTTGTAATCAGTGTTAGAACAGGAGTAGAAGAGTAGAAAGTCACTTTAAACATGTTCTTCATTCATATAAAACGTTTTCGTACAGAGAGAATCCAGCAGCACTTCGTGACAAAATCTCCAGAATGTTACAAATGAAGAACACCACTAGCCTATTTATAGGCTGACCAGTTCGCATGAACTTATGGCTCCAGTCCGCATGAACTGATATCTCCAGTTCGTGCGACCTGACCTTTCCAGGTCGTGCGAACTGGCTAACAAACAAACTTAACTTTAACATTTAAACTATTACATATAACTGACACGACATAAACTGATGACGTAGGCGATAGACATTATGCATCAACAATGTTATTTCCAAACCAAAGCATAGTTTGAGATGCTATTTAATTACCAAAGCATATTTGTGATATACTACCAAATCTATTATTTCAGTAACAAAAGTATATTTTGATATACTATATGTTTAACTATTTCCAAACCAAAGTATATTTTTTGTATATACTACAAACCTTTTATCAAAACAATGTGTTTTAGAAACAAAACTTTTTACAAGGATTCATGGCTATTTTTTTTGTAAACATAAAACCTTTTTCTTGTGTTAACCAAAGCCATGAACCTAATTCACAAAACCTATGTTACTCACAGGCATTTTTATGCTGACGTACCTATTTTCACATATGTTTCAGGTGCTGCTATATGATGATTGTTGATGCATGCTATACATAGGATGGACTCGTGCCTTAGTGACTTTAAAACTCGAAAGAGAATATTTGTATTTATCTGAATTGTAATAAAACAATGAGTTCGTTATTGGAATAAAACAAAACTTTAATCACCATGTGTTGTGAAACAATGATTCTGTTACGACACTCCCTGACATTTCCGCCGTGGTTTGTTGTTTTACGCGGTCGGGGTGTGACAGAAAAGTTGGTATCAGAGCCAGTGGTTATAGGGAATTAGGTTATTAGTAATGCTTTGACCTAGACTATAACCTTCCTAGGACCCTAACACAAGTTATCTTGTGTTTAGATCTTAAAACAATACACATCACCTATCCTTAGGTGATTAACAAAAACAAAACACAATCCATTCTCTCGAGTCAAAATTTTTCAAAACATCACAAGAAGTCATCTATCCTTAGATGATTTGTTTTTAGACTTTTAATCCTTTGGTGTTTTCAAAATCTCGTCAAAGTTTGGGTCCTTATAATGTGAACACATGCAATCCAGAAGGGTGGGTGCCTGTACCTCAAGTTTTCTGTCTAAGGCTAGAGTGTTCGTACAAATCCGCAGTATCGGACCAGTCACTCTTACCTGGGAACTCTTGGGGTGAGTGTCCACTTATAGGCTAAAGCATGTCTTCGCGATACATTATTATGACCCACTTACTTTGATTAGTCACTATGTGTTGTTTGTTTGTTATAAGTAACAAACGAACGATCACAATCCTTATGCCTTGTCGATATTCTTAACATCCAGTTTTGAATATCTAGTAACATCTCACTCGTTTTCCCTCATGTTTCTTTACCCTTTTAGAATGCCTCCTCGACGTGATCAAGCTCAGGATGCCGCCATGGCAGCCTTAATCACTCAGCAAATCGCTGCTGTACTCCCGAACCTTATTACCCAGATAAATCAAGCGAACAATAACAATAAAAATGTTCAGTGCAACTATAAGACATTAAACTCAGCAAAGCCACATACATTTGTTGGGCCTGAAGGGGCCACTGGGCTCTTACAGTGGTTTGAGAGTCTCGAAAGCACGTTTCGTCATGTACAATGCCCAAACGAGCGAAAAGTTGAGTTTGCGTCGAGTGTATTCCAGAAGAGAGCACTCACATGGTGGAACGGCGTAATGAGGGATAGGGGTGCCGATGTGGCAATGGCACAAACCTGGGAAGAGCTTCGAGCTCTAATGATGAAGGAATTATGTCCTTGTCATGAGCTCAGGGCTTTGGAAAGGGAATTTGACGAACTTAAACAAGACAACGGTGAACATCGAGCCTACACTGATCGTTATGAGGAGTTAAGTATGTTATGTCCTACCATGGTTACGCCTTTGGAGAAGGCAATTGAAAAGTACATCGATGGCCTCCCTGACCCAGTTCAGGACATTGTTACTGGTAGCAACCCTACTACCGTCAGACAGGCTATCGAACTGTCTGCTACCCTGACTGAATCTCAAATCAGGAAGGGTAAGCTTTTCCGAAAAGGCGACCAGAAGCCATCTAATAGGTCTACACAAGAAAAACCAAAGGATAAACAGACCGAGTCCTCTAAGAAGTTGAAGAAGCATAAGGCTTCACAAAACTTCGCAGTAGTTGCTCAGAATGATCAGGTTGCACCAAACCAGCCAGCACAGCCTCGTGCTAGGAAAAACTATATTGGTACTGCACCCTTGTGCAACAAATGCAACCGTCATCATGTGAATCAGACACCGTGTCACAAATGTACCCACTGTGGAAGATTGAGACATTTGGTCAATACATGCCGTCATGCTACCCAAAATCAAAATGCTGCAAATCCTGTTGCTGTTCAAGCACAATATCCACCTGGATCGTGCTACAACTGTGGTGATCTTACTCACTATCGGAACAATTGCCCAAAACTTGTTAATGCAAATCCAGCACGTGGACGAGCATTTAACATAAATGAGGCAAATGCAAATGACAATGCAGCAGTGAACAATTAGACTTTTGTATTTCCTTGTTTGTTATCTTTTGACATTTGAAACAATTCCGCTGTTATATAAATAAAATTTGTTGTTCCAATTTTATTTTACGAAACTGATATAATTGTGTGTCTGCGTGACATACCCCTACGATACCGACACCAAGGAACCGTGTTCCTTGCAGAACAAACTACTCATGTGGTTCTTTCATTTTGTGATCACTTGTGATCTCCCCTAAAATCCTAAGTACTCGTTTCTTTTAAAGGAACAAAGTACAAGTACAAATTACAAGTTCTTAAACAAATATGTGAAGTACCATTTCAAATCCTTGATTTGATATCTAAAGGTACTTTCATAAGTCCTTAAATGGACCCATGTTATGTGACTATGTACACGATTTTCAAGTACATTTTGCTTCGTGTGTTGTCTTAACATGCCTAATACATGGGTTTCAAAACATTTTCACCACACAAATTCCAAATCCTTATAAGATCTTCCTATTTTCATAGTTAGATTCTTGAGGATGTTTTAAGTACTAATTGAAGTCCGTGATTGGATTTCTAGTGTACTTCAAATACATTAATTCAAATTAACGAACGAGTTAATAACTAAATTAACGAATGCACAATTCTGTGATTTTGTGTTTATGTGTAATTCCAAAGCTCGCTATCTAAGTCCTGGTAGAATCTTCTGTATTTTAATACTTTAGATTCTCAAAAGGATACTCAAAGTACTATCTTAAATCCTTAAGGAGCTTTCTATGCAAATAGTCGGACCCTTGGATTCCAAGTGCTGTTTCAAAACGATTATTTGATTCAAAGTTGCAAAGATCCATTAAGTGGTCTATTTAAAGAGATCGTACGACGATCTAGTTAAGGAGCTCATGTGTTGATCTAGTTAAAAGATCGTTCGTTGATCTAGTTAAAAAGATCCTTTGGTGGTCTAGTCAAGTCATTACCTGTTTGTTCAATCGATTTTTCCCCTACACATTATAAAATGAACTGTGCGGACTGTGCAAGGAATTATGTAATTATGGATGCATACATAATTATGGAATTTAGTGCACAGAAACTACAGCAAGTTTTGTCATGTGTTAAGACCTATAGTGATAAGAATAACGAGACGGGAACAATGTAAAAAGGGCATGGTGGATACGTCGCTGGTACTTCCTATATATAGGTGTTCCTTATTACATTGCGAGCGTAGCGTTATTTAAGTTACTAGAAGTCCTGGACCTTGACCATTGTTATTTTATCTTGCATTCTCCGACTCTGATTTCGAGCACACACAAGTTTCCTATAATAGTCTTCATAGGAAACATTCTCCTATCCGTTGTTCGAAACCCCATGTTTTTATTACAACAAGGACATCACTTTAACAATTAACAGATTCGCTAAAAATCCAAACGTGACCTAGTGTTTTACTTGGGAAACAGAGGATTCATTCGAAAGCGAAACAATCACAGTTGTCTTCACAGGTTTCCTCTAAAATTAAATTTTGGGACGAAATTTCCTAATGTTGGTGCATACGTCTGTCGACTTCGTCTTGTATCGAGTCTTGTATGTAAAATGATAGATTAGGGCACGTTTTACGAGGAAAATAGGAGAGTTTACATGTAAATGAGCTAATTTCGTTTGAACTTGACATTTGACACATTCAAACGAAATCACCATGTGTAATTTCGTTTGAACATGTCAGTGTCACCTTCAAACGAAATAGCAACAACTATAAATACCTCATGTGCTATTTCATTTTTAACTTTCCGGTCAGTGTAACGAAGTGCTGCCGAAGTGTTGTCAGGTTGTAAAACGTCATCAAATCAATCATACAACAGTTTATAGTGTGAATCTTGCTGAATTGACCTCGATACGTTTGTTTCCGCCACTCGTATTGAGATAAACTCTTCTGATCGACTCATTCGGGTCTGAAAACGATCCTATAAGTGGTATCAGAGCTCAGGAGGAAGAGTTCATACCAATTCAGCTTCATTTTTCTGATTTCTACACCTTCTTTCACAATTAAACAAGTTTTCACGGTTAAAAACGGCTGATTTTCACATATCATGTGCGTAATGTTGTTTTAACAAACCCTAGAAAGTTTCAGAACTAAAATCGACCATTTACTTGATCAATTGGACAAAAATTGGACCGAAAATATGATGTCATAGTGATTTCGTTTGAGATTACTTGCTGATCTCGTTTGAGTTTGCACAAAATATCAGTTTTCGTTTGAAATTTGTGAGAGATTTCGTTTGAAACACGAATTCCGTTTGAAACATTGGGTTAATCTCGTTTGAGGACTGATTCCGTTTGAAATTGAATGATAATCCCGTTTGAAAGATGTATTCCGTTTGAGTTTACTAGTTAATTCTGTTTGAAGACAGTATCTTGTTTGAAAGCTGCATTCTCGTTTGAAAGTAGTCTACTGCATATCACGTGATTAAAGTTGAACGGTTCAATCAGAGTGTTTGTCGGTCTTTTATATTCACGAGAAGAAAATCAATTTGAATTGAATAGGATTACGGCCCAATAGAATTGATTAACATTTGAAGTTTGTCAAGAATTGCATGTGAGGATTTATTGTTTCAAGACTTGCGGCCCAATAGATTTTAAGGAGTGTCAGCTATTTTAGTCAAAGTTGCATGTGAGTTGGTCAGTTTGCATGTGATCTGCATTGTGTTAGTCCACTAAATAAAGCGGCCCAATCAGAATTGAACATTGTGTTTTAAAAGTTGTCGGCTAAGTGGATTTGTTAGGTCCAATCATCAATTAATCAAAATTGATATTGTAAAGTGTTCCATTTCGTTTCTTTGAAATCGTGTTCGGTCCATTGCTTGTTGTCAGCCCATGTGATATATTCTCGGCCCAAGTTCAAAATTTTTTTAATCAAGCTCAAAGCATAACAGTTCACAAGAGGTGGTTCAGTCCGTTTGAATTCAAACTCGTTCCAGGTCGTGTGTTTTAACCAGGTCATTGGAAAAGGTCGTTTGAATTTGATCCGGGTCATAGCAGTCCGCACAGTGTGTCAACCTTCAGTCCGCACAGAATATTCACCAGTTCGAGTACCAGTCTTATTCTGTTAATTGATAATTCTTTAAACTGATTGTGTTTTGTTTGTTTGTTTGTCAGGTGATACAGGTATTTCACGAGGTGAACCAGTTCGTTTGAAACTGTCTGTTTGTGAATCTTTGATAATAAAAAACATGGAGAACGAGTTTTATAACACTTTTGCTAGTCCGATGACTGTGACTCAAAGTACATTGCTTGAAAATGAGACGGGGACATCACAAAAACCGCCTAAGCTTTTGGATATTGATGATTATAATGGTTGGTCCGAACGTTTTGGTAACTGGGTTGAAGCTTATCATTTGGATGCGTGGGAACATACTGAAGTTCAATATGAAAGACCAACAAAGAACAATAATCAGATAATGCCAATTAGAGAAATGAGTGCTGATGAGAAAAAGAAGTATAGAGATGAGAAATTGATGGTTAGTCTGTTACAGCAAGCGATTAAAGAAGACATTTTGGTTCTGCTTCAACATGATGGAAGTGCTTATTCAATTTGGAATGAATTAGAAGCAAAATTTCTGGGCAGTGATGATATGCTTAAGAACAAAATGTCACTTATGAAGAAAGAATTCGATTTATTCCGTGGTTTGAAATCTATAAAACACCAAGCAAATTATTGAAAGATATTGTAATTTGGTGAAAAATATGTCGAAATTAGGCATCAAAAAGGATACAGATGAGCTGATTGAAAAACTAGCTGATGCGTTCCACATGATATTTGGGGAACGTATCTGATGATGTTGAGAAATAATAGAAAAGAATATAAAAAGTTAACACTGGGTGAGTTCATTAAACATCTTGAAGCTCAAGAGATGGAGCAAAGAAAGATTGCTAGGATGAAGAACTATGATGGAGAACAAGACATCGGATTGTATTTCAAGAGTGGTGTTAGTGAAAAGACAAATCTTTCTCCAAAAGTTGGAACTGCTTTCAGTGTAAAAGATTCTTCAGAAAGCTCATCTCAGGGATCAAGCAGCAAAACTGGATTTTCTTCATTTCCAACATTTGATCCACATTTTTCTACAACAAAAAGTGGCAAAGTTCTTCAATGCAACATTGCTTTGAACCTTGAAAATGATCAGAATTATACAGAGGAAGTTGTTAAAAGCCACATGTCTTTGTTGGTGACTGTGCTTGAATCTTATGGAGGATTAGTTGCAGGAAGGATCGGGAATCCAATGCTCACGAAGGAGGATTACGATCAAATTGATGCTGAAGAGATGGAATTGATGGATATAAAATGGTGTATGGCTAGTGTGTTGAGACGGGCTGAAAAGTTTAAAGAAATTACAGGCAGAGATGATTTTCGCGATGCACATATTTCAGCTTTAGGATTTGATAAGTCTAAAGTTACTTGTTTTTGTTGCAGGGAGAAAGGGCATTTTAAGAGGGAGTGCACTAATCGCGAAGCAAGTGGAGCTCAAAATCCTTTCAACAACAATGATTACTATAGAAAATCCATCTATCATCAAGTTGCTCCACAACAACAAGAACCTCAGGTGGCACATGGTAGGAAGGTGATTGAAGATTCAAAGAGAGCATGTTTGGTGAATAAAGAAGATCAGAAATTATCAGAAGGTTTCAGTTGGGACAAATATATTCCAGCTAATACTAAAGCATGTGTGGTAGATCAAGATGATGAAAAGTTACCGGAAGGTTTTAGCTGGGAAAATTTCAACTGGGATGATTATGATCCGAACAAATCTACAAATCATAAAAGTTGTGTTGCTAATGCTTCTGATGAATATTGGGCAGAAAAATACAGAAAAATTGCAAAAGCTGAAGAGGAGAAGTGGAAAAGATATGAAGAGGAAGAAGAAGAAGAAGAAAAGAGACAAGCTGAAGCTGAGAAAAAGAAAAAGGCTAAAGAAGAAGTTCAAGTAAGAATAGTCAAAGAAGTTCCAGAATTTGGAATCAAAACAGATGCTGATGCAGTCAAAGTTCCTGATAAGTGTGTGAATTGTGACTCTCTGATAATTCAGAACAATGAACTGCTGCACAATATAAAAAGGCTGAAAGAATCATATGATACTTTGAACAGAGAGATGAATAAGTACAACGAGTCAAGCAGTGAACAAGCTGTAGCAATGAATACACTTAAAGGGGCATATATGAGACAGCTTGACAATGTCAACTATTACACTGAAAAGTGTGCTGAGGTTGAGCTGAAGTTGGCAACACAAAGAATTGAAACTGAAAGAGTTAACAATTTATTAAAAAGTTACTCATGTTCTACTTTTATTGTTGACAGGATTTACCCCATAGTGGAAAAATTGAAGACATTTGAAGAAGAGAAGACTTCGGAAGAAGAAAAATCTGTGACAAAAGAAGATGATGAAGTGAATACATCTGGTAAGAAATCAAGTGTGATTTATAACAAATGTCCGCCTCCTGTTGAAAATGCATATTCTCCACGAAATGCTAATTCTGAAAGAGTCAAAAAGGCAACGAACTTACAGTGGGAGTCTAAGTCGTCAGATAATTTTCCAGAAAGTATAGATGTCACTTTCACGTCGTCCGATACTGATCATGAGTCCGAGTTAATAAAAAAGGTGGTCGATCAGGTGTTGGATAATGATGAATCAGAGGAGTCAATGTCGGAGTCGAAATCAGAGTCAAAGTCAAAGTCCGATACGTCAAGTCAAAAATTCAAACATGAAAAACGGGTGTATAATAAAGAGTTCTTGATATCAAAATCTAATTTGGATGACGAACTGATCAAAGTAGCATATACTTTGAAAGATTCTGACAAATTATATTCTGATGAAGTTTTTCCAATAAGAGGTGTGAAAACTGAAATGATTAAAAAGGTTTTCAAACTAACAGAAATTAATATTTCTGAAATAAAAGATGTAAATCTTTTTGAAAAACCTAAACCTTACACCTCAAGAGTTCAACAACGTTTAAACAAGAAAAAAGGTTACAGTTCTGGTTCGGGTTTTCAAAAGAAACCAAACCATAACGGTAATTTAAAAAAGAATGGATTAGGTTTTATTCCACCGAAAAACTATAAAAATGAGAAAACTTATAAACCAAAAACTGTTTTTGTTTCAGGAACAACTGCTGAGAAAGAACAAAAGAGTTCATTCTGGAAGGAGACGAACAAAGAATTCCTTGCAAAGAAGCAAGAAGAGATAAAGAAAAGTGTTTTTCAGAAGAAGACCAAGAAAAGAACTTGTTTTCAATGTAAAACAGTCGGCCACATTGCCAGAAATTGTCCAAAGACAATACAGACAAAACAGGAAGTCTCTGGTAAACTAAAAGAAAAAGTTGTTGAGAAAACTGAACTTAAAACCAGAAAATTTACAGGTTTTGAAAATTCAACTTTTGAAGTTGGTGAATGTTCAAGGAATGTTTTAAAAAGAAAAGAAAACCTGAAAAATCAGAAATGAGTGGTTAAAGGTTCAGGGAATAGTTCTGGTGATGAATCTGATTCCACAAAATCAGAGGAGCCAAAAGTTGTTATGAAAGAAAAGAATTCAGTTCCGACTGTGGATGATGCAAACTTTCCACCACTGCGGGCTGAAAATTTTAAGAAGAAAGTTGGAAAAGTCGAAATCTCAAATCAATTCTATTCTGAAAAGAAAGAATTTGATGTTGAGAAAGTGTTTAATGGGAATGTTAAAAAGATATTTGGTAAAATGGTTGATGGGAAGGTAAAAGGGGTGAAAGAATTTTATGAAACAAAAAGAAGTGTTCAAACCCCTGAAGAAGTTGAGAAGGTTACACCTAAAGCTGGTCAGGCTTGGGTGTCTGTATTTTTTACTTAAAATCCTGACTTGCCGGAGCTCCCAAGTAGGTAATCGCGGAGCATGAATCGGCATCTTTCATTGTTTATAAAAATTGTTTTTGAAGAAGTGTGACTTGCCGGAACTCCCAGGTTGGTAAGTGAGGAGTAGGAATCGACATCTTGAGAATTCAACCTACATGTGGTATTGGTTGGTAAGCTATGTGGTTGAAAAAGAGTTTGTGATACAAAGGTTAATCAAGGTCATTAGGTTGAACTTGATTGAATTATTCTTACTAGTGGTAAATCAGGGACATTAAGTTGTATCTGATTTCCTACAAGTAGTTGAGAAACAAAATGATGAGTTTATCCCCTAACCTACAAATGGTTAAAATCATTCAACAAAACTTATTTTCCGGAAAAACCATTTGATTAAAACAAACTTAAGTGTTTTGCAATCACAATGGGAAAATAATTTGTTGTGAGGGGGAGTTCTGATTGTTTATGCCAAGTGGATGGCGAATTGAAGCGATTCGATATTGGTTGTCAGTTTGCTTGTACAGTTTGTTTTCAAATTTCCTTTAAATGTGTTTGAATTTTAGGGGGAGTAAGAAAATTTCAGAAAATCCAAAAACATTTGAAAATTTGAAAAAGCCAAAAACATAAAAAAAAAATCAAAAATGAGTTTTGTTGTTAAGAAGAGGAAATGATAGTACATCAGTGGATTGTCACAGCATGCTAAAGAAATGGAATGATAAAATGTGATAAACGGTCTCACTAAGGATGTGACGGTAGGCTCAGCTAGACTAGTAGATTTGCGATAACGATACAAACCTAAAATGAAAAAGCCTAGTTCTAGTGGGAAACATGATTGAAAGCATAGTACTTAGTTTTGTCCTTCTTGATTGTGTGCCTACTCAGTAATCGCTGATTGTCGAAAGACATAAAACTGGTTAAGTTTGTGAACTTTCACAACTTTGCTAAAAAGTCACTGTGATTGTGCATTTTATTTTGCAAAAAATTAAACTTGTTTTATTTCTTTATTTTGTTTAAGCATTGGACATCCTCTGCGTATACGTGAGTATCGAACTGGATGTTAGTGCCTAAACATTCTGCTTTATTTTCTTTGGTGTTTCGTTTAAGCTTTGGATTACCTCTGCGTATACGTGAGTATCGAACTGGTAGTTAAAGTCTAAACAATTTCAACTTGTTTTATTTTTCTTATTTTGTTTAAACATTGGACTTTCTCTGTGTATCGAAAGATCGACCTGATTGTTAATGTTTAAACATTCTGCTTTGTTTTCGCACAAGTCACAGTTGATAAAAGTTTAAAGGCATTACTTGAGTCAGTGTATTGCATGATGATGGGATATGCTAAGATCGTGGGGTCCATAAGAACTTAGTGCAAAATTAATATACCTTAACGTATCGGTAAGCATTTCGAAAGTTTTTAGATTGAGTTTAAGTGGACAACAATATCGTCAATCTACGTGAATCGTTTAAAACTGAAAATGTTAAAGCTTAACGGTGTTGGTGATTTGTCTCAAAAACTTATATGATCCTCTTACACAAACTCACAAAAATAGTGTCTGTAAATATTTCTTTACTGCATTTCATTTACTTTAAAAATTTCAAAAAGATTTTCAGTGTGTTTTAGCATAAATTTTTGAAAAATACAAAAAGATTTTCGACAACTGATGTTGGAAAGCTGATTTTCAAAATTCCAAGTGCTAAACATGACGAACAAAAGGTTTGGGAATTTGATCTGAAATGTGAAAGTGTGTTTTGAAAAAGAAAAATGATATTCTTGCAAATGATCATCAGAAGTTTTAATATGATAAATCTTTCTGAAAAATTTTGGGAAATTTATATTTGGGTAGAGATTTGTGCAGGTTAGCCAGGTTCCGAAACCTGAGTTAGATGAGTGCCAGGTTATGACCTAAGAACCTGTAAAAAGTGAATTCCAGACTGCGATCCCAGCTTAGTGAGAGGGGGAGTCTGAGGACATCAAGAGAGAGTCTGAAGATAGTTGAGACAGATTCGGATTCTGAAGATACTTGTGGAAAGAGCTCAGAGCTAGGTTGCGATTCTGAAAGAAAGAGAAAGAGATTGATTGTGGATGCTTACAATGGAGAATCTTTGGAGAAAGTTTTCAGACTGATAAAGACTGAAGGTTTGACAACCGAAGACTCGACACTGAAGACTCATCAACATTCGAGGGGGAGTCTGTTGGTGCATACGTCTGTCGACTTCGTCTTGTATCGAGTCTTGTATGTAAAATGATAGATTAGGGCACGTTTTACGAGGAAAATAGGAGAGTTTACATGTAAATGAGCTAATTTCGTTTGAACATGTCAGTGTTACCTTCAAACGAAATAGCAACTACTATAAATACCTCATGTACTGTTTCATTTGTAACTTTCCGGTCAGTGTAACGAAGTGCTGCCGAAGTGTTGTCAGGTTGTAAAACGTCATCAAATCAATCATACAACAATTTATAGTGTGACAGTTTATAGTTTGAATCTTGCTGAATTGACCTCGATACGTTTGTTTCCGCCACTCGTATTGAGATAAACTCTTCTGATCGACTCATTCGGGTCTGAAAACGATCCTACACCTAAAGTAGGGGAGACTCTGACACCTGTGTCGCTATGACCATCAAACAGATACCAAACCAAAGAAATATTGTGTTTCATACTTGGGATTTGTATAAATATGTGTATCATTTGCACATATCAATTCTTGTTCAATTTCGAGCTTTAAATCGCTTTCTGAAAGGTTATACGCGCACTGATACGTAAATGTAATCAGTTTAACGCAACAAACACTCTGGAATAGTGACATAAGCTTAACATACCTTAAATAACCTTTACATAACTTAGAAATGAGTTTTGAAAGGTTTGGTATGGCAAAAACAAGTTTGTTCGCTTACAGGGGCTATTTGCGTCAAACTGCAAAAGCATGCCGTTTCGAATGACGACGTACAGTCCAGAACATGATCATAAGCTAAATATACCATAAATAACCTAAACATAGCTTAGAAATAAGCTTTGAGTGGTTCGGTGTGCGAAAATAGGCTTATTTGATCATACAGAGACTAAAAGCGTAAAAAACGACGTAAGTTTGCATTTACGCGCATATCTTACGTTCTTACCACATCTGGACATCCAAAATTTTTGTGGACACTAAAATACTTTTATTTTAGTGATCGGAATGCAAAAATACCATTCGTCGCTTAATTTGGATCGTTTTCGCGTCCGTTCGAGTTTCGTCGTAATTAGACGAATAACGTGACCGTACGACCAAATGAACCGACATTTGAGATATTTCTGAGCATATTTTGAGTCCCCTATACTTTAACAACCTTGTAGAGCCTTGAAAATGGCTTAACGGGGGTTAAAAGTTCCAAAAACCAGCTTAAACATGTGCAGGGACCAAATCTGTAATTTGTGAAACTTTTGCTGAACTGAAGGGAGGTCGCGGGCCGCGTAGCCCCTCCCCCATATCCTATGCAGAGCGCGACAGCATGCACAGCGACAGAACATTGTTTTTCAGCTGTTGTTTGCAATTTTAGGCGCCTGTATGCAATTTCCTTTGTTTTGGGAGCAAGTTAACACTTCTCCAAGCAATATTACCTGGCCCTTAACACATGTATGGCTGTGATTTATTGCTTGTTGGCCAAATAACCACTTGTAATGATCTCATAACTTCACAACAAGTATAAATAGCCAAGCTCTCATTCCATTTTCCTCACCCTTGATCTGATTAATGCTCTAAGTTGAAGGCTTTGCTTCATACCTGAGTGTTATAGATCAAGTTCTCCCTAGCTTGGACCCTTTGTAAGCTTCTTTCGTGCTTTTATCGCTTTTCTAGCATGAAAGTCAAACAGTGTTTGACTTTCTGCTTTGACCAGTCAATGGTCAACACAAAGTTCGTTTGAACTTTGCAACGTGATTGTAATCACGATGGTTATAATCCTTAGCGATTATACCTACTGATTACCATGTTAACTAGGTGTAGTGACGAGTCAAAGTTTCGGTCAAAATGCGTTTTAGCACGCATTTTGCAACAGAACTACTTTTAGGTATCAAAACACTTTGTTTTGATACCAAATCAGTTTTCTAAGTTAGTTAAACATGTTTTGACATGTTTAACTCGTCACTACTAGTTAGTGCTTGTTTAGGGTCGTAAGTTAAGCGGTCTAGACAACCGCTTAGACTTTCGAACCCGACCCGTTTGGTCGATCATTAGGATCTGACCAAGCTTAGTTAGTGATCATAGTTGCATAGGGAAGAACCTACTAAGGTTATACCTTATGATCGCATAGGTTGGTTAGTTATTTGTTAAGTAGATTATATTCCCATAGGAAATGACCAAAATGCCCTTTTGAAGCATAAATCCATATTTTGCATATGTGATCAACTTTTTGACATATAATCTGATTTAGTAACATGTTTAGGCATAATTGGGCATGTAAGACTTGACATAGCACATAGTTAACCATCTGACCATAGTTTTACGCAAACGACGCGTTATAATAGCTTATACTACCATAATGGGTCGAAACGGGTCAAAAGCACTTAGGTAGACTTCCAAATCAGAATGTTAGGTCTATTAAATCATGCCATATGAGTTCCAATACTCATTTGATTTATAGAACTCCATTTTATCCTATCGCCCGATTTAGGATCCGATTATTTTAACATAGTGAATCCATAATAGGTGCCACTTGATTCCTTGATTTCCCGAGCTTCATTAGGACACTTAATCAAGGATACTTGCAATCTCAAGTGAGTACATAGTCCCCTCTTTTACTGCTTTCAAATGTTTTGGGGTGAAACATGTGTGCCTATTTGTTATTTTCATGATTTCAACTATATGATTATACATGTTAGTACTCATCTTTTGATGAATTGAACAATTATCTATGGTTTAAACACAATTTTTCAAAGATTATAAAACAAATTTTTGGATTGTACTTTCTTTATACATTCACCAAGCCGATTGGTAGTACGATATAGCGCTATAGGACTAGACACCCCATTCCTGTTGTATTGAATGTCAGAAACCAAATTTTAACCAAATAGAAATTGCCTTTGTGGTATTTCTATAGTCTCCAAGGTATAGTTTGATACACTAAGGTTTGAATGAATACTAAATCACGTTTTCTTTTGTATATTTTGATATACTACCAAAGTACAGTTTGATGTGCTCCCAAATGTGATATTATTTACCAAAGTATAATTTGATATACTATGTACAAAATCCAACATATATTTTAATATACTACTGACCTTGTTATTTACCAAAGCATAGTTGATATGCTATTTTAAAACCAAAGCATAGTTGATATGCTATTATCAAACCAAAACATAGTTGGTATGTTATTATCAAAACCAAAACATAGTTGATATGTTATTATCAAAACCAAAACATAGTTGATATGTTATTTTCAAAACCAAAGCATAGTTGATATGCTATTTTCAAAACCAAAGCATAGTTGATATGTTATTTCCAAACTAAAGCATAGTTTGAGATGCTATTTAATTACCAAATCATATTTGTGATATACTACCAAATATATTATTTCAGTAACAAAAGTATATTTTGATACACTATATGTTTAACTATTTCCAAACCAAAGTATATTTTTTGTGTATACTACAAACCTTTTATAAAAAAAAATGTGTTTTAGAAACAAAACTTTTTACAAGGATTCATGGCTATTTTTTTTGTAAACATAAAACATTTTTCTTGTGTTAACTAAAGCCATGAACCTAATTCACAAAACCTATGTTACTCATAGGCATTTTTATGCTGACGTACCTATTTTCACATATGTTTCAGGTGCTGCTATATGATGATTGTTGATGCATGCTATACATAGGATGGACTCGTGCCTTAGTAACTTTAAAACTCGAAAGACAATATTTGTATTTATCTGAATTGTAATAAAACAATGAGTTCATTATTGGAATAAAACAAAACTTTAATCACCATGTGTTGTGAAACAATGATTCTGTTACGACACTCCCCGACGTTTTCGCCGCGGTTTGTTGTTTTACGCGGCCGGGGTGTGACAAGATCATTGGGAAACGTCGCTCTGAATCGAAAGATGATAAAGAAGAGGAAGTTGATGATGAAGAAGATGAGGAGTTGAAATATTTATACAAGGATATAGATGACTATGATGGTGATGATGATAATGATTATGATCAGGGAGCTACAGGGTTGGTGATTGTAAAGCCTTCTGGTTAATATACTCTTGATGATTTCTTGAACGATGAGCTGAACGAACAACAAGAGGATCAACACCATGAAGCTTCATCTTCTGGTACTCAACATGCTGGTAATAAGGTATATCTTACACTTCCAAAAGTTATTTACTTACATGCAGAAGTTGAGGGGGAGTTAGAAGAGAACAGGACTCGAGGGTCCATGTTTGAGGAATTAGGGGTGGATGATGGTAATATGAAGTTTGATACTAAAGACGAGATTCCACCTTCTCCTGAAAGAGAATATTCTTTCAAGTTTGTTAATGAAGCTGATAACTTTAAAGATGTGATTATTGAAGAAGATTCTGATCTTTCTAAAGAAGATACTCCATTTCACTATACTGGAGTTGACGAAGACTTTCCTACTTTGACTGAACTATTTAAATCTCACAATGAAGATGAAGTGAGAAGGAAAGTAGTGGAAAGGATTAGTATTGAAGGGGTTCCTAAAAATGTTCCACAAGAAGAACTTCTTGAAGAAAGAAAGCGATGGTTCAAGGTGATGCCAAAGGAAATAAAGTACAAGAGGCCGCTACAATACTTCACTGATTATCCAGATAAATCTCTGGGTGATATTCTCTTATGGGGCTACTTAGAAGACTTAAAAGTTTATGCAATCAGAAGAGAACATGGAGTGCAATACTTTGAATTCCTATCTGACATCAAGACACTGCCATGGTGGGATGTAGAGGAGCTTGTACAAACAAAGAATATAAAGCAGTTTTACTATCGTCTGGAAGTTAAGATGCATGATCAAAAGTTGTGGAACTACATAAAACTGCAAGCGAAAGAAAACTTTCCTGATTGGAAGCCACAGAGGCCAGAACAAGTTGTGAAAGTTGATCCTATAACATGCGAGAAAGACATTACTTTGAAGATCAAACCTCCAAGATGTCTAAAGAACATGCCGCTTAGATCTATGGAGCAAGACTTTTATGAAGATTTCAAAGGTTGGCTATATAATCAAAGTACAGCAGAAGCGGTGATTTCATTGTTTGATAAGAAGACAGGAGAAACCAGACGCATCAATGTGTTAGATCCGATGTGGCTGGTTAACTGCTCAAAGAAAGATATCGACGGCCTATTCTTCAACAAGATAGTGTATCAGAAGATTGTGAACGTGTGTTTCACGAAAGATATCAACTCTGGAAGATATTGGGAAACAAAGTTCAGAGATCTAGAGTTAGAAGAATTTCTTAAAGCTAAGAAAAGAAGTAAAAGGTTCAAGAAAATTGCAGAGAGAGTTGTTGTATTGGGAAGAAGGAAGCTTGAAAGGCCACCAGATATTGATTAAACGCCTATAGAATCACAGGAAAATAAGATTCCTAGGTGGAATAAATCAAGAGATGGTGATCCTGAGTATCGCAAGTGGTGGAATGAAACATGAAGACCTTTGAGGAGACAAATGTTAGAAGAAAGGAAGGAGAAGAGAAGACAGAAAGCAAGGGAGTACAGGCGCAATAGGAAGCCACGTTGAAGACTGTACAGGAAGGAAGACTGCATGTACATCCAAGGGGGAGTCTGTATATGCACTATGTCTGTAGCTTCCGTCTGTACTTAGTCTATATTTTGTCTTGTTTATGTCTTTCACACCCCTTTCTAAGGCGGAAGCACGAGGTGTGATCCTGAAAGGTTCTCATTGCATACAAATGATAAACATACTACATGATCGTAAAATAACTCCAAATACCATTAACATTACATAATTGAAAACATAAGTTAAGTTTGGAGTTTACATCACAGCATAAAACATTGTCTGAAAAGTTTACAACTTTATCTAAAAGACAAACATAAAGGTTTTGATCCTTATATCACCACCAGGATGGGACATAACAACCAAATCCTGCAAAATGGGCATAGGAGTCTTGACACATAGTAACTAAAACAGAAACAACATCTAAGAGCAAGAGTGAAATTGCGCGTACATCCACCTTAGTTACCTGAAATACATGTAAGTTTTTGGAAAATCATCAACATAATGTTGGTATGAATTCATGCAGTTTTTGTATAGAATGTTTATATACTTGTATGAAAACATGGTATGTAATTTGTAAAGACGTATCTGAATCTGAGTTCTATAAATGTAAGGAATACGAGATCGCTAATGGTTTGCAAGGCCATTAACATGTGTCACGACATAGGAAGCCACCAAACCTAGGCATTTTTGTCGAGATCGACTGAGACACAAAAGCACTCATTGGTAGAAGTAGGCCAAGAGTGGGGGTTGCCTGAAACCCCTTAGATCTAACCCTTCTGTTCCGCGGTCTAAATGTATACGTTGACTAATGGTGCTTATGGTACCCTATTCGTCACGTGATCTATGTGTCATTCCTTAGTTTTGTGTGCTACATACCATTGTACATGTATTTTCCCCAAGTTTAGAAAACAAGTAAAAGTTAAAAAGTGGGGACATGAACTCATAACTTTGCGTTTCCGGCAGCGTTCCGTCCTTCTTCTTCACGAATAAAACCGGAGCTCCCCAAGGCAAGAAGCTCGGCCTTATGAATCCTTTATCCAACAACTCCTGGAGTTTTGTAGATAATTCTTGCATCTCGGATGGTGCAAGCCGATAGGGTGCCTTGGCTACAGGAGCGGCTCCTAGAACCAAGTCTATATGAAATTCAACTTGTCGTTGCGGAGGTAGTCCTGGCAGATCTTCGGGGAAAACATCAGGAAATTCCTTCACCACAGGAATGTCTTCGAGTTTTAGCTCCTCAGCCTTCTTATCTACAACGTATGCCAGGAATGCAACACATCCTTTCCTTAAGCACTTCTGCGCTTTCATACAATTGATGATCCGCAGAGGTGTGTCTCTTTTCTCTCCATGCACGATGAGAGTTTCATCATTCGCAAGGGGGATGCGAATGATTTTCTCATGACAAACAACTGCAGCTTTATTCTTGGACAGCCAGTCCATTCCAACCACCACATCGAAGCTACCCAATTGAACAGCTAAGAGGTCGATACTAAATCTCTGCTCACCAAGTTCTAATGTGAAACCCCTAACAACTTCGCCCGACTCAACAAGCTTACCATCGGCTAATTCTATGGAATAAGGAATATCTAATCTACTAGATTCTATTCCAAGCATGCGTTTAAATTCCATAGACATGAAACTATAATCGGCACCAGTGTCAAATAGTATGGATGCAAAGTGATTGTTAACGAGAAACGTACCGGTGACCACGTTAGGGTCCTCGCGTGCATTCCTTGCTCCAATCACAAATCCTCGGGCCTGAGCGTTGTTATCTTTTGGGCAATCTTTCTTGATATGCTCCTTGCTATCACAACCAAAACATCCTTGGTTCTGCCCATTTCCACTACCATTCCTGTTACCAGCACCATTTCCATTTCCATTACCAGCATCGTTTCGGTTTCCATTCCCGTTTCTGTTACCATTCCCATTGCGGCCTCCAATACATTTTCCCCAACAATCCTTGGTACGGTGACCTGACTTCCCGCAGTTCTCGCATCTCCCAACACCACAGTTTCCCACGTGGTGAAAGTTACAGCGGTTACATTTGGGCAGAGTGCCCTGATACTTCTTAGCTCCTATATCGTTTGCAGCTGCAAAGGTTTTCGCCTCCTTAGGCGGGTTAGTATCATGCTTCTTGTTGTTCGAACCCCTGTTGTTGCTGCGGGTCTCCTGATTCAGACTTGAATGTTTCCTTTTCTTGTCACCGGACGACTCAGCGTGTGTCTCGGTCTTCTCAGTAGGGTTCAACGATAACTTCTTTATACAGACAGCATCTTCAGTAAGGCTGACAGCCAAAGTTATAGCCTGAGTGATTTTTTCAGGTTTTGCCGAAGTTACCATGCTGCAAAACTCAGGAGCCAATCCCCATATGTAGCGCTCAATGTGCTTAAATTCGGGAGTCACCATGTAGGGGATCACCCTTGACAGATCATGGAACCTTCGAGTATAACCAACAATGTCCGCACCTTCCATGGACAGGTTCCAAAACTCAGTATCCAACCTTTGGAGTTCTGCACGAGAGCAATACTTCTCCCTCATTCTTTCCTTCAACTCATCCCACGTCATACCATACGCAGCATCATCACCCAGAGTCTGGACTTGCAAATTCCACCAAGTTAAAGCCTCATCAACGAACAACCCAGTAACAAAAGTGACTTGCTGGTCCTTGGTACATTTGCTCATACGGATAGTGGAATCAGTCTTCTCTGTCCAGCGCACGAAAGCCACTGCACCTCCTGTGCCATCGTAGTTCAGTGGCTTGAAGTCGAGGAACTGCTTGAAGGTGCAGCCTTGAGCTGTGTTTCCTCGAGACGAATCTCCATGTCCATTTCGTCTGGTACCGCTTGGTCCTCCACTGTGTTCAGTGCGGTTCGCCTCATACTGGGCGATCGCTTCGGAGATCCTTTCTTCCAACAGGGAGTTCAGTTCTTCAGCAGTCCTCGGCAACGGAGGAGAGGGAGGTTGATCACGAGCGTTCACAGCTCTTCTGGGTGCCATGTTCTTCCAAAACACAACACAACAGAGTTAGACATTTGTTTGATATCATCATGCAAGACAGTGGTAGTATATACACATGCATATACCCACATAAGTAACATCAAACAATCCGCCAAACATATAAATCAATTCATACAGCAACAAGCATGCATAAATAGATAAATACTGATGTATCATAAGATATTCACCGAGTCTTTATACATATTAGGACAACTTGTTACATCATTGTTTGAGAAGAAAACAAAATGCATAAGGGTTACGTCACCCCATAGTACAAGTTTAATACATATAAAAGACAAAATATCTTTCTTCACATCAACGGTTCTTCTCTTCAAGTTGTACCCAAGCTCGGTTGTAGTCTTCATACCTAAAAACACTACTCCAACATAGTACCTAATAGGCTGGGGAAGGGGGTGGGGGTGTAAGGAAGATCAAACTATGAAGATGGGTCACTTCATCCTCAAGCTCTTGAATTCAACGGATGAGGGAGCTGGTCTAAGTGGGAGTGTGGGATGGTGTGGGGACATGAGTAAGAGTGGATGGCACAACAGGCATAGTTTCATCATCATCACCAGCCGGGTAAACTCTCAGTCCAGCAACAAAAAGGGCCGAAGATATCACTGAATTGAAAGAATCGGCATCAGACTCGAGGTCAGAATCGGAAGGGACATCGGTAACGAACACCACAGGAGAGGCCACACCATACTCCAGGTTATCAACGAGAGACCAGTCCTCAACAGGGATGGCAGCAAAAGGAACAACATGGATGGGAATAGGTTCAACAAGATGTCCACCATCTGGCTGTCCTACGATCTGCTGGCCAAGAAGAGGTAAAGGTAAGGCTAAGACATCGTTGGGATCATCATCGTCATCGGTTATCATCTCAGGGTCGGTCTCGAAGTCAGGGATGGAGGGGTAGAGGTGTCCACGTCTGACCTTCTCCTGTGCTGAAGAAATCTCGTCGTCAGAGATAATCATCATCGAGGCACTTCCTTCAGATGGGCTGCTGCTCTCAGACGAAGGCATGTGTACCTGTGATATTCTATTCGTAGTATATGTATATATTAATTATTACTTGATTAATATACAAATAATCATACACATAGTTACAAGTAATTCTTAGTCAAAGACAAGTGCTACTCCAGTGCACCCTAAGTCTCGTAGTGTCCTTACTTGACTCTTTGAAAACAGTTTCAGGTAGTGGATCTCGCGGAAAGTTTTATGCAATGAAAACTTTTTGAAAAATTGTTTTCATGAGAGGATCCTAGAGATTGTAGTCTAGACTCGAGAAGGAATCCTGGTTCACTACAATCGCAGCTCTGATACCAATCTGTCACACCCCTTTCTAAGGCGGAAGCACGAGGTGTGATCCTGAAAGGTTCTCATTGCATACGAATGGTAAACATACTACATGATCGTAAAATAACTCCAAATGCCATTAACATTACATAATTGAAAACATAAGTTAAGTTTAGAGTTTACATCACAACATAAAACATTGTCTGAAAAGTTTACAACTTTATCTAAAAGACAAACATAAAGGTTTTGATCCTTATATCACCACCAGGATGGGACATAACAACCAAATCCCGCAAAATGGGCATAGGAGTCTTGACACATAGTAACTAAAAGAGAAACAACATCCAAGAGAAAGAGTGAAACTGCGCGTACATCCACCTTAGTTACCTGAAATACATGTAAGTTTTTGGAAAATCGTCAACATAATGTTGGTGTGAATTCATGCAGTTTTTGTATAGAATGTTTATATACTTGTATGAAAACACGGTATGTAATTTGTAAAGACGTATCTGAATCTGAGTTCTGTAAATGTAAGGAATACGAGATCGCTAATGGTTTGCAAGGCCATTAACATATGTCACGACATAGGAAGCCACCAAACCTAGGCATTTTTGTCGAGATCGACTGAGACACAAAAGCACTCATTGGTAGAAGTAGGCCAAGAGTGGGGTTGCCTGAAACCCATTAGATCTAACCCTTCTGTTCCGTGGTCTAAATGTATACGTTGACTAATGGTGCTTATGGTACCTATTCGTCACGTTATCTATGTGTCATTCCTTAGTTTTGTGTGCTACATACCGTTGTACATGTATTTTCCCCAAGTTTAGAAAACAAGTAAAAGTTTAAAACTGGGGACATGAACTCACAACTTTGCGTTTCCTGCGTCATAAACTACACCGGTAGCGTCGTGACCTATACGTGTTCTATTAATGTTAGTCACTAGACTTGTATCACACAAGTACAAGTCACCATCTTTTGTTTATGTATATGTTCTTTATACGTTCATGTAGACTTTTCAAGGTAATAAGTTGTTCAAAATAATTTATATTTTTAACTTTTCAAGTATGTTACTTATATTATTTTCCCAAAAATAAATATAAGTATTTTGCGAAATAATATTTTCAATATTATTTTTGTACAAGTATTCTTAGGAAAGTATACTTGTGTTTTATGTGAATACTTGTGTATTTTGTATCTTTCACCAAAAATCAATACTTTGATTTTTATTACTTTCCGGAATTATATTTCTTAAAAATAATATATTTTTAAGACTTGTATGAAATATATATATTGTGTCATGTTTAAAATATATATATGGTTATTTTTGTTATCCACCTGATTTTTGTATAAATTCCAATACTTGGTATCGGTTATATATTTTTGTCCAAAAATATATTTTTAAGTTCATAACTTGCCCAAGTTAAATAATATGTTAAGAAATATATTTTCATAAATATGTTTTCTTGTATTTGTCCATGTATTTCCTTGTGAGGAATTTTGTATACTTGTATGCTTATGTATTTGTTTGTGTATTTTTGTACCCACACTCCTTGGGAGTATTTAGTGTATTTTCAAGGCCCTAATACACTACTACATATAATACACAAAATATACACTTAGCACAAAATTTGGTGATCACTAAATATATATATTTTTCCCTAAAAATATACATACTTAATATCAATTTTTACTTGAAAAAATCATCATTTCTTAACTTGAAGTTTTACACAAAAATTAGGGAAACTTTGGTAAATATTTTTAGGTGAATCTTTAGGGAGTAAGTTTCACCAAAACTTATATTTTTCTAAGTGTCAAAATGTTATAAAAATTTTGACATAGGTTCCCCTAAAAATGGATGTTTCCCATGTTTTCAAAACATGTGTTTATTTTCTTTTCAACATCAAAACAATTTTCAAACAATAATCATCAACAACATTCACTAATTTTTCCATATGAAACATCATGGTGAACTTGTTTCTTGCTAAAAATGTGTAGTCTTTTAGATCTACACTCAACATATTATGATCTTCCCAAAAATAAGTGTTCTTGAGTATCTTAAACAAACTTTTATGAAACTTTATTTTATTAACCAAATCATCCATGAGTTTAATGGTCTTTAAAGTTTGTAAATCATGTTCTAAAACCACTTTTATGTTTATTAGAAAGATCATAATTTTTAACATCATGTTTAACCATGGATCTTTCAAGATCCATGCTTAATAACTTTAGATCTTTCAAAAACAAGCTTTATGTTAAATTTTTAACAAACTTTCCATGAGTTTTAGTTTCAAAAATTAGTTCTACACACACTTTATTACTTCAAGATTACAAGATTATGCATCAAAATTCATTTTTCATGTTCACATAATGCTTCATATGTTCATCTTCAAGTTTAACCATGGATCCTTCAAGATCCATGCTTAAACTTGTTAGATCCAAGCTTTAACATACTTGATCTAAACATAAACACAAGATATAACATCAACAACATCATTACATACACCAAAAATTCATGTAATCACTTATTTTCTTCATGAATATGTTAGATCTTTTCATTTTCTTCTTTAAAAGTTAAGTTGTTTAGATGGTGAAACTTGTACATAACATAAACATGACTTAAATTAGTGATCAAGGAGCTTACTACTAGCTCTAATGGCTAGGGAAATGGCACAAAGATGAAGATGATGAACAAGGAAGAAAATGAGAGGTTAAAAGCTCCACAAGGTGGTCCTTCAAGTTCTAGCACCATACACCTTCCTAAATGCGCTTCTTACACCTTCTAATGGCCTTGGATTGCTAGGTTGAAGCTCCACAATGGTGGGTTGTGTGTGGGTGAAGTGAGCTGAGACCAAGGAGAGCACAAGGGGAAGAAGATGAAGTTTTGTGAAGAATGATGGACATGTAGTTAGTCTTATGGTTATTTATAAAAAGAAATCCAACATAAATCTTTCTCAAAGATTTCCTTGTTTTCTAGTTAGGAAGCATAGTTAGAAAAAGTAAATATAGTCATCTGGGACCCTTTTGGGCCGGTTTTAGTGAAGGGGGGGGGGGGGTAAAGTGTAAAATTTGGTAAGTTGAAGGTTTAAAATGCAAACGGTAAGGTTTAAGTATGTTTAAGTGTGTTTAGGTGTTTTTATGATTTTTAAGGTGTTCTAGCATCAATACTAGTTTAATATCATAAAAACATTACTTCTAGTCAAATTTTGATGTCCCGGTTATTGTCCAGTTGTTCGGTTCGTTACGGTTCGTTAAAGTGCTGAATTGCGCAGTTTCACTAAGTATGAAGCACTTTTTGTGGCAGTTTTAATTCCCAACACTTTGTAAGTTATTTTGGACAACAAAACATAAATTTTGCTTGATATTATTGTGTTAATTAGCTGAATTGTACTGATTTATGCTGAATTCTGCATTTAAAGTGTGTTTCGAGTGTCTTTTAGTGCATAGTTTAGTTTCCGGAAAGTTTATATGTTAACCCTTGTATCCACACTTGGGTTTTAATGTATTTTAGATGTTGGACTTACTCCTAGGCCCTAATTCTATTGTCTGACTGTTTTCTGCAGAACTGCTGACACGGTGTGTCTTACCGGTGAGTTTACTAGTCTTTCTGACGCAACGCTAAAAGTAATGCATAAAGCAATATTTGAAGTATGAAACGTGCATGAATTCATATGTATAGCATGTAATCAGACAATGTTGACATTTAAGCACATAATTGCAGATAATAAATAATAATTAAAATAGTATGGATATTACCAGTTTTGTGCCAGTTGTCACAGTGTCAATGTAAAGTTTTGTTTGTAGTTTATATTATAACTGGGAGAAAAGGGAACAGAACGTATGTTGTAAAGCCCGTCCGATCGGATGGCTTGATTCATCTGGATGGATGATCATCCGGTCGGATGACCATCTGATCGGACGACATAAGTTCTCCTAGCTAGCCCGCCTATAAATAGGAGACTAGGGGTTCATTTGTTAGTGCTAGTTTCTTGGTTGTCTCTGAGGCGGAGCTCTGTCAATTTCTCACTGGTTCCTTGTACTTTTGCACATCATTAATGAGAATTGAAGCTTTAAACGTTGAACTCGTTGTTGATTCTTCTTCTACACTGTATATGGATTCCGCATTTCTAGAAGTGATCGATCCGACCTGAGTTGTTCAATCTAGAACCAAACCAACCGGTCCTCACACTTGTGAGTTTTAAGAAAGAGAGTTGTATCAATAGTACCTTTTGTGAAGCCAGAATTGAGTAAGAAGTTTGAAAGGGTTTCATACCATGCTCTAGGAGCTTGCTTCAAACCATACAAGGCTTTGTTTAATTTGTAAACATGGTTTTGAAATTTATGATCAACAAAGCCTTCAGGTTGATGCACATAAACTTCTTCCTCAATTTTACCATTTAGGAATACAGATTTCACATCCATTTGATATACTTTGAAGTCTTTGGATGCAGCATAAGCAAGAAAGATTCTTACTGCTTCTAATTTGGCCATTGGTGCAAAGGTTTCATCATAGTCAATACCTTATTGTTGACAATAACCTTTAACCACTAACCTTGCCTTATTCCTAGTTATTATGCCATTTTCATCTGATTTGCTTCTAAATACCCATTTTGAGCCTATGACAGACTTGTCATTTGTCTTTGGCACAAGATCCCATACCTTACTCTTTTCAAACTGATCAAGCTCTTCTTGCATTGCTTGAATCCAGTCTGAGTCATTAAGAGCTTCTTTGACAGATTTAGGTTCTATCTTGCTTAAGAACCCAGCATAAGCACACTCATGTGTTGTAGCAGATCTTGTTCTTACACCATCTTCTGGATTACCAATGATGTCAGATTGAACATGTCCTTTTATCCATCTTAACCTGTTGTGAAAAGTTGTTGGTTCGGATTGATTTGAAGTTTCCCCCTGAACATTTGCCTCATTTGTATGGAAAATATCATAATTTTGATTATCAGATGTATTTTCATTGTTCTGATTCAAGGTTTCTGATACATTTTCCACTTGTCCTACAAGGTTAGCACATGATTTTTCTGTGGATTTTTCTGTGAGATTTTGATCATGTCCTAGGAATTGTTCTGTTAATTTTTCAAAAAGATGTTCAACTTTTTCTTGTTTGTCAGAAAGGTTTATTTCCTTCATATATTCATCAGAAACTTCTGCTTCTGATGAATCATCAAAAGATACATATAAACTTTCTCTGATTGTCCTTGTGTTTAAGATAAAATTTCTATATGCTTTTGAGGACATTGAATAACCAAGAAAAATCCTTTTCTCTGCTTTTCTGTCAAATTTTTCAAGACTTTCAAAATCACTGAAAACAAAACACCTACAACCAAATGTGTGAAAAAAATTACATTTAGTATTCTCCCATTTATAATGTTGTAGGGTGTTTTATTATGTCTTTTGTTTATTATGGACCTTTTTTGGGTAAACAAGCATTTGCTATTGCCTCTGCCCAAAAATGTGTGAGCAGTTTTGCATGAGCAAGCATTGTTCTGGCTGCTTCCACTAAGGTTATGTTTCTCCTTTCTACCACTCCATTCTGTTGAGGTGATTGTAGGATCGTTGTTGGACCCGAACGAGTCAATCAGAAGAGTCTTTTCTCTGTATCAAAGGCGGAATCAAAGATACAAACGCTCAAACTAATTATAATGCTTCTTTGATTGATTTAACAACGTTTACAACCTGAAAGCAATCTGGCAGCACTTCGTTACAAGTTTCAGAACCATACCAAATGAAAATAACACATGCCCTATATATAGTGGTGTTAATTCCACTCCTAATGACATGGAGTCATTTCGGGTGGAATCAGATGTTCTGATTTCGCTCCAAATGACCTTGTGTCATTACGAGCGGAATCAGCATCTTAAATCTAACAAACTGTTTTTCAAACCTCGGGCACTAATTATTCTATTCAATCCTATTACATGATACAAGACGAAGTCAATAGACGTAATGCACTAACAGACTCCCCCTCGGATATTGACGAAGTCTTCAGTGACTAATCTTCATCATGACACCTTCTTCAGTCTTGATCATTCTGCATCCTCACTCAAATTGTAACATTGTAAGCATCCATCACTCTCTTGGTCAGCTTCACACTTTGACTCTTACACCAGGATTTCATCACTGACTCTATCCTTAACAGCTTCATCATCAGTAGGCTCCCCCTTTCGTCAAGCTTCTGTGCTTTTAGGGATCGACACCTAGCTTTCCAGCTACAAGCTCCTCCTAACTTTCAGCTTGTCTTCAGACTCCCCCTTAGACTCTGCTCTCGGGATCGTAGTTTGGACTTTTCCTGCAATCACTCATACAACTATAAGTAACAACATTTTAATCTTCCAGATATCGTAATCTGACAATTCAATCTCCTCAAAATCATTTCTCATGAATTTGGCGGTTTCATCGAATCGTATCGGAAACTAGCTCTATAACAATATAAGCATCCAAGTCCCCCACAGTTAATCATCCAAGTCCAACTTAATGACCTTGGAGATATCACAAACTATTTTTGAATTTTTTTATTTTAAAACTTCAAGTTTCAAATTAATGAACTTGTTTTATGTTCAGAAACACGATCAGCTTACTTAGATTTTGAAACTCAGCATTCAGACATCGGTTGTCGAAAATAAAGCAGAAATCAAAATCTTTTTGTATTTTCTGAAAATATAAAGCAGTAACGAAATATGTACAAACATATTTACAGATAATATTTTTGTTTGAGTTTGCGTTAGAGGATCATATCAGATCTTGACAAGTCACAAGTACCATTGAGCTTAATTACACATTAAGAATTAAACAATTCACTTAGATTGTCGATATACTGGTCCACTTAAATTTTCATACAAATTTCAACAGATTCAGGATACGAATTAGATATTTTAAGAACTTAAACCCATTCATGTGTCCCACCTCTTGAATATACTCCCGTATCCAGATCCCAATATTCAGTCTTACAGGTAATTATAACACAAATGATATCTGTAAGGGGTTAATAATTTATGAAGAATCATGAGAGCTCAGGTCAGAACTACCGTTCAGCAGAGAGATCATGACTCAACTTGTAGGTGTGTCCCCTTTAGAGGATCTTTTTTACAACAGCATTGCTAAGCAATTTTATTGTCTTATCAAATATGCTGAGGGTGATGCTGTGTTTCAAGCATTTGCAGAAAGTATTATTCGAGGACTAGGTCAGAACTTCCATTCAGCAGAAGTCTTGGAATAATACCCCAGATATCAATTGAGTATAAAGACCTAGTATATCAGAAAAAAGGGACCTTTCAAACGAGATTTCAGGGGTTACCTATATATCCAAGTAGTGTTCCCCACGAAATAAGCAAGTGTTTGAATTTAGGTTTATATCCCGAAAAAGTTTAATAAGTGTATAAAAATCTACCGACACATCCACGGTGAGATCGTTTAAAACATTTTGACTTTCCAATTCTTTAGCGTACTGTAACTGTCTACTGATGTACTATCATTTCCTCTTTTTACGCAAAAACTCAATTTTTCAAATTTTATCATGTTTTTGTCATTTTCAAATGTTTTTGGATTTTCTAACAATATTTCTCCCCCTAAAATGCAAAACCATTTAAAGAAAATTTGACAACCAATATTGATAGCTTTGTCTCGCCATCCATTTTCTGCTAAACGTGCTCTGATTTGCAGAAAATCTAATATAAAGTACCCCCATGATTTACAACCCATTGATCTTAACAGTTTGAAAACCGTTTTTCAATCTGATGAAAGTAATCATGTTTGTTCAGCCGTGAGGGTTTCGGCGTATTCAATCAACATACATTCAAAACAATATTAAAGACAACATATTTTTGTTTTTCAAATTTTAACAAACTAAAAACATATTTTTGGTTTTAATTTTTTTTTCAATTTTTAGGATTTTGAAAATATTGTTTATTTATGTACAGAAAACAATCAAACTAAACTCCCTGTTCAACCAAACCAGGGTCCTGCAACCTCTTCCTGTGCCAGGCTGCTCCAATTTCCCTTTTCACAATCTTCAGCTTCATTGAGCACCTGCACATTCAAACTTTATCAATCATTTGAACAATTTAGCCCAGGTCTGTTGGACCTTAGGCATTTCAACGCAATAATTTTCATTCAATTTTGGAAACTCTTTGTCATTTAAAACTTTTTCAACGTTGACTTCAACTTTCTCATCTTTTTCCGACATCACTTGTTTCTTAGCACTCCACATTTGACCTTCCGGAGTACCTCTTTTGTAAAAGTTTGTCTCTTTTTGAACCTTTTGATCTTGAACAACATTTTTAGGTTTCCAAAACTCTTGAGGTTTTATCATATCAACAGATGTGCTCCAACTTCGTTTAGTTCTGAATCTGGGTGTGTGAGAATTCCAGGTCTGTCTTGAATCAAACCTGTTCGGGTTTGATTTCCAATTTTGATTTGAAGCAAACTTGTTTGTATTGTACCTCCAAGTTTGTTTCGAATCAAATCTGGTTGACCTTTGTTTCACATTCTCAGATTGCTATTTTTCAACATCAACAGGCTTTGGATTTGGACACTTTCGTGCAACATGTCCAATTTGATCACATTTAAAACACACTTTCTTTGAAACGTCCTTGGCCTGTTGTTGTTTCTTTTTCATAGCATCAAACTCCTCATTAGACTGTTGTCCAAATTTGAGTTTTTCCTCTTCTTTCAAACTTTTTCCTTGAACAAAATTCATTTTTTGTTGCAAATCCTGTTTTTCATTTAGTTTTCGATTCTGTTTCTTTTTATAACCCAAACCAGCCTTCATGTTTTTCTTCTTAAAACCAGGTTTGTTATAAAAAGATTTATGACCTTTTCCAGCAAACTTTGGAATCTCAGACTTCTCAATCTCAACCATTTTGAAAACTTTATCAACCTTTTCTGAAATCACATTCTGAATCGAGAATACAACATCTAAGAATAATTTGTCCGATCCAATCATGGTATAAACCAATCCTTTTGAATCATCATTCAAATTTTTCTCGGATTTTGTGTTTTTCAGATAACCATCATAAAGATTTCCTTCATCTTCATCCTGTGATTCAGACTTACCTTTTGTAGACTCATCTTTCAAAACGCTTTCAACAACCTTACTTACCACCTCTGAATCATTAGCATCATCAGATTTGGAGTAAGTCACATCGATACATTCAGGTAACTGGTCAGCTATGTTCAAACCCTTTGCCACCTTTTCCTCATCATAAAAAGTATAATTGTTTCTCAATGGTGGTGGTACCTGATGAAACTCTGAACCAATACCCTTTTTGCAATTTTCAATATCTTTATCATCTGGTGTGATGTTGAAAATGCGTTCGAGAATGTACGAAGAGTTATGATAACTTTGAAGTTTTGTAACAACCTTTTCTTTTTCAGCCAAGACTTGTTTAAGACTAGCAATTTCATCAACACATTTGTTTAATTCAATTTGCTTTTCTTTAAACTTTCTTTCATACATTTCTTTAGTAACTAAAGTTTCTGACAATCTTTGATCAAAACTTTTGACTTGGCTCTTCAAAGTATCATAAGCTTCTTGTACTCTCTGACTCGACCACTTTAAAGAATCATACTGTTTTTGTAAATCTTGAAATTTAGATTCTTTTTCAACACAATCGACACATTTTGCTAAACACAGTTGTCTATAAACATCATTATCCTTTTCAAGACCTTGACATTTCTGTGTCAATTTTTCAACTTTTAGTTTCAAAATTTCTTCTTTTTCAATCATTTCTTTACATTTTATTTTGAAAACATTTTCAAGTTTGCTTATTTCAATATCTTTTGTTTTGATTGTTTCATCTTTTTCAATACATGCTTTGCACATTTCTATGCAATTCCTGCATTTGTTTTCTTTTTCATCAACCAATTCAACATTCGATAGATCAGAAGATTTTCTAACCTCAGTCTCATTCAGCACCAATTCTTCTGACTTAACTTTCTGATCTTCCTCCTTTTCCTCTTTCTGAGCTTCTACATTCTTCTGTTTTTCTTCAGCTTTCTGATTTTCTTCAGCAGCAATCTTCACAACATTCTTTACTTCTTCAATCATCTTCTTCAATTCTTCTTCTTTTCTCTTCTTCATTTCTACCACCTTCGGTAGACTTGCTTCACAAACCTCTCTTATTTTCTTCTCCAAATCAGGCAGATATGCTTTATCAGATAACCTTCGTGTGTTGAAAGTAGCCTGCCTTGGAATCAAATTTGTTACAGCTTCGAAATCCACTTTTGATGGGTCAACAACTGGATTACCCCGTGGATCCATGTAACATTCCAACTCTTCATTCCATCTTTTTGCTCTCTGGGCTTCTTTGAATGGTTCATTTAATTTTCCAATTTCCCATCTTGCATAGTCTGCTTTCCAATATCTATCAGGATCAGCATCAGCCACAAATGCATATCCAACTGCATCTTCTTCCGGGCATACTTGACTCCAGTCATAACCTTCATCATCATATATAACTGCAAGAGCCCTTGATTTTTCTTCAGGCTGTTTCAATCTTGGTGGCTCAGACTTGTTCTGATGGTAAATCGCTTTCTTGTAATAATCTTCGTTGAACGGGTTTGCAGAATCATCATCAGCATACGCATTTCTGCACTCGCGCTTAAAGTGACCTCTTTGTTTGCATTTGAAGCATGTCACCTTAGATTTATCAAATCCTAGTTTGGTAGATGGTCCACCAATTGACTTTCTCCCCGTTATCTCCATGAACCGCTGTGCCCGACGAACTGCACTGGCCATGCACCATCTTATATCCATTAGTTCCATCTCCTCGGGGTCTAATTGATCATAATCTTCTTTCGTCAAGTTGGTATTGCCAATCTTCCCTGCAACGAGGCTTTCATACGATTCAAGTACAGATGCCAAGAAAACCATCTGTTGTTTTACCGATTCTTCGCTGAAATTCTGCCCATTCTTCAGATCCACTGCGATATTACACTGAAACAAATTCTTTGAAGCAGATTGGTTTGAAGTGTTTGAAGAAGATCCACTGTGAGAACCACTGTGAAGACTTTCATTATTCACTGAACTTGAACTTTCTGCAGAAAATGCTGTTTTTGGAGATCCAGCCTGTGGTGCATTTCCTCTGTAGTAAAGCTCTACATTCTGCTGATAAGCTGGATTTTTGACTTTAGATCTCTTTATCTCCAACTCATGACTTTCAAGCCTTTCAATCAGCAAATCCACTTTTAAATCTTCAGGCTTGATTGTATTTTTCAACATTAGAGCGAAGTATTGCCACTCTTGATCATTTGGCAATGAATCAAACAATTTATCCACCAAATCCTCTTCAGAATATGTGATTTCATGTCTGGCTAACTCCATTTTCAGATGCCCAAATCTTTCGATCATTCTACAAACAGATTCATTTTTCATACAACTGAATAAATCAAACTCTTTACGCAACAATTTCTTTTTGTTTTTGACAATTTCATTACTTCCTACACACTTTCTCCCTAACGCTTCCCACAAACTCTTTGAAGTTTTTTCTTGTTCAAGTAACGAGATAATATCCTCTCTCACTGACTGTTTGATTAATGTGATCATCTTATATTCAGCCACAACATTTTTTACATCTATGTCTGAGAAATCTTTTGGATCTATTAACTCTCCTCCCTCTTTTACTGGTTCAGTGTATCCATCTGTCATTTTTAACCAGCTTTCAGGAGCGAAAGCTTTTACCCAACCCTCAAATCTGTTTTTCCACCAGTGATAATCTTCCACTTTCATTAGCTTTGGTGGCTTCTGTTGGCTTCCGTACATGTTCTCAAACTTTAAATTCTCTGAAATCTCTCTTGAATATTCTTTCATCTCAGATCTTCTATCTGATGATTCAGAAGTGAATGCGTTATAGAATGTGTTGTAGAACTCTTCACCGTTGCTTGACATCTTCAATTACCTGAAAGCAAATAAACAAACTCAATCAGTTTAAACAATATCAAATAATCTGAAATACATTGACACTCAGTTGTCGTGAAATGATCTTGACGCGAAAAAGTTCAATTTTGGAGTGGAATCACAAATTTGCACTTTGGAGTGGAATCAGATTTTAAACTTCTGGAGCGGAATCAGAAGTTTGTGTCTAGGAGCGAAATCAGAATATGGTAGCCAGGAGCGGAATCAGACTTCTGTTTGGAGCGGAATTAGATTTTTAAGCTTCTGGAGCGGAATCAGACATAATGGTCTTCTGGAGCGGAATTAAACTGAATGTTGGAGCGGAATCAGCCTTTTGAAATTGATCAGGAGCGGAATCAGCAAGTCTTTTGGAGTGAAATCAGACTTTTAAAGCTGAATCAGACAATTAGGAGCGGAATCAGAAACTATCCATCTCGAGCGGAATCGGTTTGAAGGTCAATTTTGTCCATTTTTAGTCCGTATTTAATCATGAAACTTTCAAGGGTTTGTCTATGTCCAATTTTAAACAATCTGTGAAATTTTGATCTGATTTTGACCGGTAAATCTTGTCCAGATTGAAAAAGAAGGTGTAGAAGATAGAAAACTGATATAATTGAGCTAAACTCTTCCTCATGTGCTCTGATACCACTTGTAGGATCGTTGTTGGACCCGAACGAGTCAATCAGAAGAGTCTTTTCTCTGTATCAAAGGCGGAATCAAAGATACAAACGCTCAAACTAATTATAATGCTTCTTTGATTGATTTAACAACGTTTACAACCTGAAAGCAATCTGGCAGCACTTCGTTACAAGTTTCAGAACCGTACCAAATGAAAACAACACATGCCCTATATATAGTGGTGTTAATTCCATTCCTAATGACATGGAGTCATTTCAGGCGGAATCAGATGTTCTGATTTCGCTCCAAATGACCTTGTGTCATTACGAGCAGAATCAGCATCTTAAATCTAACAAACTGTTTTTCAAACCTCGGGCCCTAATTATTCTATTCAATCCTATTACATGATACAAGACGAAGTCAATAGACGTAATGCACTAACAGTGATCTTGGAGCAGAAAAATCATGAGAGATTCCTTTGCTTACAAGGAAGCTCTCAACTTTTGAGTTCTTAAATTTTGTTCCATTATCTGTTCTGATACTTCTGACTGACAATTTTAAAAGATTTTCAATTTTTCTGATAAAATTTATGATCAGATCTGGAGTTTTACTTTTCTTTCTTAAAAATTCTACCCATGTGTATCTGGAAAAATCATCTACAATGACAAGTATGTACTTCTTTCCAGAAAAGCTTTCAGTGCTTATGGGTCCACAAAGATCCATATGCAAAAGTTCTAAATTTTGTGTTATTGAAGATTCATAAATTGTTTTGTGTGAGCTTTTTTTAGATTTACCCATTTCACAAGCTTCACAAATTTTATCCTTCTTTGAGGATATGAAAGGTAAACCTTTTACCGGTCCCTTGTTTGCTAATTTGCTTAAATTTTTAAAGTTTAAGTGGGCTAACCTTTGTGCCACAGCCAACTACTACCTTTGTTAACTTTTGAAAATAAACACAATTTTGGATGTTCATTTTTCTCTTTAAAATCAACATAGTAGATAGACTGTCTTATTCTTTTTCCACTTAAATAGATCTTATTATCATCCATAACAATTAGCAAACATTTTTCTGGTAAGAAGGTTACCTGAAAACCCTTGTCACAAAATTGACCACAACTCAGCAGATTGTACTTTAAGCCATCTACATAGGCTACTTTTTCGATGGTCAAACACCCATACTTTATACATCTATATCGCAGTACCAGATCTGCTACACATGATGGTCTTGAAATGGTAAAGTTAGAGGGTTTTTGGTACCCAGACTTGCTTGGGTACATTTTCTGATGAAGTTTTAATCAGATTGTCTTCTTTTGATGAACTTTCATCAGAATATCTGTTGCATGCTGAGCCATGAACAGGTTTTTCAATTTTTGTTTGGAGATGGTGTTGAATCAGCTTCAGAATGTCAACACACATACAAGTTTCTGTTGGTGCACGCGTCTGTCTACTTCGTCTTGTATCGAGTCTTGCTTTGTTCATGGCACGAAGATCGAGAAATCAAGTGAAAAAGTAAATTCCGCATGAACAAGCTAATTCCGCTTGAAGAGATCAAGAAGTAATTCCACACGGAATTACAATGTTATTCCGTTTGAATATGTAATCTCGTTTGAAACATGTAATTTCATTTGAGTTGTAATTCCGCTTGAGTCATGTTCAAGCGGAATTAGATCGTTTACATATAGGAGTAGATCCGTTTCATTTCAAACGGAATTAGAGAAGGGGTTTTTCGACGGCGAAGCTCTGTCGAAGTGTCTTCGTGGTGTAAATCGTTTCCAGATCAATATATAAGACAGTTTAAGTGAATATCTTGCCGAATCACACACAATATGTCTGTTTCCGCTTTTCATATTGTGTAGAACGCCTCTGATCGACTTGTTTCGGGTCCGCACACGATCCTACAAGTGGTATCAGAGCTCAGGAGGAGGAGTTCTGCAGATTACAACTTGATTTCATCTTGTTTTCCGGCTTCTACACCTTCTTTTATCATTTGAACAAGTTTTAACGGTTAAAATGGCCTGAATTTTTCACAACATAAGCGAAATCATGTTTTAACAAATCCTTGAGAAAATTGGACCTTAATTCTGCTTAAAACTTGACAAAATTGTAATTCTGCTTGAAAAGTTTGTTTGAAATGATGACATCAGCCTGATCTCGTTTGAAATTGCATCTTAATTCCATTTGAAATCTGCTATTCCGCTTGAAATCAGTGATTCCGTTTGAAATAGGTAATTTCGCTTGAAATTTTTATCCCGCTTGAATATTAATTCCGTTTGAAGTTGTCTAGTGCAGGTAATTTCACTTGAAGTTTAATCTCGCTTGAAGTGATACCGTTTGAAACATTAATTTCGTTTGAAAAGTGTTTGTCTTGATAACCGTGCTACCGAAACATGGAAGAGGAATTCTATAACGCGTTTGCTACATCCCCGACTACTCCGGCTGAAATTGCTAAGAACATGAACATGGAAAATGAAACCGGAACTTTACAAAAACCCCCGAAACTTATGGGAATTGAAGAGTACCATGGCTGGAAAAATCCTTTTGAGAATTGGGTTCAGGTAAATCATCTAAGAGCTTGGGAAAGCATTGAAACAAAATATGTTAAACCACAGACCGCTTTGAATGTTGATAAAATTATCTCAGAATTTTCAGACAAAGAGAGAGATAGTTATAAAGGAGAGAAAATGATGATTAGTCTTTTACAACAAGCTGTCAAAGAGGACATTTTTGTTTTGCTTCAGCATGATGGTAGTGCTTTCTCAATATGGGAGGCACTTGAGAAGAAATTTGAAGGAAGTACGGAAATGATCAATAGCAAAAAATCATTATTGAAGAAAGAATTTGAGTTATTTACAAGTATGCCAGGTGAATCTACAAAGACTCTCATTGAGAGATATTGTCATCTTGTGCGTACCATGTCTCAGTTGAAAATTACTAAAACTCCAGCAGAATGGGTTGAAAAGTTAGCTGATGCTTTACCTCAGAAAGAATGGGGTACATATCTCATGATTTTAAAGAATACAGGAGAGTTTAGTAGATTGTCAATTGGACAGTTTATTGAAAAGCTTGAGGGACAGGATCTTGAACAGCAAAAGATTGCCAGAATGAACAGCTCGAGCAATCAACAAGACATCAAATTGTACTATAAAGGAAATGTTCAAACTGTTGAAGCAAGTCCAAAGATCCAAACTGCTTTTAGTGCAGGAAATTCATCTGAATCAGTCAGTCAAAGTTCAATCAATACTAGTGGATTTTCAAATGTCAATCCTCTAAGTGTTCAAAGTTCAAATGTTGGTAATGGACATATGATTCAGTGCAATGTTGCATTACATCTTAAAAATGGTCAGAATTTTTCTGAAGAAGTTGTTAAAAGTCATATGGCATTACTGGTTACTGCTTTGGAATCTTATGAAGGATTGATTGCTGGAAGAATTGGTAATCCGATGCTAACAAAGGAAGATTACGATCAGATCGATGCAGAAGAATTGGAGCTCATGGATATAAAGTGGTGCTTAGCTAGTGTCTTGAGGAGAGAAGAAAAGTTTAAAATGATTACAGGAAGAAATGATTTTTTGGTTGCTCATGTTTCAACTTTGGGTTTTGATAAATCTAAAGTTACCTGTTTTCGATGCAGGGAGAAAGGTCATTTCAAAAGAGAGTGCAAAAATCAAGAAGCTAGTGGAGCAAAGAATCCTTTTGGAAAAGATGATTACTATCGAAAAGCCATATATCAACAGGTTGCTCATCAACCACATCAACAAAAGGAACCACAAACTGCACATGCCAGAATGATCGAAGATGCAAATAAGAAAGCTTATTATGGTATCATTGATCAAGATGATGAGAAAATGGCTCCAGGATTTAGCTGGGATAGGTTTGTGGATGAGAATAGGGAGTTTAAAGCTTTCATTGCTCAAATTGTTCAAAAGCCAGAATTGATGAAAGAGTGGATAGCAGTGTTAGCTGATGAAGAGAAAAGTCAAGATGAAGAATCTGTTTCTTCTGAAAACAGTTCAACAGATACTAGTGATGATGATGAAGAAATTGAACAGATAAACATTGGGAAAACTCATTTATCTTCTGACAGTTTTGAATTTTATTTTGCAGATAAATTGAAGAAACTTAAAGAGAGAAAAGCTGCAAAAGAAATGGAAGAAGTTAAGGTTGTTGAGAAGATTGTTGAAGTGGAAAAAGTAGTTGAAGTTGAGAAGATTGTGGAGATTGAAAACATTATTGAAGTAACTAAACCATGTCTTACATGTTTGGAATCTTGCAAACAATGTGAAGATAAAGATGAAAAGTTTAGTGAGCTTGAGAAGTTGAAAGATAATTTGATGTTTGATGTCAAGAATGTAAAAGAATCATACGATGTGTTGAACAGAACTGTAAATAGTTTGCAGAAGACAAACTCGGAAAGAGAAGATGCTTTGACGATGATGAATGCAACAATGATGTCCAAACAGAAAGAGATCAATTACTACATTGAAGAATGTGCTAAGTTGAAGCAGGAGTTGGAAATTGAAAAAGTTGAAAATGAAAGAATCAGACGATTACTGAAAAGTTATTCAAGTTCTGATTACTTAATTGACAGAATTTATCCAACTGTTGCAGGTTTTGAAGTGTTTGACGACAAGAAGTCGAAGAAGAAGGATACTGGTAAGAAACAGAGTATTTGTTATAATAAGTGTCCGCCTCCGATTTGGGAAGGGTATTCGCCTAGAAAACCGAATGAGGAACAAGTAAAAAAGGCAGTCAATATAAAGTTAGAGTCCGAGATAACCGATGCATTACCAGACAATATTGATGTTATATTCACAGCGTCCGACACAGATCATGAGTCTGATTTAATAAAAAGGATGGTCGATCAGGTGTTGGATAAGGATGAGGAGTTCGAGTCAATGTCTGAGTCTGGGAGTTCGAGTTCGTCTGTCAGGAGTTCAAAGTCGTCGGGAAAACGGGTTTAGAGTAAAGAATTTTTGTTGTCAAAATCCAATTTGAATTACGAAACATTTGAAGTGGCATACACTTTGAATAATTTTGACAAATTATATTTTGATAAAAAATTTCCAATAAGAGGTGTTAAACCAGATATGATCAAAAAGGTTTTTAAACTAACAGAAATTAATATTTTAGAAATAAAAGATGTAAATCTTAATGATAAACCTAAAAATACACCTCAAGAGTTCAACAACGTTTAAACAAGAAAAAAGGTTACAGTTCTGGTTCAGGTTTTCAAAAGAAACCTAACCATAACGGTAATTTCAAAAGAAAAGGTCTTGGATTTATTCCACCAGAAAATTATAAAAATGAGAAAATTTCTAAAACAAATACAAAATTTGTTTCAGGGACAAGCTGTGAAGAGGAATCAAAGAGTTCTTTCTGGAGGCAATCAAATAGAGAATTCCTTGCCAAAAAGCAAGAGAGAATGAAGAATGGAGATTTTCAAAGAAAGGAGAAAAGAACCTGTTACAGATGCAATGAAGTTGGTCATATTGCATGGAATTGTCCTCAAGCAACAAAAACAAAACAGGAAGTCTCTGAAAAACTCAAAGAAAAAGTTGTTGATAAAACTGAACCGCCAACTGAAAAGTTCAAAATTTTTAAAAATTCTACATATGAAGTTGGTGAGTGTTCGAAAAGGTTTTACAAACGAAGGGGAAATCTTGACAACCAAGCATGGGTTGTTAAGAAATCAGAACTAAAATCTGGCGATGAATCTGATTCCACAAAGTCAGAGGAGCCACAAGTTGAGATAAAATTGGAAACATCAGTACCGCCAATGGATGATGTCAATTTTCCAGCATTGCGGGCTGAAAATTTTAAATCAAAAATTGGAAAAGTTGAGATTTCGAAACAATTATATTCTGAGAAGAAGGAATTCGATGTTGAAAAAGTTTTTAATGGAAATGTTAAAAGGATTTTTGGGAAGATGGTCGATGGGAAGGTCAAAGGGGTAAAAGATTTTTACGAAACAAAGAAAGCATCCTATTATCCGAGTGAAACTGAGGAGAAAACATCCAAGTTCGGTGAAGCTTGGATGTCTGTCTTTCATATGTAAACAGTTTGACTTGCCGGAGCTCACAAGTAGGTAATCGCGGAGCATGAATCGGCATCATTCTTGAAAAATTGTTTTTGAATAGTTTGACTTGCCGGAGCTCCCAAGTAGGTAATCGCGGAGCATGAATCGGCATCATTCTTGAAAATTTGTTTTTGTATAGGTTGACTTGCCGGAGCTTCCAGGTTGGTAAGTGAGGAGCAGGTATCGGCATTTTTCTTGAGAAATTCATGAAAGTGTTTTCGTCTTACAAGTGGTATTTGGTTGGTTACTTACAAGTGGTAAATCAGGGACATTAATTTGTATCTGATTTTCTACAAGTGGTGTTTGTTGTTTGAATCTTAAAATTGTTAAAAAAAATTAATTGGTTGAAAGAGCAAAGTGATGAATCCCCTAACCTACAAATGGTTAAAACAAAACTTATTTTCCGGAAAAACCATTTGATTAAAACAAACTTAAGTGTTTTGAAATCACAATGGGAAAATGTTTTGTTGTGAGGGGGAGTTCTGATTGTTTATGCCAAGTGGATGGCGATTTGAAGTGATTTGATATTAGTTGTCACATTACTTGTACAGTTTGTTTTCAAATTTCTTTAAATGTGTTTGAATTTTAGGGGGAGTAAGAATTTTTTTCAATTTTTAGAAAATCCAAAAACATTAGAAAATTTGAAAATGTCAAAAACATGATAAAATCAAAAATGAGTTTTGTTGTGAAATAGAGGAAATGATAGTACATCAGTGGACAATCACAGCATGCTAAAGAATTGGAGTGTAAAAATGTGATAAACGGTCTCACTAATGATGTGCCAGTAGGTTTTTACACATTTAGTAGATTGTGACGAGATATAAATCTAAATTTCAAACTTGCTTATATCGTGGGGAACATTTCTTGGATATATGGGTAACCCCCGAAATCTTGTTTGAAAGGTCCCTCTTTCTGAGATACTAGGTCTTTATACTCAGTGATATCTGGGGTATTATCCCGGGACTTCTGATTTTGCAGAAGCAATGGCCTAGTCCCCGTATAATACTTTCTGCTTGCTTGAAATATAGTTAACCCTCAGCATAAAAAATGATGAAACATTGCAAAATGCTAATCATGTGCTGTTGAATCAAAAGATCCTCTAAAGGGGACACACCAAAAGTCGAAGCCGTCATCTCTCTGCTGAACGGAAGTTCTGGCCTGAGCTCTCACGGCCCTCGCAATTTAACCCTTTACAGATATCATCTGTGGTATACTCACCTGTAAGACTGAATATTGGGATCTGGATACGGGAGTATATTCTGAGGTGGGACATGCGAATAAATTTAAGTGCTTAAGACATTAATGTCGTATCTCGAAACAGTTGAACTTTGTGTGAGAATTTAAGTGGATCAGTATACTGACAATCTAAGTGAATCGTTTAGAACTTAAAATGTTTAAAGCTTAACGGTGTTGGTGATTTGTCTCAAAAACTGATATGATCCTCTTACACAAACTCACAAAAATATCTTTACTACATTTCATGTCAAAAATCCAAAAAGATTTTTAGTGTGTTTTAGCATAAATTTTGAAAAATTCAAAAAGATTTTCGACAACTGGTGTTGGAGAGCTAATTTTCAAAATTCCAAGTGCTAAACATGATGACAACTTGTGAGGGGGAGTCTGTTTGAAACAAGAAAAGGTTTTAATAGAAAAATGTTTTTCAATCAAGTGGTTCATCAGAGATTAATATTGTAAAATCATTTATTGATTTGTGTATACAATTGATAAGCAAGAGTATAAATTTGTCAAATTGTAAATTTGTGAAATTTATTTTTGGGTAGAGTTTGTATAGGATTGAAGATTGGAGAAAGCCTGGTTTCTGATCCTAAGCTTAAAAAGAATCAAGAGATCTGATCAAGAGAGTTAGAGAGAGATAAGAGCCAGGTTGCGATTCTGGAACTAAAGAGGAGAGTAAGAAGAATATTGAAGATGTTTACACTGTCAGATACTTCAGAGAGCGATCAGACTGATAAAGACTGAAGACGTTGAAGACTCAACACTTAAGACTCGTCAACATTCGAGGGGGAGTCTGTTGGTGCATGCGTCTGTCGACTTCGTCTTGTATCGAGTCTTGCTTTGTTCATGGCACAAAGATCGAGAAATCAAGTGAAAAAGTTAATTCAGCATGAACAAGCTAATTCCGCTTAAAGAGATCAAGAAGTAATTCCACACGGAATTACAATGTTATTCCGTTTGAATATGTAATCTCGTTTGAAACATGTAATTTCGTTTGAGTTGTAATTCCGCTTGAGTCATGTTCAAGCGGAATTAGATCGTTTATATATAGGAGTAGATCCGTTTCATTTCAAACGGAATTAGAGAAGGGGTTTTCCGATGGCGAAGCTCTGTCGAAGTGTCTTCGTGGTGTAAATCGTTTCCAGATCAATATATAAGACAGTTTAAGTGAATATCTTGCTGAATCACACACAATATGTATATTTCCGCTTTTCATATTGTGTAGAACGCCTCTGATCGACTCGTTTAGGGTCCGCACACGATCCTACAGTTTCCTTATCAGAATTTTCTGATTTCTCTTCTTGTGATGGAACTGTTGGATAATTTTGAAATTTTGAGTGAACCTCTTCCGGAGTTTTTTTAAAACTTTTGTTTGGATTCACTCCTTTTTGCTTTTAAGTTGAGTTTTGAGATTACAAAAGAGTTCTCAGAACTTACTGATCTGAATGATTCTGAATCAGATTCCGATGTAAATTTATCAGAAATTTGATGTGTTGCCTTCACAAAGGTGGTTGGTTTAATTACATTTGTTTTTACATACCCTAAACCTTCACCTCTGTTCTTTGGTGTGGTTTCAATAAAGTTAATGAATTTCTTTGCTTGTTGAAAACCCTTTACATTTATTTCTTTATCATGAATTTTCTTGTATAAATCTTTCCTTTCTTTTTCATAAAATTCAATTTTTGCTCTATGATCGAAGCTTTCTTATATTAGTAACTGGTTTTCAATTATAACTTTATTCAGAGTTCTTTTCAACTCATCAGATTTTTTACTTTTTGTTTAATTTGTGTTCAAGGTCAAGATTATCTAGATTTACCTTATGTTCTGATGTTTCAGGTAGATCACCAGAAAGTGCCATAAGACGGAAATTTGCCATCACTTCTTCTTCTTCATCAGAAGAGTCATCTGACAGCCATGTATCTGTTCCAGCTATCAAACTGACTTGTTGTTGCTTCTTGGCTTCTTCCAGCTTCTTCTCATAGTATGCAACATCTTTCAGTTTCTTATTTTTGCACTCTGATGCATAGTGACCCTTTTGTTTATATTTGTAATGCACAACTTCTGCTTTTCCCTTATCCTTTGATCTTCCTTCCATCCTCCCTTTATCACTTTTCTGGTACCTCTAACCACCTCCCCTTAACCTCTACTCAAAAGTTTTGGTGAGCAATGCAATTTGTTAGTGCATACGTCTGCTGACTTCGTCTTGCTTTGCTCATGGCGCGAAGTTTGAGAAAACAAGTTAAATGGCTGATTCCGCTTGAGAATGTGATTCCGCTTGAGTTAGCTTATTTCGCTTGAACATTACATGTGATTTCACTTGAGTGTAATTGTTGTGATTTCACTTGTAATGAGGTTTCGCTTGAAGCTGTTTCAAGCGAAATCAGATGTCTATATATTGGAATAGGTCTGTGTCATTTGGAGCGGAATTAGAGAAGGTGTTTACCGACGGCGAAGCTCGGTCGAAGTGTCTTCAGATCTGTAATCGTACCAGAATCAATATACAAAACAGTTTAAAGTGATATCTTGTTGAATTCAACTCATTATGTCTGTTTCCGCCTTTCATTTCGAGTAGAACACCTCTGATCGACTCATTTCGGGTCCGACAACGATCCTACAAGTGGTATCAGAGCTCAGGAGGAGGAGTTCTGCAGTTTTCAGCTTGATTACATCTCTTTTTCTTGCTTCTACACCTTCTTTTATCAATTGAACAAGTTTTAGCGGTTAAAATGGCCTGAATTTTTCACAACATAAGCGAAATTGTATTTTAACAAACCCTTGAGAAAATCAGAAAAAAATTCAGCTTAAAAGTGACAAAAATGGACCAAAGTTCTTATTCCGCTTGAACGAGTTGTTTTATTCCGCTTGAAAAGTGTTATTCCGCTTGAAACATCACAAGCGAAATCAGTGATTTTGCTTCAAACGGTTATTCCGCTTGAGTTGACATTCTGTTTGAAAATCTTAATTTCGCTTGAAGTTGTTTGCAGGTGATCTCGCTTGAAAGGGTAATCTCGCTTGGAGTAATTTCGCTTGAAACCTAATCTCGCTTGAAAGTGTCTGTTTGAGAAACGTATTACTGAATCATGAGTGAAGAATTTTACAACGCATTTGCCACATCTCCGACTAATCCGGCTACCATTGCTCAAAACATGAACTTGGAAAATGAGACTGGAACTATGCAAAAACCCCCCAAGCTAATGAGCATTGAGGAGTATTATGGTTGGAAAGATTGGTTTGAAAACTGGGTTCAAGCTAATCACTTGAGATCTTGGGAGTGTGTTTTGAAAAAATATGTACTACCACGTACTGATTTGCAAGTTGAAAAAGAAATTTCTGAATTCAATGACAAAGAACGAGACATGTACAGAGCTGAAAAGATGATGATTAGTCTACTTCAGCAAGCTATTAAAGAAGACATCTTTGTATTGCTTCAACATGACAAAACTTCAAAATCAATTTGGGATGCTCTTAAAATCAAATTTGAAGGAAGTGATAAGATGATAAAAAGTAAAAAGTCATTGCTTAAGAAAGAATTTGATCTTTTCACAAGTCTGCCAGGGGAAGATACTAAGAAACTGATTGAAAGATATTGCCACTTAGTGCGTTCTATGTCGCTGCTAAGCATAACCAAAGAACGAGAGGAGTGGGTTGACAAATTAGCTGATGCTTTACCTCAAAAAGAATGGGGTACATTTTTGATGATCTTGAAGAACACCGGAGTTTATGATGATTTGACGATTTCTCAGTTCATCGAGAAGATTGAGGGTCAAGATCTTGAACAGCAAAAGATTGCAAGAATGAATAATCCGAGTAATCAACAAGATGTGAAAATGTATTACAAAGGAAATGTTCAAGAGGTTGAAAAGAGTCCGAAAATTCAAACTGCTTTTAGTGCTGGAAACTCATCTGGAACTGTTGAACAAAGTCCAAATAGCAGCAGTGGATTTTCTTCATATCCAAGTGTTGATCCAAAGAATTTAACTTCAAGTTTTCATTCTCAAAGTTCAAAAAGTGGAAATGGTTGTGTGATACAGTGCAACATTGCATTGAATCTTCCTGATGGTCAAAACTTTTCTGAAGAAATTGCAAAAGATCACATGGCGTTACTTGCAACTGTGCTACAATCTTATGAAGGTTTGGTTGCAGGGAGGATCGGAAATCCTATGCTGACGAAAGAGGATTACGATCAGATAGACGCTGAAGAAATGGAGCTCATGGACATCAAATGGTGTCTAGCTAGTCTTTTGAGGAGAGCAGAAAAGTTCAAAATGATAACAGGGAGAAATGATTTTCTGGATGCACATGTGTCTACTTTGGGTTTTGACAAATCTAAAGTTACTTGTTTTCGATGCAGGGAGAAAGGTCATTTCAAAACAGAATGCAAAAATCAGGAAGCAAGTGGAGCAAAGAATCCTTTTGGAAAAGATGACTACTATCGGAAAGCCATATATCAACAAGTTGCTCACCAATCATATCAACAAAAAGAAACACAAACTGCTCATGGGAAGATGATTGAAGATGCAAATAAGAAAGCTTATTATGGTATCATTAATCAAGACGATGAGAAAATGGCTCCAAGTTTTAGTTGGGAAAAATATAGATCAGCTGATAGTAAAGCATGTTTAATAAACCAAGATGATGAAAAGTTACCTGAAGGGTTCAGCTGGGATAATTTTGTGGATGAGAATGGGAAGTTTAAAGCTTTCATTGCAAAGATAGTTCAAGAACCAAATTTGTTTACAGAATGGATGAAAGCGATTGGTGTTCATGAGAAAAATCAAGAAGAAGAATCTGTTTTATCTGATGAAAGTTCAGAAAAATCAACTGATGCTGATCAAACATCTGATTCTGGTTTTTCAGATGATAGTTTTGAAAAGACATTAAATTTTAATCAAACACCATCAGATTCTAGTTCTTCAGATGAGAGTTCTGAGAAGAAAATATATTTTGATCAATCACCAACTGATGACAGTGGTGATGATGAGGAAGAAAGACATATTAATGTTGCAAAAACTCATCTATCTCCTGAAAGTTTTCAATTCTATTTTGCAGATCGCTTGGAGAAGCTGAAGGAGAGACGTGCTGCAAAAGAACAAAAGAAAATGAAGAGTGAAAGTGTTGATAAAAAAGAAGAGACTATTCAAAATGAAGAAGTTAAAGCTGAGAAGGTGACTGAAACTGAATCAGTGATTGAGGTTGAGAAAGTCATCGAAGTTGAAAAGATTGTGGAAGTCATCAAGCCTTGCTCAAAGTGTTTGGAATCTTGCAAGCAATGTGTAGAAAAAGATGAGAAATTGGTTGAGCTTGAAAAGATGAAAGAACAATTATTGTTCAATCTCAATTACGTGAAAGAGTCGTATGATGTGCTAAATAGAACAGTAACTGGTCTTCAAAAGACAAATTCTGAAAGAGAAGATGCACTGACTATGATGAATGCTGTAATGATGACAAAGCAAAAGGCTATTAATCATTACATTGAAGAATGTGCCAAGTTGCAGCAGGAGTTGGAAACAGAAAAGATAGAAAATGAGAGAATCAGACGTTTATTACAGAGTTATTCTAGTTCTGATTATCTCATTGATCGAATTTATCCAACTGTTGCAGGTTTTGAAGCATTTAAAGATGATGAGAAGCCAAAGAAGAAGGATACTGGTAAGAAACAGAGTGTTAGTTATAACAAATGTCCGCCTCCAATTTGGGAAGGGTATTCTCCTAGAAAACCGAATGAGGAGCAAGTCGAAAAAGCAGTCAATATAAAGTTAAAGACCGATATAACCGATGAATTACCAGAAAACATTGACGTCGTTTTTACAACGTCTGTCACTGATCATGAGTCCAAAAAGGTGGTCGATCAGGTGTTGGATACAGATGAGGAGTCGGAGTTAAAATCTGAGTCAAAGTCCGAGTCTGGGTGTTCAAGTTCGTCCGTCAAAAGTTCGAGTTCGTCGGTCAACAATTCAAAGTCGTCGGTTAAACGGGTTTACAATAAAGAATTCCTATTATCAAAATCTAATTTGAATGACGAAGCAATCAAAGTGGCATATACATTGATTGATTCAGACAAATTATATTCTGATGAGGAATTTCCAATAAGAAGTGTTAAATTTGAAAAGATCAAAAAGGTTTTCAAACTAACAGAAATTAATATTTCTGAAATAAAAGATGTAAATCTTACTGAAAAACCTAAAAAGTACACTTCAAGAGTTCAACAACGTTTAAACAAGAAAAAAGGTTACGGTTCTGGTTTTCAAAAGAAACCAAACCATAACGGTAATTTCAAAAAGAAAGGTCTTGGATTTATTCCACCTGAAAATTATAAAAATGAAAAATATGTTCGAGATTTTAAATCAAAAATGATATTTGTTTCAGGGACAAGCTGCGAAGAGGAATCAAAAGGCTCATTCTGGAAACAATCAAACAGAGAATTCATTATCCAGAAGCAAGGGAGAATGGGGACTGGAGTTTTTCATAGAAAAGAGACTAGAACCTGTTTCAGAAGCAATGAAGTTGGTCACATTGCATGGAACTGTCCTCAGACTATAAAGTCAAAACAGGGAGTCTCAGAAAAACTCACAGAGAAAGTTGTTGAGAAAAATGAACCACCAACTGAAAAATTCAAAGTTTTTTAAAATTCAACATATGAAGTTGGTGAATGTTCAAAGAGATTTTACAGGAGAAGTGTGAATCCTGATAAACAAAAGTGGGTTGTTAAGAACTCTAAGGTAAAATCTGGCAATGAATCTGACTCCACAAAGTTAGAAGAGCCACAAGTTGAGGATAAAGAGGAAAAATCAGTACCTCCAATGGATGATGTTCATTTTCCACCATTGAGGGCTGAAAATTTTAAATCAAAAGTTGAAAAAGTTGAGATCTCGAATCAGTTCTATTCTGAGAAGAAAGAATTTGATGTCGAGAAAGCGTTTAATGGAAATGTGAAAAAGATTTTTGGAAAAATGGTTGAGGGTAAAGTTCAAGGGGTAAAAGAGTTTTATGAAACAAAGAAAGCAACTTACACCCCAAGTGCAGGTGAGGAAGAAACATCCAAGTTTGGTGAGGCTTGGATGGAAGTCTTTCACAAGTAAAATCTGGACTTGCCGGAGCTCCCAGATTGGTAAGCGTGGAGCAGGAATCGGCATCATTCTTGAAAGGTTTGGTTGGCAAATTTTCAGGTGATATTTTTATATTGTTATATTTTGATTAACAAGTGGTTTTGGTTGGTGAGTGAACCTGCTAGTGATTGAGAAGGTTTTCACTAACAAGTGGTAAATCAAGGACATTAAGTTGTACTTGCATTTTCCTACAAGTGGTTGAAAAACAATGTGATGAATCAAACCCCTAATCTACAAATGGTTTAAAATCAACAAAACTTATTTTCCGGAAAAAATCATTTTGGTTAAAACAAACTTAAGTGTTTTGAAATCATAATGAGAAAATAGTTTGTTGTAAGGGGAAGTTCTGATTGTTTATGCCAAGTGGATGGCGAAGTGAAGTGATTCGATATCAGTTGTCAATTTACTTGTACAGTTTATTTTCAAATTTCCTTTAAATGTGTTTGCATTTTAGGGGGAGTAAGAATTTTCAGAAAATCCAAAAACATTTGAAAATTTGAAAAAGGCAAAAACATGATAAAATTCAAAATGAGTTTTTGTGTCAAAGAAGAGGAAATGATAGTATATCAGTGGACGATCACAGCATGCTAAAGAAATGGAAAGTTAAATGTGATAAACGGTCTCACTGATGATGTGCCAGTAGGTTTTTACACATTTAGTAGATTGTGACGAGATATAAACCTAAATTTCAAACTTGCTTATATCGTGGGAAACATCTCTCGGATATATGGGTAACCCCCGAAATCTTGTTTAAAAGGTCCCTCTTTCTGAGATACTAGGTCTTTATGCTCAGTGATATCGGGGGTATTATCCCGGGACTTCTGATTTTGCAGAAGCAATGGCCTAGTCCCCGGAGAATACTTTACGCTTGCTTGAAATAAAAGTCTGCCCTCAGTACAAAAAATGATGAAACATTGAAAAATGCTAATCATGTGCTGTTGTAAAAAAGATCCTCTAAAGGGGACCCACCAAAAGTCGAAGCCGTCATCTCTCTGCTGAACGGAAGTTCTGACCTGAGCTCTCACGGTATTTCGCATTATAACCCCTTACAGATATCATCTGTGGTATACTCACCTGTAAGACTGAATATTGGGATCTGGATACGGGAGTATATTCTGAGGTGGGACACGCGTTTAAGTTTAAGTTCTTAAGACATTAATCTCGTATGTCGAAACAGTTGAACTTTGTGTGAGAATTTAAGTGGATCAGTATACTGACAATCTAAGTGAATCGTTTAGAACTTAAAATGTTGAAAGCTTAATGGTGTTGGTGATTTGTCTCAAAAACTGATATGATCCTCTTACACAAACTCACAAAAATACTGTTTGTAAACATTTCTTTACTGAATTTCATTTCATTAAAAAAATCCAAAAATATTTTTAGTGTGGTCTAGCATAAAATTTTGAAAAATTCAAAAAGATTTTCGACAACTGATGTTGGAGAGCTGATTTTCAAAATTCCAAGTGCTAAATATGATGAGCATGTGGTGAGGGGGAGTGTGTGTCTAAATGAGAAAAGTTTTTGAATATTTTTTGGTACAAGTGGTCATCTAAGGTTTCTATCATTGATAAATCATTTTGGTTTAATTTGAGGGGGAGTTTGTATAAATAAATTTGTCAAATGTTATATTTGTGAAATTTACTTTTGGGTAGCGAATGTACAGGTGTAGCCAGGTTTCGATCTTGAACCTGAAGAAAGGGCACAAAGCCAGGTTCCGATACCTGAGGATTCTATGACTTCAACAAGCCAGAGTGCGATCCCAGCATAACGAAAGGGGGAGTCTGAAGACATCAGAATAAATATTGTTTGTTAGAGAGGAGAGTATGTTGGTGCTGGAAAAGAATTCGAAAGGACTGATAAAGACTGAAGACGTTGAAGACTCGACACTTAAGACTCGTCAACATCCGAGGGGGAGTCTGTTAGCGCATACGTCTGCTAACTTCGTCTTGTGTCAAGTCTTGCTTTGCTCATGGCACGAAGTTCGAGAAAACAAGTTAAATGGCTGATTCCGCTTGAGAATGTGATTCCGCTTGAGTTAGCTTATTTCGCTTGAACATTACATGTGATTTCACTTGAGTGTAATTGTTGTGATTTCGCTTGTAATGAGGTTTCGCTTGAAGCTGTTTCAAGCGAAATCAGATGTCTATATATAGGAATAGGTCTGTGTTATTTGGAGCGGAATTAGAGAAGGTGTTTACCGACAGCGAAGCTCTGTCGAAGTGTCTTCAGATCCGTAATCATACCAGAATCAATATACAAGACTGTTTAAAGTGATATCTTGCTGAATTCAACTCATTATGTCTGTTTCCGCCTTTCATTTTGAGTAGAACACCTCTGATCGACTCATTTCGGGTCCGACAACAATCCTACACAATTGCTTCAGCAAAAGTAGAAAAATCTGATGATTGTTTTGGCCAAAAATTACCTAAGCAATTTAGTGATCAAATTAGTTAAGTGAGGTAGTGTGCTAAGAATGTGTATCAAAAATATGTTGAGTTGGTCATTTGCAAAAACAGTTTCAGGATATAGCTCAAGATATCGAGCTATATCTATAATCAAACAATGAGCTAAAGTAAAGGGTGCACGAGATGTACGAGGAAAGCCCTTGATCAATCTAGATCGCCGGCACAAAACCTCGAGAGCTGACAATCGCAGCTTCCTTGTTCTTCTTATTACTTCAAATGTCAGGATACAGTGCAGGTTATTGACCAGATCGCTACTAAGTGTTACAATGCTTTTTCAGAAAGTGAGAGTTGCGAGAGAGAGAGTGTAGAAGAGTTCGAGAGTAGTGAGTGTGATGTCCTATTCGATCTGATTTATCCGTCTATTTATAGCTAAGAAATGAAAACAAAATCTCCTATAAATGGGGGATGCCATCGAATATTCTCTAGTTAACGATGGAAACCAAGTAAAGCGGCCTCAACTTCTTTCTTCGAACAACTTGGACTGAGTCTTCAGGGGAAGAGATCTCCATGAACGTTGCAAACTTGAGCTCGTACTCCTGCACATAATCCGTTAGTAATCCTCAGGATACCATGCCAGGATGTTACCAATATCCTGAGTCAGCATCCTGAGTATGAATATTTATCATATAGTCAAGATATAAATCAAGATATTATCCAGGATATGGGCTCAAAATTTCACCCATAACAATTGTCCCCAAAAATGTTACCGTTAAGGATCCTGAGACTAACGGTTACATTTTTTCACGATAAACGAGGTAATTAAGAGATAAGACCCCTGATTTGACCGCTTGTAACTGCTCAGACTGAATTCACTCATTACTTCCCTATAACTTCTCACCCTTATCTTCATTTAACCTTCACCGAAGAGCAAAAAGGTAAAATCCTTTCTTTCACCTTCATCTTCTTCTCTTTATTCTGCACAATATTCCGGCGATCATATGGCGAGACAAACCAGATCTAGCTCCGGCGACTCTGCCCCCTCGTTTATTCACCAGAATATTCTCCAAGATCTAGAGAAAGAAATATGCTCCTTTGACAACGCTCATCTGTCAGCTCTCAAAACCTCCGGCATCTTTCCGAAAGGGACGGTGTTCCGGCCGTTCGATCGGGAAATCCGATCGGACATGGTTTCCGATGAGTGGCTGTGTTTTAATGCTTTTCCTTTTACCTTAGGGCTACAATTCCCATTTCCTGACTTTATCACCGAGTTTTTCAACATCACAAAAATATGTTTTAGTCAAACAATGCCAATGCTTTGGCGAGTTTTAATCGTTGTTGATCAAATCAAGAACACCCATGTCCCTGATCTTTCTGTTCACGACCTCCCCCTAGCATACCGGCTTAGATGCCATGGCTCTTGCCGATTCTTGTTCTATTCCACCTCCAGCGATCCGCTAATACTCCGAGCCACCAGGAATGAAGAGGAATGGAAATCCAAGTTTTTCTTTGTAAAAAGAGATTCAATCCCTGGTGGAGCGGATTATCCGGTGAAGTGGTTAAGAAAGGGTAGGATTTAGGGTTTTAGGATGATCCTGACTCACATCCTATCTTATATCCTGAACTGATTTTCTTTTTTCTTTCTTGTATACAGTTGATTTCAGAAACCTTGCACCTCCTTTAACTGACTCACAGAAAAGAATTGACATCATCAGACTTCTCCTAGAAGTTGAAAGGAGTTTCAACCCACTTCCAGCATCTTCAAGCCAACCCTCTAGTTCAAACATGTCTGGTAAGGATCCTGCTCAATATCCTGCATACATGTTTTTATTTGATATAGTTCAAAAAAGAGTTTTAAAGTTACTCCCTGTATGCAGACTCCAGCAAAATTCCAATCCTCCTGGACCTTGATGTGCTTGACAGCTACCTTACTCCAGTCAATGTCAAGAAGGAAACTCCTGCCACCACCAGCTCCAAACCGGTCCTGGTTCCTAAGCCCAACCCAAGAACTCGTGCCTCTACCGCCAAGAAGAGGAAGGGTTCCGAAGTTAGCACTCCAAGCTCTGAAGGGTTCTCTTATGAAGAACTCAGCTTTACTGACTCCTTAGAGCCAATGAGATCCTTCCTCAACAAGGTAATATTCGGGTTCTATATCCTGCGTACATATCCTGAGAGAATATCCTGGTTAGTAAGTTTCAACTTATACCTGAATTTTGACTTGAAGGGTCTCCAGCATCTGCTCCATCTCTACACCGATGCCTGCAGTACAAACAAGTTCCAAGAAGCCAGGATCAAGCAGCTTGAGACCACTGTTGCTGATCAGGGCACCATTGCTGAAGCCAAGAGCCGGCACTATGAGGATAAGCTGAAGAAGGTCACTCAGGATGCTGAAGTAAAGCTGGCAGCCATCCAAGTTGAGCATGAACATGCCATGATCTCCTTCCGGGAGGGGATTAAAAACTCTGATGTTGTCTCCCTGCTACAAGCTCGTATCAAGATAGCTTATGAGACCAGGGAGATAGGTCTTGAGTACCCATCCTGGCCGATTGACTCATGGGTGGCAAAGCTGAAGGAGCTTGGAGGCGATCCTATGCCGTATCCTGCTGGGGCTGGTGAATCATCCAAGTCCGCAGAGGTGGCGGACAAGGCTGGAGAAAAGAAGGATGCTGGAGAGGATGCTGGCGAGGATGCTGCTCAGGATGCTAAGGCTGAGAAGACGGAGAAGGCTGGTGGAGATGCCGTTGTGTGAGGGCATTCAAGTGGGCGATGATGGATGTTGAAGCCTAGGCCGGAGCCCACTTTTTAAATTTGAATATTGGTCTGTAATCCCAAAACAATTTACTTTTCTTGCATTTTACTTTTCCTGCACTCGAATAATTTATATTTCCTGCATGCTTTTTGAACAATATAACAGTTGGTGGTGGATGGGTCTCGGTTTGAGACGAAACCTTCAACTGTTATGTAAATATGACTAGGAACTTATTGTGCTTTTGGTGGATGGGTCTCAGTTTGAGATGAAACCAAAAGCACAAGATTTTTCTATGTTAATAATATAACCTCTTTTCGGCCTTATCTTTGTTGTTACATTTTTATTGCATAAATTTTACTCTGAAAATATTTTTCTTTGAACATTCTTGGAAACATTTTGGGAACATATCCTGAGAGATATCCTGGTCAGGATACTGCTGAAAAACTTAAGTTGCTCAGAGGAAATTTCAAAAACTAAAAAGGAGAAATCATACCAAAGACTCTTATAGAGTTAATTTCAATCTTCCATCTTATGAATGTCCCCAGTGCATACTTAGAAATCCAAACCCATCCTTTGAATTGTATCAAGGTATATGTCCCCTGTGTTCAGCAGATAGGAAATGTAAACATAGATATATTTTGTTCAAAACCTGTTCTTGAACTTTAGTTTTTCTGGGAATGAACCCTGAATATCCTAGGGATAAACCCTTAGTATACTGGGGATAAACCCTGATTTTCATGCGCTACAGGCGGGAGTGTATAAACCCCAAGACTTAGAAAGGTGAAAACCTTTAAACATTAGAGAGTATGAAAATACCCTTTCGTGAGAGAGGGTGGTCAATCCTCATATACCTTGAGGATCCAGGATATAGCCAATAGTAACGAAATTATCAGCCACTTTTACATGAACTGGTCCCGCTACCTTGAACTATCCCTGGATAACTTGCTCTCCAGGTGGGGTGTTTAAACCCAATTCATGAGAAAGGTGAATACCTTTAAACCTTTGAAGGGATAAGGATCCCTTAATCGTGAGAGAGGGGGCCAATCCTCTAATCTTGCGGTTTATCTTGAGCATATATCCTGGAGCTATATCCTACAAAATAATCTTGAACTAAGGTGGGTGTTAGCTTGGCTAACACCCATCCGATGCTTAAGTCAGTACTGGGTTCAAAATAATAAACAAATTCAAACATATTTAAAAGAGATATAATCCATACCATCCTGAGTTAGAAATTAAATTCTAAACTCAGTTGAAATAGAGCTTTAAGTGTATAGCATTCCAGGATTTTGGTAGCATATCCCCTTCCATATTCTTGAGTCGGTATGCTCATTTCCCAGATTCTGATTCAACCTCATATGGTCCTTCCCACTTTGGAGCTAACTTTCCATCAGCAGGATTAGTAGTATTCTGAAAAGCCTTTCTTAACACCCAATCCCCAGCTTGAAATCTTCTAGTCCTTATATTCTTATTATATGCTCTGGATATCATCTGTTGATATGCTGCCATCCTCAGCTTTGCTGCATCTCTTGTCTCATCCACAGTGTCCAATTCTTGGCACAGAGCTTCAGGATTCTGCTCAGGATTCCGGAGATTAGATCTTGCTGTAGGTATCACCATTTCTGTTGGGATCACCGCTTCTGCTGCAAATACTAAGGAGAATGGAGTTTGGCCAGTTGCACTCTTTATCGTTGTTCTATCAGCCCATAAAACAAAGGGTAATTCTTCTGCCCATCTTCCTTTCTTAGCTCCTAATCTCTTCTTCAAATTGTTGACAATTATCTTGTTCGAGGATTCTGCTTGTCCATTTGCTTGAGGATGTACTGGAGTAGATGTGATCATTTTGATTCCCCAACTCTTGCAAAAGTTAGTAGCCCTCTTACTTATAAACTGAGAACCATTGTCACAAATTATCTCGGCTGGTACCCCAAACCTGGTCAGGATATTCCTTTTTATGAAGGATACTACTTCTTGGTCTCTAACTTGAACAAATGCTTCAGCTTCAACCCATTTAGAAAAATAGTCAGTCATTGCCAGCATAAAGATTTTTCCTCCAGGAGCTTTTGGCAATTTACCCACTATGTCCATCCCCCACTTCATGAACGGCCAAGGGGAAGCAATAGGATAAAGTGGTTCAGCAAGTTGATGTAATATGTTACTGTGCCTTTGACATGCATCACATCTTCGAGCATATTCTGCAGCATATTTCTTCATCGTCGGCCAATAGTATCATGTTCTTAATACCTTTGAGAATAATGATCTGCCCACAGTATGGTTACCACAATCCCCTTCGTGTATATCCTGAAGCACTTCCCTAGTTTCAGGATCCTCCAAGCATCTCAGGTACGGTCCTGCAAGAGATTTCTTGTACAAAACATTATTTATAATAGTGAATCGTGATACCTTCATTCTAAAGGCCTTAGGATTCTCATCTTTAGGGATGTGTCCTTCCTTGAGGTATCTTATGATTGGAGCCGTCCAGGATTTAGGATCCTCATCAGGATCATGAGCAGGATCCTGAATACCTGTTACCTCCTTATCCTGTGATTTGAAAAGATCCACTACAGGATATAGGATGTGAAGTATTGGTATTTGGGTTCCTTCTGGTATCCTGACTGATGATCCTAAATTTGCCAAGGCATCTACTTCAGCATTATCTTCTCTTGGTACCTATTCAAGTGTAAAAACATTGAAATATCCTGCTAATTTTTTGAGAATTTCGAGATACTCGATTAACTTCTCACCTTTAACTGCATAGGATCCATTAAAATGATTAGTAATTAACAAGGAATCAACATATACTTGCAAACTCTTAATATTCATGTTTCTAGCCAACTCTAATCCTGCAATCAAAACTTCATATTCTGCTTCATTATTAGTGGCAGGGAATTCACACCTAATAGCCTAGGGTAATATGTCCCCCTATGGCGATTTTAGTAGTATACCCAATCCTACACCTCTAACATTAGATGCACCATCAGTATATAATATCCAGGATTCTGAGGTTTCCCCTAGTTGTTGAACTTCTAGGTCTACTTCATTTTGAATATCACTACTGAAATCAGCCACAAAGTTTTATGGCATTTCTAGGTTCATATACTAGATCATAGGCACTTAGTTTTACTGACCACTTAGCCATTCTACCTGACATCTCAGGTTTCCTAAGCACATTTTTAACAGGATAATTGGTTTTAACATGAATCCTATGTGTTTCAAAATAATGTCTAAGCTTGGTTGATGCCATAACTAGGGCTAATATTAATTTTTCTAAATGAGAATATCTAGTTTCAGCATCTAATAAACTTTTACTAACATAATAGACAGGATACTGTTGACCTTCATGATCCTTTACAAGAACATCACTTACAGCATTCCCTGATACTACGAGATACAGGGATAATGGTTCACCATCCTCAGGCTTCATCAATAGAGGTGCAGTTGAAAGATACTGCTTCAAATCCTGCAAGGCTGCTTCATGCTTATCTCCCCATTCTAATTTCTTATTCTTCTTCAGGATATCGTAAAATTCCTTACATTTTTCCGAGGATCTTGAGATAAATCTGTTTAATGCTGCTACTCGTCCCGTCAGTCTTTGTACATCTTTCATGTTGGAAGGTGACTTGATATCCAAGATGGTTTTCATTTGTTATGGGCTTGCTTCTATCCCTCTTTTAGTCACCATATATCCTAAAAACTTTCCTGCCCCCACTCCAAAATGGCATTTGGCAGGGTTTAACTTCATTTTATATTGATCTAGGATATCAAATGCTCCCTTAATATCCTGGAGGTGATCCTCAGCCTTCTTAGATTTTACTACCATGTCATCAATGTACACCTCCATGGTGTCCCCCAGCTTGTCTTTAAACATCATGTTCACCAATCTTTGGTACGTTGCACCTGCATTTTTCAAACCAAAAGGCATAGCAGTATAACAATAAATACCTGTTGGTGTCATGAAAGCAGTATCCTCCTAGTCTGAAGGTTCCATTTGGATCTGCTGGAATCCTGAGGATGCATCCATGAAGGTTAACATCTCATGGGCGGCACTAGCATCCACCATTGAATCAATATGAGGTAGAGGAAACGGGTCTTTGGGACAAGCTTTGTTCAAGTCTGTGTAATCTACACAAACTCTCCATTTCCCATTTTCTTCTGCACCACAACTACATTTGCTAGCCATCTTGGGAATTTGACCTCCCTGATCATCTTGGACTTCAATAATCTTTCAACTTCCTCTTGAATAATTGCATTTCGTTCAGGAGTGAACTTCCTTCTCTTTTGTTGAATAGGCTTGAACGTCCTGTCAATTCCAAGCTTATGAGTGGTAATATCTTTGGAAATACCTGTCATATCCTCATGCTTCCATGCGAATATTGACATCCTGCATTTCAAAAAGTTAATTAACTGATGTTCAATATCCTGAGGGATATTGGTTCCTACGAGCACCGAGATATCTGGATTATCCTGGTCCAGGATAATCTTCTTAACATCCTGTTCTGAAGCCTCCACGATATCCTGGGCTCGCATCTTTAATTGTTATGCCGTATTAGGCTTGGTTGAGGATTTCATCGAGGATGAGTAACATTCCTTTGCCTCCTGTTGATCACTATCCACCTTAAAAACCCCCCAAGGGGTAGGGATTTTGATGCATTGATGATACGTTGATGGCACAGCTTTCATATCATGGATCCACGGCCTACCCAATATAATATTATAGCAGGATAAGGAGTCCATCACACAAAAGCGTTGCATTGAGTTGACCCCTTCAACATATACTTGTAACTTTATCTCTCCCACAGTATTCCTAGCTTCTCCACTGAACCCAACAAGTACAGTGGACTTTGAAGTGATATCCATCGGGGATACATTCATCCTCTTCAACGTCTCTTGTTGAATTATGTTGACGGAGCTGTCATTATCCACCAGTATCCTGCGTACAAAATGGTTAGCCACATATAACGTTATTACCAGAGCATCATGGTGAGGATCCTGGACAGTATCCCTGTCATCACTGTCGAAGGTGATCACTTTATCAGTCGTGAGGGTTGTCATCCTGATTAGCTTATCTCCCCTCTCTGCCTTAGCCTCCTTTGCATGTCTTTTGGCTGCAGAATAAGAAGTTCCGTAGATATCGGACCCTCCTGAAATAAAGTCAATTATCTTGGCATCCGCAGGAGGTGATGCTGCTCGTTCAGGATCCTTCTCAGTATCCTAACCCTTATTCTTCTTTCTTCCCAGGAGATCCTTCAGATATCCCTTGCTCAGGAGATAGCTTATTTCTTTCCTCAGAACAATGCATTCCTCAGTAACATGTCCGAAATCCTCATGGAAGGCACACCACTTGGACTTATCCTTCCAATCAGCTTTTTGTTGGTTCTTTCTAGGCCACCTTGCTTTGTCTCCTAAACCCTGCATAGCATACATCAGTTCAGGTATGTTAACAGAAAAACAATATTCTGACATTTCAGGATACTCTTCAGGATCCTCGTCTTCAACAGTATTCACTTTCTTGCTATCATTCCTGCCATATGGCTTAGAATGATATGGCTTGTACGAGGACTCCGACTTCCTGTTGGTCGATTCGTAGGTTGAAGATGAATTCATCCTCTCTTGCATCTTTTTGTCATCCTCCAGTCGAATATATCTTAAAGCCCTGTTCCGAGCTTCATCCAGGTTCCTGCATGGGTTCATTACAAGATCCTGGTAAAACTGAAAATCTTTTTGCAATCCCATCTTGAAAGCCTGCACAGCTGTTGCAACATCAAGATGTGGGATATCTAAGGATTCCCGGCTAAACTTGTCCTTTAATTTCTGAAGCTCCCTGGAAAGTGCTGATGTCATACCTGCATCCTGCAAAGATCCAATACCATTAGTAGCAAGAGTATTATTATTATTAGATACGTTACCAGTCTGAGGATTCTAGCCATATTCTGAAGCATATCCTGAACGTCTCACAGTTGACACCCTAACCGAAGAGGGTATCTCAGGAATATGACTTTGGGAATGGCTAGGCACAATATTCCCCCTGTTATCCTTAGTATATACTGCGGAACTGAAGTTCAAAGCTCTGGGCTGCAAGGGAGTGACAGTATCCTCAGCGGGCCTGCTTGAGCTGGATTTCAAGAGTTGTATCTTTCTCATCAGCATTTGGTTGGTCTCCTGCTGCTTCATCTGTTCTTGTATACTACCAAATAAAGTTAGAATTTCATCATTAGAGGACAAAACAGGAGCAGATCCCTGAATATTCCGAGTGGGGATAATATCCTGAGGTGTGAAGAAGCTTGTCCTTGGAGGAGGTGGTGGAAGCACCGAACCAATTGTTGCAGAGGTTGTAGCAGACACGGTAGAAGAGCTCATGTTTGATCTTGAGGCCATTGAAATTAGTGTGGCAAAAAGTTTTGAAAATAGAAAGCCAAGTAATGATTTTGCAAAAGCTTTTAGTAGAAATAGCACCACTTACCCCACGGTGGGCGCCAAATATTGTTTTGGTCAAAAATTACCTAAGCAATTTAGTGATCAAATTAGTTAAGTGAGGTAGTGTGCTAAGAATGTGTATCGAAAATATGTTGAGTTGGTCGTTTGCAAAAACAGTTTCAGGATATAGCTTAGGATATCGAGCTATATCTATAATCAAACAATGAGCAAAAAGTAAAGGGTGACATGAGATGTACGAGGAAAGCCCTTGATCAATCTAGATCGCCGGCACAAAACCTCGGGAGCTGACAATCACAGCTTCCTTGTTCTTCTTATTACTTCAAATGTCAGGATACAGTGCAGGATATTGACCAGATCACTACTAAGTGTTACAATGCTTTTTCAGAAAGTGAGAGTTGCGAGAAAGAGAGAGAGAGTAGAAGAGTTCGAGAGTAGTGAGTGTGATGTCCTATTCAATCTGATTTATCCGTCTATTTATAGCTAAGAAATGAAAACAAAATCTCCTATAAATGGGGGATGCCATCGAATATTCTCTAGTTAACGTTGGAGACCAAGTAAAGCGGCCTCAACGTCTTTCTTCGAACAACTTTGACCAAGTCTTCAGGGGAAGAGGTCTCCATGAACGTTGCAAACTTAAGCTCGTACTCCTGCACATAATCCGTTAGTAATCCTCAGGATACCATGCCAGGATGTTACCAATATCCTACGTCAGCATCCTGAGTATGAATATTTATCATATAGTCAAGATATAATTCAAGATATTATCCAGGATATGGGCTCAGAATTTCACCCATAACAATGATGTATCAGAATTTTCAATACTTTGGCAGTTTGAGGTTTGTGGATCACATATGGGTGTTCTTTGTGAATTTGAGATTAAAGCTAAAGATCCCCCTCTTTGATTTGATTCTTCATATATCTCTTCTTCTCTGGGAACAAGAATGCTATATAAGTCATGAAGACTCATATTACCTAGTTCTAAGGTGGAGGACAAAGTCATGGTTAGACTTCTCCATTCTCTATGCAAAGTATCCAGAAATTTTATATTCCTTTCATCATTTGATTTTACAATCCCAAATTTCTTTAGCTCATTTAAAAGTTTTGCAAATCTATTATAGGTTTCACAAAGTTTTTCATTTGGTAAACCTTTTAAATCTCTCATAGGAGGAAACACAATTTGTTCTTTTATTCCTCTTCATCCTTTCCCCTCCTTCACAAAGATTTTCAAACTGATCACATATCTCTTTAGCTGATGAACATACATCAACTTGAGAGAATATGTCATTAAGAAGTGCCATTATCAAAAGTGATTTGGCCTTTTCATCTGCAACCACCAGTTCCTTGTCTTCTTGGCTCTAAAGACTTTCATTTTTGGGAGCCAAAGAGACAGGGACTCCGGTGATTGATCAGTTGCTGGAATAGCTGGTATTTCAGTCGTTGGTACATATGGACCCCTTTCAATGGATTGAAACAGAGTTTGGTCATGTCCATTAAGAAAGTTGACCATCCTGATTTTCCATTGTGGGTATTCCTCTCTGACCAAGGTCAGAGGTTTAGACATTGAACCAATGTTGAAAGCGTTATTCCATGTTTGAAAGTTTGCCATATTTAGAGAAAAAGAGATTAGCAATTGATCGTTTAAAAATAAGTTATTCAATAGCCTCTGATACCAATTGTTGGTCCCAGTTGGACTTAAAAACTTTCTTTTCACGTAATATGGTAAGTGATTTCAACAAATATGAAAATAGTGTGCGGAAATATAAATCAGACTTTCAAGAAACAAGACCTACATAATTTTTAAGTTTATATCACTTTGAAACAAAATGGTTTACAAGGTGATTGTGAGGTTATTATCTATTACAAACGAAAACTTGTGTAATTCTGAGGTGAAAGGACAATGGAGTTTTTGTTGTATGTATTGAATGCTTGGCTTAACTCGTTATCCTTTGCTTGAAGAGCTTTCTATTTATAGAAAGCCAAGGGGCATGAATAAACATTTGTTTATTCATGCATATGTCATGCAAAAAGTAGCTTCTTAACATATTCATTGAATCCAATTATCAAGTTGCTTTGGTCATCATGTGATCCAATAATGTCAAGTTGCTTCGGTTATTGTGGCAGGGTAGAACTCGTTCAGACAAGTGGGGTTTATCAGAATTTCTGATAACCACTTCATCAGAAATTCTGATGAACAAATCATCAGAAAGTCAGATGATCAGAGTTACCAGAAACTAATGATATTTCAACAGAAATATCATCAGATCCCTCAGAATGGTCTTTTCTGATAATCTTCTCTTGTTCTTTAATCAGCTTCTGATTCTTTGAAGAAGATGTGTTGATCTTTTCAAGCGTCCTATCTGGTTTCTTCTTGTTGTTTAATCTTCAGGACTTTATCTTCTTCTTTAGATCAGGTTGAATAAGTTTTTCTTCAATACTTACGTAAAAAGTTTCCTAACAGACAACAAGTATGGGAACTTGTACCACTGTCAGAGGGTGTAAGTCCTATTGGCACAAAGTGGGTCTTTAAAAACAAAACTGATGAAAGGGGTATTGTTGTCAAAAACAAAGCTAGGCTTGTGGTTCAAGGCTTTAGACAGGAAGAGGGATTGACTATGATGAAACTTTTGCCCCTATAGCAAGATTGGAAGCTATCAGACTGTTTTTAGCCTTTGCTGTCAACCACAACATCAAGGTGTTTCAAATGGATATCAAATGTGCATTCCTCTATGGTAAAATTCAAGAAGAGGTATATGTTTGTCAACCTCCTGGTTTTGAGGATCCATTTAATCCAAGTCATGTCTACAAGCTAAACAAAGCTTTGTTTGGCTTGAAACAAGCACCTAGAGCCTGGTATGAAACTCTTTTCGCTTTTCTAATCTCTATTGGTTTCACAAGAGGTAAAATTGATAAAACACTGTTTCTAAAATGGAGAGGAAAAGATTTGATGATTGTCCAAATTTATATGGATGACATCATTTTTGGAAGCACATGTAATAAAATATGTGAAGAGTTCAGACAACTCATGACAACTGAGTTTGAGATGAGTGCAATGGGTGAACTACAGTGCTTTCTTTGTCTCCAAGTTAAGCAACTGCAAAATGGAACTTTCATTCATCAAAGCAAATATGTAAAAGATCTCTTAAACAAATTTGAGATGAATGATTGTAAACCATGTAGTACACCCATGGCAACCACAAAGCTAGTCATGTCTGATGAAAAGGATGATTTGGTTGATCAAACACTGTATGTCACACCCCCAAAATACCACCTAGGGAGTGTCCCTGTTAGGCGTGTGACGTACTGTCACACCCTGTCTTTTGCGGAAGCGTATGATGTGTGACTAGCTTGTTATCATTGCATTCAATCGTAATAAACAACTACATGATCAAAACGATGTTCATCCGTTCATGAAAATTTGAGTATTACAAACACTTGTTATTTAAGTTTTCAAAACACGACCTTTGACAAGGTTACAATTCAACAAAAGTGGATGACATCTAAACTTGTAGTCTATTTCTAGTTATGACACTTGCGCCCAAGATCCATCATGTCACCTGAAATACATGTAATTTTGGAAAACATCAACATAAAGTTGAGCGAGTTCATGCGTTTTCGTATTTCACGTTTTTATACTTTGTATGAAAACATAGTATGTGTCATGTATAATTCAAGTCTTTCTTGAGTACCCCACGTACTCAAGTATAATTCCCGTTTTCTTGAGTACCCCACGTACTCAGGTATCATTCAAGTTTTCTTGTGTACCCCACGTTTTAAATGATTGTTTATACAAGGACATTAAGGCACATGAGGACATAAGGAGCATTAGTATATTCTCCTTCAAGGCATGTGATGACATAGGAGCATTAGTATTTTCTCCTTCAAGGCATGTGAGGACATAGGAGCATTAGTATTTTCTCCTTTAACTGTGTCGATTACCCTCGACTGTGTCGATTAACCTCGACTGCGTCAATTTCCCTTGACTGTGTCGATTTCCCTCGACTGTGTCGACTGACCTCGACTGTGTCGATTTCCCTCGACTGGGACACCGAAGCACTCAAGTGGTCACATAAGGACCCTGAGTGGGGCTCGGCCGTACCCGTTAGATCTAACCCTCGTCCCAAATTAAGTATTAATGGCATCTCAACATCTAGTTTAAGCTCACATGATCTAGTATTTTCTAGGCTTTTCTTAAAGCTCATCATATTGCACTCACCACGAGTGCTTCTCGTATTCTCAAATCATATTGCACTCGGTTCTCGTTCTCACCAAGAGTGCTTCTTGTATTTTTACCCTTTGTAAAAATTATAATATTTGTAACATGTATTTCACCCCCGAGAGTTATAAAACCAAAAACAGTTAAGAGAAAAGGGGGAGCATGAACTCACAACTTTGCGTTCCTGTGCGTCGTAAACTTCACCGGATTTGCTTAATTAACGTCGTAACCTATACGCGTTTTCTTAACGTTAGTCACTAGACTTGCGTCGCACAAGTACAGTCACTCTCTTTTGTATATATTTTCTTGTGTTAAAAATATTCTATATTTTTTTAACTAAGTATCTTACTTATATTATTTTCTCAAAAATTAATATAAGTATCTCATGTTTTGCACTTTGCACCCGAATTATGTATCTTGTATTTTGTATGTGTATTTTTATGTTTATACTCTTCATGAGTATTTAGTGTATTTTTAAGTCTTAATACACTAGCACGTATAACACATACTATACACACTTAGCACAAAAGTTGGTGATAAAATAATATATATATTTTTCTCTCAAAAATATACATATTTATATCCATTTTCATTCTTGAAGAAATCCTCTTTTCTTACCACCAAAAATTAGGGAAACCTTGGTAATATTTTTAAACACATTTTTAGGGAATAAGTTTCTTAAAAACTTATATTTTCTAAGTGTCAAAATTTATAAAAATTTTGGCAGAGTTTCCCCTAAAAATGGAGGTTTCCCATGTTTTCAAAACATGTGTTTATTTTCTTTTTAAATCGTCAACAATCATCAACAACAATTATCAACAATACTCATCAACAATAATCACTAATTTCTCCATTTCATGAACTTGAATATTTACAAAAATGTGTAGTAACTTACTAGCACATCTAGTAAGTCTTGTTATCTTTAAAAATAAGTTTAATTTCTTAAAAACTTTATTTTTAAAGATCTTGAAGTTTCACAACTTCTAGTCGGTTTTTACGAAAATTATTTCTTTGTTAAAACTTTTGTTACACAAGTGTCCACACACTTGTTTGTTCATAAAAACACCTCTACTTCATGAAAGATCCGGTTTTAAAACATGGTTTTGTCTTACAGTTGGTCTTTCGAAAATACCACTTGTAGATCTTTAGATCTACTAGTTTAGAACTCCATTTCATAGATAAATTGTTTTTACACAAGTTCATGTTTAATAGTAGTAGTGTTCATCATCTAGTCCTTTTTATACTTTAACATACACTAGCTCATGTTCTAAGAACATAACCTAGCCGGGTTAGATGACGATCCGAACTACTACTAGCATTAAACAACACAAAATAATCATCACAAAACAAGTTTAACAAGTTTTACACAATTATCCATCTATTAACCATCATATTCATCACTTTAATAGACTTTTAGTTGGTGATTTAGCATGTTCATGATTTTCAACCGACAAATCTCTTATTAACCACTCTAGACAAGATCAAGAAGGTGTTTTAGAACACTTACTACTAGCTCAAGGCTAGGGAAGTTCAAGAGTGCAAATGAGGTGGATAAAAGCAAATGGTGAAGGTCCTTCAAGTTCCGTGAGCACCGACCCTCGTTAGCGACCTTCTTACACCATAATTGTCACACCCCCAAAATCCACACGCGGAGTACCACCGCTTGGAGGCGTGACTGACCAGGATCAAGCCACCAATCATATTGAACATATAAGTAATAAGTAAAATAAATGTAATCCATCACAATACAATTGGTGTTCCAACAAAACATAATCTGAGTAGCGGAAGCATAAATATGTAAACCCAATGTAAATCATAAGTTCAAATGTTTAAATATTTAACATGGCATCCTCGATCCATGTCCCACAACGACCTGCTCCTCCCTGTGCAAGCTCCATATGTACCTAAGGTCCTGCAAGGCATGTAACAGAGAGTCAACAACTAGTTGAGCGAGTTCACAGTTGGTTATTCAGTTATAGTGTTCGTATCGTAAATCGTAAGTTCGTTTAGTAATCATGTATCGTATGTAATAGCATCGCGGCCCTCTAGGCATGTTTGCGAAGTTTAGTGGGGGTTTCCCATGTTTTCTAGACTAGTTATATTTGTATCGCGGCCCTCCAGGCATGTTTGCGAAGATTTAAGTATAGTTCGCGGCCATTCCAGGCATGTTTGCGAAGATTGTTCTAGTATCGCGGCCGATCCCGGCATATGTGCGAAGAGAAGTATATGTATTACTAGTCTAGTAGTATCCACCATTGACCTTCCTCTCCCGAGGCCAATGGTATGTAATTCCGATAACTCTTAAGCATAAATAATCAATCAACCCATTCCCAACCCCGGGAATCCCATGCCTTGGTAGAAGTGTGAACTCACCTTGGTTTGCTCGGTATGCTAAGTTAAGTGTTCACAATTTATCAGTCAAGTCCTATATTTATGCACGTATGTTCAGTCAGTACATGTTTGTAAGGTTTCGCATGAAATGTTCGTCACATAGTGTGTGTGTGTGTGTAACAGTTAACATCAGGCATTACAAACAGTTAATCATCTTCATACAATTCATGTTTCTCATAAATGTCTTACACAGTTTGCTATACCATGGTTATTCATTAGCATACTAGACAGGGTTAACAAACTGAACAAGGTTAGCAACTTAGCAGGATTTGATACATAACATGAATAACCAATCAACACTGTTAATTAACTGACAGAAATAACTAACAGAGTTAACAAGAGTTAACATGTAACAGAATTGATAGACTAACTGAGGTTACTGAATTAACAGAGTTAACTGATTTAATAAACTAACAAGGTTACATGCTTAACGGAAGACACTCCACAAAATCACTTGTGCCGAAAACACATGCTTGGCGAAATCGCTTAAGTGACGAAATCACCAAGTGATTTCGTTTGGCCCTCCGTGTTTTCGTCTGTGGCAGCAACAACATCAGTAACAGTTACCAAACAATAACAATTCTAATCATCACTTAACAGTTACGAGTTTCCAAAAGCCTAAACAATTCTAACAGTTACATGGTCACATCGTTAATAAATTCACACACCAAGTATGATCATCAAAGGCAGTTTCAATGGCTTTATCTATCATCTGCACGCAATCGGTTCCACACCTTTGCACTCATTCACACACTCATATTGCACATGTATATATTTATTACTCTTTTGAAATGGCAGACAATTATGTTTATCACCTCAAGAGGTTATTGGACCAAGCTATGACATGTAATATTTATTTATTTCCCAACTTGATAATTGAACTAGAAGAGGGATCACATGGGTCAATTACATGTATAAGAATCAGTGCACTGACATTGTCTAATCATGACTATCATCATCAACAGCCGACTCATGTATTCCTATAATTTACTATATTTGCTATTATCATCATTCAACAATTAATAGCATGTGGTATTTGATAAAGGTTGAACCCTCATTGGACCATAATCTGTTAGTGGATCAACAAGCTAATTCAAATATTCATGTGAGCCTCAAGTATTTATTTGTTCTATATAGACTTTTATTAAAATCGATGCACCCACACATTCACATGATTACTTGAAAACCATTGGACCAAACATTACAGTGAACATGCCTCGAGACCTAAACAATTATCATAACAGTATCAGACCTAACCCACGTGACTTCTGACCGAACATGAAACATATCCACACAACATTAACATTCAGAGATATACCCACAACATCATTCGAACACTAACAGTAGATATAACACAACCGATCATAACATCAGTTTATAAGGATCCCTACCAAACCAATCGCTTCAATCCACAACATAATCATATACAGTTAACTCATGATGCCAATTAATAATCGCGTGATTAAATCAATAAATCATAAATAACAGACTACTAACCTATGAAGGAAAGGTGGTACTTCGATCGACGTATGAGACTCGTTTGCTTGAAACTGCCGACGGTTTCAAAAAGGAGCAAGAGAGAGGATGAGAGGTGTCTAGGGTTTTTGTCAGTTACAAGTTCACGCAAAGGTTGGGGCAAGAATATAATTGATTGCTACTGGGCCCAAAAGCCCATATTGTATCCGCCGGCCTGTGAGTGTCGAAAACACTTAGGTGTTTTGGGCCAAGGGGTTCCCTTTTGTTTTAATTTACAAATCATAAATTAACACCACCCCATAATAACATATACTCAAAAATAAATTATAATGCACACCAATTATATAAAATATCAATCGCAAAACTATTTAACGTTTTACAATGTAAGCGTTATGAAACAAACAAGTCGAGTAACAACAACATATATATAAAAAAAAATTTAACGTGCCATAAATGCGAAGATAAAAATCTTGGAAACTCGAGTTGTCACATTATCCCCAACTTGAAAGAAATTTCGTCCCGAAATTTGGCATGCGGTTACTGAGGAAGCTGGGTAAGTTATCGTTTACTGGTTCTCCTGGGGTGTCACATTATCCCCCCGTTGATTTGGAATTTCTTCCCGAAATTCTGTAGTAGCTTCAACCTCAGTAGTAGTTGCATTGTTTTCGAACAACTGGGGATATTTGAGTTCCATTTGGTCTTCGCGTTCCCAGGTAAACTCTGGGCCACGACGGGAGTTCCAACGAACTCGAACAAGAGGTATTCTGGTGTTCTTGAGGACCTTAACATCCCGGTCCGTGATTTCAACTAGTTCTTCGACGAAATGCAACCGTTCGTCGATAGTGAGCTCCTTCAAAGGAACTATGAAGGTCTCATCTGACAGACACTTCTTCAGATTCGACACATGAAAGACGTTGTGAACTGCACTGAGTTCAGCTGGTAAGTTCAGTCTGTAGGCGACTTTGCCTATTTTCTCAATGATTTCGAATGGTCCAACGTATCGTGGGTTAAGCTTGCCGCGTTTACCAAAACGAACCACACCCTTCCAGGGTGAAACTTTGAGTAGCACTCGATCCCCAACCTGGAACTCGAGTAGTTTCCTGTCTTTATCGGCGTATGCTTTCTGACGGTCACGAGCTGCCGCCATGCGTTGTCGTATTTGAGCATTCTTTTCTATTGTGTCTACTACCAGTTCTGTACCAGTGATCTGACTATCTCCCACCTCTTTCCAACAAAGAGGTGACCGGCATTTACACCCGTACAATGCCTCAAATGGAGCAGCTTTTATGCTGGTGTGGTAGCTGTTGTTGTACGAAAATTCCACAAGTGGCAGATGTTTTTCCCAGCCCTTGCCAAAGTCAATTACGCACGCCCGAAGCATGTCTTCTAGAATTTGAATAGTGCGCTCAGATTGCCCATCTGTCTGAGGGTGATAGGCTGTGCTTATGTCTAATCGAGAGCCAAAAGATTTGTGCATTGCTTGCCACAGTTCTGAAGTAAAACGTGCATCACGATCGGAGATAATAGAGGTGGGCACCCCGTGCCTCGAGACAACTTCTTTAAGGTATACGTCTGTTAGAGTGGAGAACTTATCCGTTTCCTTGATAGCCAAGAAGTGTGCAGACTTTGTGAGTCGATCCACGATCACCCAAATAGTGTCATTTCCGCGCTGAGATCTAGGTAGGCCAGTAACAAAATCCATGGAAATTTGTTCCCATTTCCATTGTGGTATCTCAGGTTGTTGGAGTGGGCCTGATGGTTTCTGATATTCCGCTTTAACTCTCGTACAAGTCAAGCACTTGCTAACGTAAGTGGCTATGTGAGCCTTCATGCCAGGCCACCAGTATGTAGTTCTGAGGTCGTGGTACATTTTATCCGAACCAGGATGTACTGAGTAGCGAGACTTGTGTGCCTCATCCATCACAAGCTCTCGTAGGTTGCCATAGAGTGGGACCCAGATGCGCCCTGTTACATAGTAGGCGCCGTCTGCCTTTTGTTCTAATCGTTGTCTTGAGCCGCGTAGGGCTTCAGCCCTGACGTTTTCTGGTTTCAATGCTTCTACCTGAGCATCTCGTATCTGAGAAGGAAGACTACATTGAATAGTGAGTTGCAACGCTCGTACACGCCTAGGTGTAGTATCCTTTCGACTGAGGGCGTCGGCCACCACATTGGCTTTGCCCGGATGGTACTTTATAGCACATTCGCAATCGTTCAGTAGCTCTACCCATCGACGTTGTCGCATGTTAACTCTTTCTGCTTGAAGATATGCTCGAGACTCATGTGGTCGGTGTAGATGGTGCACTTGGTACCGTACAGGTAATGTCGCCATATCTTGAGCGTAAAAACAACAGCTCCCAACTCTAAATCGTGTGTAGTGTAATTCCGTTCGTGAATCTTAAGTTGGCGCGAAGCATAAGCAATAACTTTATCCCGTTGCATCAACACACATCCAAGACCTTGGATGGATGCGTCGCAGTAGACTACAAAATCGTCCGTGCCTTCAGGCAATGAGAGGATAGGTGCGCTACAGAGTCTATCCTTTAAGTGCTGAAACGCTGTTTCCTGTGTATTACCCCAACGGTAAGCAACACCTTTTTGTGTCAGTAATGTAAGCGGCTGTGCAATCTTTGAGAAGTCTTTGATGAACCGTCTGTAATAACCCACCAAACCCAAGAATTGGCGTATTTCGGTTGGTGTGCGAGGTGCAGGCCAGTTCTTGATCGAATCTACCTTGGATGGATCGACATGAATCCCATCCTTGTTTACCACGTGGCCTAGGAAGTGGACTTCACGAAGCTAGAAGTCGCATTTCGAAAATTTGGCGTACAGCTGTTCCGCTCGAAGGAGTTCCAAAATGAGTCGTAAATGCTGCTCGTGTTCCTCCTGACTCTTCGAATAGACCAGGATGTCGTCAATGAAAACAATAACGAACTTGTCAAGATAAGGTTTGCACACCCTGTTCATAAGATCTATGAAATCCGCAGGCGCGTTCGTTAGCCCGAATGGCATGACTAGAAACTCGTAGTGGCCGTAGCGTGTTTTGAATGCTGTTTTGGAGACGTCTTCATCCCGGACTCTCAGTTGGTGATAGCCTGACGTCAGGTCAATCTTCGAGTGATAGCTCGACCCTTGCAGTTGGTCGAAATAGTCGTCGATGCGTGGAAGAGGATAGCGATTCTTCACGGTCACCTTGTTCAGTTCGCGGTAATCTATGCACATATGGAAGGTACCGTCTTTCTTTTTCATAAACAATACTGGAGCTCCCCAGGGCGAAGAGCTAGGATGTATGAAACCCTTTTTCCAAGAGTTCTTGCAATTGCTTGGACAGTTCTTCCAGTCCAGTTGGAGCTAAGCGATAAGGTGCTCGAGCTATGGGTGCTGCTCCTGGAGCTAGCTCGATCTGAAATTTGACCTGGCGATGAGGCGGTAACCCAGGTAATTCTTCAGGAAACACTTGAGGAAAGTCGCGTACAACAGGAATATCCTCTAACTTCTTCTCTTTCGTCGATGTATCTGTAACGAGTGCTAAAATAGCTGTGTGGCCCTTTCGCAAACACTTCTGTGCCTTCAAGAAGGAGATGATGCCACTCACGACACCACTCTTGTCGCCTTGAACTTCGAGAGGTTCTTTGCCAGAACGAGGAATACGAATGATCTTCTCTTTGCATAGGATCTCTGCTTGCTGTTGGGATAACCAATCCATACCAATGACGATGTCGAAACTACCCAAGACTATGGGAATGAGGTTGACGGAGAATGTCTGACCAACTAAGACGAGGTTACAACCCTTGACTACCAGAAGATTGCTGACCAGTGCTCTGATAGTCATCAATCTTTCGCTGTCGTGCCTGAGACTGAACTGAAGTTGAACCCTTGCTGAAGGTTCCCTCCCACCTTCTCTTGTTGTCACTAGAAATAGCAGAAGTAGTAGTAGTAGCACCAATGCGTCTAGGCAGCTTGTTCTGTTCCACTGCCTGATCTGTGAGGCGATGAGCAAGATGAGTAATATCCTGGATAGTAGCAAGGTTGGTAGAAGTCACATGACTTTGGAATCTCTGGTACTAAGCCTTTGAGGTACAGCTCAAAGCGCTTGATGGGATGATCCACCATAGTTGGACATAACACTGCCAGTTCGTTGGATCGTTTCGTGTACGCTTCTATTTCTGACCTCGTCATCTTCAGGTTAAAGAACTCCACTTCTAACTTGTGGATGTCGTCACGTGTACAGTATTCTTGCTTGATTAGTTCCTTGAAATCGTTCCAGGGTATGGCGTTAGCAACTGCCAACCCTAACATCTGAACTTGCGCCTTCCTCCAAGTCAGCGCAATGCCTTCTAGAGTACCAGTGGCGTACTTCACCCTGCGAGCCTCAGGGCATTCACACATCTCAAAAACGGACTCGAGCTTTTCAAACCAATGGAGGAGTCCAACTGCTCCTTCCGTGCCACTGAAAGTAGTAGGACGACAGTCCATGAAAGTTTTGAAGGTGCGAACAGGTGGCTAAGCGGGTTGACCTGTCGTGTGCGTAAGAGTAAACATACTGAAGCACGAGTGTTGGTTTACGAGAGTAGGATCTAAAGATCCTAGAGTAAGTGGTGATGGCAGGTTACACCTCCTGCCTGGGCAGCTGCGAGTGCTGCAGTAACTTGTTCAGTGATCGAAGCCGCCAACTGGGCTTGAGTTAGGTTAACGCGTCCACTCATGATCTTGATATCAAGGGGAACATGAGTGAGAGAGGTTCGCGAATAGTGCGATGACAGAAGAGAGTGAGTTCAAAAGTGTTTCAATCATCAGTCGTTACGTTTATCTAAGCATACCATGAGCAAAGTTCTATGTAATCTAGCAAGTAGGCAATAAAACATATACCATATTACCTAGGATGTTGAGTCTTGCACGTGGGGCGAAGCGTCGTTGTGGATCGTTGAGCACTGTTCTGGTTATAGTCTGGTTTTAATAAAAACGTTTTCCCCCTTATTAAAACCGAGTTCTCTATAACCAATGGCTCTGATACCAATCTGTCACACCCCCAAAATCCACACGCGGAGTACCACCGCTCGGAGGCGTGACTGACCAGGATCAAGCCACCAATCATATTGAACATATAAGTAATAAGTAAAATAAATGTAATCCATCACAATACAATTGGTGTTCCAACAAAACATAATCTGAGTAGCGGAAGCATAAATATGTAAACCCAATGTAAATCATAAGTTCAAATGTTTAAATATTTAACATGGCATCCTCGATCCATGTCCCACAACGACCTGCTCCTCCCTGTGCAAGCTCCATATGTACCTAAGGTCCTGCAAGGCATGTAACAGAGAGTCAACAACTAGTTGAGCGAGTTCACAGTTGGTTATTCAGTTATAGTGTTCGTATCGTAAATCGTAAGTTCGTTTAGTAATCATGTATCGTATGTAATAGCATCGCGGCCCTCTAGGCATGTTTGCGAAGTTTAGTGGGGGTTTCCCATGTTTTCTAGACTAGTTATATTTGTATCGCGGCCCTCCAGGCATGTTTGCGAAGATTTAAGTATAGTTCGCGGCCATTCCAGGCATGTTTGCGAAGATTGTTCTAGTATCGCGGCCGATCCCGGCATGTGTGCGAAGAGAAGTATATGTATTACTAGTCTAGTAGTATCCACCATTGACCTTCCTCTCCCGAGGCCAATGGTATGTAATTCCGATAACTCTTAAGCATAAATAATCAATCAACCCATTCCCAACCCCGGGAATCCCATGCCTTGGTAGAAGTGTGAACTCACCTTGGTTTGCTCGGTATGCTAAGTTAAGTGTTCACAATTTTTCAGTCAAGTCCTATATTTATGCACGTATGTTCAGTCAGTACATGTTTGTAAGGTTTCGCATGAAATGTTCGTCACATAGTGTGTGTGTGTGTAACAGTTAACATCAGGCATTACAAACAGTTAATCATCTTCATACAATTCATGTTTCTCATAAATGTCTTACACAGTTTGCTATACCATGGTTATTCATTAGCATACTAGACAGGGTTAACAAACTGAACAAGGTTAGCAACTTAGCAGGATTTGATACATAACATGAATAACCAATCAACACTGTTAATTAACTGACAGAAATAACTAACAGAGTTAACAAGAGTTAACATGTAACAGAATTGATAGACTAACTGAGGTTACTGAATTAACAGAGTTAACTGATTTAATAAACTAACAAGGTTACATGCTTAACGGAAGACACTCCACAAAATCACTTGTGCCGAAAACACATGCTTGGCGAAATCGCTTAAGTGACGAAATCACCAAGTGATTTCGTTTGGCCCTCCGTGTTTTCGTCTGTGGCAGCAACAACATCAGTAACAGTTACCAAACAATAACAATTCTAATCATCACTTAACAGTTACGAGTTTCCAAAAGCCTAAACAATTCTAACAGTTACATGGTCACATCGTTAATAAATTCACACACCAAGTATGATCATCAAAGGCAGTTTCAATGGCTTTATCTATCATCTGCACGCAATCGGTTCCACACCTTTGCACTCATTCACACACTCATATTGCACATGTATATATTTATTACTCTTTTGAAATGGCAGACAATTATGTTTATCACCTCAAGAGGTTATTGGACCAAGCTATGACATGTAATATTTATTTATTTCCCAACTTGATAATTGAACTAGAAGAGGGATCACATGGGTCAATTACATGTATAAGAATCAGTGCACTGACATTGTCTAATCATGACTATCATCATCAACAGCCGACTCATGTATTCCTATAATTTACTATATTTGCTATTATCATCATTCAACAATTAATAGCATGTGGTATTTGATAAAGGTTGAACCCTCATTGGACCATAATCTGTTAGTGGATCAACAAGCTAATTCAAATATTCATGTGAGCCTCAAGTATTTATTTGTTCTATATAGACTTTTATTAAAATCGATGCACCCACACATTCACATGATTACTTGAAAACCATTGGACCAAACATTACAGTGAACATGCCTCGAGACCTAAACAATTATCATAACAGTATCAGACCTAACCCATGTGACTTCTGACCGAACATCAAACATATCCACACAACATTAACATTCAGAGATATACCCACAACATCATTCGAACACTAACAGTAGATATAACACAACCGATCATAACATCAGTTTATAAGGATCCCTACCAAACCAATCGCTTCAATCCACAACATAATCATATACAGTTAACTCATGATGCCAATTAATAATCGCGTGATTAAATCAATAAATCATAAATAACAGACTACTAACCTATGAAGGAAAGGTGGTACTTCGATCGACGTATGAGACTCGTTTGCTTGAAACTGCCGACGGTTTCAAAAAGGAGCAAGAGAGAGGATGAGAGGTGTCTAGGGTTTTTGTCAGTTACAAGTTCACGCAAAGGTTGGGGCAAGAATATAATTGATTGCTACTGGGCCCAAAAGCCCATATTGTATCCGCCGGCCTGTGAGTGTCGAAAACACTTAGGTGTTTTGGGCCAAGGGGTTCCCTTTTGTTTTAATTTATAAATCATAAATTAACACCACCCCATAATAACATATACTCAAAAATAAATTATAATGCACACCAATTATATAAAATATCAATCGCAAAACTATTTAACGTTTTACAATGTAAGCGTTATGAAACAAACAAGTCGAGTAACAACAACATATATATAAAAAAAAATTTAACGTGCCATAAATGCGAAGATAAAAATCTTGGAAACTCGAGTTGTCACAATAATATCACCTTAGAATGGATGAGTGTGGATCGAAAAAGATGGAGGTGTGTGTGTATGTTGTAGCCGTGAGCAAGGAGGGACTGAGAGAAGGTTTTGTGAAGTTGATGATGAATGAGAATGAATGTGGTTCTAGTCCCTTGGTTATTCTTATAATACTCCAACATGTAATGGCCCATTGTGTAATGTGTTAGGAAAAGGGGAGACAAGATCAATTAAAATATCAACACAAAATCCTCATATGGGGCTCCTTCATAACTGGCCCATAGATGGGGGGGGGGGGGTCTTGGTTGCGTTTCAACTACTTAGTTAGGCTTTAATTAAGTTAAGTTGGAGGTTAAATCAATTACTAGCATGTAGTGAGTTGTAACGGGTGTTAGGGTAGTCGGGGACCCTAACTGGCTTAGAAAAATAAAAACAATGCTTCTAGCATTATTTTGGTGTTCCGGGTATTGTCCGGTTGTTCGGTTAGATACCGATTCGTTAAAGTGCTAAATTACACTTTTTAGTGTCTTTTAAGTACCTTTCTTGTACTCTTTCAATTCCCAACACTTAGGGAAATATTCTGGATAATAAAACGACATTTCTGCAAAATATTCATATGTTTAAATGCTGAATTGAGCTGAAATATACAAAATTATGCACTTAAAGTGCGTTTCGGGTGCTTTTTAGTGCTTATTTTTGCTTTCGCAATGTCTATAAATTAAACCCTTATATGTACTCTTGGGCTTTAATGTACTTTTGTCGTCGGACCTACACCTAGGCCTCAATTCTAATGTCTGACTGCTTTCTGCAGTTCTGTTGACACGATGTGTCTTACCGGTGAGTTTACTAATATTTCTGACGCAACGCTCTCGTTTATGCATAAAGCTATATTTTTTTGTAGCACAAAATGTGCATGAATTCACTTGCATGGAATTCAGAAATTTATTTGTCTGGTAAACCAGATCATGCACAGTCATTTAAGCACAAATTACTGTTCATTTCGTGTACGGAGTGTACGGAAAAGTGACGGTTGTCACAGTCTCCCCCCGTTAAAAGAATTTCGTCCCGAAATTCAAGCGATGCCATCGGTCGCAGGGGAGTTGTGAAACCAATATGGTCACTTAGATTCATGATTTGTCTTCATGTTCCCATGAAATCTCTGGGTCATGTCATGAATTTTATCGTATTCCAGTAAGTCGATCATGACTTTTCTGTATCCTGTGGACTCTTGGTCCATAACCTCAACAGGTTTCTATAGTATCACGGACTCTTGGTCCAAAACCTCAACAGGTTTCTATAGTATCACGGACTCTTGGTCCAAAACCTCAACAGGTTTCTATAGTATCACGGACTCTTGGTCCAAAACCTCAACAGGTTTCTATAGTATCACAGACTCTTGGTCCAAAACCTCAACAGGTTTCTATAGTAATTCTTGTTGTTTTTCGTTGACGTGAATTTTATTTATGGGAACAATGACCGTTCCTTAAGTCAGACTCCTCTACAGACTAGACACATGAATGCGTCGCGATCACTACTGATCTTTTTCTAGGAGTTTCATCTTGTGAACAATGGTTCTGATCCCTACATTGGGGATTCAACCTTTTCGTTTTTCAACTCACACTACGCCTTCTCTAGGCGAGGCTCTCATTAAAGCCATACTTCTTGTCTCAAATTCTTTCGACTTCTGCCGCTCATCGGCATAATCTTTCTGTATTCTACGGGCTGTCCTGATATGATTACATATCTGAAGGATCTGGCCTCTAGTTTTCCTGGGCCATCTCGGGCCAGTTGATTGTTTATTTCTCGTCTCCGTTCAACATGACGGGAATTTACCCAATATGTTCCGTCTAAAGCTTTACACGAAGCGGTTTAGACGACGGTGTGATAGATACCGTTTTAGGAAAACTCCACTAAGGGCAAGTGAGTGTTCCGGCTTTTCATCAAAGTTTATCACACAAGAACGTATTGTGTTCATACAGTCTGCATTGTTCAGCAGCTCAGTTCATATTCGCGTTCTTACGATCATCGGTGTGTTGCAACCCTTGTGATCAGTAAAGATCGTGCAACGTTTTCTTTCAGGTAATGACGTCCAGTTGCGGCGCGCAATCACTGTATCTATCTCAAGATCTCTTCTCGTGATTCCTTAATCAATGTGCCGCGTGTGCAATGTCGTGGTCTCGTTGCATCGACGTACGATCGAGACTTGTCGAGAGACGTCACATAATTGCAACTCTAGCTCCTTAGCTGTTGGTTGCAGGGTTGGCGTGAATTTCGTTCTTATCCACCATGTATCTTAAAGTTCTCCCTTCGCGAACTCGAAATCCGCTTTTCGTCATCATTGCACATAACTGTGCTTTCTCTAAGAGTTGCAAGGTAAACTGCAGCTGTTGCTCACGACCTTCCTTGGTCGTTGGCCATATAAGAATGTAGTCAATAAGTATATGACTTATCCAGGTATGGCTCACACGTTCGATTCATGAGGTCCATGAATATTGTCGATGCATGTGTTAAGCCAAATGATACGACAAGGATCTCGTAATGCTCGAAGCAAGTCCTAAAGGTCGTTTTAGGGATATTTCCTCTTGTATTCACAGTGGAGGACCTCTTGTCCTCAAGTTGATCCTTGGCAAAGGATTCTGATTCTCAATTTTCTGAAGTTTATGTAAAGTGGAGACTACCAACTTTCTCCTTGTCTCCTTAACTAAGGATGTTATGTCCTTAATTTCCCCTGTCTAGCAGCTCTTGCCGTTATTACAGAGGTTCATGCTTCGCTGGTGAAGCTAGTCGGTATGGCGTCATTCATCACTGGTGCTGCTCCTGGCATGCGATTTATCCTGAACTCTCCTCGTCGCTACGGAGAGGCGTTCCTGGCAAGTCTTCCGAAAAGGCTACTGGGACATCTTCCTTCACGGGGATGTTCTCAGGCTCTGCAGTCTACTCGGAGGCGTTTCTATGCCTCTTCGACCAATGAGGGATGTCGTAGATCTGCCGCCTTGTGGGGTCTAGCATCCTTGCACCTGTTGCAGGAAAGTTGGGTTTCATCATCCGCATGAGGGATGTGTCTGATTTTCTCATATCGAACAACTTTAGCTGTATACTTGGATTTCTGATCCATGCTGACTATCATATTATGACATCGCGAGTCAATGGTAACAGAAGGTTCCGGCCTTCTGAGTCCCTAAATGCAATCCTCAGTTGCTTCGACTGTTTAAACTAGCCTTCTTTATGCCCATTTCTAAGGAATACGGGACGTCTATTTTACTAGGCCAAGCGGTTTCTTAAGTTCTAAGCATGCAAGGTTAAAGTGGATGCCAGTATTAATTAAAAGTAGATGCATAGGGTTGGTTAATAGGGGACGTACCCGTAACCGCATCTGGATCCTGGCGTGCTTCACGCGTTTCGATCGTGAAAACCCTTCCTTGCTTGTTTCTTCTCAGGGCAATTCTTCCTAAAGTGCCCTGGTTCACCACATTTGTAGCAGCCTGGTATTCTCTTATTTCTTCCATCTGGGTCCTTCGCCCAACAGGCATCCTTGCTGTGCCCTTCTTTTCCACACTTTCCACACGTAGGCCTTAGACATCGACCTTCATGGTGAAAAGTGCATTCCCCGCATCTCGGCTTAGTCCCCGAGTATATTTTACCACCAGCCTTATTAGTGGCTCCATCAGTTTTCCTTCCAGGCGGCGGGTTCACTTTCTTTCTTTTGCCTGTTTTAGAGCTTCCATAGCTGACTTAGGTGCTCATCTTTAGATTCGAAGACTTCCTTTTCTTATTTCCTGGTGACTCCACATGAGTCTCTTTCTTGTTATCCTCAGATTTCGAAAATTTTCCCGCACGTAGAGCTTCTTCAGTAAGAGTGACACTCATATCGATAGCCTCTGCAATGGTTGAGGGCTTTGAGGTAGTAACCATGCTCCTGATCTGAGGTGCAAGTCCCCAAATGAATCGTTCAACCCTTTTAAATTTTGGTTTGACTAAGTAGGGGATGACCCTAGACAAGTCGTGAAATCATTGGACGTATTCAGGAATCTTCGGTCCGTCCATTTTCAAGTTCCAGAACTCCACCTCAAGCTTCTGGATTTCAGCTCTAGAACAGTATTTCTTTTCCATCATTTCCTTGAGCTCGTCCCAGCTTAGTGCATAAGCAGCATCCGCACCAAGGGTCTGAACCTGAAGGTTCCACCAGGAGAGTGCGCCATCTAGGAATAACCCGGAGATATAGGTAACACTCTGTTGGGGTGAACAGTTACTCATTCTTAGAACTGAGTCAGTCTTTTCTGTCCAACGAACAAATGCAACGGCGCCTCCTGTTCCGTCAAAGGTTAATGGTTTGCAGTCTAGGAACTGCTTAAAGGTGCAGCTAGTTGGAGGGTTATTTTCGGTAGTGCCATCGCTGTGCTTAGAGCGGAGGGCTTCATGTCGCGCAATTGCCTGTGAGATGCATTCTTGCAGCTCGGCTTCTGTCCTTGGCAACGTACTGGTGTTTGTGTCTCGCCTGGGCGGCATTCTCTTCTGCCAAAATGGTATGAAGCAGGTTAGACAACATTTCAATTGTCTATGAGATACATAGCACCATAAGCCATTATGTAATCACCCAATTTCACACGTATATATAATCAGTGTATAAGCGAGGAAATAGTTATTGAGCCTTCACATAGGCTTGCCAACTTGGCTTATTGTTTGAAATGAACTCGAGGCTACATCGCCTTGGTCATTCAAGTTTCAATTATTTCCTGCTACATTGGTTTTCTTAGGTCTTTAGCTTTGCTGGTGCGTATATTTCCCCTTTGATGGGGTTGTTTGTGTATAGGTGATAGGAAGTGTATCGTCACTGATTCTTCCTGAATGTCATTCCACCTTTCTTGCTTAAACATCGTCTTCACAAACGTCTCGTATGCAGGTAAAAGTGTCAGTCACAAAGTAGGCTAAGACAGGCTTCCTACTTTCTAACGTGCTAAAGCACCGATCTATGTGTTGTTCTACCAGATGAAGGTGAGGACACCTATAGATTAATTTTGTATGGTTTTCATTAGCTCGACCCGCAGAGTCCACCAGGATTTCTATGCACTACAAGTCGTTATTACGTGGGCCCCCGTAATAATAAATTGTCTTGCACAGTTACCCCAAATTTTCTCTCGTCCAAGCAGATGATCAGTCAAGGAGGGGACACTACTGTCCTTATACCTCTTGTCATGGAAAGGACCTTTGCGATGGTCCACGCGCTAACATTCGTTATCGTTACGCGCGTATAGGCACGATGATTAGATGGAATAGGAATAGAGAGAATTCCTAGTAGTTGGAGGGGCACCTTCGAGATGAATACTTCATCTTCCTTTTCTGGTCAAGTATGTCGTCAATCTTGCTTCACATAAGCCGCAAGGATCTCGTCCCGTTGATCGAGAATTCGATCAAGGTTGCCGCCTCTGCCTCGTCATCATCACCGTAGTTAGGCACCTTCACGACCGAGAGGGAAGAGCAGCCATCTCCTACGGAAGCAAGCTCAGCATCTTGCTTGGTAATCACTCCCAGCCATGAGCTTTGCAAAGGATGCGAGGTCGGTAGCTTCATCGTGCGAGTCACGTATAGTAATAGGAGTCAGAGTCGAAAGTATCTTATTCACGTCAATAATCATTCCGTACACTTATTTGTATGTATGTATATCAATAACATATATGCTACTTAGCATAATCAAGCATTTTAATGCATTATATCACGTATAACTCTCGTTTTTGGGGGGTCATTTTGTTTTTTGGCAAGTCTAACTCGTGTAGACTATGCTTTGTTTGGCACCGTATTTTAAAGGTATTCCTCACTAATGTCCTTGCCTTGTCACTTTTTGAAAAGTGTCTGACTTGTGGATCTTGGCGCTTTCGTGAATGCAATGAAAACCTTTTTGCAAAATGTTTTCGTGAGAGAACTCTAGTGATTGTAGTCTAGACTCGAGAAAGAATCCTAGTTCACTACAATCGAAGCTCTGATACCAAACTGTCACACCCTGTCTTTTGCGGAAGCGTATGATGTGTGACTAGCTTGTTATCATTGCATTCAATTGTAATAAACAACTACATGATCAAAACGATGTTCATCCGTTCATGAAAATTTGAGTATTACAAACACTTGTTATTTAAGTTTTCAAAACACGACCTTTGACAAGGTTACAATTCAACAAAAGTGGATGACATCTAAACTTGTAGTCTACTTCTAGTTATGACACTTGCGCCCAAGATCCATCCTGTCACCTGAAATACATGTAATTTTGGAAAACATCAACATAAAGTTGAGCGAGTTCATGCATTTTCGTATTTCACGTTTTTATACTTTGTATGAAAACATAGTATGTGTCATGTATAATTCAAGTCTTTCTTGAGTACCCCACGTACTCAAGTATAATTCCCATTTTCTTGAGTACCCCACGTACTCAGGTATCATTCAAGTTTTCTTGTGTACCCCATGTTTTAAATGATTGTTTATACAAGGACATTAAGGCACGTGAGGACATAAGGAGCATTAGTATATTCTCCTTCAAGGCATGTGATGACATAGGAGCATTAGTATTTTCTCCTTCAAGGCATGTAAGGACATAGGAGCATTAGTATTTTCTCCTTTAACTGTGTCGATTACCCTCGACTGTGTCGATTAACCTCGACTGCGTCAATTTCCCTTGACTGTGTTGATTTCCCTCGACTGTGTCGACTGACCTCGACTGTGTCGATTTCCCTCGACTGGGACACCGAAGCACTCAAGTGGTCACATAAGGACCCTGAGTGGGGCTCGGCCGTACCCGTTAGATCTAACCCTCGTCCCTAATTAAGTATTAATGGCATCTCAACATCTAGTTTAAGCTCAAATGATCTAGTATTTTCTAGGCTTTTCTTAAAGCTCATCATATTGCACTCACCACGAGTGCTTCTCGTATTCTCAAATCATATTGCACTCGGTTCTCGTTCTCACCAAGAGTGCTTCTTGTATTTTTACCCTTTGTAAAAATTATAATATTTGTAACATGTATTTCACCCCCGAGAGTTATAAAACCAAAAACAGTTAAGAGAAAAGGGGGAGCATGAACTCACAACTTTGCGTTCCTGTGCGTCGTAAACTTCACCGGATTTGCTTAATTAACGTCGTAACCTATACGCGTTTTCTTAACGTTAGTCACTAGACTTGCGTCGCACAAGTACAATCACTCTCTTTTGTATATATTTTCTTGTGTTAAAAATATTCTATATTTTTTTAACTAAGTATCTTACTTATATTATTTTCTCAAAAATTAATATAAGTATCTCATGTTTTGCACTTTGCACCCGAATTATGTATCTTGTATTTTGTATGTGTATTTTTATGTTTATACTCTTCATGAGTATTTAGTGTATTTTTAAGTCTTAATACACTAGCACGTATAACACATACTATACACACTTAGCACAAAAGTTGGTGATAAAATAATATATATATTTTTCTCTCAAAAATATACATATTTATATCCATTTTCATTCTTGAAGAAATCCTCTTTTCTTACCACCAAAAATTAGGGAAACCTTGGTAATATTTTTAAACACATTTTTAGGAAATAAGTTTCTTAAAAACTTATATTTTCTAAGTGTCAAAATTTATAAAAATTTTGGCAGAGTTTCCCCTAAAAATGGAGGTTTCCCATGTTTTCAAAACATGTGTTTATTTTCTTTTTAAATCGTCAACAATCATCAACAACAATTATCAACAATACTCATCAACAATAATCACTAATTTCTCCATTTCATGAACTTGAATATTTACAAAAATGTGTAGTAACTTACTAGCACATCTAGTAAGTCTTGTTATCTTTAAAAATAAGTTTAATTTCTTAAAAACTTTATTTTTAAAGATCTTGAAGTTTCACAACTTCTAGTCGGTTTTTACGAAAATTATTTCTTTGTTAAAACTTTTGTTACACAAGTGTCCACACACTTGTTTGTTCATAAAAACACCTCTACTTCATGAAAGATCCGGTTTTAAAACATGGTTTTGTCTTACAGTTGGTCTTTCGAAAATACCACTTGTAGATCTTTAGATCTACTAGTTTAGAACTCCATTTCATAGATAAATTGTTTTTACACAAGTTCATGTTTAATAGTAGTAGTGTTCATCATCTAGTCCTTTTTATACTTTAACATACACTAGCTCATGTTCTAAGAACATAACCTAGCCGGGTTAGATGACGATCCGAACTACTACTAGCATTAAACAACACAAAATAATCATCACAAAACAAGTTTAACAAGTTTTACACAATTATCCATCTATTAACCATCATATTCATCACTTTAATAGACTTTTAGTTGGTGATTTAGCATGTTCATGATTTTCAACCGACAAATCTCTTATTAACCACTCTAGACAAGATCAAGAAGGTGTTTTAGAACACTTACTACTATCTCAAGGCTAGGGAAGTTCAAGAGTGCAAATGAGGTGGATAAAAGCAAATGGTGAAGGTCCTTCAAGTTCCGTGAGCACCGAGCCTCGTTAGCGACCTTCTTACACCATAATATCACCTTAGAATGGATGAGTGTGGATCGAAAAAGATGGAGGTGTGTGTGTATGTTGTAGCCGTGAGCAAGGAGGGAAGGAGAGAAGGTTTTGTGAAGTTGATGATGAATGAGAATGAATGTGGTTCTAGTCCCTTGGTTATTCTTATAATACTCCAACATGTAATGGCCCATTGTGTAATGTGTTAGGAAAAGGGGAGACAAGATCAATTAAAATATCAACACAAAATCCTCATATGGGGCTCCTTCATAACCGGCCCTTAGATGGGGGGGGGGGGGGGTCTTGGTTGCGTTTCAACTACTTAGTTAGGCTTTAATTAAGTTAAGTTGGAGGTTAAATCAATTACTAGCATGTAGTGAGTTGTAACGGGTGTTAGGGTAGTCGGGGACCCTAACTGGCTTAGAAAAATAAAAACAATGCTTCTAGCATTATTTTGGTGTTCCGGGTATTGTCCGGTTGTTCGGTTAGATACCGATTCGTTAAAGTGCTAAATTACACTTTTTAGTGTCTTTTAAGTACCTTTCTTGTACTCTTTCAATTCCCAACACTTAGGGAAATATTCTGGATAATAAAACGACATTTCTACAAAATATTCATATGTTTAAATGCTGAATTGAGCTGAAATATACAAAATTCTGCACTTAAAGTGCGTTTCGGGTGCTTTTTAGTGCTTATTTTTGCTTTCGCAATGTCTATAAATTAAACCCTTATATGTACTCTTGGGTTTTAATGTACTTTTGTCGTCGGACCTACACTTAGGCCTCAATTCTAATGTCTGACTGCTTTCTGCAGTTCTGTTGACACGATGTGTCTTACCGGTGAGTTTACTAATATTTCTGACGCAACGCTCTCGTTTATGCATAAAGCTATATTTTTTTGTAGCACAAAATGTGCATGAATTCACTTGCATGGAATTCAGAAATTTATTTGTCTGGTAAACCAGATCATGCACAGTCATTTAAGCACAAATTACTGTTCATTTCGTGTACGGAGTGTACGAAAAAGTGACAGTTGTCACACGTACCAACAATGAGCCACTAATTACAGTGAACCCATACAAGTTTCTAAATAAAGTTCTCAATCATTAATAAAATACCATCAACAAGTTTAAATGAAAACCAATATGTTTAGCGGAAGCAAACAGTAAACCAAGGTTAAATAGTTTCGAAACCAATGTATAATATCAAGAAATCAATCACATGAATCCTCCAGTCGACCCATGACCACTCCAGCTACTCCAGACAGCAAGTTCCCAAATCATAGACATCTAACGACCTGCGAGCATGCAACAAGTGTATCAGACAACGCTGGTGAGTTCATAGTTTTACGAAAACGTTGGTTACCAAGTGTTTAGTTAATCTATTGAATTCAATGTTGATAATATCCCGAATATAAGACGGATTCTGATTTACTTTGCCCTTTCTCCAATGCTCCTATCAAAGCATTGGTCATGACTAGGTCATTAGTTCAACACCCGTCCTCCCAGGTACGGGGTGAGGTTGCCAAACCTAAGTAGCGCTACTAACTAATACCATGTTACCTCTCAGGTAACCAAACAACACGGAGGGACTTTAAAGGTGATAGGATGAGTATATTATCCAACATTATCGATTTACAACAAGACGTATTCCTCTCAGGAATACCCAAACAAGTTACCCAAAACCCATCCCTCCCAGGGATACCCAAAGACTGTCCCAACCACTGGAACGCATGCTCAAGAGAGATGAACTCACCTTCGGTTTGCTCGGTTAGACTAAATGCTTGTTTACAGTTGGTCAATCAAGTCCTATTATGATTACCAGTGATAATCAGTTTTCATGTTTACATAAATCATAATCTTTCGAGCACATTGAACAAGTAGTCACAAGTATAATTCGTACTACCACTTAAGTTGTAGCAAATATCCACAACAACGCACATCCATATTGTATATTCATGCCATATGCTTGTTTCGTTTAACCTAAACATTTAACTTGCCGTACGCAAGAAAGTGTTACCTAAACAGTTTGACATGCAATCCAATTGTTACTCAGTCGTTTTACCCGGCCCAACTACCCCAGGCCCATTGCCATCATGCGGCTCAAAAGTACCATCCCGCGAAAGAACCCCAAACAACAAACAACTGAACTCAGTTTGTGCGAGGGCCCTTACTCAAGCAGCCCACTCACAAGCTCAGCCCATCATGGTGCGGCCCAATTCATGAGATTCATATATGCGGCCCATGAATTGATTGAAAAACTTGCAGATGCACTACCATATGAAACTTGGGAACGTTTCTGATGATGCAGAGATCCAACAGAAAAGATTATAAAAATATGACACTGGGAGATTTCATCAAACACCTGGAAGCTCAAGAGATGGAGCAAAGGAAGATTGCCAGGATGAAAAACTACGATGGAGAACAAGATATCAGCTTGTATTACAAAGGTGGTGTCAACGAAAAGTCAAATTTTTCTCCAAAAGTCGAAACTGCTTACAGTGTAAAAGATTCTTCAGAAAAGAAATCATCCCAGGGATCAAGCAGCACAAGATTTTCATCATTCGATCCAAACATTTCTGCAACAAAGAATGGAAGAAAACTTCAGTGTAACATTGTATTAAATCTTGAAAATGATCAAGATTATTCTGAAGAAGTTGCCAAAAATCAAATGTCTATGTTGGGAATGGTGTTGGAATCCTATAGTAGTTTTGTGGCCGGAAAGATTGGTAATCCAATGCTCACAAAAGAAGATTACGATCAAATAGATGCTGAGGAAATGGAATTGATGGATATTAAATGGTGCATGGCCAGCGTGTTGAGAAGAGCCGAAAAATTTAAACAAATTACAGGCCGAGATGATTTTCGTGAGGCTCATGTTTCAACTTTAGGCTTTGATAAATCTAAAGTTACATGTTTTCGTTGCAGGGAAAAGGGGCATTTCAAGAGGGAGTGCAAAAATCGTGAAGCTACTGGAGCCCAGATTCCTTTTGGAAACAACGATTATCACAAAAAGGCGATTTATCATAAAGTCACACCACCAGTACCGCATCAGGCACAAACTGCTCACGGAAGAGATGTGATTGAAGGGTAAAAAAGAGCATGTATAGTTAATCAGGGCAAGTATGATAATTTTACTTGGGATAAATATCTTCCAACAAACAGCAAAGTGTGTTTGGCAGAACAAGATGATGAAAAGTTGGCTGAAGGTTTCAGTTGGAACGATTTTTGCTCAGATCAAGAACTTATGGCCAAAGATGCTAAAGCTTTCATTGCAAATGCCTATGATTTGAAATGTGCCGAAAAGTGCAGAAAAGTAATGGAAGCTGCTGAAGCAAGACGGAGAAAGCTTGAAGAAGAGGAAGAGAGATTAAAAGCTGAGGCAGAAGCTGAGAAAAAGAGAAGAGCAAAATTTTTACGATCAAACAGAACAGTCAAAGAGGTTCCTGAATTTGAAGTCAAAGTTGATGCAGAACTTGTCAAAGTTCCTGAAAAGTGCATGAATTGTGATTCTTTAATCAAGCAGAACAATGAGTTGCTGCACAACATAAACAGATTGAAAGAATCTTATGATACATTAAACAGAGAAATTAACAAGTATACTGATTCAAACGGTGAACAAGTTGTGGCAATGAATACGCTGAAGAAAGCGTACCTGAGACAGCTTGATGATGTCAACTTTCACATAAAGAAATGTGCTGATCTGGAGTTGAAATTGGCAACACAAAAGATAGAAACTGAAAGAGTCAACAAGTTATTAGAAAGTTACTCATGTTCTACTTTTGTTGTTGACAGGATTTATCCGGTTGTGGAGAATTTGAAGACTTTTGAAGAAATAAAGACTTCAGAAGAAGAGAAATTTGTGATAGAAGGCAAAGATAAAGTGAAGATTTCTGGTAAGAAACCAAGTGTGGTCTACACTAGATGTCCGCCCCCGGTCGAAAATGGATTTTTACCTCGAAATCCAAATTCCGAAAGAGTCGAAAAGGCAATAAACTTACAATGGGAGTCTGGGCCGTCGGATAACTTGCCAGAAAATATTGATGTCACATACACGTCATCCGACACTGATCATGAGTCAAAGTTGATAAAAAGTGTGGTCGATCAGGTGTTAGATAAAGATGATTGTGAGGAGTCAAAACCGGAGTCCAAATCCAAGTCAAAGTCTGAGTCTGATGCGTCAAAGTCAACAGTCAAAAAGGACAAATGGGTTTATGATAAGAAATTTTTGCTATCAAAATCTAATTTGAATGATGAACCGGTCAAAGTAGCATATACTTTGAAAGATTCTGACAAATTATATTCTGATGAGATTTTTCCAATAAGAAGTGTCAGATTTGAAATGATTCAAAAGGTTTTCAAAATTACAGAAATTAATATTTCTGAAATAAAAGATTTAAATCTTATCGGAAAACCTAAACAATACACTTCAAGATATCATCAAAGAATTAACAAGAAAATGGGTTACAATTGTGGTTATAGTTTCCAAAAGAAATCAAACCATAATTGTAATTTCAAAAAGAAAGGATTAGGTTTTATTCAACCGAAAAATTATAAAAATGAAAAAGTTTATAAACCAAAAACTGTGTTTGTTTCAGGGAAAACGACAGAGGCTGAGAAGACGAATCAGGAATTCCTTGCCAAGAAGCAAGAAGAGTTGAAGAAAAATGTTGTTCCAAAGAAAATAGAAACCAGAACCTGTTTTCAGTGCAAGATTGCTGGTCATGTTGCTAGGAATTGTCCGAAAACATTCAAACCAAAACAGGAAGTATCTGGTAAATTGAAAGAGAAAGTTGTGGATAACACTGAACTGAAAATCTGAAAGTTTACAGGCTTTGAAAATTCAACCTTTGAGATTGGTGAATGTTCAAAGAATGTGGTCAAAAGAAAAGAAAATTTGAAAAATCAAAAATGGGTTGTTAAGGGTTCAGGAAACAGTTCTGGTGATGAATCTGATTCCACAAAATCAGAGGAGCCAAAAGTTGTTAAAGAAAAGGTTGAGAAATTAGTTCCAAAAGTGGATGATGTGAATTTTCCACCTCTACGAGCTGAAAATTTTAAAAAGAAAGTTGGAAAAGTAGAAATTTCAAATCAATTTTATTCTGACAAGAAAAAATTTGATGTTGATAAGGCTTTCAACGGAACTGTGAAACATATTTTTGGCAAAATGGACAATGGTAAGGCCAAAGGTGTTAAAGAATTTTATGCTGCCAAAAGAGGAGTTCACAGGTTCGCTGAAAGAAGAGATGAAGAAGAGGTTGTTACACCCAAGGAAGGTCAGGCTTGGGTGGATATATTTTTCAAACAATAAAAACCTAACTTGCCGGAGCTCCCAAGTTGGTAATCGTGGAGCATGAATCGGCATCATTCATTGTTTATGAAAATTGTTTTTTGTATAAGTGTGAATTGCCGGAACTCCCAGGTTGGTAAATGTGGAGTATGAATCGGCACCTTGAGAATTCAACCAATAGATGATGATTGGTTGAAAATACTTTGATTGGATTGATCTTACAAGTGGTAAATCAGGGACATTAAGTTGTATCTGATTTCCTACAAGTGGTTGAAAAACAATGTGATGAGTTTTCCCCGAATCTACAAATGTTAAAATCAACAAAACTAATTTTCCGGAAAAACCATTTTGATTAAAACAAACTTAAGTGTTTTGAGATCATAATGGGAAAATAGTTTGTTGTGAGGGGGAGTTCTGATTGTTTATGCCAAGTGGATGGAGAATTGAGGCAATTCGATATCAGTTGTCATGTTCTTGTACAGTTTGTTTTCAAATTTTCCTAAAATGTGTTTGTATTTTAGGGGGAGTAATAAAATTTTCAGAAAATCCAAAAACATTAGAAAATTTAAAAAAGCCAAAAACATGATAAAATGAAAAATGAGTTTTGTTGCATAAAAGAGGAAATGATAGTACATCAGTGGACGATCACAGCATGCTAAAGAAATGTAAGGTTAAAAAGTGATAAACGGTCTCACTGATGATGTGCCAGTAGGTTTTTGCACATTTAGTAGATTGACACGAGATATAAACCTAAATTTCAAACTTGCTTATATCGTGGGGAAACATCTCTCGGATATATGGGTAACCCCCGAAATCTCGTTTGAAAGATTCCTTTTTCTGATATACTAGGTTTTTATACTCAGTGATATCTGGGGTATTATTCCTGGACTTCTGTTGAATGGAAGTTCTGACTTAGTCCTCGAATAATACTTTCCGCAAAATGCTTGAAACATAGCATCACCATCAGCATATCTGATAAGACAATAAAATTGCTTAGCAATGCTGTTGTAAAAAAGATCCTCTAAAGGGGACATACCCAAAAGTTGAGTCATGATCTCTCTGCTGAACGGTAGTTCTGACCTGAGCTCTCATGATTCTTCATAATTTATTAACCCCTACAGATATCATTTGTGTCATAATTACCTGTAAGACTGAATATTGGGATCTGGATACGGGAGTATATTCTGAGGTGGGACACACGATTGAGTTTAAGTGCTTAAAACATTAATTTCGTATCTCGAAGCAGTTGAACTTTGTGTGAAAATTTAAGTGGACCAGTATACTGACAATCTAAGTGAATCGTTTAAAACTTAAAATGAAATGAAGCTTAACGGTGTTGGTGATTTGTCTCAAAAACTGATATGATCCTCTTGCACAAACTCACAAAAATATTGTTTGTATATATTTCATTTATGCATTTTCTTGATTCTACAAGTGGTGTTAGTTATTTTCTTTCAGAAAATCCAAAAAGATTTTAGTGTGTTTTAGCATAAATTTTGAAAAATCCAAAAAGATTTTTGACAACTGGTGTTGGAGAGCTGATTTTCAAAATTCTGAGTGCTAAACATGATGAACAAATGGTTTGGGTGAAAGTGTTTGAAGATTGTTGTAATGAAATGAGAAAATGTTTTGCAATAAAAATGTTATTCCTGCAAGTGATAAATTAGATTTGAAAATCTTATCCACAAATGGTTATCAGAAAATTTATTTTTGGGTAGAGTTTTTGCAGGTTAGCCAGGTTTCAATCCAGAGCAGGATGAAAGCCAGGTTATGATCTTGTGAATTTCAGATTTCGATCCCAGCAGATTGAGAGGGGGAGTCTGAAGACACCATGATATTCAACATTTGAGAGAGAGGAGTTTGTTGAAGATGAAGATAGAGAATGAGGATTCTTGCAATGACAAATACTTCAGAGAAAGATAAAAGACTGATAAAGATTGTAGGTTGACAATCGAAGACTCGACACTGAAGACTCCGTCAACATCCGAGGGGGAGTTTGTTGGTGCACTACGTCTGTCGACTACGTCTTATATCGAGTCTCAGTCTCGTTGCAGATATGAAAGAGGATGATGTCACTATCTTTGATAATGACATCATAATGGTGAAGTCATCATGACATCACTACACAAAAGACAAAAGAATTTATGTCTTAGATGATGATTTCGTTCATGCATGTATCATTCTGTTTTCGTCCGTAGTGGTCTTAGCATGTGATTTCGCTTATGTGTCATTTAACTAGGTTTCGCTTATATGTCATTGTGGTAGGTTCGCTTATATGGCAGGTGACTGGTTTCGCTCTTATGTCATGTATACATAAGCGAAACCTGTGAGCCTATATATAGGTCATTTGAGCGAAACCTCTAGCATAGTTCTAGGTGTTCTCTTCCGGCAAGCCACGAAGTGCTGCCGAAGTGCTGTCAGAGTCTGTAATCATTTTAGTGATCAATACAACAGCAATTAAAGTGAATCCAGCTAAAATCGCACCAAATCTTTAGTTTCCGCCTCTTGATTTGGATAAGAATTCTTCTGATCGACTCAATCAGGTCCGAATACGATCCTACATTTACCAAGGGTAGCACGAGCGTTTCATCAGACAACCACTACCTTAGATTCGAGACATAAATGATATCATACACGTTATCCAATTCATCAGGTAAGTTGAGTTTGTAGGCGGCATGACCAATTCTCTCCAGAATTCCGAATAACTCACCGTAACGTAAATTATGTTTGCCACGCTTCCCAAGCGTACCACACCCTCCCAGGGTGAGATTTTTAACACAATACGACCATCTACAACGAACTCCCAGTGTTTCCTAAGCTTATCGTCTTTCCTGACGGTCACTCGATGCCGCCAAACAATTTCCAATCCAAGCAATCTTCCCAAGAGTTTCGAGTACAAGTCCTGGACCCGTGTTTAGGTGGTCATCCACCTCAATCCACAAAGAGATTGGCATTATCATCCAAGCAATGCCCCAAACAGAGCTGTCCGAATACTAGAAGGGTAACAGCTACGGTAGAACTCAGCCAAAAGTATACGTCCTTCCAATTTACACCAAGTTAATCTCACACATGCTCGCAGCATGTCTTCGAGTGTCAGGGGGTTTGTTTACTCAAACCGTTCATCCTATGATGATAAGTAATGCTCATGCCTATACGTGAGTCAAGGGTGTTGTGTATCGCTTGTCATAAATCAGGTATAGCTCAAAATAGGAGGTAACAGGAGTTGGCACCTCGTGCCTAAAAGCCGCCTCTCTCAGAGGAATATTCATAAGTTGTGAAGACTCGTCAGTTCATCGATTTCAAGAAAGTGTGCTAGTAACGTGAGTCCATCATCGATCAGCTAGGTGATATTGTTTCCGTTTCGAGTTGTAAGTAAACTAGTGATAGAATACATGCCAGCTTGTTCTCATTTCCATATAGGTGTTTCAAGTTGCAGATACTTCACCTTGACTTTCCCACAAGTCAATCGTCAATCACATACATACATAGCTAGGTGGGCCTTCATGCCCGATCACCAGTGCAAGATGTAGGGATCCTAATATCTCTCATCATAATCCAGATGAGTAGAATGTCAATACCAGTGTGCTTTGTTCAACACGAGTTTCCCCACAGTTGCCGTATAATGAGACCCACATTCGTTCCATGAGGTAGCGAATATCGTCCGGCCTGTCAATGGTTTCTTTTCCATGCCCCACATGGGTTTAACTTGCAAATTCTATTCCTTCAGTTCTCCAGTTTGAACAGAGCGAGTCTGATCGAGTAAGTTAGAGTCGATAGTGAGTTGCAAAGTTCATGCACGTTCAGGTTTCACAGTCGTAATCATTCAAAAGTTCCATCCAGCGATGCTACTACATGTTTAGCTCCTCCGAACAAAGGTACACGGGAGGCCCTTGTGATCGGTCTAAGTAATGCATTTGGTATAGTCCAAGTAATGCCTCCAATTTAAATCCAAAGACTACGGCTTCCACCGTAGGTCGTGACTCGTGCAGTTCTTCCTGTAAATCCACCACATGGGCCATCTCCTTCTCTTGTTGCATCAATGTGTAACTGGGACTCTAATTCGAACTATCATAGCATACCACTCGATCACCCGTACCCTCGGGTAAAGACGATACTCGGTACATTGTGGTGTTGAGTTTCAAAAGCTTGAAGAGATGTTCTCCTGTTCTATCTCCCACAGATACACAGCACACTGCTGTGTTAAAGTGGTTAGAGCTGCACAATCTTTGAAAATCCTCCAATGAATCTGCAATGGTATCTTGTGAAACCAAGGGATCCTTAGTGTCGATCAGTTTCTAACAGAATGGATATTAGCGAGATCCACGTGTATTCCCCTTTCGTTGGCTACGGGACCAAAAAGAGTATGTACCTCTCGAATCCAGAAGTTACTCCCAACGAGACTTCGCGTGTAGTGGCTCCTCCCTCGGGAGTTCTAAGATAGGATGCAAATGCCGCCCATGGTGTTCCTTTCTCCTGGAAATGATTCAAGACGTCCTCAATAAACACGGTCGATTCATGTGATCCATAAAGCTGCTGATGTGTTGTTTATCCCAAATGGTCATGGAATAATTCCTCCTGTGTCTCCTGGAAATGGTCGCGTTGCGTTCAATATACCGTTTTTAGGAACATCCTCCCCTTGGACTTCCATCTGATGTTAGTTCGCTCGTTAATCAATCTTCGAATAGGGACTTGACCCTTGCAACTGGTCAATAGGTTGTCAATACATGATCGAAACAAACGGTTCTGGACTGTCACCTTGATGAGTTCTCAATAGTCAGTACACATATGAAAAGGCCCATCCTCCCTAATATAACTGGGGCTCCCCCAAAGCGAAGAACTAGGTCCAACAACACTCCTGTCCAACAGTTCCTGTAATTGATTCGACAGTTCCTGCGACCCTCCTGGTGCAAAACGGTGAAGAGTACGAGTAATCAGGGCTGCCTCTGGTGTGAGATCAAACTGAGATTCTGCCTAACAGTTGTGAAAGTAAACTTGAAAGTTCCTTGGGCAGTACACCGGGAGAAATCTCGAACAATTGGTGGATCCTCGATCCCTTTTTTCCTTAGCTTCACATCGGTAACGGTTGTTATCGTAGCAGGGTAATCCCTCCGTAGGCACTTCTGGGCCCTCATTGCTGAAATGATGCTAATCTTTACACTACTCTGACACCTTAGGTCAGGCGAACACTAACTACTGAGTCGAAACCATCAATGATAGTAGAAGGGAGGTCGATGTCGTACACTTGTCCCACAAGGTCGAGTTTGCATTCCAACGAAAATATGAGGTTTCAATTGACTTGCCATCAGTCGATTCCACAACAGGTTGGTTTCAAGAAACATCAGGGTTAAACAGAACAGGAACGAGGCGTTTAGTTACCAAGAACGTGCAGGCCACCGTGTTGCTATAATCCTGGCATCGCTCATGCCAATCCTAAATGCCCTTCCACGAACATCATTTCCAGTGTTGTTGTTTTCGTTACAAGAATTTCCAGTACTACCGTCGTTCCCTCAGTTGTTGTCGTCTTGATCTAGCAGCAACCAATCCACGTCATAGGCACCTCCATCTCTATACTGTAGGCTACAATTACAAGCCCCTTTAACGTTGCCATGACTGTTGCCTCTGATGTCGTTACTTAAAACGGAGCCCTACAATCTTTCACCAACCAAGTCCATCTTCTCACCTTCTGTGCCACGTCCTAACATGCTACTCACTGTGCCGGTAGTCTCACCTTCCACACTATAATTAGTTGTCATTGCTTATGTCCTAATTGATTCGTAAGAGTTGACTCCCAAAAGTTGCTGACTAGGGTTAAGGATTCGATTGAAGTCAATTCGTTGGTGTTCGTTGCCGGTAATCAGGGTCGTCCAAATACTGAAGTCGGCAATATACTACGCTCATCCTTTTATCCATCGATCTAGCAAGTCGATTGAGTATTACACGGTATGTTGCGAGAGTGCTGCAAAAGTGATCACACTTCGGGTTCTAATACGTCAGTACATTGAGTTCCAACAGACAAAGAGGAGTGAGAGAGGTATGGATTAATCATTGACGCTGCAACATCCAACTCAGGGACGTTCGTACAAGCACCTAGCCTTCTACATGGTTCACTAGACGTTCAGATGAGTGTTCAGGTGATACTCGATAGCATCGAGATTTCATAAGAATTCAGAAAGGAGTGAGAAGATCACATTCAAGTAGGAGACAATCACTGCTATGACTCCTAAAGATTTGTTACGTTTCACACTGTTCGAATAACGGAACAGAACCCCTTTTCCACTTGTTAAGGCTCACTGGGACTCGCATGCACCCCACATTATTATTATGTGTGCACCCACAATAATATTGTGATTTGCATGCTCATCTCAGTTCCTCCTAAGTCATGTCAAATGGTTCCTCAAACTCAAATGTAAAACGGAGGTTGTCAAGGTAATAAGATCACAGAAATCCAAAGACTATGGCATACTATCAATGCACCACGTAATCGCACCATGATATTGTCCGCTTTGGCAGCCAGCACGCCCCCGGCGTTCGCCCCTCACGGTTTTCAAAACGTGTCATAATGTAAGCAAGCAATTCATGCAATCATGCTATAGTGACAAGTGTGTGTTCGTATGTTGCGTCATAAGCATTTGTGTACTAGTCATGTAGTGTATGTAACAAGTGAGAAAGACGAACCTTGCAATCTGGAGCTGAGTGTCATGGTCGATTTCGGATCTGTTCGGTTATAGTCTGGTTTTATAAAAACATTTTAAAACCAAGTTCACTATAACCAGTGGCTCTGATACCAAACTGTCACACCCCCAAAATACCACCTAGGGAGTGTCCCTGTTAGGCGTGTGACGTACCAACAATGAGCCACTAATTACATTGAACCCATACAAGTTTTTAAATAAAGTTCTCAATCATTAATAAAATACCATCAACAAGTTTAAATGAAAGCCAATATGTTCAGCGGAAACAAACAGTAAACCAAGGTTAAATAGTTTTGAAACCAATGTATAATATCAAGAAATCAATCACATGAATCCTCCAGTCGACCCATGACCACTCCAGCTACTCCAGACAGCAAGTTCCCAAATCATAGACATCTAACGACCTGCGAGCATGCAACAAGTGTATCAGACAACGCTGGTGAGTTCATAGTTCTACGAAAACGTTGGTTACCAAGTGTTTAGTTAATCCATTGAATTCAATGTTGATAATATCCCGAATACAAGACGGCTTCTGATTTACTTTGCCCTTTCTCCAATGCTCCTATCAAAGCATTGGTCATGACTAGGTCATTAGTTTAACACCCGTCCTCCCAGGTACGGGGTGAGGTTGCCAAACCTAAGTAGCACTACTAACTAATACCATGTTACCTCTCTGGTAACCAAACAACACGGAGGGACTTTAAAGGTGATAGGATGAGTATATTATCCAACATTACCGATTTACAACAAGACGTATTCCTCTCAGGAATACCCAAACAAGTCACCCAAAACCCATCCCTCCCAGGGATACCCAAAGATTGTCCCAACCACCGGGACGCATGCTCAAGAGAGATGAACTCACCTTCGGTTTGCTCGGTTAGACTAAACGCTTGTTTACAGTTGGTCAATCAAATCCTATTATGATTACCAGTGATAATCAGTTTTCACGTTTACGTAAATCACAATCTTTCGTGCACATTGAACAAGTAGTCACAAGTATAATTCGTACTATCACATAAGTTGTAGCAAATATCCACAACAACGCACGTACATATTGTATATTCATGCCATATGCTTGTTTCGTTTAACCTAAACATTTAACTTGTCGTACGCAAGAAAGTGTAACCTAAACCAATTTGACATGCAATCCAATTGTTACTTAGTCATTTTACCCGGCCCAACTACCCCAGGCCCATTGCCATCATGCGGCCCAAAAAGTACCAGCCCGCGAAAGAACCCCAAACAACAAACAACTGAACTCAGTTTGTGCGAGGGCCCTTACTCGAGCAGCCCACTCACAAGCTCAGCCCATCATGGTGCGGCCCAATTCATGAGATTCATATATACGGCCCATATATTCAGTAATATGATTTAAGTTTGATCATGGCCCACTAATAATTACCCACAGCCATTCAAAACATACAGCCCGATTTAATTCTCACGGCCCATTTATGCAGCAGGCCCGATTTCAAACATGTATTTGTTAAAGACATTATGCAGTCCAATACCCTTTTGTTTTACATATTATGCCGATCACCACTTACATCCCATAATTCATTCAACCCAGTTTTACTTCTTTGTTTACCCATTCGTTAATTTATTATTCTTGGTCATACATATGGATATGTTCATAACAGAACCTTAAGTTTCACACAATCACTTTATGACTTTGTAACAACAGTTGATGATCACAACCACACCTATTCAAGATAATTATTAATTCTAACTAAACCGAACCGTCTTTATTTAGCGACTAAACATCATTACACATGTTCAAGCATCGAATAACAATTCATCAGGTTCTTATCATAACGTTCCACACATCATTAACCAATATCATTAACATTAATGAAGTCTAATATCAGCGATCAATAGCCGATCGGCTCACATATCATTACTCGACCAGGATTCATGCAACAGTTAGATGCTTACAACACGTATCAATAATTCTAATAATCAGGTTATACATGAACATCATCAACACTAATGATTAATAATAACTTTAACAGTTAAGATTTACTAACCAGATTATGACGTGCCTAATTCGAGAGGTGAAGGTGCTTCGGGTGAGATGAGATAGCTACCGATGATCGCACAGGAGAAGGGACTTGTTAGGGTTTTTCTTTTGTGTGGTGTTTGTTAAATAATGAGTATTTAAAACACATTACATGCATGAACATGGGCAGGGGAACCGATCGGTCATGTTGGACTTCTTTTTGGGCCGAGGACATGTCTCGTGAATACAAGTTTGGGCCAAGTTCCATTCTATTGATGGTTTCAAACAACCACACACACATACACACATCGCGGCCCAATCATGCACACGACATAGAGATTGACCCGTTATGCACACACACTACTCAACCACCATATACATTAGCACGTTTATCACAGTCACGGGTTGAACAGATTGACTAAAACAAGAACGGGGAAAATCACAAAACCGAAGGCACTAACCTTGAAACTTCGGGTTGTCACATCATCTCCAACTTGAAAGAAATTTTGTCCCGAAATTTGGCAAGTAAGCACAAAGGAGTGAAGTGAGAAATCAAGATTGTTGCGGATTCTCCTCGGTTGCCACATCATCCCCAACTTGAAGAGGAATTTCGTCCCGATTGGGTCTTTATTGTACCTAACTGCATCTAGGCCAGACATCATGTTTGCAACATGTGTTTGTGCAAGATCCCAATCAGCTCCTAGGAAGTCTAACCTCATTGCTGTAAAAAGCATATTCAGATACATAAAAAGTGCTCCCACACTTGGAATCTGCTAATGGGAATGTTAAGCTTTTAGGTTTTTCAGACAGTGATTTTGCTGGATGCAACACAACCAGGAAGTCTACATCAGGAGGGTGCCAATTCCTAGGTGATTGCTTAGTGTCTTCGCAAAGCAAAAATCAAGCAGCTGTTTCTACATCCACTGCTGAAGCAGAATACATTGTTGTTGCAAGTTGTACAGCCCAACTGGTGTGGCTTCAAAATCAATTGCTAGATTTTGGTATAGCTGCTTTAAAGACACCTCTTATGTTGGATAGTCAAGCAGCTGAAAATATCATCAAAAATCTAGTCTCTCATTCAACCACCAAGCAAATTGACATCAGACATCACTTTATGAGGGATTGCTATGAAAAAGGTTTGATTTCTCTGCATCATGTTCCAACTAAGGATCAGCTGGCAGATGTGCTAACAAAAGCATTAGACACATCCACCTTTGAAAGCTTGATCTCTAGAATTGGGATGCTTAACATGGAATAACAAGCAAAATCTTGTTTTTCTATGAATAAAAAGCATTAAAATGTTTTTAGAAAATAAAAAATTCATCCTTAAAAATAGTTAAACTGAAATTTTTCATTAATCCTTAAAAGTCTGTCCATATCCACTGATTGTTTCAAACATCTGATTGTTAAAAATTCACCCAGTGCTGAAAGACAACCTCTGTTTCTTCATATTTCTTGTTGACCACTGTTGACCAAACATCAGTGCTTCAACCACTTATGTCTATCCACTGATAGTTAAAATCAGACACTTTTCTCATTTTTCACTACTGTCAACCACTGATATTGTCAGTGGTTTCCAAACAACTGTCTCCCACTTTTCCATCAGAGGTTGCCATGTGGTCAGATTTTAGCCACCCGATCTTTGAAACCGCTGCCACATTAGCATTCACTTTTCACTACATAAAACCCTGATAAAACCCCAAATATAGTTTTCATTGCCGTATCGAATTCAAAAGTTCTTCAAAAGCGGTTTCCATCTCATATTCATCCTTTCTCTTCCATTCGCAATTTTCCACAATCACCATGGCTCTCGTCATCAAACACCCACACAACTACCTCTCTAAACTTGAAAAATCAAGCAAAAATACAGATTTCCATTCCATCATCGACGCCCTTTCATCATCAAAGTACAAAACTTTGTTGACTTGCAATGCTCCCATTTACCAAGATACTCTACGAGATTTCTGGGCAAATGCCAAACTTGAAATCCAAGATAAAAAGGCTTGGGCAATCTCATCACAAGTTGGTGGAATTTTGGTCCCAATCCCACCGCAGACCATATTAGAAGTTTTTCAGATGAATTACCAGGCAAGTAAAACCTCTTTCCCTAAGGATGAGTATCAAATTGATTTGATCGAAAGAGGGTATACAGGACAATTGACAAAAGCTACTATGCAAAAGGGAGAATTTCCACCTCCCATGAAATTCCTGTTTCATACCCTGCTCACCTGTGTGTCTAATAAAACAACTGTTTTTAATGAAATTCCTCTGAAAATCCAATACTTGGGATATGCTATCATGTCAAAAGCTGATTTCAATTACTCCCAAGAAATTTTTAATGATTTGGTCAAAAATGTGAAAAATATTAAAGAAAAGAAGCCACGGGCTTTCTTATTGTTTCCAAGGTTTTTGAGTTATTATTTGCAACAGAAAATACAAAAAGAAAATGCACAAGTACTTGTACAAGGTGCTCCTTTTCAAATAAACAGCTTGTCTGCTGAAACTTTTACTTGCCTCAAGGCTAAAGAGTCAAAAAGTTCAAGAACACAAACAGGGGAGTCTAAGCAAATTTTGGATGAGTCCACATCTGCTCCTCAGAATTCAGTTGTTGAGCCCACTGCTCTTGGTGAACACAGCAGCACAACCACTGATGTGCAACCCCCGCCAAAAACCTCCAAAAAGACCAAAAAGAAATCCCCAAAGCCCACCAAACCCACCAAAAAGGGTCTTCTGGAAGATGAGATCCTAGAAGTTAACCCAGTGACAACACAAATGTCACCAATAACCACTGTTGCTACTTCCTCACAATAGATGAAAAGATCTCCACCCAAAGCCTCAACTCCTCATGCTTCCTTACAAAAGGAGCATGTTGTAACCACAGGGACACCACAATATGAAGTACTACCCTCACTTGAGAGTATGCTTAACAGCTCTTCTCCCTGGGCAAAATTATCTTTCAAAACCACTTCTTTCATCTCAACTTCCACCATCCCTTGTACCTCTATTTGATGCCATTGAGCTTCAGACACAAAACAGCCTCTCTCAATCACACATTAAAGAGAGTACAACTTCAACAATAGTTGTGTCTAAACCACCACAATTGGTTATCCCTCAAACAATTGAGGAGGATACACCACTGGAATTTCATGAAATTCCTGTTGGTAGTTCAAGTGGAGCGGCTACTACAGATGTTGGATCCACTGATCTACATCTGGACAGTAGTTTCATAAGTAAGACTCCCTTGAAGGCAACCATTGTTGATGCTATCAAGGTATCCACTGGTGTGTTCAAGTTAACCACTGGTGAGATTTCCAAGGTAACCACTGCAGAGGGAAGTCCCCAATACCAAGAAAAAGGGGCATCGGTTGATGAACCATTGGAGACTCCTCCTGGTTCAAAAGCTGATACAACCACCACTGGTGGGAAATCAGATGATCCCATTCATTTGGGTGATGGTTTAAAATACCAAGATTTGACAGAGAGGTTATCTTCCATTGAAAACACTATTTTCACCATGAATCAATCAATACAAACTTTGGTAGAAGCTTCCAAAAGTCAACCAACACATCAACAATTATCCCAAGAGCTCTGGAACTCGGTCCAGCCCATTATTACTGCTCAAAGGGAGCTTGCAGAAATTCAACATAATACAAAAATGGCACTAATCAGAAATATGGTTGAAGCAAGGTATAAAGACAGTCAGGCTAAAATCAAGGCTATCAAATAAGCCTTGACAAAAATGACTGTCACTACCCCTACACCTATCTTTAGAGATGATGATGATGATCAAGATGATGCCAAAAAGGGGGAGAAACATGACATGAAGAAATTTGGCAGGCCTACTCTAAGGCAAAAGCCAACTCAAAAGCCAGAACCTGAGAAGAAGTCTTCTGCAACCACTGATGAAACATCTTCCAAAGAAAAGAAAAAGGGAATTGATGAAACCCTAAACATTCAAGCAGATGAAGAGGCTTCAAACAAAAAGACTGTTCAAAATCAGAATGAAACAAAGGAAAGGAATTGGAAGAAGGAACAAAAGGCAATGAAAGATTGGGAAATCAAAACAAAAGATCTTGGAACTTCAGAAAGAAGAAAATCCCATAAACACAACAAACCACCACTTGCCACATATCCAAAATCACCCTCACCACCAAAACCAACCACTGATGGTATCAAAACCACTGCTGGTATTAAAAGGCCATCCACTGCTACATCCAAACCAACACCACCACCACAAAAACAACCTGCTAAAAAGCAGAAAACAAAACCATCCTCACCAATACCATCCAACACTTCAACAAATGTTGACACGTCAACAGTTGTTATAACAACAGCGGTTGAAACACCAGTTGTTTCAACAGTTGTTATGTGACAACTGTCAAAATTCCAGGTATCCGTACAACTATTAAACCATGATTAGCTCTTAATGACTGTGCTGAATTACAATTAGTGACTTAAATTGCCTTCTGATTATTGCTATGATACATACATGTGCATCACATATTGCTTAATGTCATATCATTATTGCATGAGAACTTTATTGACTCAAATGATGCACGAAATACAGTTAGCACAGTTATCAGACAAATTAGAAAAATGCTGACGGAGTTCAGTACATAGACAGACAAGGTGTTGAGGCAGAGAATGGGCCAGAAACCAAGTATTACACTAGTATAGTGTGTAGGAAAATAAGGATCACAAAACTGCCTCCCTATAGATAGTTTTAGTGTCAGAAAGTGCCTAAAACTCACGTAAACTGCAGAATTCTGCAGAAAATCAGCAAATTCAGCATTTAAACAATCTAATATCATGCATAAGTATGGTTAAATGGTCCTGAATGCTTTCCTAAGTTTCGGGAATCAAAACTGTCACAAAAGGTAACATAAAGCTCACTAAACTGCATAGTTTAGCACCTTAACGAACCGGTAACCAACCGAACAACCGGACACTACCCGAAACACCAAATTTTCACTAGAAGCATTGTTTTAACATTACCAAGCTAGTTATGGTCCCCGAACATCATAACACACCATATAAATATCAAATAACTAAATCCCTAACTAGATTACTTAAAATCTAACCATGAAATCTAACTTAGTTTAAACCTAGCCTATACCCCCCCCCCCCACCTAGTGAACGGCCAACACAAGGGCCCACATCAAGATTTTAGCTGATTATAAAATTGGATTATGTTTCTTCTTTTTAAAACACAAAAACCACTAGATATTTCATATATAGGATCGTTTTACCGACCAAAACGAGTCGTTCAGAAGAGTTTTTCTCAATACGAGAGGTGGAAACAAACGTATCGAGGTAATTCAGCTTGCAATACACTTTAAACTGTCTTTAGATTGATATCAGATCGTTTACAATGTTGTAGACACTTCGGCAGAGCTTCGCTACCGGAAGTAATTTCGTTACAAATGACAAGGCACAACATGTATTTATAGGCCTCCTAAATTCGCACGGACCAGCTCAAACGGAATTAGATTTCATGCGAAATCTAATTTCGTGCGAAATTACCTACAAACACACTTTTCTCATTTTGCCTGCCCTGATCTATCTAATACAATACAAGACTCGATACAAGACGAAGTCGACAGACGTATGCACCAACAGACTCCCCCTCGGATGTTGACGAAGTCTTCGGTGTCGAGTCTTCGGTTGTCAATCCTTCAGCCATTATCAGTCTTCTCTCTCTCTCCAAAGATTCTCCATTGTAAGCATCCTTAATCAATCTCTTTCTCTTTCTCTTATAATCTCAACCTGGCTCTATACTCCTCCTGATCAGGTCTCTTGATTTCTTATCCTCAGAATCGTAATCCTGGCTCTTATCTTGTTTCAGCATTAACGACTTCAGACTCCCCCTTTCAATCAGCTGGGATCGCAGTCTGGAATTCACTTCTCTCAGATTCTAAAATCATGATCTGGCTCATATCCTACTCAGGATCAAAACCTGGCTAACCTGCACAATCTCTACCTCACAATAAATTTCTCAAATTTAAAATTTGTCAAATTTATAAATCTCATGCAAGTACCAATCAATCAATAAATGATTTTACAATGTTGATATCTGATGAACCACTTGAAGAAATATCCTTCTAAATCTATTTATTCTTTGAAAACCACTTATAAATTTTTCTTCACACAAACTCTCCCCAAACCTGTTCATCATGTTTAGCACTTGGAATTTTTAAAATCAGCTCTCTAACATCAGTTGTCAAAAATCTTTTTGGATTTTATTCGAAATTTTATGCTAAAACACACTCTGAAAATCTTTTTGGATTTTGATTTTAATGAAATGTAGTAAAGAAATATATACAGACAATATTTTTGTGAGTTTGTGTAAGAGGATCATATCAGATTTTGAGACAAATCACCAACACCGTTAAGCTTTAAACATTTTAAGTTCTAAACGATTCACTTAGATTGTCAGTATACTAATCCACTTAAATTTTCACACAAAGTTCAACTGTTTCGAGATACGAGATTAGTGTTTTAGAGACTTAAACTTATTCACGTGTCCCACCTCTTGAATATACTCCCATATCCAGATCCCAATATTCAGTCTTACAGGTGAGTATACCTAGATGATATTTGTAAAGGGTTAAAATGCGAGGGCCGTGAGAGCTCAGGCTATTGCTTCCGCAAAATCAGAGAGATGACGGCTTCGACTTTTGGTGTGTTCCCTTTAGAGAATCTTTTCTTCAACAGCACATGATTAGCATTTTTCAATGTTTCATCATTTTTTGTACTGAGGGTGGTGCTATATTTCAAGCAAGCAGAAAGTATTATACAGGGACTAGGCCATTGCTTCCTTAAAATCAGAAGTCCCGAGATAATACCCCAGATATCACGGAGTATAAAGACCTAGTATCTCAGAAAGAGTGACCTTTCAAACAAGATTTCGGGGGTTACCCATATATCCGAGAGATGTTCCCCACGATATAAGTAAGTTTGAAATTTAGGTTTATATCTCGACACAATCTACTAAATGTACAAAAACCTACTGGCACATCATCAGTGAGACCGTTTATCACACTTTAACTTTCCAATTCTTTAGCATGCTGTGATAGTCCACTGATGTACTATCATTTCCTCTTTTTACAATAAAACTCTCTTTTTTTATCATGTTTTTGGCTTTTTCAAATTTTCAAATATTTTTGAATTTTCTGAAAATTTCTTACTCCCCCTAAAAATCAAATACATTTAAAGGAAATTTGAAAATAAACTGTACAAGGTAAAATGACAACTGTTGTGAATCACTTCAAATCGCCATCCACTTGGCATAAAAAATCAGAACTCCCCCTTACAACAAACTATTTTTCCATTGTGATTTCAAAACACTTAAGTTTGTTTTAATCAAATGGTTTTTCTGGAAAATTAGTTTTGTTGATTTCATAAAACCACTTGTAGGTTAGGGGATAAATTCATCAACTTGTTTTTTCAAAATACCACTTGTAGGAAAGATAAATCAAGTACAACTTAATGTCCCTGATTAATCTTGAAAAATAAAACCTCTCTTTCAACCACTTGTTGATTTGCTTACCAACAATTACCACTTGTAGGTTGAAATCTCAAAATGCCGATTCCTACTCCACACTTACCAACCTGGAAGTTCCGGCAAGTCACACTTAAACACATTCAAAAACATTTCAAGAATGATGCCGATTCATGCTCCGCGATTACCAACTTGGGAGCTCCGGCAAGTCAGGTTTTTTCAGTTAGAGAGATTCTCCCAAGCCTGACGGTCCTTGGGAGATTCCGAGTTACCAACACTCGATTGCTTACCTGCCATCTTCTTCTTATAAAATTCTTTTACCCCTTTGACCCTTCAATCAATCATTTTTCCAAAAATATTTTGCACTATGGGGTTAAAAGCCTTTTCAATGTCAAATTCTTTCTTTTCAGAAAAAATTGATTTGATATTTCAACGTTTCCAACTTTTGTTTTAAAATTTTCAGCCCGTAATGGTGGAAAATTTACATCATCCATTGGTGGAACTGATGTTTCAATTTTTAGCTCAATTTGTGGCTCTTCTGACTTTGTGGAATCAGATTCATCACTAGAACTTTCACTTGACTTCTTAACAACCCATTTTTGGTTGTTAAGTTTCTCTTTTCTTTTGTAAACATCTTTCGAACATTCACCAACCTCAAAAGTTGAATTTTCAAAAAATTTAAATCTGTTCGTTGGTGGTTCGGTTTTCTCAACAAGCTTTTCTTTCAGTTTACCATAGACTCCCTGTTTTGTTTGTATTGCCTTTGGACAATTCCTGGCAATGTGACCAACTGTTTTACATTGAAAACATGTTCTTATCTCTATCTTCTTTTGAGTAACACTTTTCTTCATTTCTTCTTGGTTCTTGGCAAGGAATTCTTTGTTGGATTGCTTTCTGAACACTAGCTCTTTTTCTTCTTCAGATGATTTTCCTGTAACAAAAACAGTTTTTGATTTATAAATTTTCTCATTTTTATGATCTTTTGGTGGAATAAAACCAAGACCTTTCTTTTTGAAATTACCGTTATGGTTTGGTTTCTTTTGATAACCAGAACCAGAACTGTAACCCTTTTTCTTGTTTAACCTTTCTTGAATTCTTGAGGTGTAAGGTTTGGGTTTTTCAGAAAGATTTACATCTTTTATTTCAGAAATATTAATTTCTGTTAGCTTGAAAACCTTTTTATCATTTCTGGTTTAACACCTCTTATTGGAAATGACTCATCAGAATATAATTTGTCAGAATCTTTAAAAGTATATGCTACTTTGATCGGTTCGTCATTCAAATTAGATTTTGATAACAAAAATTCTTTATTATAAACTCGTTTATCCTTTTTGACTGTTGACTTTGACGTGTTGGACTCAGACTTTGACTCTGATTTGGACTCCTCCATTTCATCCTTATCTAACACCTGGTCAACCACTTTCTTTATTAACTCGGACTCATGATCAGTGTCAGACGATGTGAACGTGACATCAATATTTTCTGGCAAATTATCTGTAGACTCAGACTCCCACTGTAAGTTTGTTGCCTTTTTGACTATTTCTGAATTTGGATTTCGAGGAAAATATCCATTTTCGACCGGGGGTGGACATTTGTTATAGACAACACTTGGTTTCTTACCAGAAATCTTCACTTCATCATCTTCTTTTGTTTCAGACTTTTTCTCTTCAGATTTTTCTTCTTCAAAAGTCTTCAATCCTTCTACTATTGGGTAAATCCTGTCAACCACAAAAGTAGAACATGAGTAACTTTTTAACAAATTGTTTACTCTCTCGGTTTCTATTCTCTGAGTTTCCAACTTCAATTCAAGCTCAGCACATTTCTCGGTGTAATAATTGACATTGTCAAGTTGTCTCATGTATGCTCCTTTGAGTGTATTCATTCCTATAGCTTGTTCACTGCTCGACTCATTGTATTTATTCATGGCTTTGTTCAAGACATCATATGATTCTTTCAGCCTTTTTATGTTGTGTAGCAATTCATTGTTTTGCTTTATCAGAGATTCACAATTCATACACTTCTCAGAGACCTTGACTGCATCAGCATCTGTTTTAATTTCAAATTCTGGAATTTCTTTGACTACTCTCACTTGAACTTCTTCTTCAACTTCCTTCTTTTTCTCAGTTTCAGCATTTAGACGTTTTCTGACTTTTTCTGCCCAATAGTCATCAGTATAATCATTGATAACCTGAGCAACAACAGCTTTAGCTTTTAAGATCTCTTTGTCTGGACAAAACTTATCCCAGCTAAAACCATCTGGTAATCTCTCATCATCTTGATTTATCAAACAAGCTTTATTATCAGCTGGAATATACTTATCCCAACTGAAATCCTTTGATGAACTTCCATCATTTTTATTGACCAGACACGCTCTCTTTGAATCTTCAATCTCTTTTCTAGCATGTGCAGTTTGTGGCTGTTGTTGTTGATATGGCTGTTGAGCAACTTGATGATAAATCGCCTTTCGATAGTAGTCGTTGTTTCCGAAAGGATTTTGAGCTCCACTTGCTTCGCGATTTGTGCACTCCCTCTTGAAATGCCCCTTTTCCCTGCAACGAAAACAAGTGACTTTAGATTTATAAAAGCCTTAAGTTGAAACATTTGCATCACGAAAATCATCTCTGCCTATGATTTGTTTAAACTTTTCAGCTCGTCTCAACACACTTGCCAAGCAGCACTTTATATCCATCAACTCCATTTCTTCAGCATCTACTTGATCGTAATCCTCTTTTGTAAGCATTGGATTCCCGATTCTCCCTGCAACTAAACTACCATAAGATTCAAGTACAGTCACCAACAAAGACATATGACTTTTAGCTACTTCCTCTTAATAGTTCTGATCATTTTCCAGATTTAATGCAATATTGCATTGAAGTACTTTGCCACTCTTTGTTGCTGTAAAATGTGGATCAAATGATGGAAATGACGTAAATCCTGTTTTGCTGCTTGATCCCTGAGATGAACTTTCAGAAGAACTTTTTGTATTGAAGGCCGTTTCAATCTTTGGTGAAATGTTGTTCTTCTCACTAACTCCACCTTTGTAATACAACCCAATATCTTGTTCTCCATCATAGTTCTTCATTCTAGCAATTTTCCTTTGTTCCGTCTCTTGAGCTTCAAGATGTTTAATAAACTCGCTTAGCGTTATATTGTTAAAATCTAGTTTATTTTTCAACATCATCAAATACGTTCCCCAAACATCGTGTGGCAACGCATCAGCCAACTTCTCAATCAACTCATCTTTATCTTTGTTAATGCCCAATCTGTTCATGTTTTTCACCAAATTGCTATATCTTTCGATAATCTGCTTGGTGTTCTCCGTTCTCAAACCATGAAATAGATCAAACTCTTTTTTCAAAAGCGACTTTTTGTTTTTGAGCATATCGGTACTTCCCATGAACTTTGATTCTAACTCTTTCCAAATTGAAAAAGCACTTCCATTATGTTGAAGTAAGATCAAGATGTCTTCTTTAATCGCTTGCTGCAACAAACTAACCATCAATTTCTCATCTTTGTATTTCTTTTTCTCCTCAGCACTCAATTCTCTAATTGGTATTTTCACATTATTGTTCCCGACTGGTCTAGCATATTGAACTTCAGTATGTTCCCATGCATCTAAATGATAAGCTTCAACCCAGTTACCAAAACGTTCAGCCCATCCACTAAACTCATCCATATCCATAAGCTTAGGTGGTTTTTGTGTTGTTCCAGTCTCATTTTCAAGTAATGTACTCTGAGCAATAGTCATTGGACTAGCAAAGGCATTATAGAACTCGTTCTCCATGATTTAGTTTCAAAAATTCATAAACTGTCAATTTCAAACGAAATATCTTTCTCACACGAAATCACTTTTCACACGGAATTAAGTTTCAAACGAAATTAATCCTCTTTCAAGCGAAATCAACTTTCCAAGTGAAATACCCTTTGGTGCGAAATCAGCTTCAAACGAAACAGCTAATGTCGTGTGAAATCACCTACTATTTCGTTCGGAATAACACTCCGATGCTCACTTTCAAGCGAAATAACCTCTGAAGCGAAATACGATCTAATTTCGTGCAAAATTAAGTGTAACTTTCAAGCGAAATAGCAATTTCAAGCGAAATCAATTGCCTATTTCGTGCGAAATACTGCTGACATCATCATAATCGATCTGTTTTTCAAGCGAAATTACAAATTTTACCAATTTTAGATCGAATTAAGGTCCAATTCTTTCAAGGATTCGTTAAAACACAGTTTCGCATATAATGTGAGAAAATCAAGTCATTTTGACCATGAAAAGTTATTAATTTTTGAAAAGAAGGTGTAGAAATCAGATTTTGCAGCTGAAATGGTAAGAACTCTTCCTCCTGAGCTCTGATACCACTTATAGGATCGTTTTACCGACCAAAACGAGTCGTTCAGAAGAGTTTTTCTCAATACGAGAGGCGGAAACAAAAGTATCAAGGTAATTCAGCTTGCAATACACTTTAAACTGTCTTTAGATTGATATCAGATCGTTTACAATGCTGTAGACACTTCGGCAGAGCTTCGCTACCGGAAGTAATTTCGTTACAAATGACAAGGCACAACATGTATTTATAGGCCTCCTAATTTCGCACGGACCAGCTCAAACGGAATTAGATTTCCTGCGAAATCTAATTTCGTGCGAAATTACTAACTAATTTCATACGAAATTACCCATGTGTAATTTCGTGCGAAATTACCTACAAACACACTTTTCTCGTTTTGCGTGCCCTGATCTATCTAATACAATACAAGACTCGATACAAGACGAAGTCGACAGACGTATGCACCAACATCATATGAGGAGTATTATAAGATTAACCATCAAGACATAACATCTTATTTCATCAACATCACACAACACACACACTTCTCCTTCCTCTCTTCTTGGGTTCGGCCGAGAACACACACACACATAACCATCATCATCTTCCAACTTTCATCCATTCTACATACATACCAAGGTGTTAGAAGGTGCACAAAGAAGCTAGGAGCTTTCAAAAGTTGAAGAACCTTCACCATTGGCTTTTATCCACTTCATTTCTTCCATTGATCATCCCTAGCCTTGAGCTAGTAGTAAGAACACTATACTCTTCATTTTACATTTTGTTTAAGTGGTTAAAAGATGATACATGATGTTAATCTTGAAGATCACTAAAGATCAAGAACATGAAACATGAACATAAGCTTAAAATCTTAAAGAAATCATGTTGTTTAGTGTTGAATGTGCTACTTGATGATTGATTGTTTATGTTAATGATGTAGATCATCATATGATCTTGCTAGATGATGATTAATAACATAATCTAGCAAAATGAGAGGATGAAAATGTTAGAGATTAATGGATCATCCTCATAAAAGTCATGAACTTGAAAGAATAAATTGTTTTCTTGTTAAGTGATGATTAAAGTAAGATGTAAGTCTTGTAGATCTAAGCTTTCTAGGATGATTTTTCAAGAAATCAAGTTAAAAATACAAAGTTTACTTAATCTTGGTTTTTAAAGAAATCAACCATGTTTTTAGAGGTTAAACAAGTGTAGAAACACATGTGTAACAAGAAAAATCCAAGAAGAAACATTTTTAGAAAATGTGATTATAAGTTGTAAAGAACTAGTTTCTTTAAAAATGATGTTTTTAAAGAAACAACCACACTTTAAAGGGTAAGTAAACTTACTAAACACACTAGTAAGTTACTACACATTTTTGTAAATTTTCAAGTTCATGAAGTAGTAGTTTATGCTTGTTTTTGGCAAGATGGTAAATATAAATTGATTTGTTGATTGATTGTGTTGATTTACAAAAGAAAATGATATGCCTTTAAGGCATGGAAACCTCCATTTTTAGGGGAAAACTATGGCAAAATTTTTCTAAAAATTAAACACTTAGAAAAATATTTTTAAACTAATATTTACAAGTATATTTCAAACCATGGATTTTCACATAAAGTTTGCCATAAATTTTGTTACAAAAAATTATAAATATTGGAGGTTGGTTTTTATAAACAAAAGTGACTAAATATGTATTTAGGAAAATATATATTTAGATGTCACCATGTGTGTGGTTATTTGTATATTATGTGTATTAGTTATATTATTTTAGGACTTGAAATAATATAACTCATCAAAATACCAAAAAATTACAACCCAAAATATTACCAAAATTCCAAGGAATAAATATACAAAGAGTACCCAAATTATTGGTGAAACCGAACAAAGGAATATAACTTACAAAATATTCCGGAAAATTTATTCATGAGTATATTTTGGTAATAAGTATTTTGGACACCAAAAGAACAAAAATATGATTTTTACAATTATTACAAAATATATCATATTTTTGACAAAGGGAAAATATATTATTTTTGGCAGGTAAAAATATATATTTTTCTAGGAATTATTAGAGGATGTATTATTTTTGGAAAAGAATATATTTTCTCAAACAAACATGAAATACATTATTTTTGGGAGGAAAATGTATTTTCTTAAATAAACTTGAAATATATTATTTTTGGAAGAAAAATGGGTTTATATATATTTTCTCAGTTAGACTTGGAAATATATTAATTTTGAGACTTGTATGAGATTTATAAATATTTTTGCCAAGGGAAAAAATTATGAATAATTTTTCTAAGTAATATTTCTTAAAATATATATTTTGGAAATATATATTGATGTATTTTTATTAAAGTTATTATTCCAGAAAATTAATACAAAAATTAAGTATAAGGATACTTAATAAACACAATAAAAATACGTATTCTCGTACGTATAAAAATACACACCGGAATACGACACCTATACATGGCAAAAATATACAAGTATAAGAATACAAATACAAATACACCCATCCTTGGGAAGGAAATACATGTATAAATACATAAGAAGTAACAAGTTAAAATATATTATTTTAACTATTATTCCAAAATGAAATAAATATAATTTAAGTTAAAATATTTATTATTGTAGGATCGTTTGAACGACCAAAACGAGTCGTTCAGAAGAGTTCTAATCAATACGAGAGGCGGAAACAAACGTATCGACTTTGAATCAGCTTGATTTACACACAGAATCACTTTAATTGTCTTGTATATTGATTTGAAAGTGTTACAGATCAAATGACACGTCAGCAGCATTTCGGCTCTGGAATCAGCACCTCTTCTAAATGATTTGAACAAGGCAGCTATTTATAGAGAGGCCATTCCGCACGAAATGGCCTCTTCCATTTCGTGTGAATTGGTCCAACAACTCCAATTTCCTATAAACTAGCCTACCGAGCTCCAATCTATTCAATCTAGATACAAGACTCGATACAAGACGAAGTCGACAGACATATGCACCAACAGACTCCCCCTTGGATGTTGACGAAGTCTTCGGTGTCGAGTCTTCAGTATGTCACGTCTTCATTCTTGATCAGTCTTCGTGCTCTATCCAAAGTAACTGACAGTGTAAGCTTCCTTTGAACTTTCTATTCTTCTCTCTCTCTTTTCCAGGATCTCAAACTGGCTCTCAATCATTCAAACTCCCCCTTGAATGTTGATCTAATAATCTTCAATCTCCTCTTTTCTTCACAATTTCAAAATCGCAACCTGACTCTTGAGCTTTCTAATTCTGTTGATCAGAAACTGGCTTTAATGACTTCAGACTCCCCTTTGCTAGCAGACTCCCCCTTAAGTTATTCCGGGATCGCAATCTGACATAGCATTTCCACAGGTTCAGATCGTCTCCTGGCTCTCCGTAGCAACAAGATCAAGAACCTGGCTCAAATCTGCACATTTTCAAAAATCAAAGCATGGCTAACATGCACAGTCTCTACTTCAAAATACATTTCGCAAATTTAATAATTTGACAAATTTATAAATCACTTGCAGGTATCGATCAAAATGATTTAACATTTTAAAATCTTTGATGACTACTTAAAAGAATATCATTTTTCTTTTTTCAAACAAACTTTCCCAAACCAACTGTTCTTCATGTTTAACACTCGGAATTTTGAAAATCAGCTTTCCAACATCAGTTGACGAAAATCTTTTTGAATTTTTTCAAAATTTTATGCTAAAACACACTTAAACTCTTTTTGGATTTTTGTTTTTAATGAAATACAGTAAAGAAATATTTACAGACAATATTTTTGTGAGTTTGTGTAAGAGGATCATATCAGTTTATGAGACACATCACTAGCACCGTTGAGCTTTAAACACTTTAAGTTCTAAATGATTCACATAGATTGACGATATTGTTGTCCTTTTAAACTCAATCTAAAAACTTTCGACATGCTTACCGATACGTTAAGATATATTAATTTTGCACTAAATTCTTATGGACCCCACGATCTCAGCATATCCCCTCATCATGCAATACACTAACTCAAGTAATGCCTTAAACTTTCATCAACTGTGATATGTGCGAAAACAACGCAGAATGTTTAAACATTAACAATCAGGTCGATCTTTCGATACGCAGAGAAAGTCCAATGTTTAAACAAAAAAAGAAATAAAAACAAGTTGAAAATGTTTAGATCTTAACCACCAGTTCGATATTCACATATACGCAGAGGTGATCCAAGATTTAAACGAAACACCAAGAAAAATAAAGCAGAATGTTTAGGCACTAACATCCAGTTCGATACTCACGTATACGCAGAGGATGTCCAATGCTTAAACAAAAATAAAGAAATCAAACAAGTTTAAATCTTTGCAAAATGAAATGCACAATCACAGTGACTTTTTCAGCAAGTTGTGAAAGTTCACAAACTGACCGGTTTTTATGCTCTTTTAGCATTCAGCGATTACTGAGTAGGTACACAGTCACGAAGGATAAAACTAAGTACTATGCTTTCAACCACGTTTCCCACTAGAACTAGGCTTTTTCAATTAAGTTTGTATCGTTATCGCAAATCTACTAGTCTAGCTGAGCCTATCGTCACATCTTTAGTGAGACCGTTTATCACATTTTAAGTTTTCATTTCTTTAGCGTGTTGTGATAGTCCACTGATGTACTATCATTTCCTCTTTTTTACAACAAAACTCATTTTGAATTTTTCAATGTTTTTGGCTTTTTCAAATTTTCCAATGTTTTTGGATTTTCTGAAAAATCTTACTCTCCCTAAAATTCAAAACCAATTAAAGAAAATTTGACAAACCGATATGAATTGCTTCAAATCGCCATCCACTTGGCATAAACAATCAGAACTCCCCCTGACAACAAACTATTTTCCCATTATGATTTCAAAACACTTAAGTTTGTTTTAATCAAATGGTTTTTCCGGAAAATTAGTTTGTGGGGTTTCATCACTTTCTTTTCTCAACCACTTGTAAAATTACTTGAATGAAAGTTAAATCAAGTTCAACTGAATGACCTTGATTAACCACTTGTAGGTTCTCATCAACCAATACCACTTGTACGACGAAATATAACAATTTTCAAGAATGATAATACCACTTGTAGGTCGAAATTTCACATATGTGAATTTCTCAAGAAAGATGCCGATTCATGCTCCACGATTACCAACTTGGAAGCTCCGGCAAGTCAGGATTTTAATCAGAAAACGCTGTCACCCAAGCCTGACCAGCCTTGGGTGTTCCCGAGTTCTTTTCACTCGGTGGGTAACTCCACCTCTTTGATTCATAAAATTCTTTTGCTCATTTTACCTTTCTGTCAATCATCTTCCCAAAAATATATTTCACATTTCCATTAAAAGCTTTTTCAACATCAAATTCTTCTTTACCAGGGAAGAATTGATCTGAAATTTCAACCTTACCAACTTTCAACTTTAAGTTTTCTTTTGACAATGGCGGAAAGTTTTCATCGTTCATTTCTGGAACGGAATTCTTCTCATTTTTCTCAACAAATGACTCCTCTGACTTTGACGAGTCAGATTCATTGTCAAAACTACTCTCTGATTTAACAACCCATTTCTGTTTGTTCAAATCGACTTTTCTTTTGTAAAAACGTTTCGAACTTTCACCAACTTCGAAAGTCGAATTTTTGAACTTTTTAACACTTTCTGTTGGTTGTTTCTTTTCATCAACGCATTTTTTTTCAACCTTGAGTTAGAAGTAACTCCCTGTTTTGTATAAGTGGACTTGAGACAATTCCAAGAAATGTGTCCAACTTCTTGGCATTTGAAACAGGTTCTTTTTTCAACTCTTCGTTCAGATTCGTTCACCACATTCTTTTTCTTCTCAGCAAGAAACTCTCTGTTTGACTGTCTCCAGAATGGTTTCTTCTCTTCTTCTTCTGAACTTGTTCCTGAAACAAATTTAGTTTTTGGTTTATAAGTTTTCTCATTTTTATAATTTTCTGGTGGAATAAAACCTAAACCTTTCTTTTTGAAATTACTGTTATGGTTTGGTTTCTTTTGAAAACCTGAACCAGAATTGTAACCTTTTTTCTTGTTCAATCTTTGTTGAACTCTTGAAGTGTATTTTTTTAGGTTTTTCAGCAAGATTTAAATCTTTTATTTCAGAAATATTAATTTATGTTAATTTGAAAACCTGTTTGATCATTTCAGTTTTGACACTTCTTATTGGAAATTCTTCATCAGAAAATAATTTATCAGAATCATTCAAAGTATATGCTACTTTGAATGTTTCGTCATTCAAGTTATTTTTTTATAACAGAAAATCTTTATTGTAAACCAGTTTGACCGGTGAACTTGAACTTTCAGATTTAGACTCCGACTTTGACTCTTCATCCATATCCAACACCTGATCGACCACTTTCTTTAACAACTCAGACTCATGATCAGTGTCAGACGCTGTGAATGTGATGTCAATGTTGTCTGGTAACTCATCAATGGTTTCGGACTTTAACTTTATATTGACAGCTTTTTTCAATCGTTCCTCATTTGGCTTTCTGGGAGAATAACTTTCCCAGATCGGAGGCGGACACTTGTTATACTTGACACTTTGTTTCTTACCAGTATCCGTATCTTCCGTCTTTTTATTTTGAAAAGCTTCAAGACCTGCAATAGTAGGATAAACTCTGTCAATCAAATAATCACAAGTTGTATAACTCAGCAGCAATCGTTTGATTCTCTCATTTTCAATCTTTTCGAGTTCCAAATCCTGCTTCAGTTTTGCACAATATTCAATGTACTCATTGATGACCTTCTGCTTAGTCATTAATGTTGAACTCATCATCGTCTGAGCAGCTCCCATTTCTAGGTTTGTTTTGTTCAAATTATCAACCGTTCTGTTCAGCACATCATACGACTCTTTCACATACTTAACATCAAACAACAATTTTTCTTTCAACTCTTCTAGCTCACTATACTTCTTGTCTTTTTCTTCACAATGTTTGCAAGATTCCAAACATTTTAGACAAGGTTTCATGTCTTCAACAATCTTCTCAACCTCAACAATCTTCTCAACTTCGACGATTTTCTCAACTTCGATGATCTTTTCAACTATTTTCTCAATTACCTTTTTAGTCTTCATTGGTTCTTCATCGAATTCTACTTCTGCTTCCCACCCTTCAACTTCAACCTTTTCCGTCAAATTTTCTTCAACTTCTGCTTTCTCAGCTTCCATTTTTGCCTTTTCATAAGCAATCCTTCTTGCTTCCAATTCTTTCTTCAGTCGAGCAGTCCTTTTCTCTTTCAACATCTCGATTTTATCTGCAAAAAACAAATTAAAACTATAAGTATCCAGACCTTTTCTAGCTTTATTGATATACTCTTCTTTGTCATCGGTGTCTGCATCACATCCTAATTCCTTAAAAATCGGTGTTCTTTTCGGCTAAGATTTGACTAACTCTTCTTCCAAAATTAGAGCAACAAAAGCTGATTTTTCTAAGTATTCTTTATCTGGAATGTATTTATCCCAGCTAAATCCCTCTGCCAATCTTTCATCATCTTGATTTACAAGATAAGCTTTCTTCTTTCCATCTTCAATAGCACGGGATGATGACGATTGTTGAGCAACCTGATGATAAATTGATTTTCGATGATAATCGTTGTTTCCAAACGGATCTTGTCTTCCGGTTGCTTCTCTATTTGTGCATTCTCGTTTAAAATGTCCCTTTTCTCGGCAACGAAAACAAATAACCTTTGATTTGTCAAACCCTAACGGAGATGTAGCAACATCACGAAGATCATCTCTACCGGTGATTTGTGTAAATTTTTCTGCTCTTCTTACAGCACTTGCTAAACACCACTTGATGTCCATCAACTCAAGTTCTTCAGCATCAATCTGATCATAACCCTCTTTGGTGAGCATCGAATTTCCAATTCGTCCAGCAACTAAGCTTTCATACGACTCTAACATAGTAACAAGTGATGCCATGTGTTGCTTAGCTATTTCTGGAGAGAGATTTTGACCATTTTGTATATTCAATGTAACATTGCATTGCAGATTTGTTGAATTCTGTTGTCGAGAACTTGGTGTTGAGAAATTTGGATCAAAACTTGAATAAGATGAAGAGAATCCACCACTCTGAGTTGTTGTGCTAACATTTGTTCCGGAAGAACTATCAGCACTGAAAGCAGTTTTAATCTTCAGAATCTGAGTAGTCTCAAATTTGATTCCTCTATAATATAGACTAACATCTTGATGAGCATTTGGATTATTCATGATAGCAGTTTTCTGAACATCCAATTCATGTTCTTCAATCTTCTGAATGAACTTGCTCAAATTCATGCTTTCAGATTTTCTCATATGTTTCAAAATCAACAAATATGTTCCCCATTTATTCTGCGGTAATGCATCGGCTAGCTTATTAACCCATTCATCATCGTCTTTCTTGATTTCCAATCTTCTCATTTCCTGAACAAGATGACAATATCTATCGATAGTCGTTTTTGTTGTTTCACCTTCAAAAGCTGTAAACATATCAAATGATTTCTTTAGTAATGCACATTTATTTTTAATCATATCAGCACTTTCTTTAAACTTGTTAAGCAACGCCAACCAAATTGATCTAGCAGTTTCATCATGTTGTAGAAAAACAAAAATATCTTCTTTTACCGCTTGTTGGAGAATGCTAATCATCATTTTTTCACTGGTGTACTTTAATCTCTCATCTGCTGAATAGTTACTGAAAGATTTTTCATTTCCACGTTCATCTTTCGGTTTTTCGTAATCTTTGTCTAACGCACACCATGCATCAAACTTATAAGCTTGCACCCAGTTTTCAAAACGATTTTGCCATCCTTTAAAATCTTCAATGTACATAAGCTTTGGCGGTTTTTGGTAAGTTCCTGTCTCATTCTCACTATAAACAGTTTCAGCAACTGTAGCTGGAGTAACCGGATCAGCAGCAAAAGCATTGTAAAACTCTTCTTCCATGTTTCGGTAAAATGTTTCACAAAATCACAAGGTTCAAACGAAATGAGTTTTCAAACGGATTGAGCTTAGTGCGAAATGACCCTTTTCAAACGAAATAGCACTTTTCAAGCAAAATGTGATACCAATTCGTGCGAAATGAAGATTCTTGGTGGACCTTTCAAGCGAAATGGAGCTTTCAAGCGAAATGAAGCCTCAATTCGTACGAAATGGAGTACAATCTGATCAATCCGTGCGAAATGGAGATCTTGTTTCACACGAAATGGATTATTTCGCACGAAATGCTTGCTGATGTCACACAACCGAGTGGATTTTTGACAAATTGATCAAGATTTAGGCCGATTTTAAGTCTGATTCTTTCAAGGATTGTTTAAAACTATGTTTCGCATGTTATATGAGAAATTCAATCCATTTTAACCGTAAAATCTTGTTAATTTTGAAAAAGAAGGTGTAGAAGTCAGAATTTTGAAGAAATCAAGCTGAATTCGGTAAGAACTCTTCCTCCTGAGCTCTGATACCACTTGTAGGATCGTTTGAACGACCAAAACGAGTCGTTCAAAAGAGTTCTAATCAATACAAGAGGCGGAAACAAACGTATCGACTTTGAATCAGCTTGATTTACGCACAGAATCACTTTAATTGTCTTGTATATTGATTTGAAAGCGTTACAGATCAAATGACACGTCAGCAGCACTTCGGCTCTGGAATCAGCAACTCTTCTAAATGATTTGAACAAGGCAGCTATTTATAGAGAGGCCATTCCGCACGAAATAGTCAAGATTCATTTCGTACGAAATGGACAAAGTCCATTTCGCACAAAATGGCCTCTTCCATTTCGTGTGAATTGGTCCAACAACTCCAATTTCCTATAAACTAGCCTACCGAGCTCCAATCTATTCAATCTAGATACAAGACTCGATACAAGACGAAGTCGACAGACATATGCACCAACTTTAACAAATAATTATACAATTTGGAATAATATTAAGGACACAGTGAAGCGTAACTCAAAGACACTAATTAATACTAAGTCAAGGCACGACCCGCTCATCTAATATATCATAGTACGTTGTAGGTATTCGTGTACGCCAGAAGAAGCTTTGAGTTACCGTTGGTTACGAAGAAAGCAAGACTGTGAGTTCATGTCCCCCTTTTCTTTTAACTGTTTTCAGTTTTATAACTTCGGGGGTGAAGTACATGTTACAAACCATTTACAAACGTTTATATGTGGTATGGTTAGCTAAGGAAAGGTACTGCTAGATCATGTGAGTGGTGGGTACAACGCTTAAGACCATTAATCCTCGTTGTAGGACCGAGGGACATGAGTGATAGATCTATTTGGGTGTAGCGAGCCCCGCCCATGTGGACCAGGGTTTGGCCCATGAGGTGACTATGTCTTACAGACGGAAGCCTGGTGCAAAATCTGCTAGGTTTAAGCCTTCCTGCATCACGTCACACATATTAATGGCCTTGCAAACCATTAATCGATCTATTTTCCTTGTTTGCTTTCATACCGGGGTTTACAAACATACATACTTACAATGATTTTAAAGGTTTATTCGTGCACACATACAAACACATGAACTCGCTCAACTTTTGTTGATGTTTTCAAACTACATGTATTTCAGGGAATTAAATGTGGATCTGGCGGGAGTTTGGAGGTTTCAAGTGATGTTAAGAATAAAAGATTTCATCCGTAGTCCAAGGGTTTGGATAATGTGTCTTATCCTAGATAAGACACATCTTTCAAAGCCTGGTGTTATTTAGAGTCTTTTGTTGAGTCCTTATGGAACTCTAAAACTATTTGCATGTTTTGTAATATGGATTCAAAGTCTGTGCTGGGATTTCAAAACAATGATGTTTGTGATATTTTAAACTTATTTAATGGATGATCATCTTTAGTTTTATCACATAGTTGTTTGTTATGGTTGAATGCAATGATATTAAGCAAGTCACACATAATCACGATTCCGCAAAAGTCAGGGTGTGACATGTTAGTCAACCAACCACTACTTTCCAATTTCCTTCCCAATCAATATTCATTCCTATTTCCAACTTTCCAACAAAAACTCCTTCTCCTAAAACTGTTTATACAAGAAAAAGAAAGTTTCAAGTGAATGATGATGATATACATGCACCTATTCCTCTATCATCTACACCTTTCATCCAAACCAACCCTGAACCATTTAATCCTCCACCATCACCTACATCAAATCCACTTACTCAACCACGAACACTTGAAGGAGAAGATCCTTCAAGATCCATTCCATTGGCAATAAATTATCCTCTGGAATTGCATGCATTGAAAGCTGAAATGAGGCAATTCTATACAGAGGATGATCCATCCAAAAGAACCTTCCCATCCCTTCATGGCTTCAGACCTCCAAAGAACATGGATGATTATCTGAAACTCAAAGCCAAGTAAGCTGAATATATTGCAAAACATGAGGGTAAAGGGCAAGGTGATAACAACATCTCAAGTCGAATGCAGCATAGGCTTAGTAAAGTCAAGAAACTGGAAGACTATGCAAGATACTTAAGCAAAGAGATGTCAAACCTGCCACCAAATGCTGATCTTCAAAAGAAGCTAAGGAAAGATCTCTTAGAGCTTATTATGAGAGACAACTTTTACCCTGCCAAGGTTGAACAGTTTAAAGACTGGCCACTCACTGCTCTCAAAGCAAAAGTAAACATAATTGAAAGAGTAAAGAATGATCCTCAGATGAAGAAGTCTGCACCAAACTGCAACTAGTTCAAGAAATCCAGTGCAGAACTTACTTTAGAATACAAGAGGAAGAGAGCTGAGTTGGTTGCAGCTAAGTATGGATCAACAAAGGCCATATCAAAATGGTCTAGGCAGTACATTGATCAAACTTATGATAAGTTGGAGAAACTAAGAGAAACAGATCCTACAGCACCAAAGAAACCAGCATACAAAGGCAAAACCACTGAAGAGCCAAAGCAGTAGACCCTCTCTCTGAAAACACTGTTCACATCATCTGACTTATCCACCCATGTCTTAGAATAAAGAAAAAGACAGAATCAGATAGATGAGGAAGATGCAAAGAGATAAGCTGAAATCATGAAAGCTTCTATCAAGAATCAGATCTTGTATGGCTTGGATGATGCCTCTTTAAAGCTTCAAGCTCAACTTGCTGAAACAGTTCAAAGGCTGACAAGCAGACCTCCATCGCCAAGCTCATCTCAAATAAAGGCTCTCCCCAGAAATCCATTGAACTCAAAAATACTAAAGTGGAAGTCTGATAGAAATACCCATGTATTGACTTTGCTCAAGTCCAATGGAAGAGTTGAACACGTTTCAAGAGAGGATGCATTAGGTCTGGATGCAGCTGACCTCTTAGATCTTTTAGATCTTCAACTCTGCAGGGATGAGGATAATGAAGACTCCATGAACTTTGAATTACAATTCAAAGGGCAAATCAGGGAGAAATTAATGAGAGAATAAAGATCAAGAATAAGGAAGTGTTTTGGCATCATCTGTTCTAGGGGGAGATTGTTGGCCCATGTAATCAAACCAGAAGAATAGATGATACTGAAAGCCAAAACTGGTTCTCAACAGTTGATCACCAATAAGCAGTGCTTGTCCTAAGTTCCCTCCATCACAGTGTTTTCTATCAGCTGATGAATCTAAGTACTGATCCCCTCAACAACTGTTATTCAAAGAGCTGCTGATTATAAAGACTGAAGTCCTAACAACTGTTGTTTCTCAAAGTACAGATGAAGACTAAGCACTGCTGAGTTAAGGCCTGATCACCCATTGAAGAAAGCACTGATCTGCAACATCAGTGCTTAGGCAACAACAGTGGAAAGCAACATCAGTGTTTATGTATCAGTTATTTATTGTATCAGTGTTTTGTATAGATCAGGGTTTAGAGGTTGTTAGTCAGTTAGATGTCACTGTCTAGGTGACGTCAGCATTAGATGCTCAGTGGTTAGGATTGTACTATAAATAGAACAGTATCTGTACCATGGTTGCAAAAGTCGCTAGGCGCTCCCTAGTCGGTCGACCGGGGAGTTGAGAGTACTCGGCCTAGGCGAAGAGTACACGGGGGGTACTCAGACATGCCAAATTATAAAGAAATTAATTTTCGGAAATTAAATATATGTCAAATAACATAGATTTACTAATATTTATAACACAATACGTGAAATTGATATTTATTCTTTAATATTATACGCATAGAAATTATGGTTTATTTTATTTTAAGTCAAACTCGGCCCGAGATGACCTACTAGATCCGATTTTGGCCGATATTGACCGCATTTTATTGATTCCGAGTAATTAGTCGGAGTTGAAGAAAGTCGCCTCGGCAGCCTACCTTGTAGCGACTACTCGGGGAGTACTCGGCCTTGGAGACCTTGTGTTTACAACCATGATTTGTACTATAATTTATACAGTACAGTACCTGTACTGTTCTATTAGCTCTTTTTCACCAGCATCTTGTACAAACTAACTGTGAGCTCAGACTGAGGGGGAGTTTAGTGTTGCATGCATGCATAGTTGAATCTTGTAATTTATACAATCATTCGATTAATGAAATCATGTTTGTTGAAAACTATTCTCTTGTGATTGTGTTATAAAGTTTACTTTTATTTCCGTTGCAAGTTATTCTCAGATTCATCTTTCATTTAGTTAAACAACACAATGTAAAGAAACTCATATCCTAACACCTCTCTCTCTCTTAAAAAAACCCAACAACTCAAACGTGAAAGGTGAATGTGTGTTTGGGAGCCATTTGAGGTATTCATCACATCACAGAAGATTTGAACGTGATTATGGGAATAGAATTGGAGACATAGAAGTGTTGAAGATTGTCAACAAAATTATCTTCAAACTTGGAATTCACTATCAACAATTGGTAAGAAACCATGTTTATAACTTAAATGCTCAAATACTTATATGATTTCTAAGTAATGTTAGTGACCCGTGTACATAGCAGAGAAGACCCTGAGGTATTTTTAATCCTTTTAGACTAATAACTTTTGTGCATTTGTATCGTTTCCCACTGTTATTATGTTTGTTTGGTTTGCGATGCTTGTTTTTTATTGTTAGGTTTGATGCTCTTAAATTAGTGAGAATGCTAAGGAATTTCATATTGATTTGATTACACCTTCTTTACGGGCTGTTTCATACAAAAAAAATGTTTTTAAAATTAGGTATAATTTCCTTCTTAATATGTCAACAAACTGGAACATGCTATTTAGCTTCTAGCACTTGAATTGTAGCTCATAATTTTATTTTGTTTTCTTTGCAACCAATTTTACCCATTATTACTTTTCGTTAATTCTGATTTCTTGATTCTATTCAATGGTTGTTTTGTAGATTGAAAAGTTGAACTTAGTTATCAAGGAGCACGTTAAGGAAAAAGATGATGAAAAAGAAAGGTTCAATGGAATTATTACGGGGTTATTGGCTGAAAAAGAAAAAGATAAGGTGGATAAAGATGTTATGCTTGATAGGATATCACAAATTAAAGCTATGTTAACAACTACAGTTCGAAGATAAGCTATAAACACTTGGTTTTGAATGTTTAGATGTTTATCTTATTAGGATAATTTTAGTTATTTTATGTTTTAGTTGGTATTTTTTATATGCTTTTGAAAGATGTTTTATATAATTTTGGGATTTTATTAGACTTTTTTTATATTATTTGTAGTTTGGTGGCAATATCGGTGGCTAAATGGTATCAAAACGTGCAAAAACCGATGGCTAAATGATGACAATATCAGTGTGAAAACGCGTCACAACTCGGTGGCAAACAAGGCGGAGCGTAGCAAACATGAAACGGTGGCAAATAATATTGACCATTTTTGTGGTGGTAAAATTAAGGTAGCAAAATATAAAAATGGTGGCTATTTGGTGGCATTAGGGCAATTGACATGGGTGTTTTTGTCACCATATTTTCGGTGACAAATTGGTGACAACAAGGAAATTGCTACCATTTTGTATCCAAAAATTACATGACAAAAACTATGTTTTCTAGTAGTGTCATGTAAGCAACCATCGTTCACATTGATGTCATGTAAGCAACCACAACCATCGTTCACCTTCTACGAATAGCAACCCGTGTTCTGTTTTCACGCCCACAGGCCCATTTGAGCCCCCTCTAACATCTCTCCGTGACGGTGTTCACGGCCCACACCCTTCTGAGATGGCACGATTTGCGCCTCTTAACTATGCCCAAACAAACATCACAATTTGTTTATTTTTTTCCCAAATCGTCGCTTAAAACCCCTGCTGTACCTTAGTATATATGTTTTCCTAAATCGTGGCTTAAAACCCCTTGTTGTACCTTAGTATACGATTAATCCAGTCCTAGATAATAAAATCAATATAATATGTACCTTCAATTTTATTCTAAGAATATTGGAGCTATGTTTGATTGTAATACCAATCACTTCCAATTGTGCATTTGCTTTACACAAAGCAAAACGTACCATCCTAGTAAAACGTGGAAGGAAAATCCAAGTATCGGTTCACACTATTTTGTTTCATGCTTTTGTGTTGATACCTGTACTTTGCAGAAACAAAAGCGACGTTTGTTTTGCAGAAACAAAAACCGTTTTACATTGGAAACCGAAATAGCGATGTCAAATAACAAGTAAATTTTTTTTTTTTGAACGGCAAAACACTTTATATCTATATATAAAGAGCCAGCAAGCCGCTGGAAAGCTTACAACGAGGAAAACAAGGAAAACACAAACTACAAAAGGCTTGAGACGTTAAAGTCAAGCCAATCTTCCCAAGAGACGGCTGGAAGATTGGAGCGGTGCTTGATCCACAGGAACGAGTCTTCCTTTATTTGCCCGACTGAATCAATAACCCGTATGACCTTTCCCTCGAAGACTTTCTGGTTTCTAGCATACCAAATCCTCTAAAACGTCGCCTTTATCACAGTATTCACCAATTTTTTCCACTTTTTGGACCCGGGGGCTTTATTTAGAACATCGAGGAGGCTGGCAACAGAATTTATATTATCCGGTAAGGGAATTCTAACCCACACGAAGATATTCCACCAAATTCCTCTTGCCAATAAACAATTGACAAAGGTATGATTATGGTCTTCGACTCCTACATTATCAAACATGTAATTTATGTTTTTTCTTTATTAATAAAAATAAAATACCCCAACCCAACCCAACCCAACAAAAAAATGATAATGAATGCAGACTAGCGTTGGAAAAGGGTCGGCCTAAAGCACGATTCCAGGCCACAAAATTCACACAAAAGTCTACTCAGAAGTCGTCCTCTCTCTCATCAGTCATCACTTTCAGTCTATTTTTTTTTTATTTTTTTTTTTTTGAACGGCACTTTCAGTCTATTCTCCGTTGTCTTGTTTCACTCTTGACTTTTCAAAGTCAATCATATTACTTTTCATATCTATTATATTATATTATATATTTAAATTTATGTAAATATGTTAATTAAGCAACAACCTTTTTTTATTCTTATGTTTCTATAAATTATATCCTTTTTGTGACTTTCATGCAGAATAAGTTAACCACAGTTGTTTAATCTTCAACCAATCAAAGTATGTCTTGATTTTCTAGAATGTTTTTGAAATCACAATTATTTTAAAACCGAAAGTTTCTCTTGAGTTTTCTAGAGTGTTTTTTTCAATTTAAACATGAAGTTTCCTAAAGTTATTTTACTTCCAATATATTAAAATTACCATGAAAATTTTATAATAGTAATCACGTATTAAATACTTAGTTTTTAAGATTAAAAAAAAGTTTAAGCAAATCTAGTGTATAAACGTGCTTCACGTCAGATTCAATCCATTACTCAATCCATTTAACCCGTAAATTTTGCCATTAATATCCCTCGACGACGCATGACCTTACTAACAAACGTCACCACCAATACTCTACGCAAATGTAACTCCTATCAATTTGTCTATTTCCTACACACTTTCCTAATTCAATATGGCTTAAAGTAATATACAAATGTAACATCAAAGAATTCATTTACATCTTTTTCATGGGTCCTTAATTAAATTTCAACTTTTTAAATAGCAGCCACTATTGCCTCCATTAAACACGACACACTACGAAGCTTCAAAGATAGTCATAGGAAGGTCACAAGGAAAGCTTCATTATCAAGATCATATATCAAGAACACAAATCAGCAGCTTGAAAATCAAACTCAAAATGGATGCATACAATCCAATGTCTATACCCTACAGTTATAAATCAGTAGGTTCACTAGATATCGATTATGATGTTCCAAATCAGCAAAATTCTGAGTTTTTTGATAATTTTTTTGTTTTTGATGATTGGTTAAACTACGAAGATCAAGCATCCATTGTTCCTGAATATCCAGATTATACTCCAGTTTATTCTTCACCTGCCATTGAGGATCATGGAAGTCAATCCAATGGAAGCAGTATCAGCCACCTTCAAGGAAATATTAATGGTAAGAAAACTCAATAACTTTTTGGTATTTATAGGTTGTTTAGGAACGAGACAGGTACTTTTAGGGTTTTTTGGAACCTGTACTTTAAGCAGATCGCTCTTTTACTTCTAAGAGTTTGCTTGCCACCCAAAGTGAACTTGTTGAGTTCGCTTAGGGTGGCGAACTACCTAGAAGCAAAAGAAAAACAGCTAAGAGTACCAGTTTCGTTCCTAAGCAACCTATTTCCAAGGAAAATAGAAAATTTAATCAAACTTATATCATACGCAAGCTTTAATGTATACTCTATATATCTCTTTTACACATACATAAAGATCTTGAGCACACCTAGGGTAAAGAAAGGGGATTTATGTTTGGCATGTTCAACCAACATATATATTATTGGTATGTATTTTACCAAGCAATTGACATGATCAAGATTGACTAAGACGGCGTTTTTATGTTACTAGGTGCCACTGGAATTCCACAGGCCCGAAAGGCTACAAAAGAGAAAGTTGCCTTCAAAACGAAGTCACAAGTAGAGATCCTAGATGATGGTTTTAAGTGGAGGAAATATGGAAAGAAGATGGTGAAGAACAGCCCAAACCCAAGGTAACTAGGATAGTTATGTCATTTTCACAAAGCAATATGTGGTGTTTGGATAACCTAAATCAGATAATCAACTAACTAATAATACATGTTATATGTTATTTTACAGGAATTATTATCGTTGTTCAGCAGAAGGATGTTCGGTGAAGAAAAGAGTTGAAAGAGATGTAGAGGATGCGCGGTATGTAATTACAACCTATGAAGGTGTTCACAACCACCAACGTCCGTCTAACTTTTGATAACATGTATTATTATTATTATTAGCTCTTGTACGTGAAAGTACATTTGTTGTATTATGTTTTTCACTCTTGTAAGAAGAAAGTTCGCAGTTTGGTTATACCTTTTTCTTATGATCAACTTGGGATTGTAAACTGATTTCCACAAATAGATTCATATATCAATCCAAATTAATACCCAAACACGTTGATTTGTAATATGCATCCATACTAAGTGGATATAGATATCGATCATCAGGCTTATCCATCTATTGAAAAAATATCCACTATGTATATAATAATCTAGTGGTTAAAGCAATTAATCATATCTCATAATCTAATCTAATCTAACTTAGACCGCCCGTAGTGGGGCGTTTTTTTTTTTTAAAAAGTTCAAAAAAACGCCGAAACACGCCCCTCTCCCATTACATACCGGCGTTTTCGGGCGTTTTTTTTTTTTAAATTCGATTGGCGTTCTTTGAAACACGCTGCGAGGATTTTGACCAACCAATCACAAACTAGCAACGGCTAGTTATTTAACGGCTACTTTATTTATTTATTTTTTTAACCTTTTACCTATATATATAAACTCCTTCAAAATTAACCAAAACTCTCTCAAAAACGAAAACTAACGTATTTTTTTAATTTAGTCGGATTTTATTTATTTTTATTTCTAGTATTGTATTTTTTTTAATTTAATGAAGTATTTTAAGTTTTTAATTAAAAAAAATAATTGTTTAATGATTGGAAGGGGCGTTATTGGGCATTATTCCCACCACGCCACTTTTGCAATAACCCCTAATAATGCCCTCATGTTGACTGGACTGTCACGTGGCGCAAAACGCCCAAGGGTGGGGGCATTATTGCTCAAACCACTACACATGGTCTTATAATAAAATAATCCAAAAAATGCCACATGACATTCTCTCCTTCAACCTCATAAATTTTATTTATATTTGTTTAATAAATTTCTTTTAATATTAATATTAATTAATCTTCCTATATACTAATAAATCATTTTTTACACGTGTCATTCTCTGATGCCTTCCCCCCTTTTAATAATAGTATTACATATTTTTTTTGAACGGCCAACAGAAAACGATTTATTATATATCTAGCTAGGGACTAGCACCAAATTTTACATCCACCAATATTACATACAACTAGAAAAGAAAGATGCAGACGTGCACCACAGCCTTAGACACAAGAAACTCAAAATACATCAAACCCACACCATTGTTCCCATGTCATCTTCGTCTCCTTAGAGCGGTGCTTGACCCACAAGAAACTCTTAGCCTTAATTTCTTCCACAGTGGTCGTAACCGACGTCCTTTTCCCCGAAAACATTAGCTCGTTACGTGCCCTCCAAATGCACCAAAGGGAAACCAAACAAATCGCATGAAAAGCTTTCTTTTTCTTTGTTGGTCCATCAAACTGCATATGAGCATCCAGGATGTCCATAAGGCTGAAGGCGATAACCGGTTGCGTTTTGCACCACTGGAATACAATCTGCCAAATGATTTGTGCAAACCCACACGAAACAAGTAGGTGATCACTTGTTTCATTGTACTCTCCACACAAAACACACTCCAGCGAATTAACTGATATACCTCGCCCGGACAGTGCGACACGGGTCGGGAGACGCTCCTTATGGGCACGCCAAGCTACGATCCCAACTTTCTTTGGGACCCATGCGTTCCATTTGACCACATAATCCGGTTTGACTCGATTACGCTCATTTATAGACCTTTTAATGCTGCCCACTTTGAACTCACCCGATGGATCCAAACACCACAGCCATCTGTCGGATCTTGAGGACAACCTTACAGCTTGAAGAAGGTTGTTTAACTGCTGAAATTCCAGTAGTTCCTCTGCACCTGTTGCTAGCCGTCTCCAATCCCAAGCCCATCCAACTCCATTCGCCACCACCCGAGCTCTATCCCCCACCTTGCAGCCCTTATGTATTTCCAGCTGGAAGAGCAACGGAAATAGGTTTTGCAAAGGCTCAGACGCAGCCCAAACGTCGACCCAAAAAGCTATTCCGTTGCCATTACCTACTATCCCTTTGATGGCTTTATTAATATCGATCCTTAATGGAGATAAAGCTGAACTAATACCAAATATATGTTTCCACGGACCCGCAATTGTGACCTTTGTCGGGATCGGATTCCATGATCTAGAATTGTAGTGAATGGACCATACCACTTCCTCCACAAAGCGTCTTTTTCCGTCTTGAATCTCCACCACCATTTCGCAAGCATTGCAAGATTTGCGTCCCGAAGTGTACCGAAGCCCACACCTCCATACTCAACCGGAGCTACCACATTATCCCATGCCATCCAAGACATTTTTGAAACCTCATCCGATCCGCCCCAAAAAAACGTTCTCCTTAATCTTTCAAGTTGGTTTAAGACTTGAACCGGAGCTTTGTATAAAGAGAAAAAATACGACGGAAGTGAAGATAATACCGACTTTAGAAGTGTGATTCTTCCACCGTAAGAGAGTTTCTTCACCTTCCATATGGAAAACCTATTCTTGAAAACATTAACAATAGGCTTCCAATTTCGGACCAAATTCATATTTGCACCGACAAACAACCCGAGGTACTTAAATGGAAAAGAGTCGGCTCTACACTGGAGAGTATGCGCCAAACTAGCTACTTCACCCTCATTTACCCCGACCCCATACAAACTACATTTAGCAAGATTCACCTTTAAACCGGATGCTAGATAGAAACATCTAAGGATCCGACGTAGGTTTAGCGCATTAGTATTCGACCACTCCCCAAGGAAGATCACGTCGTCAGCATATAGAAAGTGAGATAGGGACATGCCAATATTGTTACATCGAATGCCATGAAATAAACCCACCTCCGATGCCTTCTTCATGCTCCTAGACAACGCCTCCATAGCGATGAGAAAAAGGAAGGGAGATAATGGATCACATTGGTGGAGACCCATAGTGCATTCGAATTCCATTGTAGGGGAGCCATTTACCAAGATGGAAGCTCTTGCGGAGGTAAGAGTCGCCAATATCCAATCACGCCATTTAGTTGGAAATCCCATTTGCTCCATAATGGAGTTTAGGAACGTCCAACTAAGAGAGTCGTACGCCTTGTGTATATCTACTTTAAAGATCATTCCGGCCTTTTTCGAACGTTTCATCCACGCCAAAATTTCATTCAACATTAATGGGCCATCCGTGATATTCCTACCAGCAAGGAACGTCGTTTGCTCCTCGGAAATAAGCCTACTAATTACACCTTTCAACCGGTTCAACAATACTTTAGAAATAACTTTGTTGATGCCTCCAATAAGGTTGATGGGTCGGAAATCAGCAGGCCGCAACGGATCCTTGACTTTGGGGATCAAGGCTATGAAGGACGAGGAGCAGCTCCTGTTCAAACATGGATAGTTATGGAATTCCTCAAAGAGTTTAACAAAATTATCTTGCAATCCGCACCAAAACCTTTTCTAGAATTTAAAATTGAACCCATCCGGGCCAGGGGCCCGGTCACTATCACATTCCCAAACTGCTTCTTTTATTTCCACCAAAGAGAAAGGCCGAGTCAAGATCTCGCCCGGTGAAAGCACATTCAAGAACGGGCACACGACCAGGGGCCAATTATCCCTAGGCTCAGAAAAAAGCCGAGAATAGAACTTGAGAAACTGTTGCTTTATGGTTACCGGATTAGTGGCCCAATTGTCTCCTACAAACACACCATTGATACGATTTGAGCTAAATTGGCGTTCATAATTGAGTGAAAAAACCCGGTATTTTCATCCCCCTCTAACGCCCATCTAGCTCTAGATTTTTTATGAGTATCTGATTGCTTTTGCTTGTCTAAATCCTGCATAAGTTGTTTACATTCCAACCTCAAATCAAGTTCTGTACGAATCAACGCTCTTTCCTCCGCAAGCAACTCCAACTCTGCGACTTTCTTTTTACGAGAGTCATAAAGATCTTCATATCTTTTCTTTTCCACCGCCACCCACTCTTTAATACGATTCTTTAGGAACCGAAGCTTAATGGCGAAAGCCAAATCCCCGGGCCCTATGAACGAGAACTGGTTGCATTTATTCAAAACAAACTCCTTGAATATTAATTAATATAGTTAGAGATAAATGTATAAATTCAAATTTAATTAATAATTATCTATAACAAATATAAATATATCAAATAATATAATAACTATAATATTATTTAATATAGTTAGAGATATATCAAATGTAATATTTCAAATTCAATTAATTGTAAATTTTTTTTTGAGTCCCTATGTTTTAATGGTTTTTAACCACATGAATGCAAAATCAAAAAGTTTAACGCCCCGAGTCTCTAACCGTTCAGTCACACCCCCTGTAAAAAAAAATCAAAAAACCTTTTGTAAGGCCGAGTTCTCTAAGTTCTCACGACTTGTAGAAGTTTTCATTTTACCCTAAGCATACATATTTGTTAAGATAAAATATATTATTTGGATATAAACAATAGTTACTAATAAAGTATGAAATCACATGTACAAGTACTTATAGTATATAACTTAGAAGACTAAAATTACAAGCGGATTATCTAAATAAAGTACCAAAATATCTTTAAAGCGAACACTAAATGGTTTTTAAAAGACATATGTGTTTTGCTATTAAGTATATAAAATTATATTTACTTAAGCCGTGTAATACACGTGTTCAATATTTTCTTCCAATTTTAAATTTATGTTAATATTAATATGTTTCCATCTTAAAATATGGTCCAACTTCCTAATAACATTAAGTTTTAAATACTAAACTTAATTTCAATCATATTACGTGTCACACCCCAACCGATGGCGGAAACATCGGGGTGCGAGCACTAAGCGTTCAGATTGCTCATGAGAATCCATAACACTAGAATTTCATAATAGATTAAATTGATTAAACATTGTCTAAAGCGAATAACCAACACATCAAGTATCAAATTACACCAAATATCAAATATTGTTCTAAGATTAATTAACTACGTGGGTTTCTAAGCATCACACTAGCTTGATTCACTTGTTTCCACAAAATCCTATCAGCCTGCAACATGTATTAAAATAGGGTCAGTACAAAAATGTACCGGCGAGTATACAAGTTTAAGTATATAGAGAACTAGATTAAAACAACTCGTATCCACGATGTAAGTAAAAAATAGTTTCAGTCGTGCTAGTGTTCGCAGTCCAACAAGTGATAGCCCAAGTATACCGATGCTTTGTTGTTTTCCCAAGTCTCAAGGAAAACTAGAATCCTCCTAACAATACCCCCGAGAATAATGGGGAGGTGCATCTCCTATAGCGCTACTATCGTTAAGGCGAAACTACACACCCTGGATTAAACGTTCACATAACACAAATAGAATACAAGAATCAAAAGTTTCACATACACGTAGGATAGAGTTTAGTTTGCAAAATTCTCAAGTATCGTAGTTTAACAGAATACATGATACATCTCAAAGTTTTAAAGCAAAAAAGGATCGAGTATACTCACAGTGATTGCTTAACAGATCAACTGTTATTGGATCAAAGGGAGCTCTTTAGGTTTAGTCTGGTTAGATTACAGCAGATAAGTGTCGGACAAAACAACGAGGTTGCACAAGTGTCGGATTAGTCACTAGATCGGATGGCTATCCGATCGTATGGCCATCCGATCGGATTGCCAGTCGATTGAGTGACAAGTGTGTGAGGGAACAGATAGTTGTCCGATCGGATGGCTATCCGATCGAGTTGCCACTCGATTCGAATTTGACAAAAGTGAGAAGGGAACGGATGGTTGTCCAATCGGATGGCTATCCGATCGGGTCACCACTCGATCCAAGTTCAAGATTCAAGGTTGCCTCGATTGGATGGCTGTTCGATCGGATGGCTATCCGATCGAGCTGTCACCCGATGATTTTGACTTCCAGTTTCAAGAATGTTTAGGGTTAGGGACAAGTGTCACTCGATCGGGTGGATGTTCGATCGGATGGCTATCCGATCGGATTGCCACTCGATCGGGTTACCTTGTCTCGTTCTTAATTTTTGTAGAACTCTAAGTTTCTGATTAAGTAATGATGACGTGGTACGTACTATGACAACGGTAAATCCATCAGTGTTCGGCCGATCCGATCGGGTGGGAATCACCCCAGTCCATTCAGTCGTCAGTTTGTGATAATTCTTATATCAGAATCCGTACTCCGGTCATCTTATTCGGTAACGATCCCTTTCCAAGCCGACTCCAGACTAATAATAAAGTCTACAGTCTATTTAGATCCGGATCTTACCGTTTTGAGTAAAAGTTTAAGGGAGATGAAGATAAACATAAGATTTGAGCTTGAAAAGTTTAGATCTAACATAGATTTAGCGTAAAACGCATGAGATTCCTTAGATCTGAGCTAGATCTTGGCTAGAATGACATCACACAACAGTTTGGTACAAACCGCCATGGTGACATCACCTTCAAGAGCCCAAATCTGAGAGTTTTCATGGTGAAAAGTGAGATTTCAAAAGAGAATCTTGTAGCGAATGTTGTGTAGATCAAGAAAGTACAAGAATCTAGTGTAAAACGTACCGAAATCGCCAAGAAATGGAAGAAAAGAGGAGTGCGTGCGTCTGGGTCGAGTGAGGCTGTCAAATCAGTGAAAATGGTGATATGACAGACCTATTTATAATGTCAGAGAGGAGAAGAGAGGCGGTGTGCACAGATCGGATGGTGGTCCGATCGAGTGGCCATCCGATCGGATTGCCACTTGGTCAATCCCATCTTTCCGTTCCACCATCTTTGATTCGATTTGCGAGTTAGACTAAGTGTTGCGTTACGTATTTATTGGGAAATAGTATAACTAGACAATAGCACCAAAGTTTTCAAAGTTTCATAGTTTCCGCCAGTGACAAGACTCCAGTCCCTCGTTCAACAAAGTCTTGAGTTTCACGAGCCTCAAGAGTCGAGCACCAAAGTATATAGATTTAAACATTCCAAGTATATAGAATTAGGCATTCCAAGTATATAGAATTAGGCATTCCAAGTATTTCGATTTAGACATTTCAAGTATATAGAATTAGCATAGAATTCACCAGGTGCCAAAGTATTAATGACTACATAGTTCAGGGACTAAATTGACAATTAGGCAAGGTCCAGGGACTAAACTAGCCAATAGTCTAAAGTTTAGGGACGAAGGGCGGTACAGTTTCCCCTCCTTTAGGAGATTTCGTCCCCGAAATCTTAGAGGAAGACTGCTCGAAGAGCTGCGGATACTTGGCCTTCATCTCACTTTTCAATTCCCAAGTGAATTCGGCGCCACGTTTTCCTTCCCATCGAACCTTGACAATGGGAATTTTGCTGCGCCTCAATCGCTTGACTCCTTGATCCATGATTTCGATCTGTTTCTCTACGGAGTGTACGACTTCGTTTATTTGCAAGTCTTCGAGGGGAACCTGCAGTTCCTCATCGGCTAGGCATTTACGTAGATTGGATACGTGGAACACCGGATGTACGTTGTTTAGCTCTTGTGGCAGATCGAGTCTGTATGCTAGCTTGCCAACCCTTTCGAGTATCCTGAAAGGACCCACATAGCGAGGAGCGAGCTTTCCCTTCTTACCAAAACGAACTACTCCCTTCCAGGGAGATACCTTGAGAAGAACTTGGTCACCAACATCAAATTCCAGAGGCTTACGCCTTTTATCAGCATAACTCTTTTGTCTGCTCCTAGTCTTCATCAAGTTATCACGGATCTGAAGGATCTTATCCATTGTCTCTTGAATGATTTCAGGGCCAGTAAACTGCTTGTCACCAATCTCATGCCAGCTGAGAGGAGATCGGCACTTGCGGCCATACAAAGCTTCGAAAGGAGCCATCTGAATACTGGAATGATAGCTGTTGTTGTACGAGAACTCAATCAATGGTAAATGTACATCCCAGTTACCACCAAAGTCGATGAGACAAGAACAGAGTATATCCTCTAGGGTCTAAATAGTACGCTTGGTCTGCCCATCCGTTTGAGGATGAAAGGCCGTGCTAAGATTCAAATGAGTACCCATAGCGGATTGAAAGGTTTGCCAAAGATGTGAAGTAAAACGACCATCACGGTCTGAGATTATGTCAAGAGGTATGCCATGACGGCATATAATCTCATCAGTATAGATTCGAGCAAGTTTCTCCACCTTATAATCTTCACGAATAGGAAGAAAGTGGGTGATTTGGTCAAATGATCAATTATCACCCAGATACTATCGTGACCAGAAGGTGTTCGAGGTAGCTTGGTAATAAAGTCCATAGCGATGCTATCCCATTTCTAAACCGGGATTTCGGGTTGTTCCAAGAGTCCTGAGGGACGTTGATGTTCAGCCTTAACTTTTATACAAGTAAGGCATTTGGAAACATACATAGCAATGTCCCTCTTCATCAGGCCACCAGTAAGTTGCACGCAAATCATGGTACATCTTATCAGCGCCCGGATGAATAGAGTAATGGGATTTGTGAGCCTCATTCATAATGAGCTCACGGAGATTATCGCGATTCGGTACCCAGATGCGATTGAGGTTGTATTGGAGTCCATTAGGTTTAGTTTCAAGCAGATCAATCTTTGCGCCTTGGATTTCCACTTCTAGACTTCCTTCATTTGCTGATGAATACTGAGCATCACGAATACACGCATGGAGGTCATTAGAGATACGAATAGCATTCACATGAGTTTTACGACTAAGAGCATCGGCCACTACATTCTCCTTGCCAGGATGGTAGCGAATTTCGCAGTCGTAGTCGTTAAGCAATTCCACCCAACGCCTCTGTCGCATGTTCAGTTCTTTTTGGTCAAAGATATGTTGAAGGCTCCTATGGTCAGTGAAAACCACACACTTAGTACCATACAGGTAGTGTCGCCATATCTTTAACGTAAACACAATTGCACCAAGCTCCAGATCGTGAGTAGTATAGTTTATCTCATGTACCTTGAGTTGTCGGGAGGCATAAGCAATAACCTTGTCCCGCTGCATGAGCACACAGCCCAAACCACGGTTCGAGGCATCACAATATACCACGAAATCATCATTACCATCGGGAAGAGTTAGCACAGGTGCATTACACAAAAGAGTCTTAAGAGTTTGAAAAGATTCCTCTTGTTCGGGACCCCAAACAAAAGGTCTCTCTTTCTGAGTCAACGAAGTGAGAGGAACGACGATCTTAGAGAAGTCCGAAATGAATCGGGGGTAATAGCCCGCCAATCCTAAGAAGGAACGAATCTCAGATGCAGATTTAGGCGTACTCCAATTCTTCACAGCTTCGATTTTAGACGGGTCAACATGAATACCGCGCTTACTAACGACGTGACCAAGAAACTGCACTTCATTAATCCTGTGACAATTGTCACTTTTCTGTACATTCCGTACACTAAATAAACAGTAATCTGTGCTTTAATGACTGTGCATGATCTAGTTTACCAGACAAATAAATTTCTGATTTCTATGCAAGTGAATTCATGCACGTTTTATACTACAAGAATTACTTTATGATAGCGTTGCGTCAGAAATACTAGTAAACTCACCGGTAAGACACCTGGTGTCAACAATTCTGCAGAAAGCAGTTAGACAATAGAATTGGAGCCTAGGTGTAGGTCCAACGACAAGAATACATTAAAACCCAAGAGTACACACAAGGGTTAACATATAAACATTTTGAAAGCTAAAACACGCACTAAAAAGCACCCGAAACGCACTTTAAGTGCAAAATTTTATTAAATTCAGCTATAAATCAACTTTTCACACGTAAATATTATGCAGAATTCATGATTTATCATCCAGAATACTTCCCCAAGTATCGGGAATTGAAAGAGTTACAAGAGGGGACATAAAGAACACTAAACGGTGCAATTTAGCACTTTAACGAACCGGTATTTAACCGAACAACCGGACATTACTCGGAACATCAAAATATTACTAGAAACATTGTTTTAGTATTTTTGAACTAGTTATGGTTCCTGGACACTTTAACATACTACACAATACATCCTATACATTAAACACTAGATATTACATGTAACCTTCCACTAATTACCTACTTACCAATAATTTACATTATACCCCCCCATATCATGTCTACGGCCCAAGGGATGGACCCCACCAAGATTTTACCAAAATCTTCTCTTGATCCTTTATAATCTTCTTAAGATCTCCCAAGATTGTGTAAGGATTTGTCTAGTACTTGGAAGACACAAGACTCTTTGGTTAAAACTTCAACTTGGTTATAAGTGCATCATCTTCATCATTTATCATTCACACACCACAAAAACTCCTCCCTTGGCCCCCATTCTCGGCCGTAATCTCCTTCCCACACACCACCATCTTTCACTTCAAGCTCAACAATTCCAAGCTCACTCCAAGGTGCTAGAAGGTGGATAACGAAGCTTGGGACACTCGGATATTGAAGGACCTCTTCCGTTTGCTTTTACCCACTTGATTTTCATCATTTTTCTTCCCTAGCTTGAAGCTACTGGTAAGGCTCTCTTGATCTTGTTTACTTCACATTTTGAGTGGTTTAAAGATATAACATGTTGATTATCATAAGAACACTAAAAGACATACACATGAAACTTGAAACATAAGATGAAATATGATGATATATAGATGATGTGGTGTTGTTAGTGTATGAATAATGTTTGCTTATTAATTTCTTGAAATGATGATGTTAATCATCACATGAAACTTGTTAGATGGAGTTTAAACACTTAATCTAGCAAGTGGAAGGATGATCATGTAACCACATATGATGATCATCTTCTAGTTAACACATGAACTTGATAAATGGAATGATTTCCTGAAAAGTAATAAACAAAGTGAGCTAGTAATCCTATAAATCTAAGAAGTATGAATGATTTTCCAAGAAACCCAAGTTCAAAATATGATTTGTGCAAGATCTTGGTTTTTACTTAAACCTACACTATTTTTATTAGAAAAACAAGTGTATAAACCCTTATGAAACAAGAAAAATACAAAAGAAACATTTTTAGAAAAATCATCCTACAAGTTGTAAGTGTCTAAATATTTCAAGAGAGTGATTTACCAACAAATAACCATGTTTTTAAGGGTAACTAAACCTACTAAATAACATGGTAAGTTACTACAAGTTTTTACAAAACTTCAAGTTCATGATGTAGAGTGATTTACTTGATTTTGGCACTTGATAAGTTGTTGATGTTTGATGACAATTCAAAAGAAAATAAACACATGTTTTGAAAACATGGGAAACCTCCATTTTTAGGGGGAACTCTATCAAAATTTCTATAAAATTTTAACACTTAGAAAAATATAAGTTTTGAGAAACTTATTCCCTAAAAATGTATCTAAAAGCATTTGCCAAGGTTTCCCAAAATCTTTGTGAAAAGAAATAATGATTTCTCCAAGATTAAAATTGATATTAAGTATGTATATTTTTGAGAAAAATATATATATTTATCACCAAATTTTGTGCTAAGTGTATGTAGTATGTATTACATGTAATAGTGTATTAGGACTTGAAAATACACTAAATACTCCTAGCGAGTGAAGATACAAAATACACATACAACATGCTTAGACGAATACAAGAAAATATATTTATGAAAATATATTACATGAAGGAATAAATAACTTGGACAAGTTATGAACATGAAATGAAGTTTCAGACAAAACACATAATTCGGGTGAAAAATACAAGATACTTATATTTATTTTTGAGAAAATAATATAAGTAAGACACATAGTTAAAAATATATAAATTATTTTAACACAAGAACACATATACAAAAGATAGTGACTTGTACTTGTGCGATACAAGTCTAGTGACTAACGTTAATAAACACGTTTAGGTCACGACGCTAGATAAGCAAATCCGGTGAAGTTTACGACGCAGGAACGCAAAGTTGTTAGTTCATGCCCCCCATTTTCTTTAACTATTTTTGGTTTTATAACTCTCGGGGGTGAAATACATGTTACAAATGTTACAATGTTTACAAATGATATGATACAAAAACAAGAAGCACTCTTGTTGAGAACGAGTACCAAGTATGATGCGTTTTAAGAAATGCCTATGAAATACTAGATCATGTGAGCATAGATTAAATACAGAAATGCCATTAATACATAATTAGGGACGAGGGTTAGATCTAACGGGTACGGCCGAACCCCACTCATGGTCACAACTAGTACCTTGTAGTGCTTCGGAGTCCCAGTCGAGGTTAATCGACGCAGTCGAGGGAAATCGACACAGTCGAGGGTAATCGACACAGTCAAGGGTAATCGACACAGTCAAGGTTAATCGACACAGTCAAGGAAAATCGACAAGGGTATAAGCCATTACGAGTGCTTCCCATGTCCTCAAGGAGTCATAACAAGTACTGCCCGTATCCTTAAGGAGTCATAACAAGTACTCCCCATGTCCTCAAGGAGTCATAGCAAGTACTCCCCATGTCCTCACATGCCTTAAAGTCCTTGTAAAACATTCATGTTCATATACGCATTTCATACCGTTTACAAAGGAGTCTCTCAAAGATTTACAAGAATACTTTATTGGTACAAGATTTGTATCACAAGAATACTTTATTTTACAAGAATACGTTATTCACAAGAATACTTTATTTTACAAGAATACTTTATTGGTACAAGATTTGTATCACAAGAATACATTATTTTACAAGAATACTTTATTGGTACAAGATTTGTATCACAAGAATACTTTATTTTACAAGAATACGTTATTTCAGAAGAATACTTTATTTATACAAGATACATACCATGTTTCACACAAGGTATACAAAACGCATGAACTCGCTCAACTTTTGTTGATGTTTTCCAAAATTACATGTATTTCAGGTGACATGATGGATCTTGGGCGCGAGTGTCATAACTAGAAGTAAATTTCAAGTATTAGGTGTCATCCACTTTTGTTGGTTTGTAACCTATTCAGAGATTGTGTTTTAACACTTAAGTAACAAGTGTTTGTAACACTCAAATTTTATGAATGGATGAACATCGTTTTGATCATGTAGTTGTTTATTACGATTGAATGCAATGATATTAAACCAGTCACACATCATACGCTTCTGCAAAAGACAGGGTGTGACAGTTTGGTATTAGAGCTTCGATTGTAGTGAACTAGGATTCCTTCTCGAGTCTAGACTACAATCACTAGAGTTCTCTTACGAAAACATTTTACAAAAAGATTTTCATTGTATTCACGTAAGCGTCAAGATCCACGAGTCAAACACTTTTTAAAAAGAGACAAGGCAAGGACATTAGTAGGGAATACCCTCAAGATAAGGTGCCAATTAAGGCATAGTCTACACGAGTTAGACCTGCCAAAGATAAAATACACTCTTGGTGAAAACTAGTACCAAGTAGTGTTTCTGTCGTGAATCGACAAACTAGAAAAATGACCCCCCAAAAACGAGAGTTATACATGATATGATGCATCGAAATGCCTGTTTATGCTAAGTAACATATTTTTTTATCGATACATACATACGAATAAGTGTATGGAATAAATATTGACGTGAATACATACAAATAAGTGTACGGATTGATTATTGACATGAACAAGATACCTTCGACTCCGACTCCTATTATTGTACGTAACTCGCACGATGAAGCTATCAACCTCGCGTTCATTGCAAAGCTCAAAGCTGGAGTGATTACCAAACAAGATTCTGAGCTTGCTTCCGTAGGAAATGGCTGCTCTTCCCTCTCGATCGTGAAGGTGCCTGACTACGGTGATGATGACGAGGCAGATGCGGAAACCTTGAACGAACTCTTAATTAACGGGACGAGATCCCTGCGACTTATGTGAAGCAAGAGTGACGACACACTTGGCTAGACAAGAAAGATGAAGTATTCATCCTGAAGGTGCCCCTCCAACTACTAGGAATTCTCTTTATTCATATTTTGTTTAATCATCGTTCCTATTCGCGCGTAACGATAACAAGTGTTAGCGCGTGGACCACTGCAATGGTCCTTTCCATGACAGAAGTATAAGGACAATAGTGTCCCCTCCTTGATTGATCATCTGCTCGGACGAGAGAAAATTGGGGTAACTGTGCAAGACAATTTATTATTACGGGGGCCCACGTAATAACGACTTGTAGTGCACAGAAATCCTGGTGGACTCTGCGGGTCGAGCTAATGAAAACCACACAAAAATAATCTATAGGTGTTCACACCTTCATCTGGTAGAACAATACATAGATCAGTGCTTTAGCTCGTTATAAAGTAGGAAGCCTGTCTTAGCCTACTTCGTGCCTGACTTTGCCTACTTCATGTACGAGACGTTTGAGAAACAATATTTAAGCAAGAGAAGAGGAATAACATTCAGAAAGAATCAGTGACGATACACACTCTATCACCCATACGTGAACAACTACCATTTCATAAAGCTTGAATGACCAAGGCGATGTAGCCTCGAGTTCATTTTATTTTCCACAATACAAACAATAAGCCAAGTAGCCAAGCCTATGAAGGCTCAGTAATTGTTTCCTCGCTCATACATTGTTGATTATATATACATGTGAAATTGGGTGATTACATGATGGCTTATGGTACCATGTACCTCATAGACAATTATGGAATGTTGTCTAACCCATTCCGTGCTTTTGACAGAAGAGAATGCCACCTAGACGTGACACAAACACCAGTACGTTACCAAGAACAGAAGCTGAGCTTCAAGAACGAATCTCACAGGCAATTGCACGACATGAAGCCCTCCGCTCCGAGCACAGCGGTGGCGCTTCCGGAAATAACCCTCCAATTGGCTACACCTATAAATAATTCCTGGACTGCAATCCATTGAATTTTGATGGCACGGGAGGTGCCGTTGCATTTGTTCGTTGGACAGAAAAGACTGACTCCGTTCTAAGAATGAGTAACTGCTCACCCCAGCAGAGAGTTACTTTTATCTCAGGGTTATTCTTAGATGGCGCACTCTCCTGGTGGAACCTTCAGGTTCAAACCCTAGGTGCAGATGCTGCTTATGCACTGATTTGTGACGAGCTCAAGGAAGCAATGGAAAAGAAATACTGTTCTAGGACTGAAATCCAGAAGCTCGAGGTGGAGTTCTGGAACTTGAAAATGGACGGACCGAAGATTCCTGAGTATGTCCAGCGATTTCACGACTTGTCTAGGGTCGTCCCCTACTTAGTCAAACCAGAATTCAAAAGGATTGAACGATTCATTTGGGGACTTGCACCTCAAATTAGGAGCTTGGTTACTACCTCAAGGCCTCCAACCATCGCAGAGGCTATCGATTTAAGTGTTACACTTACTGAAGAAGCTCTACGTGCGGGAAAATATTCGGAATCTAAGGATAACAAGAAAGAGACTCACGTGGAGTCATCAGGCAATAAGAAAAGGAAGTCTTCGAACCTAAAGGTGGGCACACAAGTCGGCTATGGAAGCCCTAAAGCAAACAAAAGAAAGAAAGTGGAACCGCCACATGGCAGGAAAACTGATGGAGCCACTAATAAGGTCGGTGGTAAAATTTACTCGGGGACTAAGCCGAGGTGCGGGGAATGCAATTTTCACCATGAAGGTCGATGTCTGAGGCCTAAGTATGGAAAGTGTGGGAAAGAAGGACACAGCAAGGATGCCTGTTGGGCGAAGGATCCAGACAAAAGATATAAAGGTAGAGTACCAGGTTGCTACAAATGTGGTATGACAACTGGCTCAAACCGGTAATTTCCGTACACTTTAATTGTGCTTAATGACTGCAATTATGTGCTTAATTGTCAGCCATGTCTAATTACATACTAAACAAGTGAATTCATGCATGTTGTATACTACAAAATATTGCTTTATGCATAAACGAGAGCGTTGCGTCAAAAATACTAAGTAAACTCACCGGTAAGACACTATGTGTCAACGGAACTGCAGAAAGCAGCCAGACAATAAAAATTGGAGCCTAGGTGTAGGTCCGACAGAAAGAATGCATTAAAACCCAAGAGTACATACAAGGGTTTAATATATATGCAATACGAAAGCAAAAATAAGCACTAAAAAGCACCCGAAACGCACTTTAAGTGCAGAATTTATAAAATTCAGCAATAAATCAGCATTTAGACATATAAATATTATGCAGAAATGTCGTTTTATTATCCAGAATATTTCCCTAAGTGTTGGGAATCGATAGTGTTATAAAAAGATACTTATTAAACACTAAAAGGTGCAATTTAGCACTTTAACGAATCGGTATGTAACCGAACGACCGGACTTTACCCGGAACATAAAAATATTGTTAATAACATTACTTATCTTTTTCTGAGCCAGTTAGGGTCCCTGAATACCCTAACACCCGTCATAACACACTATGCACTACTAACCAAGTTAAGCACTTAACTAACTTACTTAACCTAACTATATGCCTAACTATCTAGTTGGAATCGGACCAAGACCCCCCCCCTCTCTAACCGTCCCCAACTAGAGGGGACACCCTTGTCCTACAATTGATTAAAATAATCAACCTTGTCTAATATCATCTAGACACATGATCCATTGGACAATTAGCCTAATCTTTGTCTATAAGTATAAGCCTAAACCCACATGATCAATCACACAACACAACTCAACACACTCACTCTCCCTCTCTCTCTAAGAAGCTACGGCCAAACACCCCTTGAACACACAACCATTGCCAAGCTTTGATCTTGCCATTTCAAGTTCCTATAAGTGTTAAGGGTCGCATATAAGGAACCTTGGTGCAAACGGAAGGCGAAGGACCTCTCTACTTTGCTTTTATCCACCCTATTTGTGCTTAGATTCTTCCCTAGCCTCGAGCTAGTGGTATGTTGCTTAAATCACTCTCTTGAACTGTTTTAAAGTGGTTAATATGATTCGTAACGGTTAAAACTCGTTAACATACAAGATGACACACAAAAGTCTACTAAAAACACTAAAAATGTTGGTTAAAAGCACATATGTTGTGTAAATCATGTAGTATTTGATTTGTGTGATTATTTGGACCCGATCTATGTTGTGGTAGCTCGGATCATCATTTAACCCGGTTTAGTCATGATCTTGGATTATGACATAAAGCTTGTTTAAGTATAACAAGGGTTAGAAGATGAAACTCTACCACACACGAATCATGAACTTGTGTAAAAGTGTTTTAGCTTGTAAAATAGTGATTAAAACTAGTAGATCTACGGATCTACAAGCGGTACTTTCAAAAGACCAAGTGTCCAAGAAATCATATTTTCTAAAGCCGAGTCTTACATGAAAAAGAATGATTTTAGCAAACACACGAGTATGTAAACACTTGTGTAACACAAAGTTTCGACAAAATAACTATTTTTGTAAATGTCGACCGGAAGTTGTAAAGATGTAACTTCTTTAAAAGCGAGACTTTCAAGAAACAAAGTTGATCCATACAAAGATCCACTAAAAATAATGGAAGGATACTACCTATTTTGGAAAAACCACAAGTTCATGTATTTCTGCGATTATATCTATTTTAACTAGTTGCATATTGTTTATTGTTGAATGAGGAGATTGTTGACGATTTAAAAGAAAATAAACACATGTTTTGAAAACATGGGAAACCTTCATTTTTAGGGGAAACTCTGTCAAAATTTTTATAAATTTTGACACTTGGAAAAATATAAGTTTTTGAGAAACTTATTCCCTAAAAATGTGTTTAAAGTATTACCAAGGTTTCCCTAATTTTTGGTGATAAGAAATGAGGATTTCTTCAAAATAAAAACGGATATTAAGTATGTATATATTTTTGAGAAAAATATATATATTATTTTATCACCAACTTGTGTGCTAAGTGTGTATAGTATGTGTTATACGTGCTAGCGTATTAAGACTTAAAAATACACTAAATACTCGTGAAGAGTATAAACATAAAAATACACATACAAAATACAAGGTACATAATTCGGGTGCGAAGTGCAAAACACAAAAGACTTATATTTATTTTAGAGGAAATAATATGAGTAAGATACGTAGTTAAAAATATGAAATATTTTTAACACAACAATACGAATACAAAAGAGAGTGACTGTACTTGTGCGATACAAGTCTAGTGGCTAACATTAAGAAAACGCGTATAGGTTACGACGTTAATTAAGCAAATCCGGTGAAGTTTACGACGCACAGGAACGCAAAGTTGTGAGTTCATGCTCCCCCTTTTCTTTTAACTGTTTTCAGTTTTTATAACTTCGGGGGTGAAATACATGTACAAAAGTACAATATTTATAAATGGTATGATATAAATACAAGAAGTACACTTGGTGAGAACGAGAACCAAGTGTGACAAAATATAAGACAATAAGAAACGCGCTTGGTGAGAACGAGAACCAAGTAGGACGCGTTATGAGAAATAGTGTCACGAATAGGGTATAGAAGCACCATTAATTGTGTACATACTTAGACCGCAGAACAAAAGGTTAGATCTAATGGGTTCCGGGCAGCCCCACTCTTGGCCACTCTTTTACCAAGCAGTGTTTTTGTGTCTCAGTCGTAAATCGACTACAGAAAAATGCCTATGGTTTGGTGACTTCCTATGTCGTGTCACATGTTAATGGCTTTGCAACCCATTAACACTTGATACATACAGAAATATTTGACTTATACATGAGTACATGGTGTACACAAAAGACTTGATTTATACAAAAGACAAATTATGTTTTCATACAAAGTATACAAACGTGAAATACAAAAATTGCATGAATTCACACCAACTTTATGTTGACGTTTTTCCAAAACTCACATGTATTTCAGGTAACTAGGATGGATGTGCGCGTGGTCTTACTCATGCTCGTGGATGTCGCTTTGTTTATCTTTAAATAAAGTTGTGACTTTTAAGACAATATGTTATCTCGTGTTGTAAACACTTGACGTATGTTTTCAGTAATGTAATATTTGAAGATATTTTGAGCATGTAGTATGTTTACTCTTCGTATGCAATGAGAACCTTTCATGATCACACCTCGTGCTTCCGCCGCAGAAAGGGGTGTGACAGATTGGTATCAGAGCTGCGATTGTAGTGAACCAGGATTCCTTCTCGAGTCTAGTCTACAATCTCTAGGATCCTTTCACGAAAACAATTTTCAAAGAGTTTTCATTGCATAAAACGCCCCGCGACATCCACTACCTGAAACTGACTACATGAGTCTAGAAAAGACACTACGAGACTTAGAGTGCACTTGAGTAGCACTTGTCGTTGACTAGAAACTACTTGCAATTATGTTTGATAATTAGCATGTACTAGAAGTAGAATGTCACAAGTATATGTGACTTTACCTGTAAGCAATGGCCTACCTGAAGGAAGAAATACGAGGATGAAACGAACTGTGCGGACTGTGCAAGGAGTTACGTAATTATGGATGCATACATAATTATGGAATTCAGTGCACAGAAACCACAGCAAGTCTTGTCACGTATAGATTCCCTCAGAGCAAGCCTACTAAGTACTCTGCTAGAGTAATAATTGTTTGATGTCACTTATGTGGTATATATACCTGTGAATATATATGATACTACTGTCTAGTGTGACGATATCAAACAAATGCCTAACCCTGTTGTGTTATGTTCTGTCAGAACATGGCACCCAGGAAAGCTGTGAATGCTCGCAATGACGACCAACCTCCTCCTCCCCTACTGCCCAGAACTGCTGATGAGCTGAACGCCCTACTGGAGGAAAGGATCTCCGCTGCTATCGCCCAGTACGAGGCGAACCGAACTCAAGACAGTGGAGGACCAAGCAACGCTAGGCGTAATGGGAATGGAGATTCGTCTGGAGGCAATGCAGCTCAAGGTAACCTTAAGACACTGTGCTAAGCATGAGGAAATTTATGAACGGTCTTTGTTTCATTATTTCTTCGATTGCTCACATGTGAATTGGTTGAATCAATTCCAGGCTGCACTTTCAAGCAGTTCCTCGACTGCAAGCCGATGAACTATGATGGCACAGGAGGTGCAGTAGCATTTGTGCGCTGGACGAAGGAGACTGAAGCTACCTTCCGCATGAGCAAGTGTACCGTGGATCAACAAGTCACCTTTGCTACTGGGTTATTTGTCGATGAAGCTCTGACTTGGTGGAACCTGCAAGTCCAAACCTTGGGTGATGATGCCGCTTATGGCCTAACTTGGGATGAACTGAAGGAAAGAATGAGAGAGAAGTACTGCTCTCGTGCTGAACTCCAAAGGCTGGAGACGGAGTTCTGGCACTTGACCATGGAAGGTGCTGACATTAATGGCTATACTCGAAGGTTCCACGATTTGTCCAGAGTGCTTCCCTACATGGTGACTCCCGAATTCAAGCGTGTTGAACGCTACATTTGGGGACTGGCCTCAGAGTTTCGTGGCATGGTGACGTCGGCCAAACCACAAACAATCACCGAGGCTGTAACTCTGGCTGTCAGCCTTACTGAAGATTGTGTTCGAATGAAGAAGCTATCACTAAACCCCACAGAAAGTGCCGAGATGCATGCTGAGTCGTCTGGCGACAAGAAAAGGAAATATGCAAACTTGAATCAAGCAACTCGTAACAACAAAGGTTCCAACAAGAAGCGTGACCCTAACCCGCCTCAAGGGGCCAAACCTCTTGCAGCCATGAACGACGCACCAGCAAGGGGATACCGGGGCATCTTGCCCAAATGCCATCGGTGTAAACACCATCATGAAGGAGCTTGTCGCATTCCAAGATGTGACAAATGTGGAAAGTTGGGTCACCGCACTGAAGACTGCTGGAGTAAGAAGAATGGGAATCGTAATGGGGCTGATGATAGGAACAATGGTGGAAATGGAAATGGTGCTGGTAACGGGAATGGGCGAAACCAAGGATGCTTCAGATGTGGAAGCAAGGATCATTTCATGAAGGACTGCCCAGAGAGAAACAATGCTTAGGCCCGAGCATTTGTGATTGGAGCAAGGGACGCACGCGAGGACCCTAATGTGGTCAACGGTACGTTCCTCATTAACAATCACTTTGCATCCATATTATTCGACACTGGCGCCGATTATAGCTTCATGTCTGTGGAATTTAAACGCATACTCGGAATAGAATCTAGTAGATTAGAAATTCCTTATTCCATAGAACTAGCCAATGGTAAACTTGTTGAATCGAGCGAAGTTGTCAGAGGCTGCACACTAGAACTTGGCGAACGAAATTTTAGCATCGACCTCTTACCTATTCAATTGGGTAGCTTCGATGTAGTAGTCGGAATGGACTGGTTGTCCAAGAACAAAGCTGAAGTTATTTGTCATGAGAAAATCATTCGCATCCCTTTAGCGAATGGTGAAACTCTCATCGTGCATGGAGAAAGACGAAACACGCCTCTACGAATCATCAGTTGTATGAAGGCACAGAAGTGCTTAAGGAAAGGATGTGTTGCTTTCCTAGCACACGTTGTAGATAAGAAGGCTGTGGAGCCAAAACTTGAAGACATTCCTGTAGTGAAGGAATTTCCTGATGTGTTCCCTAAAGATCTGCCAGGACTACCTCCGCAACGACAAGTCGAATTCCACATAGACTTGGTTCCAGGAGCCGCTCCTGTAGCCAAGGCACCCTATCGACTTGCACCATCCGAAATGCAAGAATTATCTACACAACTCCAGGAGTTGTTGGATAAAGGATTCATAAGGCCAAGCTTCTCACCCTGGGGAGCTCCAGTATTATTCGTGAAGAAGAAGGATGGATCACTGCGGATGTGTATCGATTACAGAGAACTGAACAAGCTCACAATCAAGAATCGGTATCCGCTACCGAGGATTGATGACTTGTTTGATCAACTGCAAGGGTCAAGCTACTATTCCAAGATCGACCTTCGATCTGGAAACCATCAGCTGAGAATCCAAGATGACAGCGTGCCAAAGACTGCATTCAGAACACGCTATGGGCACTACGAATTTCTTGTGATGCCGTTTGGATTGACGAACGCGCCAGTGGTCTTTATGGACCTAATGAACCGCGTATGCAAACCATATCTCGATAAATTCGTGATTGTATTTATCGATGATATCCTGATTTACTCACGAACGAAATAAGAGCACGAGCAACATCTCAGAACCATCTTGGAACTACTGAAGAAAGAAAAACTTTATGCAAAGTTCTCGAAATGCGAATTCTGGATTCGCGAAGTACAATTTCTTGGTCACGTGGTGAATGAGAAGGGCATTCATGTAGACCCATCCAAGATTGAAGCAATAAAGAATTGGGAAGCTCCCAAGACCCCAACTGAAGTTCGACAATTTTTGGGTTTAGCAGGCTATTATCGGCGATTCATCGAGAATTTCTCAAAGATAGCTCAACCGCTAACGACCCTTACCCAGAAAGACAAGAAGTACGACTGGGGTCACAAACAAGAAGAAGCCTTTCAGCTACTTAAGAACAAGCTCTGCGATGCACCGATACTATCGTTACCCGAAGGCACTGAAGACTTTGTGGTATACTGCGACGCCTCACGACAAGGCTTGGGTTGCGTGCTCATGCAACGCCAAAAAGTCATCGCTTATGCTTCAAGACAACTGAAGGTTCACGAGAGAAATTATACCACTCACGACCTGGAGCTGGGTGCAGTGGTATTCGCCTTGAAGATTTGGCGACATTATTTATATGGTACTCGATGTACAATCTTCACAGATCACAAAAGCTTACAACACATATTTGATCAGAAGGAATTGAATATACGCCAGCGACGTTGGGTCGAGCTGCTGAACGATTATGACTGTGAGATTAAGTACCATCCTGGAAAGGCAAACGTTGTAGCAGACCCATTGAGCCGAAAAGAAAGGGTTAAGACCCTAAGGGTTCGAGCATTGGAAATGACGATTCGAACGAACCTCACTACACGCATTCGGGATGCACAACAAGAAGCTCTTAAAGAAGAGAACCGTAAAGCTGAATACCTTCGGGGTATGCTGAAATACATGGCGCCAAATGAAGAGGGAGCCTTATACTTTAAAAAGCGCATTTGGGTTCCGCTCTATGGTGGCCTACGAGAAGTCATCCTTGATGAAGCGCACAAGTCAAGATACTCGATCCACCCAGGGTCAGACAAGATGTATCAAGACTTGAAAGAATACTATTGGTGGCTGAGACTCAAGAGCGACGTTGCTGTCTATGTTGGAAAATGCCTAACCTATGCTAAGGTTAAGGCAGAATATCAGAAACCGTCCGGCCTACTACAACAACCAGAGATTCCCGTGTGGAAGTGGGAACAAATCTCGATGGACTTCATAACGAAATTACCCAGGACCCCGAGAGGGCACGATATGATATGGGTAATAGTTGATCGATTAACGAAGTCTGCGCATTTCCTACCAATCCGAAAGAAGGATAGCACTGGAAAGCTTGCAGAGATATACTTAAGAGAAATTGTGGCACGTCATGGAGTGCCAATCTCAATCATTTCAGACAGAGATGGACGCTTTGTCTCAAGAATCTGGCAATCATTTCAGGAAGCCTTCGGATCTCAGTTAGATCTGAGCACGGCATTCCATCCGTAAACAGACGGCCAGAGCGAACGGACTATACAAACGTTAGAAGATATGCTTCGCGCATGTGTCATGGATCTAGGCGGCAGCTGGGATACTCATCTACCTTTAGTTGAGTTTTCCTACAATAACAGTTATCATACGAGCATAAAAGCCGCGCCGTTCGAAGCTCTGTATGGCCGCAAATGCCGATCGCCCTTATGTTGGGCAGATGCCGGAGATAAACGTACGGTTGGTCCTGAACTTGTACAAGAGACAACCGACAAGATTGCGCAGATCCGAGAGCGCATTAAGGGGGCTCGAGAGCGACAAAAGAGCTACGCGGATCCGAATAGGAAATCGGTAGAATTCCAGGTGGGAGACAAAGTGTTGTTAAAAGTATCACCATGGAAGGGCGTAGTCAGATTTGGAAAGCGTGGAAAGCTGAATCCACGATATATCGGACCATTCAGAATACTGAAGAGAATTGGTACCGTGGCGTACAAGTTGGAGTTACCGGAAGAACTTAACGGAGTACATGATACGTTTCATGTATCCAACCTGAAGAAGAGTCCAACACAGGAAAGCGTGATCATCCCGATGGATGAAGTGCATATTGATGAAGCCCTCCGATTTACAGAAAAACCCGTGGAGGTTACTGACTGGAAAGTCAGCAAGACCAGGAGGAGCAGCGTAAAACTTGTCAAAGTACGTTGGAGCTCTAAGCACGGACCCGAGTACACATGGGAACGTGAAGACCAGTTCAAGAAAAAGTATCCCCACCTATTCAAGAAGACTCCAGCGAGAGTGAGTTCAGTCTGAATTTCGGGACGAAATTCTTTTAACGGGGGGAGACTGTGACAACTGGCTCAAACCGGTAATTTCTGTACACTTTAATTGTGCTTAATGACTGCAATTATGTGCTTAATTGTCAGCCATGTCTAATTACATACTAAACAAGTGAATTCATGCATGTTGTATACTACAAAATATTGCTTTATGCATAAACGAGAGCGTTGCGTCAAAAATACTAAGTAAACTCACCGGTAAGACACTATGTGTCAACGGAACTGCAGAAAGCAGCCAGACAATAAAAATTGGAGCCTAGGTGTAGGTCCGACAGCAAGAATGCATTAAAACCCAAGAGTACATACAAGGGTTTAATATATATGCAATACGAAAGCAAAAATAAGCACTAAAAAGCACCCGAAACGCACTTTAAGTGCAGAATTTATAAAATTCAGCAATAAATCAGCATTTAGACATATAAATATTATGCAGAAATGTCGTTTTATTATCCAGAATATTTCCCTAAGTGTTGGGAATCGATAGTGTTATAAAAAGATACTTATTAAACACTAAAAGGTGCAATTTAGCACTTTAACGAATCGGTATGTAACCGAACGACCGGACTTTACCCGGAACATAAAAATATTGTTAATAACATTACTTATCTTTTTCTGAGCCAGTTAGGGTCCCTGAATACCCTAACACCCGTCATAACACACTATGCACTACTAACCAAGTTAAGCACTTAACTAACTTACTTAACCTAACTATATGCATAACTATCTAGTTGGAATCGGACCAAGACCCCCCCCCCCCTCTCTAACCGTCCCCAACTAGAGGGGACACCCTTGTCCTACAATTGATTAAAATAATCAACCTTGTCTAATATCATCTAGACACATGATCCATTGGACAATTAGCCTAATCTTTGTCTATAAGTATAAGCCTAAACCCACATGATCAATCACACAACACAACACAACTCAACACACTCACTCTCCCTCTCTCTCTAAGAAGCTATGGCCAAACACCCATTGAACACACAACCATTCCCAAGCTTTGATCTTGCCATTTCAAGTTCATATAAGTGTTAAGGGTCGCATATAAGGAACCTTGGTGCAAACGGAAGGCGAAGGACCTCTCTACTTTGCTTTTATCCACCCTATTTGTGCTTAGATTCTTCCCTAGCCTCGAGCTAGTGGTATGTTGCTTAAATCACTCTCTTGAACTGTTTTAAAGTGGTTAATATGATTCGTAACGGTTAAAACTCGTTAACATACAAGATGACACACAAAAGTCTACTAAAAACACTAAAAATGTTGGTTAAAAGCACATATGTTGTGTAAATCATGTAGTATTTGATTTGTGTGATTATTTGGACCCGATCTATGTTGTGTTAGCTCGGATCATCATTTAACCCGGTTTAGTCATGATCTTGGATTATGACATAAAGCTTGTTTAAGTATAACAAGGGTTAGAAGATGAAACTCTACCACACACGAATCATGAACTTGTGTAAAAGTGTTTTAGCTTGTAAAATAGTGATTAAAACTAGTAGATCTACGGATCTACAAGCGGTACTTTCAAAAGACCAAGTGTCCAAGAAATCATATTTTCTAAAGCCGAGTCTTACATGAAAAAGAATGATTTTAGCAAACACACGAGTATGTAAACACTTGTGTAACACAAAGTTTCGACAAAATAACTATTTTTGTAAATGTCGACCGGAAGTTGTAAAGATGTAACTTCTTTAAAAGCGAGACTTTCAAGAAACAAAGTTGATCCATACAAAGATCCACTAAAAATAATGGAAGGATACTACCTATTTTGGAAAAACCACAAGTTCATGTATTTCTGCGATTATATCTATTTTAACTAGTTGCATATTGTTTATTGTTGAATGAGGAGATTGTTGACGATTTAAAAGAAAATAAACACATGTTTTGAAAACATGGGAAACCTTCATTTTTAGGGGAAACTCTGTCAAAATTTTTATAAATTTTGACACTTAGAAAAATATAAGTTTTTGAGAAACTTATTCCCTAAAAATGTGTTTAAAGTATTACCAAGGTTTCCCTAATTTTTGGTGATAAGAAATGAGGATTTCTTCAAAATAAAAACGGATATTAAGTATGTATATATTTTTGAGAAAAATATATATATTATTTTATCACCTACTTGTGTTCTAAGTGTGTATAGTATGTGTTATACGTGCTAGCGTATTAAGACTTAAAAATACACTAAATATTCGTGAAGAGTATAAACATAAAAATACACATACAAAATACAAGGTACATAATTCGGGTGCGAAGTGCAAAACACAAAAGACTTATATTTATTTTAGAGGAAATAATATGAGTAAGATACGTAGTTAAAAATATGAAATATTTTTAACACAACAATACGAATACAAAAGAGAGTGACTGTACTTGTGCGATACAAGTCTAGTGACTAACATTAAGAAAACGCGTATAGGTTACGACGTTAATTAAGCAAATCCGGTGAAGTTTACGACGCACAGGAACGCAAAGTTGTGAGTTCATGCTCCCCCTTTTCTTTTAACTGTTTTCAGTTTTTATAACTTCGGGGGTGAAATACATGTACAAAAGTACAATATTTATAAATGGTATGATATAAATACAAGAAGTACACTTGGTGAGAACGAGAACCAAGTGTGACAAAATATAAGACAATAAGAAACGCGCTTGGTGAGAACGAGAACCAAGTAGGATGCGTTATGAGAAATAGTGTCACGAATAGGGTACAGAAGCACCATTAATCGTGTACATACTTAGACCGCAGAACAAAAGGTTAGATCTAATGGGTTCCGGGCAGCCCCACTCTTGGCCACTCTTTTACCAAGCAGTGTTTTTGTGTCTCAGTCGTAAATCAACTACAGAAAAATGCCTATGGTTTGGTGACTTCCTATGTCGTGTCACATGTTAATGGCTTTGCAACCCATTAACACTTGATACATACAGAAATATTTGACTTATACATGAGTACGTGGTGTACACAAAAGACTTGATTTATACAAAAGACAAATTATGTTTTCATACAAAGTATACAAACGTGAAATACAAAAATTGCATGAATTCACACCAACTTTATGTTGACGTTTTTCCAAAACTCACATGTATTTCAGGTAACTAGGATGGATGTGCGCGTGGTCTTACTCATGCTCGTGGATGTCGCTTTGTTTATCTTTAAATAAAGTTGTGACTTTTAAGACAATATGTTATCTCGTGTTGTAAACACTTGACGTATGTTTTCAGTAATGTAATATTTGAAGATATTTTGAGCATGTAGTATGTTTACTCTTCGTATGCAATGAGAACCTTTCATGATCACACCTCGTACTTCCGCCGCAGAAAGGGGTGTGACATGTGGTGAGGCAGGGCACTTTAGGAAAGATTGCCCTAGGAAGAAACAAGCAAGGAAGGGTTTTCACGATCGAAACTCGTGAAGCACGCCAGGATCCAGATGCAGTTACGGGTAATTTCCCTATTAACCAACCTTATGCATCAATTTTTTATTAATACTGGCACCAACTTTAACCTTGCATGCTTAGAACTTAAGAAACTGTTTTGCCAGGTTTCGAGTAAAATAGACGTCCCGTATTCTTTAGAAATGGGCATATAGAAGGCCGGAACCTCCTGTTACCATTGACTTGCGAAGTCATAATATGATAGTCAGCATGGATTGGACGGAAGAAGTTCCAGAAGCCTGAGAACATCCCCGTGACGGAAGAAGTTCCAGAAGCCTTTTCTGAAGACTTACCAGGAACGCCCCTCCACAACAACAAGAGGAGTTTAAACCTTGTACCAGGAGCGGCACCAGTGCCGAATGACGCCTTACCGACTAGCTTCGTCTGCGAAGCATGAACCTCCGATATAACTGCAAGAACTGCTACACAGAGGAAATTTAGGACATGACATCCTTAGTTAAGGACACAAGGAGAAAGTTGATAGACTCCACTTTGCCTAAATTTAAATTGAGAATCAGGATTCTTTGCCAAGGACTGATAACATGAACAGACAAATCGTCAGGTTATAGTTACCACTCAAAGATCAACATGAGGACAAGATGTCCTCCACTGTGAATACAAGAAGGAAATATCCCTAAAACGACCTTTAGGACTCGCTTCGAGCATTACAAGTTCCTTGTCGTACCATTTGGCTTAACACATGCATCGACAATATTCATGGACCTCATGAATCGAACGTGTAAGCCATACCTGGATAGATCATGATTACATTTATTGACTACATTCTTATATGGCCAACGACCAAGGGAGGTCGTGAGCAACAGCTGCAAATACCATGCAACTCTTAGAGAAAAGAACAATTATATGCTATGATGACGAAAAGCGGATTTCGAATTTGCGAAGTGAGAACTTTAAGATACGTGGTGGATAAGAACGAGATTCATGCCAACCCTGCAACCAAGAGCTAAGGAGCTAGAGTTGCAATTATATGACGCTTCCCGACAAAGTCTCGATTGTACGTCGATGGAACGAGACCACAACATTGCATACGTGGCACATTGATTAAGGAATCATAAGAAGAAACCTTGAGCGAGATACAGTAATTGCGCGCCAAAAACTTGACGTCACTACCTGAAAGAAAACGTTGCACGACCTTTACTGAACATAAGGGTTGCAGCACACCGTTGATCGTAAAAACTTGAATATTAAACTAAGCTACTGAACGATACAGACTGTATGAACACGATACGTGCTTGTGTGATAAACTTCGATAAAAAGTTGGAACACTCACTTGCCTTTAGTAGAGTTTTCCTACAACAGTACTTATCACACTGCCGTTTAAACCCCTTCGAGTGAAGCTTTAGATGAAACATAATAAGTCGGTCCCCGCCGTATGATCAGAAACCGGGAACAAACAATCTACTGGCCCGAGTGGGTTCAGGAAAACTAGAGGCAAACCTTTTAGATATGTGAACATATCAAGGCAGCCCACAGGATACAGAAAGATTGCGCCGATGAGCGGAAGAAATCGTAAGAATTTGAGACAAGAAGTATGACTAAAATGAAAGCCTCGCCTAGAAAAGGCGTAGTGTGATTTGGAAAACGAAAAGGGTTGAATCCCCGATGTAGGGATCGGAACCATTGTTCACAAGATGAAACTTCCAGAAAAACATCAGTAGTGATCGCGACACATTCCATGTGTCTAGAGGAGTCTGACTCAAGGAACAGTCGTTATTCCCACAAATAAGATTCACGTCAATGACAAATGACAAGAATTACTATAGAACCTGTTAAGGTTTTGGACCAAGAGTCCACAATACTATAGAAACCTATTAAGGTTTTGGACCAAGAGTCCACAATACTATAGGAACCTGTTAAGGTTACTGACCAAGAGTCCAAAAGACACAGAAAAGACATAATTGATTTACTTGAGTACGATAGAATACATGACATGAGAGCATGAAGATAAATTTCGAATATAAGTGACCGCGTTTGATTCACAACTCCTCTACGACCGATGGCATCGCTTGAATTTCGGGACGAAATTCTTTTAACTGGGGGAGACTGTGACAACTGTCACTTTTCTGTACATTCGTACACTAAATAAACAGTAATCTGTGCTTTAATGACTGTGCATGATCTTACCAGACAAATAAATTTCTGATTTCCATGCAAGTGAATTCATGCACGTTTTACAAGAATTACTTTATGATAGCGTTGCATCGGAAATACTAGTAAACTCACCGGTAAGACACATGGTGTCAACAATTCTACAGAAAGCAGTTAGACAATAGAATTGGAGCATAGGTTTAGGTCCAACGACAAGAATACATTAAAACCCAAGAGTACACACAAGGGTTAACATATAAACATTTCGAAAGCTAAAATACGCACTAAATAGCACCCGAAACACACTTTAAGTGTAGAATTTTATTAAATTCAGCTATAAATCAGATTTTAACACGTAAATATTATGCAGAATTCATGATTTATCATCCAGAATACTTCCCTAAGTGTCGGGAATTGAAAGAGTTACAAGAGGGGACATAAAGAACACTAAACGGTGCAATTTAGCACTTTAACGAACCGGTATTTAACCGAACAACCGGACATTACTCGGAACATCAAAATATTACTAGAAACATTGTTTTAGTATTTTTGAACTAGTTATGGTTCCTGAACACTTTAACATACTACACAATACATCCTATACATTAAACACTAGATATTACATGTAACCTTCCACTAATTACCTACTTACCAATAATTTACATTATACCCCCCCATATCATGTCTACGGCCCAAGGGATGGACCCCACCAAGATTTTACCAAAATCTTCTCTTGATCCTTTATAATCTTCTTAAGATCTCCCAAGATTGTGTAAGGATTTGTCTAGTACTTGGGAGACACAAGACCCTTTGGTTAAAACTTCAACTTGGTTATAAGTGCATCATCTTCATCATTTATCATTCACACACCACAAAAACTCCTCCCTTGGCCCCCATTCTCGGTCGTAATCTCCTTCCCACACTCCACCATATTTCACTTCAAGCTCAACAATTCCAAACTCACTCCAAGGTGCTAGAAGGTGGATAACGAAGCTTGGGACACTCGGATCTTGAAGGACCTCTTCCGTTTGCTTTTACCCACTCGATTTTCATCATTTTTCTTCCCTAGCTTGAAGCTAGTGGTAAGGCTCTCTTGATCTTGTTTACTTCATAGTTTGAGAGGTTAAAATATATAACATGTTGATTATGATAAGAACACTAAAAGACATACACATGAAACTTGAAACATAAGATGAAATATGATGATATATAGATGATGTGGTTTTGTTAGTGTATGAATAATGTTTGCTTATTGATTTCTTGAAATTATGATGTTAATCATTACATGAAACTTGTTAGATGGAGTTTAAACACTTAATCTAGCAAGTGGAAGGATGATCATGTAACCACATATGATGATCATCTTCTAGTAAACACATGAACTTGATAAATGGAATGATTTCTTGAAAAGTAATAAATAAAGTGAGCTAGTAATCCTATAAATCTAGGAAGTATGAATGATTTTCCAAGAAAACCAAGTTCAAAATATGATTTGTGCAAGATCTTGGTTTTTACTTAAACCTACACTATTTTTATTAGAAAAACAAGTGTATAAACCCTTATGAAATAAGAAAAATACAAAAGGAACATTTTTAGAAAAATCATCCTACAAGTTGTAAGTGTCTAAATAATTCAAAAGAGTGATTTACCAACAAATAACCATGTTTTTAAGGGTAATTAAACCTACTAAATAACATGGTAAGTTACTACAAGTTTTTACAAAACTTCAAGTTCATGATTTAGTGTGATTTACTTGATTTTGGCACTTCATAAGTTGTTGATGTTTGATGACAATTCAAAAGAAAATAAACACATGTTTTGAAAACATGGGAAACCTCCATTTTTAGGGGCAACTCTGTCAAAATTTCTATAAAATTTTGACACTTAGAAAAATATTAGTTTTGAGAAACTTATTCCCTAAAAATGTTTTTAAAAGCATTTGCCAAGGTTTCCTAAAATCTTTGTGAAAAGAAATAATGATTTCTCCAAGATTAAAATTGATATTAAGTATGTATATTTTTGAGAAAAATATATATATATTTATCACCAAATTTTGTACTAAGTGTATGTAGTATGTATTACATGTAATAGTGTATTAGGACTTGAAAATACACTAAATACTCCTAGGGAGTGAAGATACATAATACACATACAACATGCTTAGACGAATACAAGAAAATATATTTATGAAAATATATTACATGAAGGAATAAATAACTTGGACAAGTTATGAACAGGAAATGAAGTTTCGGACAAAATACATAATTCGGGTGAAAAATACAAGATACTTATATTTATTTTTGAGAAAATAATATAAGTAAGACACATAGTTAAAAATATATAAATTATTTTAACACAAGAACACATATACAAAAGATAGTGACTTGTACTTGTGCGATACAAGTCTAGTGACTAACGTTAATAAACACGTTTAGGTCACGACGCTAGATAAGCAAATCCGGTGCAGTTTACGACGCAGGAACGCAAAGTTGTGACTTCATGCTCCCCCTTTTCTTTAACTATTTTTGGTTTTATAACTCTCGGGGGTGAAATACATGTTACAAATGTTACAATGTTTACAAATGATATGATACAAAAACAAGAAGCACTCTTGGTGAGAACGAGTACCAAGTATGATGCGTTTTAAGAAATGCCTATGAAATACTAGATCATGTGAGCATAGACTAAATACAGAAATGCCATTAATACATAATTAGGGACGAGGGTTAGATCTAACGGGTACGGCCGAACCCCACTCATGGTCACAACTAGTACCTAGCAGTGCTTTGGAGTCCCAGTCGAGGTTAATCGACGCAGTCAAGGGAAATCGACACAGTCGAGGGTAATCGACACAGTCAAGGGAAATTGACACAGTCGAGGTTAATCGACACAGTCAAGGAAAATCGACAAGGGTATAAGCCATTACGAGTGCTTCCCATGTCCTCAAGGAGTCATAACAAGTACTCCCCATGTCCTCGAGGAGTCATAACAAGTACTCCGCATGTCCTCAATGAGTCATAGAAAGTACTCCCCATGTCCTCACATGCCTTAAAGTCCTTGTAAAACATTCATGTTCATATACGCATTTCATACCGTTTACAAAGGAGTCTCTCAAAGATTTACAAAAATACTTTATTGGTACAAGATTTGTATCACAAGAATACTTTATTTTACAAGAATACGTTATTCACAAGAATACTTTATTTTAGAAGAATACTTTATTGGTACAAGATTTGTATCACAAGAATACTTTATTTTACAAGAATACTTTATTGGTACAAGATTTGTGTCACAAGAATACTTTATTTTACAAGAATACGTTATTTCACAAGAATACTTTATTTATACATGATACATACCATGTTTCACACAAGGTATACAAAACGCATGAACTCGCTCAACTTTTGTTGATGTTTTCCAAAATTACATGTATTTCAGGTGACTGGATGGATCTTGGGTGCGAGTGTCATAACTAGAAGTAAATTTTAGGTATTAGGTGTCATCCACTTTTGTTGGTTTGTAACCTATTCAGAGGTTGTGTTTTAACACTTAAGTAACAAGTGTTTGTAACACTCAAATTTTATGAATGGATGAACATCGTTTTAATCATGTAGTTGTTTATTACGATTGAATGCAATGATATTAAACCAGTCACACATCATACGCTTCCGCAAAAGACAGGGTGTGACAGTTTGGTATTAGAGCTTCGATTGTAGTGAACTAGGATTCCTTCTCGAGTCTAGACTACAATCACTAGAGTTCTCTCACGAAAACATTTTACAAAAAGGTTTTCATTGCATTCACGTAAGCATCAAGATCCACGAGTCAAACACTTTTCAAAAAGAGACAAGGCAAGGACATTAGTAGGGAATACCCTCAAGATAAGGTGCCATTTAAGGCATATTCTACACGAGTTAGACCTGCCAAAGATAAAATACACTCTTGGTGAAAACTAGTACCAAGTAGTGTTTCTGTCGTGAATCGACAAACTAGAAAAATGACCCCCCAAAAACGAGAGTTATACATGATATGATGCATTGAAATGCCTGTTTATGCTAAGTGACATATTTGTTTATCGATACATACATACGAATAAGTGTACGGAATAAATATTGACGTGAATACATACAAATAAGTGTACGGAATGATTATTGACGTGAACAAGATACCTTTGACTCCGACTCCTATTATTGTACGTAACTCGCACGATGAAGCTATCAACCTCGCGTTAATTGCAAAGCTCATAGCTGGAGTGATTACCAAACAAGATTCTGAGCTTGCTTCCGTAGGAAATGGCTGCTCTTCCCTCTCGATCGTGAAGGTGCCTGACTACGGTGATGATGACGAGGCAGAGGCGGAAACCTTGAACGAACTCTTAATCAACGGGACGAGATCCCTGCGACTTATGTGAAGCAAGACTGACGACACACTTGACTAGACAAGAAAGATGAAGTATTCATCCTGAAGGTGCCCCTTCAACTACTAGGAATTCTCTTTATTCCTATTTCGTTTAATCATCGTGCCTATTCGCGCGTAACGACAACAAGTGTTAGCGCGTGGACCACTGCAATGGTCCTTTTTATGACAGAAGTATAAGGACAATAGTGTCCCCTCCTTGATTGATCATCTGCTCGGACGAGAGAAAATTGGGGTAACTATGCAAGACAATTTATTATTACGGGGGCCCACGTAATAACGACTTGTAGTGCACCGAAATCCTGGTGGATTCTGCGGGTCGAGCTAATGAAAACCACACAAAAATAATCTATAGGTGTTCACACCTTCATCTGGTAGAACAATACATAGATCAGTGCTTTAGCGCGTTATAAAGTAGGAAGCCTGTCTTAGCCTACTTCGTGCCTAACTTTGCCTACTTCATGTACGAGACGTTTGAGAAACAATATTTAAGCAAGAGAAGAGGAATAACATTCAGAAAGAATCAGTGACGATACACACTCTATCACCCCCTACGTGAACAACTACCATTTCATAAATCTTGAATGACCAAGGCGATGTAGCCTCGAGTTCATTTTATTTTCCACAATACAAATAATAAGCCAAGTAGCCAAGCCTATGAAGGCTCGGTAATTGTTTCCTCGCTCATACATTGTTGATTATATATACATGTGAAATTGGGTGATTAAATGATGGCTTATGGTACCATGTACCTCATAGACATTTATGGAATGTTGTTTAACCCATTCCGTGCTTTTGACAGAAGAGAATGCCACCCAGACGTGACACAAACACCAGTACGTTACCAAGAACAGAAGTTGAGCTTCAAGAACGAATCTCACAGGCAATTGCATGACATGAAGCCCTCCGCTCCGAGCACAGCGGTGGCGCTTCCGGAAATAACCCTCCAATTGGCTGCATCTATAAACAATTCCTGGACTGCAAGCCATTGAATTTTGATGGCACGGGAGGTTCTGTTGCATTTGTTCATTGGACAGAAAAGACTGACTCCGTTCTAAGAATGAGTAACTGCTCACCCCAGCAGAGAGTAACTTTTATCTCAGGGTTATTCTTAGATGGCGCACTCTCCTTGTGGAACCTTCAGGTTCAAACCCTAGGTGTAGATGCTGCTTATGCACTGAGCTGGGACGAGCTCAAGGAAGCGATGGAAAAGAAATACTGTTCTAGGACTGAAATCCAAAAGCTCGAGGTGGAGTTCTGGAACTTGAAAATGGATGGACCGAAGATTCCTGAGTATGTCCAGCGATTTCACGACTTGTCTAGGGTCGTCCCCTACTTAGTCAAATCGGAATTCAAAAGGATTGAACGATTCATTTGGGGACTTGCACCTCAAATTAGGAGCTTGGTTACTACCTCAAGGCCTCCAACCATCGCAGAGGCTATCGATTTAAGCGTTACGCTTACTGAAGAAGCTCTACGTGCGGGAGAATATTCGGAATCTGAGGATAACAAGAAAGAGACTCATGTGGAGTCATCAGGCAATAAGAAAAGGAAGTCTTCGAACCTAAAGGTGGGCACACAAGTCGGCTATGGAAGCCCTAAAGCAAACAAAAGAAAGAAAGTGGAACCGCCACATGGCAGGAAAACTGATGGAGCCACTAATAAGGCCGGTGGTAAAATTTACTCGGGGACTAAGCCGAGGTGCGGGGAATGCAATTTTCACCATGAAGGTTGTTGGTGCATCTACTGTCTGTTAACTTCGTCTTAATTGAGTCTTATTTCTAGATAGGATAAACGAGCACACAACAGGGTTAGAATTTAGGGTTTTATATGTTAAAGTGAGTTATTTCGCTTGAAAGTGACAAAGTACAGTTCAAGCGAAATCAGCAATATGTTATTTCGCTTGAAATGAACATGTCATGTTCAAGAGAAATCTCCACATTATATATAGGTGTGTGCTAGTGTTCATTTAGAGCGAAATCTGATCATATGTTCTGAGTCGAGGTGCTGTCTGTTTGTCATTTGAACGTATAAAAGCTCAAGATTGATCAATAAAAGGATAATTAGAAAGGAACAAGTTGTGTTGACATCTTTTACATTGATTCCGCCTTTGTATTTGATAATGAACTACTCATACTGACTATTTAGGGTCACGGATCGATCCAACAAGTGGTATCAGAGCTCAGGACGAGGAGTTCACACCATAGCAGCTTGAAATCATCAAATTCTCTCACTTCTACTCATTTTTTTCTGATTTGAACATAATTTCACTGTTGAAATGGCTTGATTTTGACATATATCAAGCGAAACATACTTTTAACTAATCCTTGAAAGTATTGGACCTAAATTCGAACTAAATATGATAAAAACTTGTAATTTCGCTCGAAAAACTGTTTGAAAATGCTGACATCATCTTATTCCGCTTGAAATAAACAAGTGATTTCGCTTGTTTCTGTTATTTCGCTTGAAAGTACTTGTCTGATTTCGCTTGAAATCAGATTTCGCTTGAAGATTCAAGCGAAATAAGTGATTTCGCTTCATATTTGATTTCGCTTGAGAAGTATTCCGCTTGAAAGCTATTTCGCTTGAAATTGCTGTTTTTCAAAATCAAAAATTTTCTAAGTGTTTATTGACTGTTTCAGGTACGTGAAGATGGATGATTTCAATCCGTTTTGTGACATTTTTGCCTTTGCTGGAAATGGTGGAGATGGTACTTCAAACGACACATCGAACAACACAAATGAGAAAGCTCAGAATGCGAGAAAGACTCTTTCGGATACATTAAGTGTTGAGAGTGCGTATGGGACGTACAACAAACCTCCAAAACTGTTGGCTATTGAAGATTACAATAGGTGGGATACAAGATTTGACGAATGGCTTCAAGCATTTGCATATCAAAGCTGGAAAAGTTTAAAGAATGGTTACATTAGAGGAGAACGGTTTGGTGAAAGTTTGACAGATCCTGATGATATTGAAAGATATATTGCTGAACAAAAGTGCATCGCGTTGATTCATCAGTCTGTGAGAGATGATATAATTTCGTTGATAGAATATGAAAATTAAAAAGATCTTTGGGAGAAACTGAGAGTAAAATGTGTAGGTAATGATGAGATAGTAAAAAACAAAAAGAATCTGTTAAGAAAAGAGTTTGATTTATTTGGTTGTTTAAAGAACGAGTCTGTTTCCAAGATGATTGAGAGATTTGGACATCTGAAATTGGAACTGGCAAGACACAAAATTGTATATGCTCAAGAAGAGTTGGTTGATAAATTGTTTGACTCGCTGCCGAATGAACAAGACTGGCAGTACTTTGCATTAATGCTGAAGAATACAATCAAGTCTGAAGATTTGACAGTGGATCGGCTTATTGAAAGACTGGAGAGTCACGAGTTGGAGATCAAGAAATCTAACAAAGTCAACAACACATCTTATCAGCAGAATGTGGAGTTGTACTACAGAGGAAATCTACCAAAGATTGGTTCTCCAAGAACAGAATTTTCTGTAGAGAGTTCAAAATCTGTGAATCAAGAAACTCCTCACAGTGGTTTTCATAGTGGATCTTCTTCAACAACTTCAAGTCAATCTGCATCAAAGAATCTGTTCCAATGCAACATTGCTGTGGATCTGAAGAACGTTTAAAATTACAGTGAAGAGTCAGCAAAACAACAGATGGTGTTCTTAGCATTAGTGTTAGAATCGTACGAGAGCCTCGTGGCGGGCAAGATTGGAAACACCAACCTGACTAAGGAGGACTATGATCAAATAGATCCTGAAAAGATGGAACTGATCGATATCAGGTGGTGTATGGCCAGTGCAGTCCGAAGAGCCCAAAGATTCATGGAGATTACGGGCAGACATTCAATTGGCGAACCGTCTACAAAACTTGGCTTTGACAAATCAAAAGTCACGTGTTTCAGGTGTAAACAAAAAGGACATTTTAAACGTGAATGTCGTAACGCTCCTGCTGATGATACTGCAAATCCATTCGGCGAGGATTACTACAAAAGAGCGATTTATCATCAGAATAAATCAGAACCACCCAGAATGAAGCAGATTGAGGATGCCCCTAAAGAAAAATCAAGAGCTCTTGCTGTTATTCATGATTATGAAGGTTTTGATTGGAGTGAACTGCTACCAGAGGAAGATGCAGTAGGATATGCTTTTGCAGCAGAAAAGATTACTCCTGTCAAAGACACCAGAACTGAAGAACAAAAATACCTCGCAAGAAAGTAGAAAGCAGAATTCAAGATGATCAGATTATCTAAGGTGTTCAGCGAAGCCAAGAGCGCAAAGAGATGGGATGCTGATAGAGAATGTTACCTAGATCCTCAAGGAAATATTGTTATTGATACGAAAACTCTTAGTATAGAAGCTTTCATTGAGGAATACAAAGCAGAAGAAGATGCCAGACAGAGAGAATGGTGGGGAGGAGGAGAAGCCGTTGAGAAAGAAAAAGAAAAAGAGACAGCAAAAGAATCGGAGCCAAAGAAGATAGATGATGGGATTATCGATACTTCACAAGAATTTACCGCTGAAAACTTGGGAAAGATGGCTGACAAAGTGCTTGCTGCAAAGGAACTTGAGGTAGACTCTAAGTCTGAAACTGAGTCTAAAAGCAAGGTCAGTCCAAATGTTTCAACAAGTGAGACAGGTAAGAAAGTCAAAGGTGATAGTGAATGCAAAAGTTGCATGAAAAACTGCAAGTTTTGTAGTACACTCACTTACCTTAGTGATACAAAGGTTACATAACTGACAACAAGAGTCAGAAAGGTTGAAGATCAGATTCTAGATCGTGATAAAATGCTAAAAGCTTCAAATGATCGAGCTAACAAGTTAACTGAAAGATTTGAAAATGATAAAATTGAAGTAGAAAGAATTAAGAAAGAAAATGAAAAATTGGTTCTTGAAAATCGTAAAATTTCCGAAAATTTTGACAAACTAAAACGAACGGTACAAGATTCTGATGAAAGAAATGGTAAAACCAATAAAGAAAATGAGCATTTAACTGTAGTTCTTTGACACAAAGAAGAGCAAATCAACCAACAACTGGATGAGATTGCTAAATTAAAGCTTCAGTTTGAAGAAGCTAAGATTGAGAATGAGCGTATCAATCTGAAATTAACCAGTTACAGCTCCGCAAGCTTTGTTTTGCAACACATTGTTCCCAAACCCATCGGGAAAAACAAAGCAGGCGAAGATGTTTACTCGGATGGAAATGGGGTTGGGTTTCATCAGGTTCCACCACCAGTTTTAAACAATTATTCAAAGAAAAAGTCCGGGTTGGTTAATGATGAAGATGAAACAAATGAAATAAAACTTCCAGAGTCAATTGATGTTATATTTTCTTCATCTGATGATAGTGTTCAAACTGATATTGTGAAAGGCATGGCTGAAAGTGTTTTGAAGTCTGATAGTGATTCAGTTGAGGATTAAGAATGTTTTCTGAACAATTACATTCCGAAACAAAAATCCAAAAACAACTTAAATGAAGAACCTACTCTTGTCATGTACAAGATGTCGGGATCGGATAAGTTGTATTCGGATTCTCAGTTTCCACTGGAGAATGTTAATGTGAACAAATTGAAAAATGTTTTCAAACTGGTTGAAATTGATTTGTCTGAAGTAGAAGGTTTGAATCAGACAAAGAGGAAGCTTACTACAAGAAACCTGTTGTTCCACTGCGTTTTTATAACAACAATCAAAAAAGATGGTCGGGTGGATATCAGGATGGTAAGAAATATCAGAGAAAGAATTTTCAAAACAAGAAGTTTGCTGAGAAAAAGGTGTTTGTGAACAGTTCAAGTTCACTTTCTGATGAAGAATCTGAATTTTTTTCAAAATCAAACAAAGAGTTCTTTGAGAAGAAAGCATCGCAGCCTCAGTCTGAAGGCACAAGTCGGGTAGTTGACACCCGAACATGCTTCAAATGCAATCAAGTTGGACATATTGCACGAAAGTGTACCAACTTGAAATCTAAGACTGACGTTGTGATGAATTCAAGAAAGAAAGATGATGTGAAGGGAAAAGCTCCATTGGTTGTTGAGAAAAAGGTTTTGAAAAATGACAACACAAAGATCAAAACTGAACCTGTTAAAAATGTGGTAACTAAAAATGACAAGTTTTACAAACGGGTTGCTTCGCCTCAACAAACATGGAAGCCAAAAGTGGTTGAAAAGAAAACAAGTTCTCCAAAACCAAAGGTTTCTGAGACTGAAAAACAATCATCTTCTACTACTCCAGTAAAGATGAATGTTCCTTTGGATTACTATGAGAAACTTGAAAAACAAGAGTCTGTTATTTCTGAGAAAAAGGTTGTTTCGAAAGACCAACCATCTGGTCAACCTCAAAAAGATGAATTTTTCTTGTATAAAGAGGTTGAGGTTGGGTCTGCAAAGAGCTTAAAAATGAACGCTAAGAATTTTCCGCCACTTAACATTGCAAAGACTCACCTTAATGTCAAGTTACCTGAGTCCAAAGAGGCTTGGGTAGCATCAACTTCTCACTAAGTGTTTGTGAAATGTGCAGGAGCTTCCAAGATCCGTTTCACGATGGATTATGGATAGTGGAGCTTCTCGGCACATGACGGGGAAGAAGACCCTACTGTATGATGTTAGAGGATTTAATGGAGGTTACGTGGGATTCGCAGGTAATCAAGGTGGTAGAATAGTTGGAGAAGGAACGTTATCCAATGGGATTGTTACGTTTGAAAGAGTTAACTACATCGCCGAGCTTGAAAACAATCTTCTGAGCATATCTCAGATCTGTGATAGGATGTATACAACGCACTTTACAGACAAAGAATGTTTGATCTTGAAACCAGGATTTGTTATCTCTGAAGAATGGATTATCATGAGGGCACCCAGAGTGAATGATTTGTACGTGTTGGACATGAGTGTAGCTACTACAACCACGGGTCAGGCTCACTGTTTTGTGTCCAGAGCAACTGAGAAGGAATCGCAATTGTGGCACCGGAAAATGGGTCATATACATCTTAGAAAAATGAATCATTTGGTGCACAATGATTTGATTACAGGTGTTCATGTGAAAGGTTTTCATCTGGAAGGGGAGTGCATTAGCTACATTAAAGGCAAGCAGAAAAAGAAATCACATCCTTAAAAGAAAGTCAATTCAGTTTCGAGACCGTTAGAGAGACTTCATATGGATCTTTTTGGTCCAGTTAATGTCAAAAGCATAACTGGAGATCTCTACTGTCTAGTAGTAACTGATGATTATTCCAGATTTTCGTGGGTATCATTCTTGAAGACGAAAGATGAGACGTTTGATAGTTTGATGGCGTTGTTTAGAAAAATTGAAAACTTGTACCAAAGGCGTATCAAAAGAATCAGAAGTGATAATGGTACTGGGTTCAAGAACAACAAGATGGAAGAGTATTGTGATGAAAAAGGTATATTGCATGAATTTAGTGCTCCTTATACTCCGCAGCAGAATGGAGTAGCTGAAAGAAAGAACAGGACGCTAATTGAAACGGCTAGGACGATGCTTGCTGATTCGAAATTACCAGTAAATTTTTGGGCAGAAGCAGTATCCGCCGCATGCTATACTCTCAACCGGGTTCTCACTGTAAAGAAATTCAACAAGACATGTTTTGAGCTGATCAATAACCGCAAACCGAACCTGAAGTATTTAGAACCGTTTGGGTCACCCTGCACTGTTCTAGAGCCTTTTGGAAAATTTTGGTGCAAAGAGCATTGAAGGAATTTTTGTGGGATACTCAAGTCCTCAGAAACAAGTATTTGTTCCAAGCTTGAAGCGGATTATTGAGGCATATAATGTTGAATGCCAAGGTCACACAATGCCACCACAAAATCCTGGAGATTCATGGCGTTTTCATTATGACACTTTGTGGGATTCGTTTGACATGGAAGAAGAAAAGGAAGAAGAAGAAGAAGATTTCTTTGACGAATCCGATATTCTAAGAGAGTATGAGTCTTCACAAGAAAGGTTCCCAGCTGAGTATTCAAGTCGACCGCGACAAACTTCAAATGATGATGAAGCAGGTCCTAGCAATGCTAGAGAACATGATGATATTCAACAAAATGAAGTTGCTCATGATAATCAGATGGCACAGAATGATAATCAAGAATCTGAGAACTTGCCAGTATTTGATCGTGGTGATTCAGATTATGAGGGGGAGCAAATCCATATTTCAAGTCAAACAAACCCAGTCAGTGAACAAGGTGCAAATCAGAATGTTACTAATCTGGAAGGCGAGGTAGATGTTCCAGGCGAGGTGATTCCGAGAACTCTTTCATACCATCCAGAAGAGTTGATCATTGGAGAATTACAATCAGGCGTTCGCACTAGACGTCAAATTAACCAAGGCCTTACTTGTTTTTATTCTACAGTAGCTCCTTTACAAACTGAGTTTTCACTAAGTTGTTTTATTTCGCAGATCGAACCGCGAACATATAAAGAGGCTCTAACTGAAGATTCTTGGGTCAATGCAATGCAAGAAGAGTTGAGTCAGTTTGAGAAGTTAGGCGTGTGGAAGTTAGTAGACTTGCCTGATGGTCAGAGGAAGATAAACACCAAGTGGGTGTTCAAGTGCAAGAGGGATGATCATGGGGTTGGTGTTCGTAACAAAGCTCGACTCGTTGTCCAGGGTTTCAGTCAGCAGGAGGGTATAGATTTCACCGAAGTGTATGCTCCAGTGGCTCGACTAAAAGCAATCAGAATCTTCCTAGCATTTGCATCTTAGAAAAATTTTAAAGTTTATCAGTTAGATGTAAAATCGGCGTTTCTCTACGGGAAGGTAAAAGAGGAGGTATATATCGGACAGCTACCGGGCTTTACCTATCCAATCCACAAAGACAAGGTCTATTTGTTAGACAAAGCGTTGTATGGTTTACACCAGTCCCCGAGAGCTTGGTATGAGACATTGTCTCAACACCTGCTAGCCAACAGTTTCATTCGTGGAAAAGTGGATGCCACTCTCTTCACCAAAGAGGTCGACGGTCATCTTTTGATTGTTCAGATATACGTGGACGACATCATATTTGGGTCTACAAATGAGAATCTGTGTAAAGATTTTGAACGAGTTATGAAGCAGAAATTCAAAATGTCATCGATGGGTGAGATGAAATTCTTTTTGGGACTGCAGGTTGATCAATTACCCAAAGGAATTTTCATACATCAAACGAAGTACGTTCATGATATCTTGGAGAAATTCGGGATGTCAGGTTCTACTCCAGCTTCCACCACATTAGCGACAAACCATGGGATAAACCCTGATCTCACCGGAGAGAAGGTAGATGAAACGATGTATCATTCCATGATCGGATCGCTGATGTATTTGACAGCTTCAAGGCCAGATATCATGTACCCAACGTGCCTCGCAGCAAGATTTCAATCTAACCCGAGAGCTTCGCATATGGTGATTGTGAAAAGGATATTACGCTACCTGAAAGGAACTCCATCATTGGGGTTGTGGTATCCAAAAGAAGGCGATTTCATGCTCGAAGGGTATTCCGATTCCGATTTCAGATGCTGCAAAGTTAATGCAAAATCAACAACAGCGGGATGCCAGTTTTTCGGACCATGATTGGTCACCTGGCAATGTAAGAAGCAGACCTCTGTGGCTTTATCCACATGTGAAGCGGAGTATGTATCCGCTAGCAGTTGCTGCTCTCAGATCTTGTGGATCCAGCAACAGATGCGCGACTACGGTTTGCAATTTCTTAACACTCCTATCTTTGTTGATAATGAGGCTGCGATAAACATTACTAAAAATCCAGTTCATCACGCTAAAACGAAACACATTGAAATTCGACATCACTTCATTCGAGATTGTTTCGAGAAGAAGTTGATACGAATTGCGAAAATCCACAATGACGAGCAAAAAGCCGATTTACATACCAAAGCATTTGATAAAAATCATTTTCAATATTTTCTAAAACTGAACGGTATGAAGCTTTTATCGGTGTTGGAAGAGATTCTTGGCGTTGATGAAGGAGACATTGTAGATGATGTTGGGAAGCAATATGCAATGGTTTGTCGATTTTTTACTTGTTTTGGTATTTAGGGGAGAGTATAGGGTAATATTTTCAGAAAATACAAAAACAGTAAAACATTTCAAAAATCCAAAAACATGAGATATTTTTAAAATCCAAAAACATTAGAAAATCAGAAAAGAGCTTGTGTAAAAAGGGAAAATGATAGTACATCGGCTTGACAGTTACGGTATGCTAAAAAATGGAAAGTTTAAATGCGTTAAACAGTCTCACTGATGATATGCCGATAGGTTTTTGCACAGTTAGTAGGTTTGTTCGGGATATAAACCTAAATCTTTACTTGCTTATTTCATGGGGAACACTACTTGGATATATAGGTAACCCCTGAAATCTTGTTTGAAGGATCCCTCTTTCTAAGATACTAGGTCTTTATACTCAGTGATATCTGGGGTATTATCCCGGGACTTCTGATAATGCGGAAGCAATGGCCTAGTCCCAGGAGAATACTTTACTGTTTGCTTGAAACATAGCACCCCCCTCAGCATAAAATGATGAGACAATAAAATTGCTAATCAATGCTGTTGTAAAAAAAGATCCTCTAAAGGGGACAAACCTAAAGTCGAACCGTCATCTCTCTGCTGAACGGAAGTTCTGACCTGAGCTCTCACGGTTTCGCAATTTAACCCCTTACAGATATCATCTGTGGTATACTCAATTGTACGACTGAATATTGGGATCTGGACACGGGAGTATATTCAAGAGGTGGGACACATGAATGAGTTTAAGTCTCTAAAACACTTAATCCGTATCCTGGATAGATTGAAATGTGTGTGAGAATTTAAGTGGATCAGTATATCGACAATCTAAGTGAATTGTTTAATTCTGAGTATGTAATTAAAGCTTAACGGTACTTGTGACTTGTCTTATAGCTGATATGATTCCCAAACACGCTCATCAAAAATATGTTTGTAAATAGTTTACATTTTCTGCATTTTATTTCTGTATTTCATTTCTAGTTTAGAAGCTTTATTAAAAATCCAAAAAGATTTTACACTTCTGCTTTATTTTCCGACAAACCAAAGTGGAGAGTTGATCTTCAAATTTCGAATTGAAGCAGATGCAGGAAGTTTCTGGGCTGGAGGATGAGTTTGGAGCTAATCATGTTAAAACTTGAAAAATTGAAAAGTCAAAACAAGTTCATTAATTTGAAACTTGTAAATTTCAAAAAATTTGTTTGAAAAATGGTTGAACAAATGTTAGTGTGATTGTCTCAGATCAACCAAGGTCATTAAGTTGGACTTGGTAGATAAATTGAGTAATCAGGGTCATTAATTTGGACCTGAATACTTAAGTGGATTTCTAATTTTGACAAGATAATCAAATTGAAGGTGAATGGTAAGTTTGGATTAAAACTGTTATTGTCATATATCCTATATTTAGGTAGAGTTTGTGCAGGAAAAAGGAGTCAATATCCCCATGGCAAAGAAAATGTCAAAGTTTGAACCAGAATTCAAGTCCCAGCTGATTGAGAGGGAGAGTCATCGAAAGGGGGAGTCTAGATTCTGGATCAACATTTAAAGGGGGGATTGTAGATTAAAGTTTGTAGATAAAATATTGAAGGAAGCTTTTACAATGTCAAGACAGTTTGGATAGAGACAAAGACTAAAGATTCGACGCTGAAGACTTCGTTTATATCTAAGGGGGGGTCTGTTAGTGCATCTACTGTCTGTTAACTTCGTCTTAATTGAGTCTTATGTCTACATAGGATAAACGAGCACACAACAGGGTTAGAATTTAGGGTTTTATATGTTAAAGTGAGTTATTTCGCTTGAAAGTGACAAAGTACAGTTCAAGCGAAATCAGCAATATGTTATTTCGCTTGAAATGAACATGTCATGTTCAAGAGAAATCTCCACATTATATATAGGTGTGTGCTAGTGTTCATTTAGAGCGAAATCTGATCATATGTTCTGAGTCGAGGTGCTGTCTGTTTGTCATTTGAACGTATAAAAGCTCAGGATTGATCAATAAAAGGATAATTAGAAAGGAACAAGTTGTGTTGACATCTTTTACATTGATTCCGCCTTTGTATTTGATGATGAACTACTCATACTGACTATTTAGGGTCACAGATCGATCCAACAAAGGTCGATGTCTGAGGCCTAAGTGCGGAAAGTGTGGGAAAGAAGGACACAGCAAGGACGCCTGTTGGGCGAAGGATCCAGACAAAAGAAATAAAGGAAGAGTACCAGGTTGCTACAAATGTGGTGAGGCAGGGCACTTTAGGAAAGATTTCCCTACGAAGAAACAAGCAAGGAAGGGTTTTCACGATCGAAACTCGTGAAGCACGCCAGGATCCAGATGCGGTTACGGGTACGATCCCTATTAACCAACCTTATGCATCTATTTTTTATTAATATTGGCACCAACTTTAACCTTGCATGCTTAGAACTTAAGAAACTGTTTGACCTGGTTTCGAGTAAAATAGACGTCCCGTATTCTTTAGAAATGGGCATATAGAAGGCCGAAACCTCCTGTTACCATTGACTTGCGAAGTCATAATATGATAGTCAGCATGGATTGGATATCCAAGTATAGGGCCTGAGAACATCCCCGTGACGGAAGAAGTTCCAGAAGCCTTTTCTGAAGACTTTCCAGGAACGCCCCTCCACAACAACAAGAGGAGTTTAAACCTCGTGCCAGGAGCGGAACCAGTGCCGAATGACGCCTTACCGACTAGCTTCGTCCGCGAAGCATGAACCTCCGATATAACTGCAAGAACTGCTAGACAGAGGAAATTAAGGACATGACATCCTTAGTTAAGGACACAAGGAGAAAGTTGATAGACTCCACTTTGCATAAATTTAAATTGAGAATCAGGATCCGTTGCCAAGGACTGATAACATGAACAGACAAATCGTCACGTTATAGTTACCACTCAAAGATCAACATGAGGACAAGATGTCCTCCACTGTGAATACAAGAAGGAAATATCCCTAAAACGACCTTTAGGACTCGCTTCGAGCATTACGAGTTCCTTGTCGTACCATTTGGCTTAACACATGCATCGACAATATTCATGGACCTCATGAATCAAACGTGTAAGCCATACCTGGATAGATCATGATTACATTTATTAACTACATTCTTATATGGCCAACGACCAAGGGAGGTCGTGAGCAACAGCTGCAATTTACCATGCAATTCTTAGAGAAAAGAACGGTTATATGCTATGATGACGAAAAGCGGATTTCGAATTCGAGAAGTGAGAACTTTAAGATACGTGGTGGATAAGAACGAGATTCATGCCAACCCTGCAACCAAGAGCTAAGGAGCTAGAGTTGCAATTATGTGACGCTTCCCGACAAAGTATCGATTGTACATCGATGCAACGAGACCACAACATTGCATACGCGGCACATTGATTAAGGAATCATAAGAAGAAACCTTGAGCGAGATACAGTAATTGCGCGCCGCAAACTTGACGTCACTACCTGAAAGAAAACGCTGCACGACCTTTACTGAACACAAGGGTTGTAGCACATCGTTGATCGTAAAAACTTGAATATTAAACTAAGCTACTGAACGATACAGACTGTATGAACACGATACGTGCTTGTGTGATTGATAAAAAGTTGGAACACTCACTTGCCTTTAGTAGAGTTTTCCTACAACAATACTTATCACACCGCCGTTTAAACCCCTTCGAGTGAAGCTTTAGATGAAACATAATAAGTCGGTCCCCGCCGTATGATCAGAAACCGGGAACAAACAATCTACTGGCCCGAGTGGGTTCAGGAAAACTAGAGGCAAACTGTTTAGATATGTGAACATATCAAGGCAACCCGCAGGATACAGAAAGATTGCGCCGATGAGCGGCAGAAATCGTAAGAATTTGAGACAAGAAGTATGACTAAAATGAAAGCCTCGCCTAGAACAGGCGTAGTGTGATTTGGAAAACGAAAAGGTTGAATCCCCGATGTAGGGATCAGAACCATTGTTCACAAGATGAAACTTCCAGAAAAAGATCAGAAGTGATCGCGACACATTCCATGTGTCTAGAGGAGTCTGACTCAAGGAACAGTCGTTGTTCCCACAAATAAGATTCACGTCAATGACAAACGACAAGAATTACTATAGAACCTGTTAAGGTTTTGTACCAAGAGTCCACAATACTATAGAAACTTGTTAAGGTTTTGGACCAAGAGTCCACAATACTATAGAAACCTGTTAAGGTTACGGACCAAGAGTCCACAAGACACAGAAAAGACATAATTGATTTACTTGAGTACGATAGAATACATGACATGAGAGCATGAAGACAAATTTCGAATATAAGTGACCGCGTTTGATTCACAACTCCTCTGCGACCGATGGCATCGCTTGAATTTCGGGACGAAATTCTTTTAACATGGGGAGACTGTGACAACTGTCACTTTTCCGTACCTTTCGTACACTAAAGAAACAGTAATCTGTGCTTTAATGACTGTGCATGATCTAGTTTACCAGACAAATAAATTTCTGATTTCCATGCAAGTGAATTCTTGCACGTTTTATACTACAAGAATTATTTTATGATAGCGTTGCGTCAGAAATACTAGTAAACTCACCAGTAAGACACATGGTGTCAACAATTCTGCAGAAAGCAGTTAGACAATAGAATTGGAGCCTAGGTGTAGGTCCAACGACAAGAATACATTAAAACCAAGAGTACACACAAGGGTTAACATATAAACATTTTGAAATCTAAAATACGCACTAAAAAGCACCCGAAACACACTTTAAGTGCAGAATTTTATTAAATTCAGATATAAATCAGCTTTTAACACGTAAATATTATGCAGAATTCATGATTTATCATCCAGAATACTTCCCTAAGTGTCGGGAATTGAAAGAGTTACAAGACGGGACATAAAGAACACTAAACGGTGCAATTTAGCACTTTAACGAACCGGTATTTAACCGAACATCCGGACATTACTCGGAACATCAAAATATTACTAGAAACATTGTTTTAGTATTTTTGAACTAGTTATGGTTCCTGAACACTTTAACATACTACACAATACATCCTATACATTAAACACTAGATATTACATGTAACCTTCCACTAATTACCTACTTACCAATAATTTACATTTTACCCCCCCCCCCATATCATGTCTACGGCCCAAGGGATGGACCCCACCAAGAATTTACCAAAATCTTCTCTTGATCCTTTATAATCTTCTTAAGATCTCCCAAGATTGTGTAAGGATTTGTCTAGTACTTGGAAGACACAAGACCCTTTTGTTAAAACTTCAACTTGGTTATAAGTGCATCATCTTCATCATTTATCATTCACACACCGCAAAAACTCCTCCCTTGGCCCCCATTCTCGGCCGTAATCTCCTTCCCACACACCACCATCTTTAACTTCAAGCTCAACAATTCCAAGCTCACTCCAAGGTGCTAGAAGGTGGATAACGAAGATTGGGACCCTCGGATCTTGAAGGACCTCTTCCGTTTGCTTTTACCCACTCGATTTTCATCATTTTTCTTCCCTAGCTTGAAGCTAGTGGTAAGGCTCTCTTGATCTTGTTTACTTCATATTTTGAGTGGTTAAAAGATATAACATGTTGATTATCATAAGAACACTAAAAGACATACACATGAAACTTGAAACATAAGATGAAATATGATGATATATGGATGATGTGGTGTTGTTAGTGTATGAATAATGTTTGCTTATTGATTTCTTGAAATGATGATGTTAATCATCACATGAAACTTGTTAGATGGAGTTTAAACACTTAATCTAGCTAGTGGAAGGATGATCATGTAACCACATATGATGATCATCTTCTAGTAAACACATGAACTTGATAAATGGAATGATTTCTTGAAAAGTAATAAACAAAGTGTGCTAGTAATCCTATAAATCTAAGAAGTATGAATGATTTTCCAAGAAAACCAAGTTCAAAATATGATTTGTGCAAGATCTTGGTTTTTACTTAAACCTACACTATTTTTATTAGAAAAAAAAAGTGTATAAACCCTTATGAAACAAGAAAAATACAAAAGGAACATTTTTAGAAAAAATCATCCTACAAGTTGTAAGTGTCTAAATATTTCAAGAGAGTGATTTACCAACAAATAACCAAGTTTTTAAGGGTAACTAAACCTACTAAATAACATGGTAAGTTACTACAAGTTTTTACAAAACTTCAAGTTCATGATGTAGTGTGATTTAATTGATTTTGGCACTTGATAAGTTGTTGATGTTTGATGACAATTTAAAAGAAAATAAACACATGTTTTGAAAACATGGGAAACCTCCAATTTTAGGGGGAACTCTGTCAAATTTCTATAAAATTTTGACACTTAGAAAAATATAAGTTTTGAGAAACTTATTCCCTAAAAATGTATCTAAAAGCATTTGCCAAGGTTTCCCAAAATCTTTATGAAAAGAAATAATGATTTCTCGAAGATTAAAATTGATATTAAGTATGTATATTTTTGAGAAAAATATATATATATATTTATCACCAAATTTTGTGCTAAGTGTATGTAGTATGTATTACATGGAATAATGTATTAGGACTTGAAAATACACTAAATACTCCTAGAGAGTGAAGATACAAAATACATATACAACATGCTTAAACGAATACAAGAATATATATTTATGAAAATATATTACATGAAGGAATAAATAACTTGAACAAGTTATGAACATGAAATGAAGTTTCGGACAAAATACATAATTCGGGTGAAAAATACAAGATACTTATATTTATTTTTGAGAAAATAATATAACTAAGACACATAGTTGAAAATATATAAATTATTTTAACACAAGAACACATATACAAAAGATAGTGACTTGTACTTGTGCGATACAAGTCTAGTGACTAACGTTAATAAACACGTTTAGGTCACGACGCTAGATAAGCAAATCCGGTGAAGTTTACGACTCAGGAACGCAAAGTTGTGAGTTCATGCTCCCCCTTTTCTTTAACTGTTTTTGGTTTTATAACTCTCGGGGGTGAAATACATGTTACAAATGTTACAATGTTTACAAATGATATGATACAAAAACAAGAAGCACTCTTGGTGAGAACGAGTACCAAGTATGATGCGTTTTAAGAAATGCCTATGAAATACTAGATCATGTGAGCATAGACTAAATACAGAAATGCCATGAATACATAATTAGGGACGAGGGTTAGATCTAACGGGTACGGCCGAACCCCACTCATGGTCACAACTAGTACCTAGTAGTGCTTCGAAGTCCCTGTCGAAGTTAATCGACGCAGTCGAGGGAAATCGACACAGTCGAGGGTAATCGACACAGTCAAGGGAAATTGACACAGTGGAGGTTAATCGACACAATCAAGGAAAATCGACAGGGGTATAAGCCATTACGAGTGATTCCCATGTCCTCAAGGAGTCATAACAAGTACTCCCCATGTCCTCAAGGAGTCATAACAAGTACTCCCCATGTCCTCAAGGAGTCATAGCAAGTACTCCCCGTGTCCTCACATGTGTTAAAGTCCTTGTAAAACATTCATGTTCATATACGCATTTCATACCGTTTACAAAGGAGTCTCGCAAATATTTACAAGAATACTTTATTGGTACAAGATTTGTATCACAAGAATACTTTATTTTACAAGAATACGTTATTCACAAGAATACTTTATTTTACAAGAATACTTTATTGGTACAAGATTTGTATCACAAGAACACTTTATTTTACAAGAATACTTTATTGGTACAAGATTTGTATCACAAGAATACTTTATTTTAAAAGAATACGTTATTTCACAAGAATACTTTATTTATACAAGATACATACCATGTTTCACACAAGGTATACAAAACGCATGAACTCGCTCAACCTTTGTTGATGTTTTCCAAAATTACATGTATTTCAGGTGACAAGATGGATCTTGGGCGCGAGTGTCATAACTAGAAGTAAATTTCAAGTATTAGGTGTCATCCATTTTGTTGGTTTGTAACCTATTCAGAGGTTGTGTTTTAACACTTAAGTAACAAGTGTTTGTAACACTTAAATTTTATGAATGGATGAACATCGTTTTGATCATGTAGTTGTTTATTACGATTGAATGCAATGATATTAAACCAGACACACATCATACGCTTCCGCAAAAGACAGGGTGCGACAGTTTGGGATCAGAGCTTCGATTGTAGTGAACTAGGATTGCTTCTCGTGTCTAGACTACAATCACTAGAGTTCTCTCACGAAAACATTTTACAAAAGGTTTTCATTTCATTCACGTAAGCGTCAAGATCCACGAGTCAAACACTTTTCAAAAAGAGACAAGGCAAGGACATTAGTAGGGAATACCCTCAAGATAAGGTGCCAATTAAGGCATAGTCTACACGAGTTAGACCTTCCAAAGATAAAATACACTCTTGGTGAAAACTAGTACCAAGAAGTGTTTCTGTCGTGAATCGACAAACTAGAAAAATGACCCCCCAAAAACGAGAGTTCTACATGATATGATGCATCGAAATGCCTGTTTATGCTAAGTAACATATTTGTTTGTCGATTCATACATACGAGTAAGTGTATGGAATAAATATTGACGTGAATACATACAAATAAGTGTACGGAATGATTATTGACGTGAACAAGATACCTTCGAATCCGACTCCTATTATTGTACGTAACTCGCACGATGAAGCTATCAACCTCGCGTTCATTGCAAAGCTCATAGCTCGAGTGATTACCAAACAAGATTCTGAGCTTGCTTCCGTAGGAAATGGCTGCTCTTCCCTCTCGATCGTGAAGGTGCCTGACTACGGTGATGATGACGAGGCAGAGGCGGCAACCTTGAACGAACTCTTAATCAACGGGACGAGATCCCTACGACTTATGTGAAGAAGATTGACGATACACTTGACTAGACAAGAAAGATGAAGTATTCATCCTGAAGGTGCCCCTCCAACTACTAGGAATTCTCTTTATTCCTATTTCGTTTAATCATCGTGCCTATTCGCGCGTAACGATAACAAGTATTAGCGCGTGGACCACTGCAATGGTCCTTTCCATGACAGAAGTATAAGGACAATAGTGTCCCCTCCTTGATTGATCATCTGCTCGGATGAGAGAAAATTGGGGTAACTGTGCAAGACAATTTATTATTACGGGGGCCCACGTAATAACGACGTGTAGTGCACAAAAATCCTAGTGGACTCTGCGGGTCAAGCTAATGAAAACCACACAAAAATAATCTATAGGTGTTCACACCTTCATCTGGTAGAACAATACATAGACCAGTGCTTTAGCGCGTTATAAAGTAGGAAGCCTGTCTTAGCCTACTTCGTGCCTGACTTTACCTACTTCATGTATGAGACGTTTGAGAAACAATATTTAAGCAAGAGAAGAGGAATAACATTCAGAAAGAATCAATGACGATACACACTCTATCACCCCTACGTGAACAACTACCATTTCATAAAGCTTGAATGACCAAGGCAATGTAGCCTCGAGTTCATTTTATTTTCCACAATACAAACAATAAGCCAAGTAGCCAAGCCTATGAAGGCTCAGTAATTGTTTCCTCGCTCATACATTGTTGATTATATATACATGTGAAATTGGGTGATTACATGATGGCTTATGGTACCATGTACCTCATAGACAATTATTGAATGTTGTCTAACCCATTTCGTGCTTTTGACAAAAGAGAATGCCACCCAGACGTGACACAAACACCAGTACGTTACCAAGAACAGAAGCTGAGCTTCAAGAACGAATCTCACAGGCAATTGCACGACATGAAGCCCTCCGCTCCGAGCACAGCTGTGGCGCTTCCGAAAATAACCCTCCCATTGGCTGCACCTATTAACAATTCCTGGACTGCAAGCCATTGAATTTTGATGGCACGGGAGGTGCCTTTGCATTTGTTTGTTGGACAGAATAGACTGACTCCGTTCTAAGAATGAGTAACTGCTCACCCCAGCAGAGAGTTACTTTTATCTCAGGGTTATTCTTAGATGGCGCACTCTCCTGGTGGAACCTTCAGGTTCAAACCCTAGGTGCAGTTGCTGCTTATGCACTGAGCTGGGATGAGCTCAAGGAAGCGATGGAAAAGAAATATTGTTCTAGGACTGAAATCCAGAAGCTCGAGGTGGAGTTCTGGAACTTGAAAATGGACAGACCGAAGATTCCTGAGTATGTCCAGCGATTTCACGACTTGTCTAGGGTCGTCCCCTACTTAGCCAAACCGGAATTCAAAAGGATTGAACGATTCATTTGGGGACTTGCACCTCAAATTAGGAGCTTGGTTACTACCTCAAGGCCTCTAACCATCGCAGAGGCTATCGATTTAAGCGTTACGCTTATTGAAGAAGCTCTACGTGCGGGAGAATTTTCGGAATCTGAGGATAACAAGAAGGAGACTCATCTGGAGTCATCAGGAAATAAGAAAAGGAAGTCTTCGAACTAGGGCTGTAAACGAGTCAAGCCGAGGCGAGCCAAGGTAGGGTCGAGCTCAAGCTCGAAATTAATTCAGGCGGCTAAACTCGGCTTGAGCTTTACGTCGGGGTTAAATGAGCCTAAGAACGAGCCAATGAATCGAGCCATGGGCCGAGCCGAGAATAGCTCGAGCTGGGCTCAGTTACAAAATGAGCCAACTTGGTTCACGTCAACTCAAATTAAGTTTTTTAGCTAGTTTTTCTCGAGCTTCTTTCGAGCGAGCTACGAGCCGAGCGGCGAGCCGCGAGCTTTATCAACAGCCCTACTTCGGACCTAAAGGTGGGCACACAAGTCGGCTATGGAAGCCCTAAAGCAAACAAAAGAAAGAAAGTGGAACCGCCACATGGCAGGAAAACTGATGTAGCCACTAATAATGCTGGTGGTAAAATTTACTCGGGGACTAAGCCGAGGTGCGAGGAATGCAATTTTCACCATGAAGGTCGATGTCTGAGGCCTAAGTGCTGAAAGTGTGGGAAAGAAGGACACAACAATGATGCCTGTTGGGCGAAGGATCCAGACAAAAGAAATAAAGGTAGAGTACCAGGTTGCTACAAATGTGGTGAGGCAGGGCACTTTAGGAAAGATTGCCCTAGGAAGAAACAAGCAAGGAAGGGTTTTCACGATTGAAACTCGTGAAGCACGCCAGGATCCAGATGCGGTTACGGGTACGTTCCCTATTAACCAACCTTATGCATCTATTTTTGATTAATACTGGTACCAACTTTAACCTTGCAAGCTTAGAACTTAAGAAACTATTTGGCCTGGTTTCGAGTAAAATAAACGTCCCGTATTCTTTAGAAATGGGCATATAGAAGGCCGGAACCTCCTGTTACCATTGACTTGCGAAGTCATAATATGATAGTCAGCATGGATTAGATATCCAAGTATAGAGCCTGAGAACATCCCCGTGACGGAAGAAGATCCAAAAGCCTTTTCTGAAGACTTACCAGGAACGCCCCTCCACAACAACAAGAGGAGTTTAAACCTCGTGCCAGGAGCGGCACCAGTGCCGAATGACGCCTTACCGACTAGCTTCGTCCGTGAAGCATGAAACTCCGATATAACTGCAAGAACTGCTAGACAGAGGAAATGAAGGACATGACATCCTTAGTTAAGGACACAAGGAGAAAGTTGATAGACTCCACTTTGCATAAATTTAAATTGAGAATCAGGATCCTTTGCCAAGGACTGATAACATGAACAGACAAATCGTCACGTTATAGTTACCACTCAAAGATCAAGATGAGGACAAGATGTCCTCCACTGTGAATACAAGAAGGAAATATCCCTAAAACAACCTTTAGGACTCGCTTCGAGCATTACGAGTTCCTTGTCGTACCATTTGGCTTAACACATGCATCGACAATATTCATGGACCTCATGAATCGAATGTGTAAGCCATACCTGGATAGATCATGATTACATTTATTGACTACATTCTTATATGGCCAACGACCAAGGGAGGTCGTGAGCAACAGCTTCAATTTACCATGCAACTCTTAGAGAAAAGAACAGTTATATGCTATGATGACGAAAAGCGGATTTCGAATTCGCGAAGTGAGAACTTTAAGATACGTGGTGGATAAGAACGAGATTCATGCCAACCCTGCAACCAAGAGCTAAGGAGCTAGAGTTGCAATTATGTGACGCTTCCCGACAAAGTCTCGATTGTACGTCGATGCAACGAGACCACAACATTGCATACACGGCACATTGATTAAGGAATCATAAGAAGAAACCTTGAGCGAGATACAGTAATTGCGCGCCGCAAACTTGACGTCACTACCTGAAAGAAAACGCTGCACGACCTTTACTGAACACAAGGGTTGCAGCACACCGTTGATTGTAAAAACTTGAATATTAAACTAAGCTACTGAACAATATAGACTATATGAACACGATACGTGCTTGTGTGATAAACTTTGATAAAAAGTTGGAACACTCACTTGCCTTTAGTAGAGTTTTCCTACAACAGTACTTATCAAACCGCCGTTTAAAGCGCTTCGAGTGAAGCTTTAGATGAAACATAATAAGTCGGTCCCCGCCGTATGATCAGAAACCGGGAACAAACAATCTACTGGCCCGAGTGGGTTCAGGAAAACTAGAGGCAAACCTTTTAGATATGTGAACATATCAAGGCAGCCCGCAGGATACAGAAAGATTGCGCCGATGAGCGGTAGAAATCGTAAGAATTTGAGACAAGAAGTATGACTAAAATGAAAGCCTCGCCTAGAAAAGGCGTAGTGTGATTTGGAAAAAGAAAAGGTTGAATCCCCGATGTAGGGATCGGAACCATTGTTCACAAGATGAAACTTCTAGAAAAAGATTAGTAGTGATCGCGACACATTCGATGTGTCTAGAGGAGTCTGACTCAAGGAACAGTCGTTGTTCCCACAAATAAGATTCAGGTCAATGACAAACGACAAGAATTACTATAGAACCTGTTAAGGTTTTGGACCAAGAGTCCACAATACTATAGAAACATGTTAAGGTTTTGGACCAAGAGTCCACAATACTATAGAAACCTGTTAAGGTTTTGGACTAAAAGTCCACAATACTATAGAAACCTGTTAAGGTTACGGACCAAGAGTCCACAAGACACAGAAAAGACATAATTGATTTACTTGAGTACGATAGAATACATGACATGAGAGCATGAAGATAAATTTCGAATATAAGTGACCGCGTTTGATTCACAACTCCTCTGCGACCGATGGCATCACTTGAATTTCGGGACGAAATTCTTTTAACAGGGGGAGACTGTGACAACTGTCACTTTTCCGTACATTCCGTACACTAAGTAAACAATAATCTATGCTTTAATGACTGTGCATGATCTAGTTTACCAGACAAATAACGTTCTGATTTCCATGCAAGTGAATTCATGCACGTTTTATACTACAAGAATTACTTTATGATAGCGTTGCATCAGAAATACTAGTAAACTCACCGGTAAGCACATGGTGTCAACAATTCTGTAGAAAGCAGTTAGACAATAGAATTGGAGCCTAGGTGTAGGTCCAACGACAATAATACATTAAAACCCAAGAGTACACACAAGGGTTAACATATAAACATTTTGAAAGCTAAAATACGCACTAAAAAGCACCCGAAACGCACTTTAAGTGCAGAATTTTATTAAATTCAGCTATAAATCAGCTTTTAACACGTAAATATTATGCAGAATTCATGATTTATCATCCAGAATACTTCCCTAAATGTCAAGAATTGAAAGAGTTACAAGGGGGGACATAAAGAACACTAAACGGTGCAATTTAGCACTTTAACGAACTGGTATTTAACTGAACAACCGGACATTACTCAGAACATCAAAATATTACTAGAAACATTGTTTTAGTATTTTTGAACTAGTTATGGTTCCTGAACACTTTAACATACTACACAATACATCCTATACATTAAACACAAGATATTACATGTAACCTTCCACTAATTACCTACTTACCAATAATTTACATTTTACCCCCCCCCCCATATCATGTCTATGGCCTAAGGGATGGACCCCACCAAGATTTTACCAAAATCTTCTCTTGATCCTGTATAATCTTCTTAAGATCTCCCAAGATTGTGTAAGGATTTTTCTAGTACTTGGAAGACACAAGACCCTTTGCTTAAAACTTCAACTTGGTTATAAGTGCATCATCTTCATCATTTATCATTCACACACCACAAAAACTCCTCCCTTGACCCCCATTCTCGGCCGTAATCTCCTTCCCACACACCACCATCTTTCACTTCAAGCTCAACAATTCCAAGCTCACTCCAAGGTGCTAGAAGATGGATAACGAAGCTTGGGACACTCGGATCTTGAAGGACCTCTTCCGTTTGCTTTTACCCACTCGATTTTCATCATTTTTCTTCCCTAGCTTGAAGCTAGTGGTAAGGCTCTCTTGATCTTGTTTACTTCATATTTTGAGTGGTTAAAAGATATAACATTTTGATTATCAAAAGAACACTAAAAGACATACACATGAAACTTGAAACATAAGATGAAATATGATGATATATAGATGATGTGGTGTTGTTAGTGTATGAATAATGTTTGCTTATTGATTTCTTGAAATGATGATGTTAATCATCACATGAAACTTGTTAGATGGAGTTTAAACACTTAATCTAGAAAGTGGAAGGATGATCTTGTAACCACATATGATGATCATCTTCTAGTAAACACATGAACTTGATAAATGGAATGATTTCTTGAAAAGTAATAAACAAAGTGAGCTAGTAATCCTATAAATCTAAGAAGTATGAATGATTTTCCAAGAAAACCAAATTCAAAATATGATTTATGCAAGATCTTGGTTTTTACTTAAACCTACACTATTTTTATTAGAAAAACATGTAACACCCCGTGTTTTCACAAGTTAAAGTCAAAGTCAAGGTCAACGACCGGTTAAACGGATTTGACTTATAGTAAATTCCTTATTTTAATTGTATTATGTGGAGTAAGTGTTGTTAATTGCTAAAATCGATGTTTGTTAATCATTAACTAATCAACTCGCGACTGTGAATTATAGGAAGTAACAATGCGATAAAGTTAACTAATCAATAACCAAGCTATGCTACTCGACATCGAATCGTGATACGAACCGCAACTCGACTTCATTTACTATTATACGTGTGTGTGTGCCTTATGTGTTACTTGTGCGTGTTATATGTATATATGTGTGGTGGAAATCAATCGAACTCAATCGAAACTCGAAACACAATCGAACTCGAATCCAAATCGAAATCAAACTATGATAATTAGTAGTTGGGACTAAAAGTAATTTGGCTAGGAAACCCTATCATAACGAACCGCTCGCAATCGAAATCGAAACATCAAAAATCGTTGCGTCAAACAATCGAACCAAGTGCCATCCGAACGGATAGCCATCTGACCAGATAGCCACTGCGCTGCAGATCAGACGCCATCTGACCAGGATGTCATCCGATCGGATAAGCCATCCGAGCGGTGTGTCATCCGATCGGATAACCCTTTCCTCTTTTGGAATCCTATAAATACCCCTGTTATTGCCATTCTTTCCATTTCTGGAAACCCTCTGTCCGAACCACTCGTGCTCCTCACCTTTTCTTTGATTTCTCTCAATCCAAGTAAGATCTCGCCCTAAATCTTGTACTTTCTTGATCTACACGCACTCCTACACCTTTCTATCTTTTAAATCTTAACTTTTAACCGTGAAATCACTAGATTTCGGGTGTTCTAGGATGATGTTTCCATGTGTTCTTCAAGAACATCATATTTTGACTTCAATCCACCAAGAACAACCGAGATCTAACTGATTTCCACATAAACATACAAAGATCTTGTAAAGATCTCGACAACAAGAATGGTGAAAAAGGATTGAAAGATGGTTTTAACTTTCTTTCAACTCTTTTACACTCAAAACCGGGAGAATCGGGTACTGATCTAGTCTCCTACTCACTCTTAGTGTTGTACTGGCTCAGATCTGGATTCTACTCGTGAGATTACCGATTTCGGGTTAGCCAAGACCTACCGCCTCGAGCCGGTAACCGGCCGGACTAGGGTGATTCCTGGTCGGGATGGCCATCTGGGTCGAACTAAGGGTTCTGTTGGCTAACACGTTGTCAAAGTGTCTCGACATAATGACAAACCATCAAAACGATCAAGTGTAGGACGAACGGAACAATCGGAATGGATTGCTGTCCGACCGGATTACAATCCGATCGGATAGGTCATCCGAACGGATTACACTTGGGTCCCACCTTCAAAACAATTTTAACTGAAGTTTGAGTATCGAATGAATTGCAATCCGATCGGACGACCATCTGACTGGATTACTCTTCGGATCATGAGATACTAAGACTTTAAAGACTTAATCAATTTTCAACAAGTTCAATAACAAGGTTGCCATCCGATCGGATTGCCATCCGATCGAATGACACTTCTGTCATGAACTTGCCTTCAGTAAGTAACCTCGTCACTAAGTCGCCATCCGACCGGACCACTGTCCGACCGGATGACCATCCGAACGAATTGTCATCCGCACGACCAGTCATCCGATCGACCGACTTGAAGGATAGAGATACTTCAATGTTTTCAAAATGCTACAACGAGAACTTCAAAAGTCAAACCATCATACACAAACACATTCTTCTTATAGGAAGAAACAATCCACTCGAATAGTCATCCGCTCGGATTACCATCCGATCGAACCACTACCCGACCCTTTCACACTTTGCGACGTTTTGTGCATCACTTATCGTTATGCTATCAAATCTATTCAGGCTAACCTTACTCGCTAAGCGCTCCCTTCTATCCATTAATCGCTGTGAGTATACTCGATCCCTTTTTGCTTTAAGCACTTTTGGGTGTTACATACGTTACAACTATTCAAATCACATCAAACACACTACTCAATACTATTTGAACGCTAACCGTAATGCATGTTATACGTGGCTTATGAATGCTTGTTTGTTATGTTTACACATGGAATGCTGTCTACCTGCCTTAGCAACGATAGTACTATAGTTTGGACTCAGCACCCGTTCACACGGGGGTTGTTAAGGATCATTTACTTGCATGGATTACGGTGGTAATCATGTATTGCGAACTGCCTCAGGCAGTCAACCCGCAGTCATTGGTATCGATGGATCTATGTCGATAACTAACGTGCTTCATTTCACTATGTGTACGTGCTGGTTATGCGTAAATGAATTCGAACTCTATATGCTATTATCAAACTTGTATGCTCACCTTTACATTATATGTATTGACTTTTATTTTAACGTATGTGACAGGTGCTTAGGACGCACACTTGGTAGGGATTTGAAGCTAGAATAAAGCTTTAGAGCCCAACAAATAGTTGTCTGTAGTGGTCAAACTAAGGGTCTCTAGAAGCAGATAAACAATTGCTGCCTATTAAAATCTGAGTTGTCGGAACACAATATTTGCCTGGATTTTGTCTGTAATAATTATTTTTGTTGTTTGAGATACGGTATGGGACGTGTTAATTAAATTGAATAGTATTGATAATTGTTATGGAAACTTCTGGACAACTGTTTCGTTCAGTGCCATGCCCCGATATTTTCGTCATCGGTTGGGGTGTGACAGATTGGTATCAGAGCCATAACTATAGGGAATTAGGCAAGACTAGACCTAGTCCGGGTCGATGTCTTAGTAACCTAGTCTATAGTTAGGAACCAACAGACCGATTTACGCATATCCAGTAGGGATTATGTACGAGCTTATTCCTCGCTATTCTCGCTTATGCTACACTATCACTACACTCGTATTTACAGCTATAAATAGGCGATAAAGTCGAGATTAGGTGTGAAAACCGCAAATTCTTGACTGAATTGCTTGAATTATCAATGATTTCTTCTTTTTTCAATAACGAACGCTTGTTCGACGGTGAAATTATACCAAATCAAGAGTGAAATCCATATTTTGATGAATAATCTCCTCTATTTTATCAAGAACAGGGACGAAGTTGTTCCGCACATTCTATAAAACTCCCACCAAAGTCTCGACGGACTCCAACGACCTGAAGTCACGACACGACTAACGGGATGTGTTCCAAACGCCCAAGAATCGAGGCATGGACACAGTCCTGAAAGTCAAACGTAGACAACAAGTCCTTGCGAATAGTTGAATTGCTTTGGTTAGTTGAAGTCTACTAGCCGCAGACAGTCTATCTCTGGATTTTTGCATGTTTCAATTTTGAGCCCGCAACTGCTGACTCTGATAATTCTCCGATTTTATGTGCTTATATATATGTGTTCACCTGCTTATGTGTTTAAGTTCTCGGAGATTTACTCGAATTTTGCTTTCACTTCGATCGACACGTACGACTCGCACTGCTTTTCTATGTCAATTCGCTAGCAAATCGTTGAATTTTGGACAACCTTATGCTACACTATATGCTTATACTACGCTATTCGATATACTAAAACACGCACGCTATATTCGAGCGCTCACGAACTTTGAATGATAGGTTTCTGTATTCTGACTGCCTCTGTGTTGAAAATGTTTCTGTGATTCCGTGCTTATGTGATAATGTGATTCTGTGCTCTACATGCTTATGTGTTTATGTGATTTTGGTGCTCTACGTGGTTATATGTCTATGTGTTTACATGGTACGCGTTACTGAGCTTTAGTAGTAGTAGACGTGTGAGGTGAGATTCGAATACAATGTGTTGAGTCCTGTGACGATGTCTGTTGTAGACAATGTCGTCTGGATCCCGTCACGCACTTTCTCATCAAGAAAAGAGAGACACACGTCTTGCTTCCATCATCGCTAAAAGCGTAGCAAAAGCCGTGAGTGATGTTTATGAGACTGCCAGCAAATCGTCTGAAGAATCGAGGACCGAAGCTCCTAAAGCTACCGCGAAGACCTTCAGTTTCAAGCAATTCAAGTCGTGTGGGCCAAAAGAATTCACTGGCGAAGGAGGTCCTACTGCGTTATTCCACTGGTTTGATTCCATTGAGGTTACTCTACGACAGAGTGGTTGCCCTGATGACCTCCGTACTCTGAATGCTACCGGCGTCTTCCAGTCCCGTGCACTATAATGGTGGACGGCCGAGAGGAACAAGCGAGGGAACGATGCAGCCTACGGTCTGTCGTGGGACGAGCTCAAGGAAGTTATGCTAGAGGAATTCTGCCCTCCTCACGAACGTCAAAAGCTAGAAGATGAATTTTGGCACATACAGCAAAAGGAAGGTGACAATGCTGGTCTCACTGCTCGCTTCAAGCAGCTCAGCATTATCTGTCCCGATCAAGTCAAGACTCCGGACATGGCAATCAAGAAATACATCCGAGCCCTGCCTGACTGCGTTGCTGATTTCTTGCAAGCGGCTAAGACTATGACAATCGATGAAACTTATCTACTGGCCGCTGAAATCAACGACAAGCGGGTTAAGGCTGGGGTCTGGGATAAGACTGCGGAGCATCTGCATCAAGCTACCACTACCGCACCAACTGCTGAACCCACCTCATCGAGCAAAAAGAGGAAGAACAAGAGAAAGAACAGCTCCAGCAACAAGAACTGCGTGATCACTGTTGCACCAGTTCAATCCGTACCAGCTCAACAGCGCCAAGTGGCAACGCCTGTGACCAATGCACCTCTTGCTAAGCGTGCATACACTGGGCCACATCCGCTCTGCCCTACTTGTACCTACCATCACCCGACTGCCATTCCTTTCCGTTTTTGTGCTCATTGCAATGTATACGGCCACTTTACTACCAACTGCCGTATTCGACAAGCTCCTGCTCATCAAGCACTACTCACCGCCCCACAGGGTCAACAAGCTCCTCCGGCACCCGCGGTCAAAGCCAGAGCCTGCTTCGCATGTGGCGACCCGAACCATTTCGCCAACATGTGCCCATACAGGGTCGTGAAACAAGAGCCCCAGCAGCAACAACCTCAACATCAGCAGCAACAACAGCAGCAACAGCAACAACAAGCCGCACGCACCAGAACTTTCAACATCAACGTGCGCCAAGCCCAAGCCGACAACAACGTGGTTAATGGTACGTTTCTTGTGAATGGTACTTATGCATCATGTTTGTTTGATACTGGAGCTGGTAATTGCTTTGTGTCATTCGAATTCGAGAAACTCCTTAGTCGTAAACGCTCCAAACTCTCTTCGACGTTCGATGTGTCATTCGAATTCGAGAAACTCCTTAGTCGTAAACGCTCCAAACTCTCTTCGACGTTCGATGTAGAAGTCGCCACTGGAAGAACTGTCGCCGTTAATTCTGTTATCCGTGATTGTACTCTTGAGCTCAACAATCACATCTTCCCAATCGACCTTATTCCGATGCAACTCGGAAGTTTCGACGTCATAGTAGGCATGGACTTTCTACGCGAGAACCATGCGGAAGTTATGTGTTACGATAAGATGATTGGATTCTCGCTCGCGAATGGTGATTTATTGTGTGTATACGGTGAAACTGCCTCAAAAGGGCTCAAGCTCATGTCATGTGTCCAAGCTAGCAAGTATCTCCACAAGGAATACAAAGCTTTCTTGGCAAACATTGTAGTAGCGGAGAAGGAAAAGAAAGAGAAGAAGGAAGTGAAAGACGTTCCTGTGGTTCGTGAATTTCCTCATGTGTTTCCTGATGATCTTCCAGGCTTACCGCCAAGTCGTGATATCGACTTTCGTATCGACCTCATTCCGGGAGCAAATCCTGTTGCCAAAGCTCCTTATCGACTCGCGCCATCCGAAATACGTGAACTCTCAAACCAACTCCAGGAATTACTTGAAAAAGGCTTCATTCGCCCGAGCACCTCTCCATGGGGCGCTCCAGTCCTTTTCCTCAAAAAGAAGGACGGGTCGTTCCGGATGTGCATCGACTACCGGGAATTGAATAAGTTAACTATCAAGAACCGTTACCCCCTACCTCGCATCGACGATTTGTTCGATCAACTACAAGGCGCTACGTGTTTCTCGAAGATCAATCTACGGTCAGGCTATCATCAACTGCGTATACAAGAGGAGGATATACCCAAAACCGCGTTTCACACCCGTTACGGTCACTACGAATTCGTTGTTATGCCCTTTGGTTTAACCAATGCACCAGCGGTTTTTATGGATCTGATGAATCGCGTGTGTAAACTATATCTCGACCGTTTCGTCATCGTATTCATCAATGATGTCTTGATCTATTCCAAATCGAAAGCCGAACATGCGCAACATATACGTTTGGTTCTCGAGTTACTCCAGGGGAACCAACTCTATGCCAGGTTCTCCAAGTGCGAATTCTGGTTGGAGGAAGTTCAGTTTCTGGGTCACATTGTTAATAGTCAAGGCATTCACGTCGATCCTACGAAGATTGAAGCTGTCAAGAGATGGGTTACGCCTAAGAACCCGTCTGAAGTCCGCTCCTTTCTCGGACTAGCGGGCTATTATCGATGATTTATCGAAGGATTCTCAAAGATTGTTGTGCCGGTTACCTCTCTCACTCATAAAGATCAGCCTTTTGTCTGGGGAACCAAACAAGAGACTGCCTTTCAAACCCTCAAGCATAAGCTTTGCAATGCTCCTGTCCTCACATTACCGGACGGAAACGACGATTTCATTGTCTACTGTGATGCTTCCAACCTTGGTCTCGGTTGTGTCCTCATGCAACGGAACAAGGTCATAGCTTACGCATCTCGTCAGCTCAAAATCCACGAGAAGAACTATACAACCCGTGATCTCAAGCTAGGCGCGGTTGTTTTTGCATTAAAGATTTGGCGACACTACCTGTATGGTACCAAGTGTACGATCTTCACCGATCATAGGAGCCTACAACATATCTTTAATCAGAAGGAACTTAATATGCGTCAATGCCGATGGGTAGAACTTCTCAACGATTACGACTGTGAGATCCGTTATCACCCAGGCAAAGCGAATGTTGTTGCCGACGCACTCAGCAGACGAAGTTATCTGCTTAGCACTCGTAATGTTCAAGCCCAACACGACCTCGAAACCCTTATTCGTGAAGCCCAGCATGCGTGTTTTAACGAACGCACGCTAAAAAGGGAACGAATCTATCACGATGGAGCCCAGCTTGTGAGCAAGTCCAATGGAATATTCCACTTTCTGGACCGAATCTGGATCCCTAAGCGGACCGATTTGCGGCAAATTCTGATGGACGAAGCCCACAAATCCCATTATTCTATCCATCCCGGTGCCGACAAAATGTACCAGGATCTTCGTTATAAGTACCGGTGGCCCGGCATGAAAAGGGATATTGCCCTCTATGTTGGAAAATGCCTAACTTGTGCAAGAGTCAAGGCTGAACATCAAAGACCCTCTGGCTTACTCGAACAACCTCCGATTCCTATGTGGAAATGGGAAAGTATAGCTATGGATTTCATAACGAAGCTTCCGCACACGTCATCAGGTCACGACAGCATATGGGTTGTTGTTGACCGGTTGACTAAATCAGCTCATGTTCTGCCGATACGAGAAGACTACAAGGTAGAACGATTAGCCCGAATCTACACCGACGAGATCATTTGTAATCATGGGACGCCTCGTGACATCATCTCTGATCGTGATGCTCGATTTACCTCGCAACTGTGGGAAACGTTTCAAACGGAACTCGGTACATCGCTTAATCTAAGTACCGCTTTCCACCCTCAAACCGACGGTCAGACTGAAAGAACGATTCGTACTCTTGAAGACATGCTTCGTTCGTGTGTCTTAGACTTCGGTGGTAATTGGGATAAATACCTGCCGTTAGTCAAATTCTCGTATAACAACAGCTATCATTCTAGCATCCAAATGGCACCATTCGAGGCATTATACGGAAGAAGATGTCGATCGCCTATTGTGTGGCACGAGATCGGTCATTCACGATTAACCGGTCCTAAATTATTACAAGAAACGACAGACAAAATTTTCCAAATTCGAGACAATCTGGTGAAAGCTCGAGATCGACAGAAAAGTTACGCCGATAGAAAGCGCAAACCCCGTGAATTTGACGTGGGTGACTACGTACTCCTAAAGGTATCACCTTGGAAGGGTGTAGTCCGATTCGGCAAGAAAGGGAAACTCGCGCCTCGATATGTTGGACCTTTTAAGATTCTGGAAAGGATCGGAAAAGTCGCCTACAGAATCGAACTACCGGAGGAACTTAGTAATGTCCACCCGACTTTCCACGTATCAAACCTCCGAAAGTGCCTAGCCGACCACGACTTACATGTCTCTCTCGAAATCATGGATCACCAAACCAAGCAGCTCAGGCGCTCTCGCATTCCTATTGTGAAAGTCCGATGGGAAGGCAAACGAGGCGCAGAGTTCACTTGCGAACTCGAAAGCGACATGAAGGCGAAGTACCTGCAACTGTTTAAAGAGAGAAGCTAGAAAGAGAAAGTGGCATTGTGATTCAGGTGTTTTGTACGATTTCAAATTAATCTATAGAGTCACCAATTATATTACGTTCTTGTGTGTTTGGTCACGTTCATGTACAAATTATGCACGTCACGCGTTCAGTTCGCAATCGTTTCGGAGTCAAAACCGGTCTGAACAGAAAGTTTTCAAACGTGATTCACGGTGTGGTACGACTTACAGCTTAATTTCGGGACGAAATTCCCTAAACAAGGGGAGGCTGTAACACTCCGTGTTTTCACAAGTCAAAGTCAAGGTCAAAGTCAATGACCGGTTAAACGGATTTGACTTATAGTAAATTCCTTATTTTAATTGCATTATGTGGAGTAAGTGTTGTTAATTGCTAAAATCGATGTGTGTTAATCATTTCGCGACTGTGAATTATAGGAAGTAACAATGCGATAAAGTTAACTAATCAATAACCAAGCTATGCTACTCGACTTCGAATCGTGATACGAACCGCAACTCGACTTCATTTAGTATTATACGTGTGTGTGTGTGCCTTATGTGTTACTTGTGCGTGTTATATGTATATATGTGTGGTGGAAATCAATCGAACTCAATCGAAACTCGAAACACAATCGAACTCGAATCCAAATCGAAATCAAACTATGATAATTAGTAGTTGGGACTAAAAGTAATTTGACTAGGAAACCCTATCATAACGAACCGCTCGCAATCGAAATCGAAACATCAAAAATCGTTGCGTCAAACAATCGAACCAAGTGCCATCCGGCCGGATAGCCATCCGACCGGATAGCCACTGCGCTGCAGATCAGACGCCATCCGACCAGGATGTCATCCGATCGGATAAGCCATCCGAGCGGTGTGTCATCCGATCGGATAACCCTTTCCTCTTTTGGAATCCTATCAATACCCCAGTCATTGTAATTCTTTCCATTTCTGGAAACCCTCTGTCTAAACCACTCGTGCTCCTCACCTTTTCTTTGATTTCTCTCAATCCAGGTAAGATTTCGCCCTAAATCTTGTACTTTCTTGATCTACACGCACTCCTACACCTTTCTATCTTTTAAATCTTAACTTTTAACTGTGAAATCACTAGATTTCGGGTGTTCTAGGATGATGTCATCATGTGTTCTTCAAGAACTTCATATTTTCACTTCAACCCACCAAGAACAACCGAGATCTAACTGATTTCCACACAAACATACAAAGATCTTGTAAAGATCTCAACAACAAGAATGGTGAAAAAGGATTGAAAGATGGTTTTAACTTTCTTTCAACTCTTTTACACTCAAAACACTCAAAACCGGGAGAATCGGGTACTGATCTAGTCTCCTACTCACTCTTAGTGTTGTACTGGCTCAGATCTGGATTATACTCGCGAGATTACCGATTTCGGGTTAGCCAAGACCTACCGCCTCGAGCCGGTAACCGGCCGGACTAGGGTGATTCCTGGTCGGGATGGCCATCTGGGTCGAACTAAGGGTTCTGTTGGCTAACACGTTGTCAAAGTGTCTCGACATAATGACAAACCATCAAAACGATCAAGTGTAGGACGAACGGAACAATCGGAATGGATTGCTGTCCGACCGGATTATAATCTGATCGGATAGGTCATCCGAACGGATTGCCATCCGAACGGATTACACTTGGGTCCCACCTTCAAAACAATTTTAACTGAAGTTTGAGTATCGAACGAATTGCAATCCGATCGGACGACCATCTGACTGGATTACTCTTCGGATCATGAGATACTAAGACTTTAAAGACTTAATCAATTTTCAACATGTTCAATAACAAGGTTTCCATTCGATCGGATTGCCATCTGATCGAATGACACTTCTGTCATGAACTTGCCTTCAGTAAGTAACCTCGTCACTAAGTCGCCGTCCGACCGGACCACTGTCCGGCCGGATGACCATCCGAATGAATTGTCATCTGCACGACCAGTCATCCGATCGACCGACTTAAAGGATAGAGATACTTCAATGTTTTCAAAATGCTACAACGAGAACTTCAAAAGTCAAACCATCATACACAAACACATTCTTCTTATAGGAAGAAACAATCCACTCGAATAGTCATCCGACCGGATGACCATACGAACGGATTGTTATCCGCACGGATTGCTGTCCGCTCGGATTACCATCCGATCGAACCATTACCCGACCCTTTCACACTTTGCGACGTTTTGCGCATCACTTATCGTTATGCTATCAAATCTATTCAGTCTAACCTTACTCGCTAAGCGCTCCCTTCTATCCATTAATCGCTGTGAGTATACTCGATCCCTTTTTGCTTTAAGCACTTTTGGGTGTTACATACGTTACAACTATTCAAATCACATCAAACACACTACTCAATACTATTTGAACGCTAACCGTAATGCATGTTATACGTAGCTTATGAATGCTTGTTTGTTATGTTTACACATGGAATGTTGTCTACCTGCCTTAGCAACGATAGTACTATAGTTTGGACTCAGCACCCGTTCACACGGGGGTTGTTAAGGATCATTTACTTGCATGGATTACGGTGGTAATCATGTATTGCGAACTGCCTCGGGCAGTCAACCCGCAGTCATTGGTATCGATGGATCTATGTCGATAACTAATGTGCTTCATTTCACTATGTGTACGTGCTGGTTATGCGTAAACGAATTCGAACTCTATATGCTATTATCAAACTTGTATGCTCACCTTTACATTATATGTATTGACTTTTATTTTAACATATGTGATAGGTGCTTAGGACGCACACTTGGTAGGGATTTGAAGCTAGAATAAAGCTTTAGAGCCCAACAAATAGTTGTCTGTAGTGGTCAAACTAAGGGTCTCTAGAAGCAAATAAACAATTGCTGCCTATTAAAATCTGAGTTGTCGGAACAGAATATTTGCCTGGATTTTGTCTGTAATAATTATTTTTGCTGTTTGAGATACGGTATGGGACGTGTTAATTAAATTGAATAGTATTGATAATTGTTATGAAAACTTTTGGACAATCTGTTTCGCTCAGTGCCATGCCCCGATGTTTCCGCCATCGGTTGGGGTGTGACAGATTGGTATCAGAGCCATAACTATAGGGAATTAGGCAAGACTCGACCTAGCCTGGGTCGATGTCTTAGGAACCTAGTCTATAGTTAGGAACCAACAGACCGATTTACGCATATCCAATAGGGATTATGTACGAGCTTATTCCTCGCTATTCTCGCTTATGCTACACTATCACTACACTCGTATTTACAGCTATAAATAGGAGATAAAGTCGAGATTAGGTGTGAAAACCGCAAACTCTTGACTGAATTGCTTGAATTATCAATGATTTCTTCTTTTTTCAATAACGAACGCTTGTTCGACGGGGAAATTATACCAAATCAGGAATGAAATCCATATTTTGATGAATAATCTCCTATATTTTATCAAGAACAGGGACGAAGTTGTTAAGCCAGGGGTGAAACCCTAACCTTGACGACTTGTTCCGCACATTCTATAAAACTCCCACCAAAGTCTCGACGGACTCCAATGACCTGAAGTCACGACACGACTAACGGGATGTGTGCCAAACGCCCTAGAATCGAGGCAAGGACACAGTCCTGAAAATCAAACGTAGACAACAAGTCCTTGCGAATAGTTGAATTGCTTTGGTTAGTCGAAGTCTACTAGCCGCTGACAGTCTATCTCTCGATTTTTGCATGTTTCAATTTTGAGCCCGCAACTGCTGACTCTGATAATTCGCCGATTTTATGTGCTTATATATATGTGTTCACCTGTTTATGTGTTTAAGTTCTCGGAGATTTACTCGATTTTTTCTTTCACTTCGATCGACACGTACGACTCGCACTGCTTTTCTATCTCAATTCGCTAGCAAATCGCTGAATTTTGGACAACCTTAAGCTACACTATACGCTTATACTACGCTATTCGATATACTAAAACACGCACGCTATATTCGAACGCTCGCGAACTTTGAATGATAGGTTTCTGTATTCTGGCTGCCTCTGTGTTGTAAATGTTTCTGTGATTCCGTGCTTATGTGATTCTGTGCTCTACATGCTTATGTGTTTATGTGATTTTGGTGCTCTAGGTGGTTATATGTCTATGTGTTTACGTGGTACGTGTTACTGAGCTTTAGTAGTAGTAGACGTGTGAGGTGAGATTCGAATACAATGTGTTGAGTCCTGTGACGATGTCTGTTGCAGACAATGTCGTCTGGATCCCGTCACGCACTTTCTCGTCAAGAAAAGAGAGACAAACGTCTTGCTTACATCATCGCTAAAAGCGTAGCTGATGCGTGCGAAGTGTTATATATATTAGGTGTATATTTTAAGCCCCTTTAACACTTATTTTAGCCAAGTTTTAAATTTATAAAACACGATATTTTACTAACAGTAAACACACATATGGGCAAGTGCACCCATCGTGAGCGTAGTATAGCGTTGGTAAGATACCGAGGTCGTCCAAGGACACAAGAGCTTTTAGTACCGGTTTATCCTCAACGTCTAATCAAAATCAAAAAGTTAGAAAAATGTTTTAAACTAAGAAAAAAATAAAAATTAACTAAAATGCTGAAAATAAAAATAAAAAGAAAAACAGATAGACAAGATGAATCACTTGGTTCCGACTCGTATCTAGTATAACCTTTGATTATTTCCGCACTTTTGCACATAATTAAGAGATTATCTTAGTTATTGTAGTAGGCCCCTCTTTTGAAGGTGACGTTACCCTCACCCAAGTAGTTTGAGTCAGCAAGGATACAATCCTAAAAGGGTGGATTATTGGAAGATAATGAATTAAGTTATTAATGCAATATTATGGTAGGCCCCGCTTTTGGCGGTGACGTTACCCTCGACTAAGTAGTCTGAGTCAGCAGGGATACAGTCCTAAATAGCCGGGTTATAGTATTAATAGTAGTTAACTTATGAGGGGGTCAAAGAGTTTGGACCCCCGCCATCCAATACCGTGAAGTATTGAAGGAGGTCCTACTAAATTTGACCCAGGTCCATTGCAGGACCTCTAAACGCCGAACAATGGCAAGACCTTTACCAAACCGTTCCCTTAACCCCCCGACCAGGTAGCCAACATACCTCCATATAGACCGTGGAGATATGAATGGTGAAAATCCTTTATTTTATATAGACAGTAAAATAATGCCAAGATACCACGGACAAACGATAAGGAAAGATCACCTTCAACATAAGTAACTAGTTATTAAAGTCATTAATACAAAACCAAATAAAAAGTGCAAAAGATTAGAAATAAAAAGTATTATACTAGACACTTTGTCTTCACCAAGTGATGTAAGAGACTTAGGAAAACATGGCATTGATTGTCAAGAACTCTTACGATCAATCTTGGATCCCGAGACGACTCACACACTCTACGATGGACAATGGATGATGGTGGTGGATGATGGTGTTGTGATGGTGGTGGGTGGTGGATGAAGTGTGAGAGAGGTGGTGTGCCAAGGGATGAGTTGAAATGAAACCAAGCACTCCTATTTATAGGCTGAACAGAAGGCTGGGCATGGCCCCGTGTCCGCTGGACACGCCCCCGTGCCTGTCTGACATTATCTCTCTTCATTAATTGTAATTCGCAATTACAATTAATGCGCCTGCTGTACTTTCGCCACGCCCCCGTGTTCACTGGGCACGGCCCCGAGGTGGGCAATAGAAGCTTCTATTGGTTTGTCTTTTATGCTGCTTCTTGGGCACGGCCCCGTGCTGGCTGAGCACGGGGCGTGTTCAGTCTTCTGCCTTCTCTATTTTGCTTGGGAAGATGCCGTTGAGGGGTCGGGTAGTCCACTTATGTTCCTTTTCTTGTATTTATGTTGGATTTAGCTGTCTTTTTGCTTCTTTTGTGTTTTTGAGCTCATTTAATCCTGAAAATACAAAAGGAAGACAAAAACACTCTTTTTCCAATATTAGTACTTAAAAAGGGTTAGTTTTATGCCTCATTTGATGTAATTTATATGTTGCATTTTACACACATCAAATACCCCCACACTTGAACTTTTGCTTGTCCTCAAGCAAAACTCTTTAATATGTGGCTTACACTCCCAAATGGAATGGGTAGAAGAGAAGGTTTTGGGCTTGTCGTAGAGTGTTGGGAATCCAAGATCTTTTTGGGTTTTTATTTTTATTTATTTACAATCCTATTCGTAATGATTTATTTAGAATGTTTCATTGGAGAAATTACTTATTTGGGCATAACATGCCTTTTTTAAAATTCCATTTATATACAAGTTCACATACCTCACGGGAGAAATCACTCACACTCGGTCGAAGGTGTATTTTTAGTGAATCACTCGAGAGCGGCATGGAACTTATTCCTACCATAGGCTTGCCAAGCAATCAATCCTCCTCCTTTTTAACTTTTATACCTTTGTAAATATCAAGAGGACTTTGTGGGTGAAGGGTTAGGCTTGGGTTAAAGGTAGGTGGTTGGGTTAGTGGTTAGTGGTTAGTAGAAAAAGGGTGAAAAATGTGTAACAAGTGTCGGTTTTCGTAGGACTTTCTATTTTTGTAACTTTTTATTTTGATGAAGCTATTATTCAAACAAAGTTATTTTTGATGAACTTGTTTGTTTATTTTCTTTTGCTTCATCATCAACACATTTTTTTTTTCATACGAAAAACCGAACTTGTTACTAAAATAAAGGGTTAAAAATAAAAAAGGTTTTGGTGGGTAAAAGGGTTTTTTGGATTGGGTGATGAAATGAAAAGGTTTAGGCTCAAAGGGGCTAACTAGGGGGATTTTTGGGTAGGTGGTAAAAGAAAAAGAAAAATAATGGTGTAGAAATAAAAAGGGCTAGTCCTAATGCCTCTATCATTTACTTACTCGGGTTTAAGTTGATAAGGACCGGGAATGTATCGTCATGGCAAGTTCTAGAGTCGTAAGAACCAAGCGGCTATTCACACAAGAAACGAAAAATGAGCATTTAGTTTAATGATATGTAATTGTATGCTCAATAAAGGCTCAAAACTCACTTTTGTGGGAATGGGTTTTTATGTGATCAAGTATATATAATCAAATTTTAACTAAGTTTGCCATGCCTTTTCATAATTTTCTTATGTTGGTTCTTTTTATCACTACGCTATCGGTTGTAAATTCGTAAAAATATAACCTTTTTGAGAACTTGGATTTCCCGAGTTAAACCTAGACAAGTAAAAAAATTTGGGGTGATTAGCGGTTCCAATAGAGTTTTGTGTAAGGCTTGTATTTAGGACTTGCAAGATTCAAGGTTTTAGCATCCCCCCCCCCCCACACTTAAATTACACATTGTCCTCAATGTGTCCCAAAAATAAATTTTTAGGTTGATTAGATGTGTAAAATGGTGTTAAAAAGCAAAGATTTACGTTACTGGCAGTCTGGACACAGCCCCGTGGGGACCGGACACGGCCCCGTGTTCAGGTGCCAGTAACAAAAATTTAAGAAAAGAAACAGAAGTCTGGACACGGGGGCGTGTCTGGTGAACACGGCCCGTGTCCAGTTACCTGAACTGGGCGTTTCTCTGCAGGGGGTTCAGCACGGGGCCGTGTTGGTTGGGCACGGCCCGTGTTGAACCTTCTGTAATGGAGAAAGTTGTCGGGTTGCCTTGTTCTTGTGCATGAGGTCATTTTTCTCGTCCCCTTTTTCATCCCTTACCACCATGAGTGTGTTTTATTTATTATGAACCATCCAAACTTCAAAAACCATCATTTCATTGCAATCATAGAGAGACCTTACATAATCCTAAATTAAGATTAAACTAAATAAAACAAAGAAATATTAAACCATGGAGTTCTAGCCACTACTTTATTTTAATTAGCAAAATTTCCAAGAAGCAACTAATCTTGGTTAGACAAGGCCTTTTAGAACTCCTTCTTCCGGGTGCGGTTCTCCTCATATGTCGGCGAGCCACTCTTCCACCTCCCTTGGAAGGAGAAAAGAAGGCTCATTGGCATTAGTTTGAGGAGTTTCGATTTCCACCGGGATCTCTTGTTGGTGTTCCACGGGAGGTTCCGCCGGAAAGTCTTCCCACCCGGTAGGGTTGTTAATTCCGAGTGCTATGTTCCAATCCTGTTGAGGGAGGACTGGTTCCATTGGGGGTGCTACAAGAATATTTAACCTCTGGTGCAAGAGGTTAATTTCTTGGAAGCTGCTTTCGAGTCCCATTGTAAGATCGTTAATACGGTCGATTAGGACCTCCTCTACTGATGTCATTTCGTCGAGAGCCTCCCTTAATGCTATCACATAGTGCACAAGTGTAGCTTCAATGGAGGGTCTCCTTCCTCTTCGGCTGTTTGACGAATGCACAAAAGATGTTTCGCTGTTTTCACTCGACATCCTACGAAAAATAAACTGAAAAATAGTTTATTTAATGAAACAGTGACCGGACACGGCCCCGTGCTCATTGAGCACGACCCCGTGCTCATTGAACACGGCCCCGTGTTCATCTTTCTGCAGAATTTTGGAGCAAGGAAACTTGGAATTTTAAGTTATTTTATGAACTTGTGGGGTCTTTTTAGCCATTAATAACTTAAAACAATGTTACATAACATATTTTTACGAAGATTCTTTGAACAAAACTCATTAATCCTTACCACAAAGTTGGAAGAATTCAAACTTTTAATGGTAGTTCTTGGAGAAAGATGGAGAAGAAGGAAATGGCTAAAAGAGGAAAGGACAAGATGGGTTGTTGGAACCTTCTTTTAAACTTACCTAGGATAGTTGAGAGAAGATTCCTTCAAATCCCTGTCCCAAGTTGGTCCAAATGTGCAGAATTCTTGGCTGCATTTATAGAAAACGACAGTATCCTGGACACGGCCCCGTGTCCATTGGACACGGCCCCATGTGCAGGTGGAGTTCTGACACAGTTTGTCCGTATTCTGACGTACTGATCAGAAGGGAATCTTTTGGTGGACACGGGGGCGTGTTGGCTGGACACGGCCCCGTGTCGAGGGACTGTTTTATGAAGTTGTCTAGTTTTTTCAAGGAACTCACTTGTATCGGGTGGCTCCTGATTGGTTGAAACAACCCCAAAGTGCCAAAGATACCTTAATTGCCCTAAACTAAGGCGAGAACGCAAGAGGTTGTCGGTGAGGGTAATTCCTATTTTCATTCTAGGTGGGCAAGTCCAACCCTTTCCCGGGCTCTCGTTAAAGAAGGTGTATGCCGAATCGCTCAGGTCTATGTATGCACCGAACGAAGTCGATGGAGAGTCCTTCACGGCACAATCGGCACAGGGACGACTATCGTCCACGCCTTTGCTAGGTATGAAGGTATTTTCGGGAGCAACGAGGTTGTCGGAATGCGGTTCCAACATTTCTTCATGGTCATTGTCTTGGGGCGGATCAATAAAGTCCTCCCTAAGCTCTTTTAACTAATTCAGAATTAGCTCTTCTAGTTGAAATAACTCGTCAAGGAGCATTTCTCCTAGAATATCTGGCTGGGCGCATTCGAGGGAGAAATAGTGCTTATTTTTACTTTCGCCCCTCTTAAGGTTATAAGGAATCGGTGGGTCTATGTAGTGGGGCCTATAATTTAGAAAGTAACATTCTAATTCTTTATGTTCGCCTCCACGTAATTGACACCACGTACCATAAGAGTGCCGAAAGTAAAAACAATTACTATCACTCATGTTTATGTCAGAAATTACCAACCGCCGGGATCTAACGGTTCTGTTTTCAGTAAGTGAATCTTGGGCACGGGGGCGTGTTAGGTGAGCACAGCCCCGTGTTCAGCTTACTGTCTGACTAAAAACAGCATTGCCAGTTCCAATGATTTAGCACGGGGGCGTGTTCAGCGGGCACGGCCCGTGCTGAGCTCTGCAGAAGCTGAAAAACTAAGAAAATCCTAAAAAAAATAAAAAAAATGATTAGGCCGTTGATTCCTAACTTTCTTAAAATCCTTGTGTCCCCGGCAACGGCGCCAAAAACTTGATGCGTGCGAAGTGTTATATATATTAGGTGTATATTTTAAGCCCCTTTAACACTTATTTTAGCCAAGTTATAAATTTATAAAACACGATATTTTACTAACACTAAACACACATATGGGCAAGTGCACCCATCGTGAGCGTAGTATAGCGTTGGTAAGATACCGAGGTCGTCCAAGGACACAAGAGCTTTTAGTACCGGTTTATCCTCAACGTCTAATCAAAATCAAAAAGTTAGAAAAATGTTTTAAACTAAGAAAAAAATAAAAATTAACTAAAATGCTGAAAATAAAAATAAAAAGAAAAACAGATAGACAAGATGAATCACTTGGTTCCGACTCGTATCTAGTATAACCTTTGATTATTTCCGCACTTTTGCACATAATTAAGAGATTATCTTAGTTATTGTAGTAGGCCCCTCTTTTGAAGGTGACGTTACCCTCACCCCAGTAGTTTGAGTCAGCAAGGATACAATCCTAAAAGGGTGGATTATTGGAAGATAATGAATTAAGTTATTAATGCAATATTATGGTAGGCCCCGCTTTTGGCGGTGACGTTACCCTCGACTAAGTAGTCTGATTCAGCAGGGATACAGTCCTAAATAGCCGGGTTATAGTATTAATAGTAGTTAACTTATGAGGGGGTCAAAGAGTTTGGACCCCCGCCATCCAATACCGTGAAGTATTGAAGCAGGTCCTACTAAATTTGACCCAGGTCCATTGCAGGACCTCTAAACGCTGAACAATGGCAAGACCTTTACAAAACCGTTCCCTTAACCCCCGACCAGGTAGCCAACATACCTCCATATAGACCGTGGAGATATGAATGGTGAAAATCCTTTATTTTATATAGACAGTAAAATAATGCCAAGACACCACGGACAAACGATAAGGAAAGATCACCTTCAACATAAGTAACTAGTTATTAAAGTCATTAATACAAAACCAAATAAAAAGTGCAAAATATTAGAAATAAAAAGTATTATACTAGACACTTTGTCTTCACCAAGTGATGTAAGAGACTTAGGCAAACATGGCCTTGATTGTCAAGAACTCTTACGATCAATCTTGGATCCCGAGACGACTCACACACTCTACGATGGACAATGGATGATGGTGGTGGATGATGGTGTTGTGATGGTGGTGGGTGGTGGATGAAGTGTGAGAGAAGTGGTGTGCCAAGGGATGAGTTGAAATGAAACCAAGCACTCCTATTTATAGGCTGAACAGAAGGCTGGGCACGGCCCCGTGTCCGCTGGACACGCCCCCGTGCCTGTCTGACATTCTCTCTCTTCATTAATTGTAATTCGCAATTACAATTAATGCGCCTGCTGTACTTTCGCCACGCCCCCGTGTTCACTGGGCACGGCCCCGTGGTGGGCAATAGAAGCTTCTATAGGTTTGTCTTTTCTGCTGCTTCTTGGGCACGGCCCCGTGCTGGCTGAGCACGGGGCGTGTTCAGTCTTCTGCCTTCTCTATTTTGCTTGGGAAGATGCCGTTGAGGGGTCGGGTAGTCCACTTATGTTCCTTTTCTTGTATTTATGTTGGATTTAGCTGTCTTTTTGCTTCTTTTGTGTTTTTGAGCTCATTTAATCCTGAAAATACAAAAGGAAGACAAAAACACTCTTTTTCCAATATTAGTACTTAAAAAGGGTTAGTTTTATGCCTCATTTGATGTAATTTATATGTTGCATTTTACACACATCAGTAGCAAAAGCCGTGAGTGATGTTTATGAGAATGCCAGCAAATCGTCTGAAGAATCGAGGACCGAAGCTCCTAAAGCTACCGCGAAGACCTTCAGTTTCAAGCAATTCAAGTCGTGTGGGCCAAAAGAATTCACTGGCGAAGGAGGTCCTACTGCGTTATTCCACTGGTTTGATTCCAATGAGGTTACTCTGCGACAGAGTGGTTGCCCTGATGACCTCCGTACTCTGAATGCTACCGGCGTCTTCCAGTCTCGTTTCCCTGATGACCTCCGTACTCTGAATGCTACCGGCGTCTTCAAGTATTAGGTGTCATCCCCTTTTGTTGGTTTGTAACCTATTCAGAGGTTGTGTTTTAACACTTAAGTAACAAGTGTTTGTAACACTCAAATTTTATGAATGGATGAACATCGTTTTGATCATGTAGTTGTTTATTATGATTGAATGCAATGATATTAAACTAGTCACACATCATACGCTTCCGTAAAAGAAAAGGTGTGACAGAAAACTCACACTTCGAAAATTTAGCATACAAACGTTCACCACGTAAGAGTTCAAGCATCAAGCGTAAATGTCGAGCATGATCAGCTTTAGTTTTAGAGTAAATGAGAATGTCATTAATAAAGACTATCACAAAACTATCCAAATAGGGCTTACAAACACGATTCATGAGATCCATGAACACTGCGGGTGCGTTGGTCAATCCAAAAGGCATGACCATGAACTCGTAGTGTCCATAACGAGTACGAAATGTGGTTTTGGGTACATCATCTTCGAGAACTCGAAGCTGATGGTAACCAGAACGAAGATCGATTTTCGAGAAACAGGACGCGCCTTGTAGTTGGTCAAATAGATCATCAATACGAGGAAGAGGATAACGATTCTTTATGGTAAGCTTATTAAGTTCACGGTAGTCGATACACGTACGGAACGAACCAACTTTCTTCTTAACGAATAGCACGGGAGAACCCCACGGAGAGGTACTTGGACGAATAAATCCCTTGTCGAGTAGTTCTTGAAGCTGACAAGATAGCTCTTGCATCTCGGAATGTGCAAGACGATACGGGGCCTTGGCGACAGGTGTCGCACCAGGTATGAGATCAATACGGAAATCAACAGATCTAGAGGGAGGAAGACCAGGAAGATCTTCGAGAAAGACATCGGGGAAATCACACACTACTGGAACATCGCTTATGTTCTTCCCCTTGCTCTTTTGTTCCACCACGTGGGCCAAGAAAGCAAGGTTCTGTTTACGTAAGCACATGCTCGCTTGTGTACATGACATCAGCCTCAGTACTTTCGTAGGTCGCTCTCCATAGACATGCAAGATATCACCAGACGGTAGAGGTAAACGAACAAACTTCTCGTGACAAGCAATCTCGGCATGGTTTTTACGCAACCAATCCATACCGATAATGACATAAAAACTGCCCAATTGCATTGGTATTAGATCAATAGTAAACACGTGGTCGTTAAGATTCAAGGAACAACCACGGAGAATAGAATCAACTAGAATAGACTTCCCATTAGCAATCTCCACCGAAAACGACTTAGGTAACATAGAGCGTGCACAGTTTAGCAAAGATTCAAATTCCACGGACACAAAACATCTATCGGCACCAGTATCAAATAGGATCGAAGCGTCAAGGTAATTCACGAGAAAGTACCATTAACAACGTCATTGTCGTTACGAGTCTGGTTAGCATTGAGATTGAACGCTCGTCCACGAGCGGCTAGCTGTTGATCCTGGTTCAGCTACGGACACTGGTTACGAAGGTGAGTAGTATCTCCACATTTGTAGCATGCACGAGCAGCATTGACTGGCTTAGGATTCCGCGGAGGAGCTAGGAGAGCTGGTAGGGCTGCCTGAGCTGGGGCTTGCTGAGGTTGCTGAGTTGGGTTAGCTTGATGATAATAGGGAGTCATGTGACCATAGCGATTGCAGTTGGTGCACAAACAACATGCAAGTGGTACACTTGGGATAAGACCCAGTGTACTGCTTCTTAACTTCAGGGGCAGCAGTGTTCTGAATGGTAGTAGCAGGAGCAGGCTTAGCAGCGGGATTTGCAGTAGTAACAATAGCATTGCATCCTAAACCCTGAGACTTTCGCCTCTTGTTCTTGCTGACACTTGGCTGCTGGGTAACTTGATGTGCAGACTTGGAGGGAGCAGGGTTAGCAAACTGGTTATCACAAACACGATTGTTGTTGAGACTGGCTGCAAGGCGGTAGACTTCCTCAATATTTCCGAGTTGAGTTGCTTCAATAGAATCACGCATAGCAGGAGGTAGACCATTGAGGTACTTGGTTATCATTCGCTTGGGAGTAGGGACCAAGTGAGGAACAATCAAGCTGAGCTGCTTGAAACGGGTAGTATAAGCCAGATTATCATCACCAATCTGTTTTAAGTGCCAGAACTCTTCTTTAAGCTTTAGTTGTTCATGAGGAGGGCAGAATTCAACCATCATTAATTCCCGCACCTCAGCCCATGGAAGAGCATAGGCTTCTTCATTTGATCGAATGTTTCTCTCATTTGTCCACCACTCTAATGCTCTGCCTTGAAACATTCCCGTTGCGCTCCTAGTCTTTAGATGTTCTGGGCATTCGCTGTTAATGAAGGTCGCCTCGATGCGGTCAAACCACTCAAGCATAGCAGTCATCCCATCACTGCCTTTGAAAGACTTAGGGTTGCAAGAGACGAAATGTTTGTAGTTGAACTTTGTAGACTTTTCCTTCTCCGTCTTAGAGTCAGAAGAAAAGGGCGGGGTGTTCGATCCTTGGATCTCAGAGACGATATTTGGCACGACTTGAGCGATCTGGTCGGCCATGAAGGACATCATCTTTTTCTGAGACTTTTCCCTGGATCTCTTGAGAGTGTCGGAATTCCTTCAAGCAGACATCCTAATGATCCAACAAGAGGATCGTGTAAGTCTAGGTTCACATAGTCTCACAATATAGATTCACATACGATAGATTAAAGGCTCAAGATTCAACAAGGTTCATGTAGTTCACATTAGTTTTATCACCAGAACCAACGACCTTCGCATGGCACGTTGTACGAAGTTTGGCAACATGCCAAAAACGCTTATATATAGGAAGTACTAGAGGCGTATCTACCACGCTTCGGGCATATTGCTTCCGCCTTGTACTCGGTGTCATGTTACGTGTCATAAACACACTCATCATCATAGATTCTCATGGACTACTCCAATAGTTTCACATAGATTCTAATAGATTCCATAGATTCGATAGATTCAATAGATTCATAGACTCCAACAGACTCAATAGCTTCCAACAGAATCAGTAGATTCATAGATTCATGTTAACAACCCACAAACAACGAAATCCCGCATGGCACGTGCTACGAAAGTTTGGTAACATGACGGAAGCACTTATATATAGGAAGTACCAGCGGCGTATCCACCATGCTTCAATCATGCCACGTCCCCCTCGTCATCGGTGCCACGCTTCGTTAACCACAACATTAGATTCCATCACTTTTCACAACATAGATTATCCAAATAGATTCAACATAGACTAACCAAATAGATTTCACAACTTCAACCCGAGCCTACAAAACTATGGACTTCACTTAGCGCGTGGTACGAAGGTTCGGTAACATGCCAGAAACACTTATATATAGGAAGTACCAGCGGCGTATCCACCATGTTTCGGACATGCCACGTCGTCCTCGTCTTCGGCGCTAGGCTACATTTCACATTTGGTTTCTCAAAACAGCACATACTTAGATTACACGTAGATTTCGCTAGAGTACACAATAGGTTTCATATAGGTTTCACATAGATTACCCAAATAGTTCTTTCATAGCTTTAGAATTCAACATCCTTAGGAAGTACCATGTCGGAAAGTTGGTAACATGTCGGAAACACTTATATATAGGAAGTACCAGCGGCGTATCCACTATGTTTCGGACACGTCACTTTTCCCTCGTATTCCATGCCATGTTACATCTAATGCCTTACAACCATAATATCACATAGATTGCTCAGATAGATTAACATCGTATATAAACTTCTTAAATTTAGTTTGATCCTGAGAGATTAGATTTTAGGCTTTAGATTGCGGACACACGTGCGATTCATGTAAAAGTCTCAAAATAGACGAAGAATCAAGATAAACGAAGAATCAAGTCTAAAATCACAAGTGAAATCAAGATAACATAAAAGATAGGCTCGTAAAACATAGAGTGTTCCGGGTAGAGGAACGGTGACTAACAAGAGTGATTCGAACCCCTTTCGAATTGAGGTAACGTGTCTTGACTTACTTAGACAAATACGTCATCGATGTTAGGCATACGATATTCGTCCTTTTGGTCATTTCACGTACCCAATTGAATGGAAATTTCGAGACCTCGGCGAGACATAAATAAAACATCAAGGAGTGGGACTAGTTCTCAAGGTCTGAGTTTCACCTCTAACTTGACAACATCGTACCCTAATAGCATTGGTACTTATCCGCAGACAAGACCTACTAGAATAGTATGGAGATTTTCCATCAAGGTTCGGATGTCAAAACTGACTTGAGTGTAAATCTCGTGCAAAATACAAACACCATTGGACAGTTTTTCAAAGTATCAAGTGTCTATTGTGTCAGCCGTAGGAAAGGCATGTAATCTTAACAGGAAAATGTGCTTCTAGGAAGCAGATACGGTAGAATGCATAAGTCTTAAACAACAGATAAGAATCAAGATTCCTAGAACTATAGACTAGGGCAAGTATTTCTACCTATCCTAATTCCCTATAGTTATGGCTCTGATACCAATCTGTCACACCCCAATCGATGGCGGAAACATCGGAGTGCGAGCACTAAGCGTTCAGATTGTTCATGAGAATCCATAACACTAGAATTTCATAATAGATTAAATTGATTAAACATTGTCTAAAGCGAATACCCAACACATCAAGTATCAAATTACACCAAATATCAAATATTGTTAAAAGATTAATTAACTACGTGGGTTTCTAAGCATCACACTAGCTTGATTCACTTGTTTCCACAGCATCCTGTCAGCCTGCAACATGTATTAAAATAGGGTCAGTACAAAAATGTACCGGCGAGTATACAAGTTTGAGTATATAGAGTACTAGATTAAAACAACTCGTATCCACAATGTAAGAAAAAAATAGTTTCAGCCGAGCTAGTGTTCGCAGTCCAACAAGTGATAGCCCAAGTATCCTGATGCTTTGTTGTTTTCCCAAGTCTCAAGGAAAACTAGAATCCTCCTAACAATACCCCCTAGAATAATGGGAGGTGCATCTCCTATAGCGCTACTATCGTTAAGGCGGAACTACACACCCTGGATTAAACGTTCAGATAGCACAAATAGAATACAAGAATCACAAGTTTCACATACACGTAGGATAGAGTTTAGTTTGCAAAAGTCTCAAGTATCGTAGTTTAATAGAATACATGATACATCCCAAAGTTTTAAAGCAAAAAGGGATCGAGTATACTCACAGTGATTGCTTAACAGATCAATTGTTATTGGATCAAAGGGAGCTCTCTAGGTTTAGCCTGATTAGATTACAGCAGATAAGTGTTGGACAAAACAACGAGGTTGCACAAGTGTCGGATTAGTCACTGGATCGGATGGCTGTCCGATCGGATGGCTGTCCGATCGGATGGACATCCGATCAGATTGCCAGTCGATTGAGTGACAAGTGTGTGAGGGAACGGATGGCTGTCCGATCGGATGGCTATCCGATTGGGTTGGCACTCGATTCGAATTTGAAAAAAGTGAGAACGGAACGGATGGCTGTCTGATCGGATGGCTATCCGATCGGGTCACCACTCGATCCAAGTTCAAGATTCAAGGTTGCCTCGATCGGATGGCTATCCGATCGAGCTGTCACCCGACGATTTTGACTTCTAGTTTCAAGAATGTTTAGGGTTAGGTACAAGTGTCACTCGATCGGGTTACCTTGTCCCGTTCTTAATTTTTGTAGAACTCTAAGTTTCTAATTAAGTAATGATGACGTGGTACGTACTAAGACAGCGGTAAATCCATCAGTGTTCGGCCGATCCGATCGGGTGGGAATCACCCCAGTCCGTTCAGTCGTTAGTTTGTGATGATTCTTATATCAGAATCCGTACTCCGGTAACGATCCCTTTCCAAGCCGACTCCAGACTAATAATCAAGTCTACAGTCTATTTAGATCCGGATCTTACCGTTTTGAGTAAAAGTTTAAGGGAGATGAAGATAAACATAAGATTTTAGCTTGAAAAGTTTAGATCTAACATAGATTTAGCGTAAAACGCATGAGATTCCTTAGATCTGAGCTAGATCTTGGCTAGAATGACATCACACAACAGTTTGGTACAAACCGCCATGGTGACGTCACCTTCAAGAGCCCAAATCCGAGAGATTTCATGGTGAAAAGTGATATTTCGAAAGAGAATCTTGTAGAGAATGTTGTGAAGATCAAGAAAGTACAAGAATCTAGTGTAAAACATACCGAAATCGCCAAGAAATGGAAGAAAAGAGGAGTGCGTGCGTCTGGGTCGAGTGAGGCTGTCAAATCAGTGAAAATGGTGATGTGACAGGCCTATTTATAGTGTCAGAGAGGAGAAGAGAGGCGGTGTACACGGATCGGATGGTCATCCGATCGGATTGCCACTTGGTCAATCCCATCTTTCCGTTCCACCGTCTTTGATTCGATTTGAGAGTTAGACTAAGCGTTGCGTTGCGTACTTATTGGGAAATAGTATAAATAGTATAACTAGACAATAGCACCAAAGTTTTCAAAGTTTCATAGTTTCCGCTAGTGACAAGACTCCAGTCCCTCGTTCAACAAAGTCTTGAGTTTCACGAGCCTCAAGAGTCAAGCACCAAAGTATATAGATTTAGACATTCCAAGTATATAGAATTAGGCATTCCAAGTATATAGAATTAGGCATTCCAAGTATATAGAAATAGGCATTCCAAGTATTTCGATTTAGACATTTCAAGTATATAGAATTAGGCATAGAATTCACCAGGTGCCAAAGTATTAATGACTACATAGTTCAGGGACTAAATTGACAATTAGGCAAGGTCCAGGGACTAAACTTGCCAATAGTCTAAAGTTTAGGGACGCAGGGCGTTACATTACGCAACTTATCATCATGCTAAATAAAGACATATAATGGTAAAAAAAAATTTAATTTGAATATTTAAAAGTCGACTACTAATTAAAAAAGTTGTTCTAAATGCTCAAAACTTTAGTCCTATTATTTTAAACGTATACTTTATTTTTAGTATGCTTTTTTTAAATATGTAATATTTTCTATACGATGATATTCGTATCTTGTCTCATGATCCATATATCTAAAAATAGTATTTATATTAAAGTATTTACTATATCATTAATATACCTAGTATAATTTAATTACAATTCATTTACCGTAACCTCATAACTTATAATTATTTTTAAAAATACTTACAATTTTATGATCAGTATTTTTTTTATTTTTTAGTGTTACTTCTTTTTGAGACATATAATAAAATGGATTATAGTATCTCAAACGGGAAGTGAAAACTTAGAAAATTATTTTGAATAGCGAAAATATAACTGTTCGTTTGTTTTACTATTTTCTCTAAATAAGTCATTTCATTAATAAGGATTATATACAAGTTTATAATTTGCATTTTTTTGTCATGCAACCCGTGTAATACACGGGGTTGTAAGATAGTAACTAATATACAGATAGGGTGTACCTATTGGCACACCAAACCCTAGTAGAATCAGGGTTTACCTACACTGCATATAGAGTTATACGCAGCGTAGGTAAAGCATGGATCTCAGATCCTGGCCAGCAATCATTGCACAGAAAACAAGGGTTTATATACGCTGCGTATAGCTCTATACGCAGCGTATATAAACCATCTGAACTTTTGGGGTCATTTTGGTGGGTTTGAAGCATCAGTTTTCCACAAGGTTTATATACGTTGCGTATAGAGCTATACGCAGCTTATATAACATTTCATAATTGTGTTTGGTCATTCGGCATATTTGTGGTCTAAATTCTCACCCGGTTACAACGTTAACCCGCTTAAAATATATAACAAGTTAAAAATATATATTTTTTTATTATTTAGTCGATGTCGTCGTTAATCTATTTAGTCAATGTCGTCGAAAAGCGTATAACGTTAAAATTTTGAAAAGCGTATATACGGTTCAAATATATAATATCGTTATCGAGGTTTTGAAATGAATTATTATTCCAAGTCTAGTGTCGTTCGAATACTATAAACATTTAAATATTATACCGTTAATTATTTTTAAGTGTGCGGTTCGAATACTATAACGTTAAAATATTATACCGTTAAATAATTTGAAATACCCGGGTACTGTTCGAATATATTACACCGTTTACAGCAAAAGTTTTATATATACAACAAAAGTTTGATATATACAGCAAAAGTTTGATATATACAGCAAAAGTTTGTACATAAGTAACAAAATGATAAAATACTATGGCACTGGATCCTGCTGCTCCTCCTGCTCATGCTGCTCATGCCATTTTGCAGGCGGAATGAACTGTCGTGGAGGTAACCCCTCACACACTAAAAGCCTTTGCAAATCTACAGCCATCCACTCAACCACATATGTCAGCCTGTCAACGTCGCAACGAAGCCGCTGATATGATGGGGCAGGACCGAGCCCAACATGTCGTGGGAACTGAGGCGCCCCGGGTGGTCCACGGGGCTGTGGTGGCTCCGGAATGACCATGTCCGACTCAGGCTCGTCCGGCACCCCGGATCGCGCGGGGGATATACCAGCTCGAAATGTGCCAGCAGCTGTGTAAGCGCGTAAGGCAGGCCGTCCGCACCCTTAAACATCTTCCTGCATGGGAATTTTTTGGTAATGTGCATTCCCGATATCGTGTTCATCCCCATCCGCTTCGGCTGTATCGTCGTGCCTACATGTGGGTGGTCATTCTCCGGGTGATAGCCCAACGAAAGGGCTATCCTAGTGACGTAGGCGTCGCCGTATAACAGTCCGCGCTCCTTACGGTTCGACTTCGACTAGTTAATTAAAAAAATATATTTTAACGACGATCTTAGTTTCGATGCTCGTTAGGGACGTACGCGCCTTACGGACGACGTCGACTAAATAACAAAAAAAATATTTTAGCGGTGATCTTAGTTTCGACGCTCGTTACGGACCTACGCGCCTTACGGACGACGTCAAATAAATAACAAAACATATATATTTTAACGACTAACTTAGTTTCGACACTCGTTAGGGACCTACGCGCCTTACGGTTCGAATTCTACTAAATAATAAAGGTACTATTTTTTAAAACAGAAAACAGTTTTTTTAACAGAAAAAGGTTTTTTTTTTAAACAGAAATTTATTTTTTTTTAAACAGAAAACTGTTTTTTTAAACAGAAAACTATTTTTTTTAAATACAGTAAATTGTTTGTTTTTTTTAAACTGAAATACATAATACATTTTTTATAAAAAAAATAAAGAAAAACAGAAAACAGATTTCTGTTTTAAAAAATAGTAACTTTATTATTTAGCCGAAGTCGAACCGTAAGGCGCGTAGGTCCCTAACGAGCATCGAAACTAAGTTCGTCGTTAGAATACAATTTTTTTTGTTCTTTAGTCGACGTCGTCCGTAAGGTGCGTAGGTCCCTAACGAGCGACGAAACTAAGATCGTCGTTAAAATATAATTTTTTTATTATTTAGTCCATGTCAAACTGTAAGGCGCGTAGGTCCCTAACGAGCATCGAAACTAAGATTAGTCAAAAAAAACTTCATAGTACTACACCAAATAAACCCCCTAATTTACTATAAACCCTAATTTACCTAAAAACAACTGATTTACGGATTAAATTCAAAAAAAATCAAAATTAGTGAAATAGGTTGAATAAATACCTGATTTATACTTCAATTTCACGTCGTATACAGTCGCCTATACGTAATCACCTTCGTATGTGTCTCGTATGTGTGTGTTTTTTATTTGGGGAAGAACAGGCCAGCGTAGGAGATGATTTGATTTAAATTTGGATCTATACGATACGCATCGTAGACAACAGTCAAACAAGCAGTTTGACTTGCCAAAATTACTATTTTGCCGTTGTGTTGAGGCTATACGATGCTTGATACAAGGGTATAAAGGTCATTTTTTGACCGTTATATACGGCGCGTATGGCTCTATATGTGACAACTAGCACTTTTCCATGTATTCCGTACAATAATAAACAGTAATATGTACTTTAATGATTGTGCATGATCAAATTAATGAGATGAATGATTTTCTGATTACTTTCAAGAACATATATAACAACCACCTGAAAATATTTTGGACACCCAAAATGTCCCTAAATATACCCCGTATACGAGAACCGGACCCGGAATGACCCTATATTTGCAAAAACCAACAAAAACCATGTTTGGCAGTCGCTCGCGGGCCGCGACGGAGACCCCTTGGTCTGTCGCGGGGCGTGAAGACCATTGTTTGCTGGACAAGTTATAGTGCCACGTGGCACATGACTCAGCATACCGACTCGATGACTCAGCAAAGCTACCGCCGTCTTTCAGGCTCTCGCGGGCAACGAAGGCCCTAGCCTTGGTTGTCGGAGGGCGCGACAGACCCCTCGATCAGCCTATAAAAGGGGGGTCAGGGCTCATTTGAATCCTCTTTCATTTCCGAATTCTCTCTCAAACTTTCTAATAGTTAAACTTCTGCCCGAGAATAATACCCACTATTTAGCGAAGCTTTGTCTCGTTGTAAGTACTATAACCCTACTATTTCCCTGCACGATCGATTTAGGATTCCGTAATGCATGTCGGCTCTGCCCGACTCAGTCAATGGAATTCTGTCTCGTGTGTACACCCGATCGATTTAGGATTCTGTAATGCATGTCGGCTCTGCCCGACTCAGTCATTGGAATTCAGTCTCTAGTTGTATGGTTAAATTGAATTGGGTTATTTTACTAACACGTGTGCATTACTTGATTTAATAGATAATAATCAGGAGACTCTCAGGAAGCCTTAATATTATCTAAACTTACAATGTGAGTACATTCTCTTTTTATAAATCTTTTTGTGAGTCAAAATGTTTACCAAAACCTCAAATGTTTTAGTATACACTAAACAGTAATTGAGTATTTGTAAGTCTACAATTGCTGCCGGTATGATGGGGTTTTGTATACAAAATTTGTAAAACGTTACCTTTGGACAAAGAGTTAGCCAATGAGTAATATGACCCACAAGTCGGGTTGACAGTACTGATTGAGTAATTGATTAGATTAAGCAAATGTAATTGCGGGTTGCCCTCAATTATGTTTTGATTAAACTGGGATGCACTCATCAGTATTTCTTGCTGACAAAATGTTTTTAAAACGCGTTTCAGGTAACGTAATATGAAAGCCCAATAGAAGCCAGTTGGAGAGCACTGAAGGCTTGGAATAGTGACTATAGAAGTTACCTAAATAAACAATACATTTTGTTTTCAATAAATAGGGTTTATCCCTAATAATGTATTGTCAAATGAACTTGGGTTTTATTCCCACAAATTATTCTTATAAAATTTTGGTGTTTTACTCTGATAAAAATATTTCCTAACTACAGTCCTGATGTATTCGGCTGCCAAATTAATAAACACCGATACCACCCACTCTGCAACATCGCGGCCGCCCGCTTCCGGGTAGGGGTCGGGGGTTGCGACAGAAGGTGGTATCAGAGCTACAGCCAGTGATTTAAGCCAAAGAAGTGTTCTGCTGACACTAAAATTTCAAATTCTGTGTTAGGAAATAATTTATGTGATTATGTGTTATGTGTTATTTTTACTATATGTTAGTTTACAGTATGAGTGATCAAGAAACATCGAACGCTTATCGTCATTTGGATAGTTTACAGAAAAATGAGGGAACATCATCTCAGCCTGATCCCTCAGGATATTCAGCCGATACAGAAGAGGGAATATTTATTTTTAACGCACAGTCGAATGAACCTTTTACTACTAAGAAAAGAGGTTGGTTTAGTAGAGGGGCTCATGAAAGGAGAAAAAAGAATGAAGAAGTTACAGCAACAGAGAGCAATAGTCAGGGCCAATAGGCAGGCAAACGCACAAATTCAGGAAGTAACCAGTAGACCACCTTGGGAAGAAGAATTAGGTAGACAGTTGGCCAATCTCTACATGTTAGCCACTCCAGCCATAGATACTAACCAAAATCAAGTAGCCGAACCGCCACGGTTACCTTTGTTCCCAGACCAACCGATACAAGAACCTGACCAAGAAGATCCATTTCAAATCCATGATGTAGACCCTTATGAGATTCCCAGGATTCCCCCACCAAACCCCATAGCCTAGTACACTGACCTTAGTCCTTTAGATCCCTTTTGGAGTAGCGAATGTTGGACGCATAGTGTAATAAGAAACCCATACCCTTATAGACAACCTATCCCTCAACACCCTGATCCTGTACCAGCACCTACGCCACCTATGAGCCAGGAAAATTTGGATGAACTTCGCTCATTAGCTGATTACTATAGTAGAAGAAGGAGATAGAATACGAATAATAGGAGAAAAACTTATGTGGAAAAAGGTCGTGCGTGACATACATGATTGGATCTATAACTAGATATACGTGTAATTTTGTACTATAGAAATATATATATATATATATATATATATATATATATATAATATTAATAATAATATATCTATATATATAAGTATGGATGCATAGTATCTTTAATTTTCAGTTGTAATTTGTAATAGATGCATATATATATATATATATATATAAAAGAGTAAATGTCGCAATGATCAACGTTTTTGAGCAACTTGTTCATGTGATTGTGTATTGTATCCAATTCTATTCTGTGATAATTAATACCTGATAAATGTTTACAATTCAGATGTCGAACGAAGTAAATCAGGAAATCCAGAATAATGAAAATAACGTAAACCAAATAGATAATAGTGCCATTCAACATATAGTGGCACAAGGAATTATAGATGTCATGCCTTATATTATCAAGACTGTTCAAGAAGCAGATAGATCTGCAAATGGCAGTAAACGTCCACACACTGAACCAAGGCACACTGTAAATAATGACAATGGACCTATCATCCAAGCTCCAATTCCTAAAAGAAGAAGAACCGCTCCATATGGTTATTCTTTTAAAGAATTCTTGGCCTGCAAACCAATAGAATTCTCCGGCAATGAAGGAGCCATTGTAGGTTTACGTTGGATAGAAAAGATAGAAGCAGTCATAAAAATAAGTAAATGCGCAGACGAAGATAAGATTATGTTTGCTTTGAATCTTTTCAAAAATGCAGCCTTAGAATGGTGGAATACTATTATCCAGTCTAAGGGAAGTGACAGAGTTTATAGTATAGAATGGATCAACTTTAAGGAAATGGTTGAATGAAAATTATGTCCTCCTAATGAGAAAGAACTAATAGCCAATAAGTTCCTAAATCTCAGAATGACTGGAATAGACTGTAAAGGTTATACTACCATATTCTTCGAATATGCTAGGATGGTGCCATCCTTACCCTCACCCGAACGAGTATTAATCTCCCGTTATATTTGGGGATTAATCGGTGAGATTAGACATGTAGTTAAGGCAGCTAGACCACAAACCATAGAAGAAGCAGTACAATTAGCCAATACCTTGACTGACAAACTGGTACGTACACAAGAAGAAAACTAGAGGAAGAACCTAGCTCAAAAGCTTACACAGGAATTTCGTTCTAGTAATTCCTACCGTGGAAAGGGAACAGATTCTTCTGCACCTTACTGTAAGAACTGCAAAAGAAAGCATTCTGGAAGATGCTCTACATATTGCAACTTTTGCAAGATCTCTGGACACAAGGAAGAAGACTATAGGAAGAAACCCGGTAATGGGATATGCTTTAATTGTGGAGAAAAGGGACACATTAGACCGAACTGTCCAAAGCTAGCTCTAGCCATGCCCAATAAGACTAAGACAACAAAAGCACCTAAGAAAAATGCCAGAGCCTTTGTTCTAACAGCTGAGGAAGCCAAGATGATTCCGGATGTGATCGCCGGTATGTTTTTAGTTAATGACATATTTGCCAAAGTATTGTTTGACTCTGGTGCAAACCAAAGTTTTATCAATACTTCTTTCTATCAATTCCTTGACCAACCCTTAGTCAAATTTCAACAAGACTGTCTGGTAGAAACGGCCAATGGAGAATCTGTTAAGATAAGTTAAATCTTGCAGGGAGCAAGAATAGAAATCCTAAACCATCATTTCTTTGCTAACCTTTACCCAATGAATCTGGCTGGTTTCTATATTGTATTAGGAATGGATTGGTTGGTAGCTAATCGTGCCAGTATATTATGTGATCAAAAGTTAATACAAGTAAGTGCACCAAGTGGTGAAAAGATCACAATTAAAGGAGATAAGCCAACTAGATCGACGAAATTCATCTCTGTGATGAAAGCCGCAAGTTATGAAAGGAAGGGAGGAATAGTATATATGATTTCTGTAATCATTAATACTAAAAGAAAAGAATTAAAAGATATTCCTGTGATATCTAAATTCGCAGACGTTTTTCCAGAAGAGTTACCAGGATTACCGTCTGATAGAGAGATTGAATTTAGAATTCACCTAATACCAGGGACGGCACCAATTCCCAAAGCACCATATCGATTAGCACCAACGAAAATGCAGGAACTTTAGAAGCAATTAGACGAACTTCTTAACAAAGGTTTTATACAACCAAGTTCATCCCCATGGGGAGCACCGGTGTTGTTTGTTAAGAAGAAAGATGGATCGATGCGTATGTGCATTAACTATCGAGAATTGAACAAAGTCACGATTAAGAATCGGTACCCACTACTGAGAATCGATGACCTGTTCGATCAACTTCAAAGAGCTCGATTCTTTTCTAAGATCGATTTACGCTCTGGATGTCATCAACTGAAAGTACAGGAAGAGGATATTCCTAAAACTGCTTTCAGAACAAGATACGGTCATTATGAATTTACTGTCATGCCATTTGGTCTAACCAATGCCCCAGCCGCATTTATGGACATGATGAACCGGACATGTAAACCATACCTAGATAAATTCATAATTGTCTTTATAGATGATATTTTAATTTACTCTAAGAGTAAAGAGGACCATGCAGTCCATCTACATACATTCCTCACACTTTTAAGAAAAGAGAAGCTTTATGCTAAATTCTCAAAATGTGAATTTTGGTTACAAGAAGTACAAGTCCTTGAACATCTGATTAATCATGAAGGAATCATGTGGATCCCACAAAGATCGAGGCGATTACTAAATGGAAAGTCCATGAATCACCAACAGAAGTACGAAGTTTTCTTGGACTGGCAGGATATTATAGACGGTTTATCCGCGATTTCTCTAGAATGGTCATTCCATTAACTAAACTGACATGCAATCAATTAAGTTTGAATGGGGACCAAAACAAGAGGAAGCTTTTAAGATCCTTAAGCAGAGGTTAACCAATGCACCCATACTTGCATTACCAGAAGGAACTGAAGACTTTATAGTCTACTGTGATGCATCTAAGTTAGGATATGGATGTGTGTTGATGCAACGTCAAAAGGTTATAGCCTGTGCCTCTAGACAACTCAAGAAACATGAAGAGAATTACACCACCCATGATCTAGAATTAGGAGCCATAGTTTTTGCCCTTAAGATTTGGAGACACTATTTATATGGAAATAATTTTGTTGTCTTCACCGATCATAAAAGTTTAAGATATATTTTCGGGCAAAAAGAATTAAATATGAGACAAATATGTTGGATGGAAGTTCTTAGTGATTATGATTGTGATATCTAGTACCACGCTGGGAAAGCCAATGTAGTAGTAGATGCTTTAAGTCATAAGTATCATGAAAAACCAAAGTGAGTACGTTCTCTCAAATTAAATCTACAAGTAAATTTAAATGAACAAATTAGAGAAGTACAAGAGTCAGCAATCAAGGACGATGCTGAAAAATTGAAAGGAATGATTAAGGAATTAGAACAAGAAACAGATGGAATTTGGAATTTCCATAAGAAAAGGATATGGATACCTAAACAAGGAAACCTACGTCATAGAATTCTAGAAGAAGCTCATAAATCTAAGTATACGATACATCCTGGAAGTGATAAGATGTATCAAGATCTACGAAGGAATTTCTTGTGGATAGGAATGAAAAAGAATATAGCTAATTATGTTGCTAAATGTCTAACTTATTCTCAAGTTAAAGCTGAGCATCAAAAACCCTCAGGATTATTGCAACAATTAGAAATGTCCATATGGAAATGGGAATTGATAACAATGGATTTTGTTACCAAACTACCCAAAACAAGAAAAGGAAATGAAACAATCTGGGTGATTGTAGACAGATTAACCAAATTTGCTCATTTCTTACCCATGAAGGAAACTTTCAGTATGGAACAGTTAGCCAAGCTATATGTAAATGAAGTAGTTTCATTACATGGGATTCCTTTATCTATCGTATCCGATAGAGATAGTCATTTTACTTCTCATTTTTGGACAAGTTTCCAAAAAGCAATGGGAACCAAGTTGAATTTAAGCACGGCTTATCATCCACAAACGGACGGACAAAGCGAAAGGACAATCCAGACTATGGAAGATATGCTTAGAGCCTATGTAATTGATTTCGAAGGAAATTGGGACAATCATTTACCATTAATAGAATTTTCCTACAATAACATCTATCATACTAGCATTAACGTTGCACTATTTGAAGCACTTTATGGACGAAAGTGCAGAACTCCAGTCTGCTGGGTAGAGATTGGAGAAAAACAATTATCCGGACCAGAGATAGTACAAGAAACAACAGATAAAATCATTCAAGTCAAGGAAAGACTAAAAGCCGCACGAGATCGTCAAAAGATTTATGCTAACAATAGACAAAAACCATTAGAATTTCAAGTAGGAGATAAAGTATTATCAAAAGTTTATCCACGGAAAGGAGTAGTCAGATTAGTTAAGAGAGGGAAGCTAAGCCCTAGGTACATTGGACCTTTTGAGATTATTAATAGAATAGGACCTGTAGCTTATCAGCTACAACTGCCAGAGGAAATGGCAGGAATACATGATGTATTTCATGTATGTAATCTCAAAAAGTGTTTAGCAGACGAATCACTAATAAAACCTCTTAAGGATATAGAGGTAAATGAAAAACTCAAGTTTATCGAGAAACCCGTTCAGATTGAAGATAGAAAGATCAAGAATCTAAAACATAAGAGATTAGTTCTGGTCAAAGTGAAATGGGATTCCAAAAGAGGACCAGAATACACTTGGGAACTCGAATCGGAGATGCAAAGGAAATACCCACACCTGTTCTAGTAGATCTCAAGGACGAGATCCAAAATAAGGTGGGGAGGATATAACAACCCTCTTGAAATGTTTTGGACACCCAAAATGTCCCTAAATATACCCCGTATACGAGAACTGGACCCGGAATAACCCTATACTTGCAAAAACCAACAAAAACCATGTTTGTCGGTCGCTCGCGGGCCGCGATAGAGACCCCTTGGTCTGTCACGGGGTGCGACGGCCATTGTTTGCTGGACAATTTATAGTGCCACGTGGCACATGACTCAGCATACCTACTCGATGACTCAGCGAAGCTACCGCCGCCTTTCAGGCTCTCACGGGCCGCGAAGGCCTAGCTTTGGCTGTCGCGGGGCACGACAGACCCCTCGATCAGCCTATACAAGGGAGGTCAGGGCTCATTTGAATCCTCGTTCATTTCCGAATTCTCTCTCAAACTTTCTAATAGTTAAACTTCTGCCCGAGCATAATACCCACTATTTAGCGAAGCTTTGCCTCGTTGTAAGTACTATAACCCTACTAATTCCCTGCATGATCGATTTAGGATTCTGTAATGCATGTCGGCTCTGCCCGACTCAGTCATTGCAATTCTGTCTCGTCTGTACACCCGATCGATTTAGGATTCCGTAATGCATGTTGGCTCTGCCCGACTCAGTCATTGGAACTCTGTCTCGAGTTGTACGGTTAAATTGAATTGGGTTATTTTACTAACACGTGTGCATTATTTGATTTAATAGATAATAATCAGGAGATTCTCAGGAAGCCTTAATATACACTTAACAGTAAATGTGAGTACACTATCTTTTTATAAATCTTTTTGTGAGTCAAAATGTTTACCAAGACCTCAAATGTTTTAATATACACTTAACAGTAATTGAGTATTTGTAAGTCTACAATTGCTGCCGGTATGTTGGGGTTTTGTATACAAAATTTGTAAGACGTTACCTTTGTACAAAGAGTTAGCCAATGAGTAATATGACCCACAAGTCGGGTTGACAGTACTGATTGAGTAATTGATTAGATTAAGCAAATATAATTGTGGGTTGCCCTCAATTCTGTTAAATGTTAAAACTGTTTTGATTAAATTGGGATGCACTCACCAGTGTTTTTGCTTACAAAATGTTTATAAAACGCATTTCAGGTAACGTAATATGAAAGTCCAATAGAAGCCAGCTAGAGAGCACTGAAGGCTTGGAATAGTGGCTATAAAAAGTTACCTAAATAAACAAGACATGTTGTTTTCAATAAATAGGGTTTATCCCTAATAATATATTGTCAAATAAACTTGGGTTTTATTCCCATAAATTATTCTTATAAAGAGTTTGGTGTTTTACTCTGATAAAAATATTTCCTAACTACGGTCCTGATGTATTCTGCTGCCAAATTAATAAACACGGATACCACCCACTCTGCGACATCGTGATTGCCCGGTCCCGGGTAGGGGTCGGGGGTTGCGACAACATACAAATGCATTACATGTTGCATGATTGTTTATCATTATTACATGCAACACAGTGTGGCGTAATTAATGCACAGAACAAAGTTAGCACAGTAATCAGATAAACTCGAAGTACTGACGGGAGTTCAGTACTCAGACAAACATGTTGATAAGACACAGAATGAGCCTCGAAACCAAGAGTTACACTAGAATAGTATGTAGGACAGTAGGGATCATAAAATTACCTTCCGAGTGATGATTTAAGTGCCGGAAAGTGCCCGAAACACACTAAAACTGCAGAATTCTGCAAAAAACAGCATTTTAACTTCAAAATATAATGCAGAATTACGGTTTAATGGTCCAGAATACCTTGATAAGTGTCGGGAATCAAAATTGACATAAAAGACAACATAAAGCACACTAAACTGCACAATTTAGCACCTTAACGAATCGGTAAACAACCGAACAACCGGACACTACCCGAAACACCAAAACTTGACTAGAAGCATTGTTTTAATGTTACCAAGCTAGTTATGATCACTATACATCATATTACTACTTAAAACATTGTAGCACATAAAACACCTAACTTAATACTTGAAGATGTAACTAGATTGCTTAACTAGCATTGAAACTCAACTAATACCCCCCCCCCCCCACATTAGGTCCGGTTACAAAGAGGGTCCCACAAGGTGATTTCTTTTGATTTGTTTAATTGATTTGTTATCTTGATTTAGAACATAATAACCAATACGTAATATAATATTGGAAAGGAATTATAATTAACCACAAGGTCTTTACTCTAATGTTTCAACACTTCAAACAACAACATCTTCTCTTCTTCTTCCTCCCATAGCTACAGCCCAACACCCCCTCTCACACTCCTTCATTTTCAATCCATCACATACATTCTAAGGTGTTCTCAAGGTGTATCAAGCCTAACTAAGAAGGTTGCAAGCATAGGAATTGGAAGGACCTTCTCTAGGAGCATTTAACCACCCTATTTCTTCATCAACTTGCCTCTTGAATCTTCCCTAGCCATAGTGCTAGTAGTAAGCCTCTTGATCTTGTTTTTACTTCTAATTTTAGTGGTTAATTTATAATGTAACTTGATAAACCAAAGAATCTCAACAAAACATGAAGATGAACATGAACATAAAGCTCTAAATCATGAAAATCAAAGATGTTTAAGTGTATGTAATAGACTTGTCTGTTGACTTCTGTATTTATGATGTCGATCATCATATGAAGCTTGGAAGATGATGATTAAACACATGATCTAGCAAGTGTAAGGATGGATCTTGAGAAATTTGTGATGATCATCTTGTATGTGAACCATGAACTTGAAGATGAACTTGTTTATGTGTAGGATGATTATTCCTACAAAATATAAGTCTTGAAAATGTAAGATTTCAAAAATAATATTTTCAAGAAACTAAAGTTTACTACAAGATTTCACATGATTTGGTTTTAAAGGAAAATAACAATGTTTTAGAAGGTTAAATGAACTAGAAAAGTGTATGTAACATGAAAAATACAAGAAGATTAATTTTTGAAAAATCATCTTACAAGTTGTTAAGATGGAAATTTCACAAGATTGGGTTTTATAAAATAAAAACCATAGATTTAGTGTTCTTACAACATATTAAACAACATGTTAAATTACTACAAATTTTTACTAACTTCAAGTTCATGTCATAATGTAGAAATGCATATTTTTGGCTCATGGTAAGTTATATGTGAATTGTTGATGATTGATGGTGAATTTATAAAAGAAAATGATATGCTATTAAGCATGGAAACCTCTATTATTAAGGGGAAACTATGACAATTTTTTTGTAGAAATTAAACACTTAGAAAAATACTTTTAAACAAGTGTTTACAAATAATTTTTTATCTTGGTTTTAAGTATAAAATTTTCCATAATTTTTATTACAAAAATTACAAGTATTGGAGGTTGATTTTTGATAATTAAAATCACTAAGTATATATTTAGGAAAATATATATTTAGATGTCACAAAGTTATGTGCTACTTGTATATTGATTGTATTAGTTATATTAAATTAGGAACCTTGAAAATAATACACCACACCAAAACACTAAAAATTGTAATATAAAAATATTACCAAAATCACAAGAAAATGAATATATAATTCATACCCGAATGTTAGACAAATCGGACTAAGGACATTGGACTATATCTATATATATTCAGGAAATAAATTCGTAACTCGACAAGTATGATAAACCGTATTTTTGAAACCGAAGAAAACGGAAAAATGTGGATTTTTATAATTATTACAAAATATATCATATTTTTCCAAATAGAAAATATATTAATTTTGAGTGGAGAAAAATATATATTTTCTTAAACAATTCAAAAATATATTATTTTGGTGAATACTAGAAATATATATTTTCTAAAATTTAATCTTAAAAATATATTATTTTTAAGATATATATGAAAGTATACTTATTTTTGCCAAGTAAAATTTATAGATATTTTTCTATAAAAACTCTCTTAAAATGTGTATATTTTAAGAATATAAAATTTGGTGATTTTTAGTTGTATAAAAATAATATTCCGGAAAATTAAACACAAATTAAGTATAAAATACTTAATAAATACAAGAGAATACGTATTCCTATACGTACAAATACACACCGGAATACACCACCAATACTTGGCAAAATACACAAGTATGAAAATACATAAGTATGAAAATACACAAGTATGAGAATACACAAGTACTAGTATACCTACACTTGGAAAATACATATGTGAGAAATACATAATAAATCAAGTTAAAAATATATTATTTTTAACAACATTCCAAATAATTGGATAAAAATAGTTTAAGTTAAAATATCCTTATTTTAACTTATAATTTTATAATTTGGAATTATATACATCCAACATGTAACTCAAAGTATACCGAATTTCCAAAATAAGTCTTGATAAATAAATAAGATTGAGAGTCGTTACACGACCTAACCGTCTAATTAAACATAACACGTGTGTAGGTAGTTATACGACCCGAGGAAAAGATCTTTGAGTTTACAGGACACCGGACGGAAACTTGTGAGTTCATGTCCCCATTTTCTTTTAACTGTTTTCGGTTTATAACTTACGGGGGTGAGATACATGTTTCAAATGTTCAAATGTTTCAAATGGTATGGTTAGCTAGGGAATGAACTGTTAGATCATATGAATGGGTAGGTACAACACTTAAGACCATTAATCTATGTATAAAGACTGAGGGGCATGAGTGATAGATCTATTTGGGTGTTGCGAGCCCCACCCATGGGACCAGGAGTTGGCCCATGTGGTGACTATTTCGTTCCAGCCGGGTGGCCCGGTATGAAATCCGCAAAGGTTTGAGCCTTCCTACACCATTGCACACATATTAATGTCCTTGCAAAACATTAATCAATCTGTTCATAGACACTTTAATACCGGATTACAAAGGAATACTTACAAATGTTTACAAGATTATTCGTGCACACATACAAAAACACATGAACTCGCTCAACTTTTGTTGATGTTTTCAAATTACATGTATTTCAGGAAACAAAATGGATCTGGCGGCATTAGAAAGAATTCAAGAAGATATTTCAAGTTGATGTCATCCTTTGGGAAGGGTTTGGTTAGTATATTTTATCTTCGATAAGATATACGAACCAAATCCTTAGTTTAAAAAGTCTTTTGTTTTAAAAAGTCATTTATGGAACTTGTTTCATTTGAATGGTTTGTAACTTAACAACTTAGGTTTGTAATATTTTGAAACTTATGTATGGATGAACATCAAGTTTTAATCATTTAGTTGTTTATTAAAATTGAATGCAATGATATGGATCAAGTCACACATCACACGCTTCACAAAAGTCAGGGTGTGACACTATACGCAGCGTTATAAAGGTCAACAAATGACCTTTACACCCTTCTGTACAGCCTATACGAAGCCTGTATACAAGGGTATAAAGGTCATTTTTTGAACTTTATATAAGCTGCGTGTGACAACTGGCACTTTTCCATGTATTTCGTACAATAATGAACAGTAAATTGTACTTTGATGATTGTGCATAACTGAATTAACAATGAATGATTTTCTGATTACTGTCATATACATACAAATGCATTTCATGTGCAAGATTGTTTATCATTATTACATGCAACATGGTGTGGTCCAATTATTGCACAGAACAAAGTTAGCACGGTTATCTGACAAACTAGAAGTACTGACAGGAATTCAGTACTCAGACAGACATGATGTTAAGACACATAATGAGCCCCGGAACCAAGAGTTACACTAGAATAGTGTGTAGGAAAGAAGGGATCATAAAATTGCCTTCTGAATAATGATTTAAGTGCCAGAAAGTGCCCGAAACACACTAAAACTGCAGAACTCTGTAGAAAACAACAAAATTCAGCTATTTTCAGCATTTTAACATCACAATATAATGCCGAATTATGGTTTAATGCTCCAGAATGCTTTGATAAGGGTCAGGAATCAAAACTGTCATAAAAGACATCATATTGCACACCAAACTACGCAATTTAGCACCTTAACGAGCCGGTAACCAACCGAACAACCGGACACTACCTGAAATACCAAAATTTAACTAGAAACATTGATATATTGTTACAAAGCTAGTTATGATCACTAAACATCATAATACATCCTAAAACACCTAAATACACTTAAACCTCTAAATTAGCAATTACATCCTAACTAGACTTTCAACTAACTTTTGAAACCTAACTAATACCACCCCATTAGTGGACGGTTACACTAGTGGGTCCCACCCATGATTTTTGTTGAATTGTTTAATAGATTTGTTAGTTTGATATGGAACACATTAACCTCAAGATAATGGAATGTTGGATGAAACTTTATAAAAACCTCAAGTCTTTATTCATTATCTTCTCACCACATTCAAGCACACATACCCCTCTCTTCTTCCCTCCCCACTCACGGCCACACTTCACTCCCTCTACATCTCCATTTTCACTTCATCTCCATCCATTCTAAGGTAAACCTAAGGTGAAACAAGCATAACTAAGAAGGTGGGAAGCAAAGGAAGTTGAAGGACCATCTCTAGGAGCCTTTAACCACCTCAAATCTTCATCACTTTGCTTCTTGTTCTTCCCTAGCCATAGTGCTAGTAGTAAGCCCCTTCCATCTTGTTTTTACTTCTAATTTTAGTGGTTAAAGTGTTATTTATCATGTTAATCTAAAGAATCTCAAGGAAACATAAGCATAAACATGAACATGAACATAAAGCTTAATAACATGAAAATCAAAGATGTTTAAGTGTATGTGTTAAACTTGTTTGTTGATTTCTTGTGTTTATGGTGTAGATCACCATAAGAAGCTTGCTAGATGATGATTAAACACATGATCTAGCAAGTATAAGGATGGATCTTGAGAAATTTGTGATGATCATCCTTTATGTTAAACATGAACTTGAAGATGAACTTGTTTTAGTGTATGATGATTATCTCTACAAGTTATAAGTCTTGAAAATAAAGGATTTCAGAAATAATATTTTCAAGAAACTAGAGTTTATTACAAGATTTAACATAAGGTTGGTTTTTAAAAAATGTTTTAGGGGTTAAAACAAAGCTAGTAAAGTATATGTAACAAGAAAAATACAAGAAGAACGATTTTGAAAAAATCATCACACAAGTTGTAAAGAATGAAAATCCACGAGAATGAGATTTATAAACTAAAAACCATGTTTTTTAGAGATAAGTAAGCTTACTAAACAACATGTGAAATTACTGCACATATTTGTTAAACTTCAAGTTCATGACATGTTGTTAAAATGCATATTATAGCTTATGGTAAGTTATCTGTAAATTGTTGATGATTGATGATGAGTTTTTAAAAGAAAATGATATGTTTATGAGCATGGAAATCTCCATTTTTAAGGGGAAACTGTGGCAAAACTTTTATAGAAACTAAACACTTAGAAAAATATTTTTAAACAAGTGTTTACAAGTAAATTTTGATCATGGTTTTCATATAAAAATTTGCCATAATTTTTATTAATAAAATTACAAATATTGGAGGTTGATTTTTGATAATAAAAATGACTAAGTATATATTTAGGAAAATATATATTTAGATGTCACAAATTGTGTGCTACTTGTATATTGATTGTATTAGTTATATTATTTTAGGAACTTGAAAATAATATGACTCACCAATATACCAAAATTGTAATTTGAAAATATTACCAAAATTCCAAGAAAATAAATACATAATTTATACCCGAATTTTGATCAAACGGACACATGGACTATAAATATATATATTCCGGAAAAAAATTCATATTTCGACAAATATGTTAAACGGTATTTTGGAAACCGAAGAAACTGTAAAATATGGATTTTTATAACTATTACAAAATATATCATATTTTATCAAATAGAAAATATATTATTTTTTAGTGGAGGAAAATATATATTTTCTTAAACAATTAAAAGATATGTTATTTTGGGTAAAAACTAGAATTATATATATATATATATATATATATATATATATATATATATATATATATATTCTAAGTTTAATCTTAAAAATATAATATTTTTGAGATTTATATGGAAGTATACTTATTTTTGCCAAGTAAGATTATAGATATTTTTCTATAAAAATTCTCTTAATATATATATATTGAGAATATAACTTTATTAATTTTTAGTTGTCTAAAAATAATATTCCAGAATATTAAATACAAGTTAAGTATAAAATACTTAATAAATACAAGAAAATGCGTATTTTCATACGTACAATTATACACTGGAATACAGCACCAATACTTGGCAAAATACACAAGTATAAGAATACACAAGTACAAGTACACCCATACTTGGGAAAATACATATGTGGGAATACATAATAAACCAAGTTAAAATATATTATTTTAACAATATTCCAACTAATTGGATAAATAAAATTTAAGTTAAAATATTATTATTTTAACTAATAATTTTATACTTTGGAACTATATAATGTACATCAACGATGTAACTCAAAGTATACCAAGATTTCCAAAATAAGTCTTAATGAACAACTAAGACAAAGAGTCGTTACACGACCTAAACATCTAATAAAACATGGCACATGTGTAGATAGTTGTACGACTCGTAGAAGGATCTTTGAGTATACGTGACAGCTGGATGCAAACTTGTGAGTTCATGTCCCCCTTTTCTGTTAACTGTTTTCGGATTTATAACTCTCGGGGGTGAAATACATGTCAACATGGGTATGATTTGGCTATGAAATGAACTATTAGATCATGTGAGCATAGGCTGAAACTGAAGTGCCATTAACTCTCTTAAGAACCATGGACAAGGGTTAGATCTAACGGGTACGGCCGAGCCCCACTCATGGTCCTTATGTGACCACTTAGAGTGCTGTTGTGTCCCAGTCGAGGTGATTCGGCAACGGTCAAGGTGATTTGACACAGTCAAGGTGATTTGATACAGTCAAGGGATTTGACACAGTCAAGGTGATTTCACATAGTCGAGGTGATTCGACACAGTCGAGGTTATTCGACAATAATAATTGTCTACTCAGGTTGAGTACTCCCTATGTCGTCATATATATTAATGTCCTTGCAAAACATTAATTGATCTGTTCATAGACGCTTTACATGCCAGTTTTCAAAGGATTCTCCCAAATGTTTACAAGTTTATTGGAACTCATACAAAACACATGAATCCGCTCAACTTTTGTTGATGTTTTCAAAATTTCGTGTATTTCAGGAAACAAGTTGGATCTTGGGCACTGGTGTTGTTTTCAAGATGTAAAGTTCAAGTTTAGATGTCATCCACTTTTGTTAGTTTGTAACTTAACCTGAGGTTATGTGGTTGAAACTTAAATGACTTGTGTTTGTAATGTGTTAAAACTTATGAATGGATGAACATCATTTTAATCATATAGTTTTTTATTATAATCGAATGCAATGAAAACCGATCAAGCTAATGATCACCACCCATTCGAAATTTCTAAAGTTGTTCAAATTTTCATCTAGTAGAACACTAACCGAGATAGTTACTATAACACTCTACAAAGTAGGAAGTCTGTCTTTGCCTACTTCGCACCTAATACTTTTACCCATAGTACGAGTCATTTGGGACCTGGTATCTAAGCAAGAGAAGATGGCTAACACTCAGAGAAGATTTAGTAACTTTACACTCTCTATCCCGTAAAGCACCCCATCATAGTGTAGTGCATTCGCGCCTTGGAAAACCACTCTATGGTTGCTACAAGGCACAATTCGGTTCTGAGAAATAAGTCACTTACCCTCATGACCTTATCTCTACGTTTTCACTATCACCTCCTATACGTAGTAGTAATGCACAACCCCCATCTTTTGGGAAGTATACACGTTTTTGTAAAACTAAAGACCTAAGAAGACCAATGTAGAAGGAAAATAGTCACCACTTTTGTAGTATGAAACTTGTATGACCGAGGTGATGTAACCTCGAGTCCACATTGTTTTCCTTCTAAAACCAATGTAGTAAGTTATCAAACATATATGAAAGCTCAGTGGCTATTTTCTTATTTATACATTGTCGATTACATGTGGAAGTGATGTTTGTGATTACATGTTTGCTAGCTGTGATGATTATTCATGTTATATATGTAAGTATACATATACATCTCATAGGTAATTATTTGGTGAATGTTGTCTAACCTACCTAATACCTTTTGCTAGAGGAAAATGTCGCCCAGACTTAACACAGACACTAATACGTTACCAAGGACAGAAGCCGAGCTTCAAGAACTCATATCACATGCGATTGCATAGCACGAGGCCAACCGCTCAGTACACAGCGGTGGCACTTCCGGAAATAACCCTCCAACTGGTAATGTTAAGTCACCTAATGTGACAAATGGCAATAAACCAGCAATTCCGTACAAACAAATCACTATTTTATTTACATAATCTCATGCATTTAGCGTAATTTAATTATGTAACAGTGTCGTTAATTGGATAACAAGGTTAGGACAAGGAAACAAAGCTAAAACATATGTTGGTGTTCGTCGTATTGCGAAACCAAACAAACAATGTCCTAAAAGTGTTGGTAGAAAGTGTTGTGTGCACTATTCACAGTTACACTATCCATGCCAGCAAACCGTGAAATCAGACCGAAACACTGAAAAACGACACTTGGATAACATAACTGAGTCCATTAATATAAGAAAACATTATTACGAAAACATATCTTGCAAAGATACAAGACTTTCCGGTACGACGCCCTAATTTCAAAAATGCCCGTTTCGGCTTAAATTATAGTATTTTTTAACTCGTCCGAACCTATAACAAAGCATTTTTGGGACTTCGGAATAATGTCAATTGATGAAAAACATACTAAAATAATAAGATGATAACAACGGAATGTTTTTATAATCACAAGTTTCCGGTATTACATCGCTATGCACTAAAATAGTTCGTTAGTGAACCGACGAACTAGTAGGCGACAATTTCGTCACGAAACAACCAAACGAAGGGTCTAGCAAACTAGTTAAGCCTAATTTGGAACTCGGAACCACTTCCTACATCGTTCGGATGCGGTATCACAACTCGCGGAATTTCTTGTCGGTACGACATAAAAGTACCGTAAACGAGCCGACGACGAAACGAAAAGCATTCTAAGTATCAAAACGTGATTTTTACTAGTTTAGTGAACTAGTTAATAATAATTTTGGTTCCGAATCCCTAATTACCCCTTAATGGTGTAATTAACCCCTAATCACCATATTTTGATTTATTACCAAAATATCTAGATTTTTAATAACTTTTTATAAAAAAAAAAGTTAAGTTACACTTTACCCCCTAGTCAAATTCGGTCAACAAGTGGGTCCCACCCCACTTGATCTTTGATGAATACTTGGAAAGATATGAAGTATGGTGGTGTTGAAATTTTGTGTATATACCATCATTAAGACCCCATTCTTATCCTATTTCACCACAACACTTCACATTTATTTTATCACATTTTCAAAACCACAAAAACCTCCTCCCACACCTTTATTTTCGGTAGCCAAGAGCACCCACACTAAACCCACCATAAATCACTATTAAAGCCCATAAATTACTCACTTTCAAGGCACTTTAATGTCATTAACACTTGGAGTAAACATGGAGCATCATTAGGAGTCTTCTTGGAGCTTATTATTCTTCTTATTTTCTTATTTTGGCTTGTGCAATATTGTAAGTCTTCTAATCACCATTTTTAAGCTTCATATTACTAGTAGATTATGGAAGTACAAGTTGATCATCAAAAAGATTAATAAAAATCACACCAAAAACCCTAACCCCAAAGCTAATAAACACTAAATATAACTATATTATGTGTTGATTTATTAGATTTGTGATAGCTAGTTAGCATAATTTATGTTGATTATGTTAAAGTAAGTTGTTTTAAGTGGGTGATCTTTTTATGATTAATAATATAAATGATGATTTAAACATGGTAATGTTTAAATCTAAACAAGATCATGAACCTCTTGTTCCATGAACTTTACTACAACTTAAAAATGATTTATTACACATAAGTGACTTTTATAAAGAATAACCACCATGATTCTTATTATGATCATCCTAAAAGTTTACTAAACAAAGTGATTTAAAGAGGAGATTTTAATTAGAAAATATAATGAAAATTGTGTCCTTAAGGTCTTAATAAATATGTGAAGATTTCATTATTTTTAACCAAGTTGTTAAAAATATACTTATAAAAGTTCATGGAAATAAAGAAGAAAAGAGCATGAATCATGCATGCAAAGTTGGTGTAATGAAACTTGATTTGGAAATTGATTATGATTATGGGTTTAAACATGGTTTAAACGCGTTTTGAAAACGTGGGAAACGTCATAGTTTAGGGGAAACTATGGCGAATTTTTCTAAAAATCCAATCGCGATTAAAAATGGGATCGAAGGGTGATTAACAAGGTTAAACGCGATTAGTGGTCATAAACGTCATTTTGGAAACCCTAATGAGAATATTTAAGTCTTAAATATTCAATAAGTTTTATGGACTTAAACTTATTCTTTTACAAAAATAAATGGTTAAAAATGTAACCATATATGTATACATATAATTTTTGGTAAAAATTATATATTTTTGGAAAGTTGTCAAGTGCATGTAATGTGTGCTATATGTGTATGTATTAGATACCTATAGGGTGATCAAAATAAATACACATACATGTTCCTACATGGTCCAAGAAATGCTAGTAAATCGGACAATTAAATAAAATGGCCGAAATAGAAATACATAACACTTGATGACGACAAATTGGGCGTATCGACATCGTGAACAAGTTACTACAATGTCGAGTCTAAAAATAACTTATTTTTAGACACTAAAACGAACACATATCTAAGTGGTCAAAAAAAAGAATCCGGAAAGTCGAAAACTATAAAAATTACCAAGAATTTTTCATGTGAAAAACGAACTTATTAAGTTACATGCTTGGTGAATTTTTGGTAAAAATGCAAGAGTATATTTAATGGACTCACCAAAATTAGATTTGGGCTAGACCCAAATTACTAAAATGCATGGGCTAGAGCCCAAAGATAAAATATATGGGCCAAGACCCAAATTACTAAAGTACATGGGCCAAGGCCCAATGACAGTAAAACTAGGGCTAGGCCCAATAACAAGAAAACTAGGGCTAGGCCCAATAACAAGAAACCTAGGGCGAGTCCCAATGACATAAAACTAGGGCTAGGCCTAATAACAATAAAACGTGGGTTAAGCCCAATGACATATGTTAGGGGTCATTTTCTTAACCATTATATATCCTGACCAATATCCTGCCTATGTTTGTTCATTTATGACCAGGATGCTGGAAGAGGATATTGCTAACATCTTGGGCGATATCCTGAGGCTTATTGAATTAACCACGTGCAGGTTAAGAGCTGAGACTTGCTAACGGTCAAGAGGACTTCTTCTCCTCAAGACTCGGACGAATTTGTTGAGGAAGAGACGTTGAGCCCGAAAGACCAGGTCTACAACGTTCGAAGAAGGAATATTCGGTGGATCCCGCAAGTTTAGGCTAGTTTGTTATTTTATCTTTACTATAAATAGATGGGGGCGGATCAGCTTAGAACACACGATTTTCACTAACACTCTCATACACTTACACTCTCTAGCTCATCGCAAACACCACACTTGTATTCAAGTTTCGTTGTAACACTTAGTCGATCCGTTCCACATCTTGCACTGTATCCTGATTTTTGAAGCAATAGAAGAACTAGGCAGCTGCGATTGTCAGCTCCCGAGGTTTTATGCCGGCGATCTAGATTGATCAAGGGCTTTCCTCGTACATCCCGTGTCATTTACTTTACTTTTGCTCATTGTTTGATCATAGATACAGCTCTATATCCTGAGCCGTATCCTGAAACTGTTTTTACAAATTAACTTGATTAACATATTTTTGACACTCACTTCTAGCACACTACCTCACTTAACTAATTTGATCACTTAATTACTTCGGTAATTTTTGACCAAAACAATTTGGCGCCCACCGTGGGGCAAGTGGTGCTCTCTTTACTAAAACTTTTTGTCAAATCGCTAATCGGTTTTCTATTTTCAAAACTTTTTGCCACATTGTCCATAATGGCCTCAAGATCAAACATGAGTTCCTCTACTGTGTCTGCTATGACTTCTGCTACTACCGGTTCGGTGCTTCCACCACCTCCTCCAAGGATGCCAGCCTCTACACAATCTCAAGATGTTATCCCAACTCGGAGTGTCCAGGGATCTGCTCCCGTTTTAGCTTCTAATGATGAAATTTTAACCTTATTTGGAAGTGTGCAGGAACAAATGAGGCAGCAACAGGAAACAAACCAAATGCTTTTGAGGGAAATACAACTCCTGAAGGCTGGCTCGAGCAGATCTGCTGAGGACAATGTCACTCCGTTACACCCCAGAGCGTTGAACTTTAGTTCAGCTGTATATACCGAGGATAATAGGGGGAATATCGTGCCCAGTCTTCCTCAGAATCATACTCCTGAAATACCCTCCTCGATTAGGATGTCAACCATGAGGAGCTCAGGATATGCTTCAGGATATGGGCAAAATCCTCCAACGGGTAACGTGTCGAATAATAACAATACTCATGCTACTAACAGTGGTGGATCTTTGCAGGATACAGGTGTAACATCAGCACTTACCAGGGAACTTCAGAAGTTGAAGGACATGATATCTAGTGTACCTGGGGTGGTCCAGCCGATCCCGGAAGTATCTCAAGACAGCCACAAGATATCTCGTTTTGCATATCCTATCTGTGATGCTGAGATCCCAAAGAGATTCCAAACTCCCAACATGAAGCTTTATGATGGGAGTACGGATCCTGAGGAGCATATTGCTCAGTATAGGGAAAGAATGGAGATTAACCCTATCCCTCCGGAGCTCAAGGAAGCGTGCTTATGCAAGGGATTTGGTTCTACTCTAACAGGATCGGCCTTAAAATGGCTATTGAACGTTCCTCCTCACTCAATTACTTCATTTGCTCATTTGGTTAATTTATTTAACAGTCAATTTTCTTGTAGTCGGAGTTTTGAGAAACTAACCAGTGATCTTTACAGGATAACTCAAGGGCCTCAGGAATCCTTGAGGGATTATGTGAACAAATTCAGTCGAGAATCCTTGGATATCCCACATCTTGATGTTGCAACAGCTGTGCAAGCTTTCAAGATGGGATTACAAAAGGATTCTCAGTTTTATCAGGATCTCGTAATGAATCCCTGCAGGAATCTCGACGAAGCTCGTAACAGGGCTTTGAGATATATCCGTCTGGAAGATGACAGAAAGATGCAAGAAAGGATGAACTCATCCAACACTTATGAGTCAACTAGTAGGAAGTCAGAATCCTCGTTCAAGTCATATCGGCCTAAGCCGTATAATAGAAATGAAAACAAAAGAGTGAACGCTGTTGAAGATGAGGATCCTGAAGAGTATCCTGAGTTGTCCGAATATTGCTTTTCTGTTAATATTCCTGAATTGGTGTATGCTATGCAGGGTCTAGGAGACAAGGCTAGGTGGCCTCGAAAGAATCAACAAAAGGCTGACTGGAAAGATAAGTCAAAATGGTGTGCTTTCCACGAAGATTTCGGACATGTAACTGAGGATTGCATTGCTCTAAGGAAAGAAATAAGCTATCTTCTAAGCAAGGGATATCTGAAAGATCTCTTAGGAAGGAAGAAGAATAAGGGTCAGGATACTGAGAAGGATCCTGAACGAGCAGCATCACCTCCCGCGGATGCCAAGATAATCAACTTCATTTTGGGAGGATCCAACATTTGTGGAACTTCGTATTCGGCAGCAAAGAGACATGCGAAGGAAGCCAAGGCCGAAAGGGGAAACAAACCTGTCAGGATGACTACCCTCACAACTGACAAAGTGATCACTTTTGATGCTGATGACAGGGATACTGTCCAAGATCCTCACCATGATGCTCTGGTAATAACGTTATATGTGGCTAACCATTTTGTACGCAGGATACTGGTTGATAATGGCAGCTCCGTCAACATAATCCAACTAGAAACTCTGAAGAGAATGAATGTATCTCCAATGGATATCACTTCAAAGTCTACTGTGCTTGTTGGGTTCAGTGGAGAGGCTAGAAACACAGTGGGAGAGATAAAGTTGCTAGTATACGTTGAAGGAGTCAACTCGATACAACGTTTCTGTGTGATGGATTCTCTATCCTGCTATAACATCATACTGGGAAGACCATGGATTCACGATATGAAGGTCGTGCCATCAACATATCACCAATGTATCAAGATACCTACCCCTTGGGGAGTGGTCAAAGTTGATAGTGATCAGCAGGAGGCGAAAGAATGCTACTCATCCTCGATGAAATCCTCAACCAAACCTAGTGCAGCATAGCAATTAAAGACGCGGGCCCAGGATATCGTGGAGGATCCGGAGCAGGATGTGAAGAAAATTATCCTGGACCAGGATAATCCCGATATTTCGGTGCTCGTTGGGACCAATATCCCTCAGGATATTGAAGAACAATTAATTAACTTTTTGAAATGCAGGATGTCTACGTTTGCATGGAAGCATGAGGATATGACAGGCATATCCAAAGATATTATCACTCACAAGCTTGGAATTGATAAATCATTCAAGCCTGTGCAACAAAAAAGAAGGAAGTTTGCTCCAGAGCGGAACGCGATTATCCAGGAGGAAGTTGAAAGATTATTAAAGTCCAGAATGATCAGAGAGGTTAAGTTCCCAAGGTGGCTAGCAAACGTGGTTGTAGTACAGAAGAAGAATGGGAAATGGAGAGTTTGTGTAGACTACACAGACTTGAACAAAGCTTGTCCTAAAGACCCATTTCCTCTTCCACACATTGATGCAATGGTAGATGCCACTGTTGGGCATGAAATGCTGACCTTCATGGACGCATCTTCAGGATTTCAACAGATCCAAATGGAACCTTCTGACCAGGAGGATACCGCCTTCATGACACCAACAGGTATTTATTGTTATACAGCTATGCCTTTTGGTTTGAAAAATGCAGGTGCAACATACCAAAGATTGGTAAACATGATGTTCAAAGACAAACTGGGGGACACCATGGAAGTATATATCGATGATATGGTGGTGAAATCTAAAAAGGCTGAGGATCACCTCCAGGATATCAAGGGAGCATTTGATATCCTGGATCAATACAACATGAAGCTGAATCCTGCTAAATGCCATTTCGGAGTGGGGGCAGGAAAGTTTCTTGGGTATATGGTGACGAAAAGGGGGATAGAGGCAAGCCCGGAGCAGATTAAAGCTATCCTGGATATAAAATCACCTTCGAATATGAAGGACATACAAAGATTAACAGGCCGAGTAGCAGCTCTAAACAGATTTATCTCAAGATCCTCAGAGAAATGCAAAGACTTCTATGATATCCTAAAGAAGAACAAAAGATTCGAATGGGGGGAAAAGCATGAAGCAGCCCTGCAGGATTTGAAACGGTATCTCTCAACTGCACCTCTATTAATGAAGCCGGAAAATGGTGAACCACTATCCCTGTACCTTGTTGTATCAGGGAATGCTGTAAGTGCCGTTCTTATAAAAGACCATGAAGGTCAGCAGTATCCTGTTTATTATGTTAGTAAAAGTTTGTTAGATGCTGAAACTAGGTATTCTCATTTAGAAAAACTGATACTAGCATTAATTATGGCATCAATGAAACTTAGGCATTATTTCGAGACACATAGGATACATGTTAAAACAAATTATCCTATCAAAAATGTGCTTAGGAAACCAGAAATGTCAGGCAGGATGGCCAAGTGGTCAGTAAAGTTAAGTGCTTATGATTTAGTATACGAACCTAGGAATGCCATAAAGTCTCAGGCTTTAGCTGACTTTGTGGCTGATTTTAGTAGTGACATTCAGGACGAGGTAGATCTAGAAGTTCAACAGCTAGGAGAATCCTCAGGATCCTGGACATTATATACTGATGGTGCATCTAATGTAAGAGGAGTAGGATTAGGAATACTACTAAAATCGCCACAGGGGGACATGTTACCCCAGGCTATTAGGTGTGAATTTCCTGCTACTAATAATGAAGCAGAGTATGAGGCTTTAATTACAGGATTAGAGTTGGCTAAGAGCATGAGTATCAAAAATTTGCAAGTATATGTTGACTCTTTGTTAATTACTAACCATTTTAATGGATCCTATGCAGTTAAGGGAGAGAAATTAATCGAATATCTCGATATTCTCAAAAAATTAGCAGGATATTTCGATGTTTTTATACTTAAACAGGTACCAAGGGAGGATAATGCTGAAGCAGATGCCTTAGCAAATTTGGGATCATCGATCAAGATACCTGAAGGGACGCAAATACCAATACTACATGTCCTATATCCTGCAACGAATCCTCAGGATAAAGAGGTAGCTGGTATTCAGGATCCTGGAGTAGAACATCTTGAAGAGGATCCTAAATCCTGGACGGCTCCAATCATGAAATATCTCAAAGAAGGACACATCCCTGGAAATGAAAATCCTAAGGCATTTAGGATGAAGGTATCACGATTCGCTATTATAGATAATATTTTATACAAAAAATCTCTTGCAGGACCGTATTTGAGGTGCTTGGAGGATCCTGAAGCCAAGGAAGTACTTCAGGATATACATGAAGGGGATTGTGGTAACCATGCTGGGGGCAGGTCGTTATTCTCAAAAGTATTAAGAACAGGATATTATTGGCCAACAATGAAAAAAGATGCCGCAGAATATGCTCGAAGATGTGACTCATGTCAAAGACATAGTAACATACTGCATCAACCTGCTGAACCATTGTATCCTATTGTTTCCCCTTGGCCATTTATGAAGTGGGGTATGGATATAGTGGGAAAGCTACCGAAAGCTCCGGGAGGAAAAGTCTTCATGCTAGCAATGACGGATTATTTCTCTAAGTGGGTTGAAGCTGAAGCATTTGTTCAAGTTAGAGACCAAGAAGTAGTATCCTTCATAAAGAGGAATATCCTGACCAGATTCGGAGTACCAGCTGAGATAATCTGTGACAATGGTTCTCAGTTCATAAGTAAGAGGACTACTGACTTTTGCAAGAGTTGGGGAATCAAAATGATCACATCTACTCCGGTACATCCTCAAGCAAATGGACAAGCAGAATCCTCAAACAAGATAATTGTCAATAACTTAAAGAAAAGGCTTGGAGCCAAAAAAGGAAGATGGGCAGAAGAATTACCCTTTGTTTTATGGGCTGATAGGACAACGGTAAAGAATGCAACAGGCCAAACCCCATTTTCCTTGGTGTTTGGAGCAGAAGCAATGATTCCAACGGAAATCACGATACCTACTGCAAGATCTGTCTTAAGTGATCCTGAGAAGAATCCTGAAGCCTTGAGTCAGGATTTAGACACTATAGATGAAAAGAGAGATGCGGCAAGGCTAAGGATGGCAGCATATCAACAGAGAATATCCAGGGCATATAACAAGAATATTAGAACCAGAAGATTTAAGGTTGGAGATTGGGTGTTAAGAAAGGCTTTTCAAAATACTACTAATCCTGCCGATGGCAAGTTAGCTCCAAAATGGGAAGGACCATATGAAGTTGAATCAGAAGCAGGGAAAGGAGCATACAGACTCAAGAATATGGAGGGGGATATGCTACCGAGATCTTGGAATGCTATACACCTTAAGCTCTATTTCAAGTGAGTTTAGAATTCAATTTCTAACTCAGAATGGTATGAATTCTATCTTTTTTAAATACGTTTTGGTTTAATTTATTTTTTGAAACTCAATACTGACTTAAGCATCGGAGGGGTGTTAGCCAAGCTAACACCCACCTTAGTTTATAGTTGTTTTGCAAGATATGTTCCAGGATATAGCTCCAGGATATGCACTCAGGATAACTCAGAAGATTAGAGGATTGGCCCCCTCTCTTACGTTTAAGGGATACTGATTCCTTCACAGGTTTAAAGGTATTCACCTTTCTTCGGAATTGGGTTTAAACACCCCGCCTGGAGCGCAAGTTATTCAGGGATAGTTCAAGGTGGCGGGACCATTCCATGTAAAAGTGGCTGACAATTTCGTTACTGTTGGCTATATCCTGAATCCTAAAGGTATATGAGGATTGATCACCCTCTCTCACGAAAGGGTATTTTCATACTCTCTAAGGTTTAAAGGTTTTCACCTTTCTAAGTCTTGGAGTTTATACACTCCCGCCTGTAGCGCATGAAAAATTGGGATTTTCCCAGGATACAAGGGATTTATCTCCAGTACATCCTTGGGTTTTACCCTTGGGACGTAAAAAATCTCTTATGCAATGGAAACTGACATTAAGTAGATTTCTAAGATACTTGAAGGCATTGTATACAGGGGACATTCCCTCCAAGGTGGTGGTGTAAAGCTAAAAGGATGAAGTTTGCGACTAATGCACTAAGTACCTTGCACAGGGGACATCTTCAATGGAAGAGTTGCAAAGGGATTGAAGTTTGGTAATAGGTTTATGTCCTATTTCTGGTATGATCTTCCCTTTATAAGCCTCGTTTAGGTTTCTGGTGACATTATGTTAAGTATCCTGGTATATATCCTCAAAGTCCTTTTAAGGATATTTGATTAGGATGTTTGAAACTAGTATTGGTTTGGAACTTTGATCATTTAAATATTATCAAAACTTGGTTTTGAAAAGATAAACTATTTTTTACTTTCTAAAAGAAATTTTTACAAAGTTGAAGGAACGTTTGGAAGATCTATCTAATACAAGGCTTTTGCAGTATGTTACTGAGCATACTGATCAGGATATTTTATAAGATACCAATACAAAATCTTTACAAAAATAAGACTAAGTAATGCAAAGTAATGCAAGGTAACAGAAAATAAGTCAAAAGATGAAATTATTCTTAAAGCGATCAATACTGGTTGATAACCGAAGGTTTCATCCTGAAACCCAGGACCCATCCGCCTTCGGTTATCAAATTGTTTAGAGACAGAAATGAAAATTGTTCATAAAGACATAAAATTGTTCGAATGAAAATAAGCTCTAGGGGGTAGTGCCTTCTTGGTCCATAGTGGTTTCAGCAACATCCATCTTGGGATCCGCCTCAGCATCCTTGTCAGCATCGATTGCCTTTTCAACTGCTTTAGAAGGTTCATCAACAGTTGATTTGGAAGAGGTACCGCCAAGATTCTTCAGCTTGGTCTCCCAAGCACCAACGTCCCAAGAAGGGCATTCGAAGCCTAATATTTTGGCTTCGTGAGCCATCTTCAACCTAGCCTGGAGAAGAGAAATGACGACGGAACTTTTGAGGCTTTCTCGGTAACTGACCATATCCCGTTCGTACTGCACATGGGCAGCTTCCAGATCGGCCTGGGCTTGAAGAGTAGCTTTGTTGAGAGCAACTTGGTGTTCCTGGGTCATAGCTTTGTATTTCTCCTCGTAATGACGAGACTTGGCGGCCGCGATCATACCTTGGTCAGAGATTGTGATTTCTGCTTCCTTTAGCTTAGATTCGAGTGTTTTGTTAAGCTTGCAGGATTCTTGATATAAGTGAACCAAACGCTCAAGACCCTACAAAGGTAAGAGGACAGGGATTAATATTATCAAATCTTTGAAAATAGTCTAAATTGCAGGATATGATATGAAGATACTAACCTGGTTAAGAAAAGAAGTCATAAAACCACTGGCTTCAATGAACCCGTGCTTTTCATAAGGAAAGGTGTCAGAAATGACAGGGGAATCAAGTTCTTCCTTTTGCGGGAACTTGAACTCCGGGGCTTGGTAGCCGGTGAAGGTTTAGGAATGATGATGGCTTTGGAGCTGCTGGGTTTGGATGTAGCAGTGGTCTTGGAGCCAGGTTCTTTCTTGACCTGGATCTGGTCAGAATAGCTATCCAGTTCGTCAAGATCAAAGACTTCAGGGATCTTAGCTGGTGCTGCGTAAAGGGAAAAGTTTTACTCTTTATCATTATATTGTTTTGACTAATTATTTTGAAAGGAATTCTTACCAGACATCTCGGATGATGAGTACTGACTTGAACTCGGAACGTGTGTGGTAAAAGTCCTGTCTATTGCAGGTAACCGGTAAACGGTATTGTAAAACCTTAAAGGATCTTGCAATGATATCACTATCGACTTGTGTAAGTGCGGAATCCAAACACAAGTGGATACAAGAAAAACTATTAAGAATAATAAGAATAATTATCAAAAACAAACTAATCTTGCATTCACCTTTAGATCGATGACTGATACAAGATAACTTTCTGATTTCGAGTGGCCTTCACAACTTCTAACTTCACGATCAACCCCTAAAAGTTACACAAGTTAACTTATATACTAACTAAGTTGGGTCGAGACTACCTAGGCCCACTCGAGATCTCTACATAACCCAAAAACACATAATTGACCCAAAATAACTAAGTTAAACAATACAAGACCAATCCCAAACTTTAATATCTCTCAATGTATAAACCTTTAGGTTCCAACAATCTCCCCCTAGGTTTATGCATAGAGAGTCTTGAATCTTCAACTATCACCAGCACCACCCAACCGATCTTTGAACCCACCAAAACCTTTTGTACGAATATGTATCGCTGAAGCCACAGCACCAGTCCATTCTTTCGCAATATCCTCATATTTCTCAGTAGCTCGAATTTGATGACGAGCTAGCACTTCCAAGTCTTCATGAGCAACATTCAGCAAATCAACTGGATCCACCAAGCGAAAATCCACATTATGATCACAAAAAATTACAGCTTGCCCTAAACGCTCATCATAAGTCCAAAACTGCAAGGACTTCAAAGCACCTTGTGGGATTTTCCTCACCAAAGGAAGCACCTTTTCCTTATCAGTTACTGGCCAATGCACAATCTTCATTCGCTTGCGTGTATAAGAATCTCTAACTCCTTTAGCTGGTTTAACAATGGACTCTGCTGTACGCATTGAAGGAAACCCCTTAAGAACCTCCCTCTTCAATCTCTCGAAAAACAAATATCCAGGTCCTCCAGGCTTATCATCTACGTAGGGTGCTTTAGACAGATCAGTCAAATCAATCTTAGTAAATGACTGAAACTGGCCTGGATGTTTATACCATTCAACAGGTCCAATCTTCCTTTTTATCCACCACCTTTTACGATCGTGATCAAATCCCCAGCTAACAACACCAGATCTATTTCCAACTTGATCATAGATAGTTTCCCCAACATCCATTAAATGATGTGTAGCTTGAGCATCATCATCATCCGGATTAAGATTCCTGTTCTTCAAAATCACAAACTCCCTTTTCTTCTTGATTCTTTCAGCCTTCTCTTTATCAGCAACCGGATCAACAACTCTTTTAAAGTATTGCTCCATTGCAGCACTTCTCTCAGCATCATCCTTTTCAAAGGCTTTTCTTCTATTCTCCACATCAGTAGGATCAGAGAATTCATTACCAAATTTCTTCTCAAGCTTTCCACGTAAATCATACACCATATTAAACAGCAAAGTAACATCTCCTTGAAGCTGTTCAATTTGTTGATTCTTTTGCACTAAAGTGTCTTCAAGTTGGATGATCTTGGCTTCTTTATGAATAGAATCTTGCTCAACTACAATTAATCTTTTCTTCATTTCTCTCATGCTAATGAAATCATCATCATCACTTGAATCGTCATCAAAAGGAAGTCTAAACAGCTCTTCAGGTCTCTTACCACTTGAACTACCTGGCATATCAACAACTGCTCTAGAAGGACCTGCAGATTCAGAAACTCCATGTGGCATTGTCTCCATAACAGTATCAGCATTAACATTAGTAACCTGAATATCTTCAGTGGTGGACTCTAAAACATCCCTTTGATTATCAGTATTAAACTCTAAAATATCTCCAGTTGTGGTGGTGGTATCAGTGACATTCTTCTCAAAATCAAAATCATACAATACTTCATCATCTTCAGCAATGTTTAAAGATTGATCTTTATTTTGCTCAACGTACATTCCGAGTCGAGGATCCCGCCTTTTGCGCTTCAACGGTAATGAATCAGGATCCTTTGGGTTTTCACTAGGCTCTTCAGTAGACACTGTAAGATTGGAAGGAGGATTTCCCATCTTATCAGTTACAGACTTTAATAATGAAGCCAAATTTTCAGCAGTAATTATAGAAGGAACAGTTGAAACAGCAACATCAGCTTCTTTCTCAGGAGGTAGTTCTTCATTATCTCCTGAATCACACATAATTTCGATGCCTTCATCGTCAGAGTCAATAGTTAAAACCTCTGTCTCAGGCCCATCATCAACAATATTCACTTGAACATCATGTTCCTCAGCAACCATAGCATTCACTTGAACACTTTGTACTATCACTGGATCATCAGCTACAACTTCAGTCTCTGAAAATCGACCAAACTTCTCCAAAGGAATACGTCCCTCAAACTTCTTTTCTGTCCCCTTCTTAGTTGTGAGAGCACCAAAACAAGAGTGTCCCATTGGTTTTAATTCCAAGGTATCACCAGATCGCGTCAAATCAGAATAACGAGCGTTGAAAATCATCTGCAAAAACCTTGGATACATAATAAATTTATCCTTTCGGATTCCAGTAACATTTCTCTTCATTCCTTCAAAAACATACTTCGAGTAGTTGAACGACTCATTTGTAATAAGTGCAACAAATGCAGCCGTTTGTGTAATATTCAGTTGATCTGTTCCCCCTCGATTTTCCGTCATACACAAAATGAATATATGAGCCAACAAGCACCAATAAGGGTGCAAAAATTTCTTAACAAGTGACGGATACTTTCCTTCATAGCTCAATCGAGGTAATACATCTTCTATAGTATCACTTGAAAGCTCAATTGGATCATTCTCAGTATCGCCAAATTGTAGAACTTCTCTTATCATTTGCTCAGTAATAACAACCTTCTTCTCCTGAATCTCAGCTTCAATCATTCCCTTTCCGTTAGCTCCTTGTGCTTCAAATCTCGCTGTCTTCCAAAAATCTTGCACGAGACTTTCATAAACCACTGGATTCTCTCGCAGAGCATGAACAAGTCGACAGCTATTTAATCCCTTGATCAATGATGTGTACAGTCTCCTGTGCTTCTCAGGTGGCAAGGCTAGATAACCAGCTTGATTGTGTGTAGGAATAAATTTTAGATCCATTTCCTACACCAAACAGAAACACTAAGCATAGAGACATGAAATCAAGACAAATCACACCAAATTCAACAGTCAAAACATTGATTAATACACATGAAGTAACTCGAGACTTTGAGATTTCGAGTCGAAATCAAGAAATTTCGAGTCGAGACCTTAGTCGAGACTGAGTCAAATTGACTAAGACCTCAGTCGAGACTAATTAGCTTTGAGTCGAGACCTCAATCGAGACCAACAATGTTGCGACTCGCAATATTAGGTCTCGAGTCTTCACATGTATTCAGTCGAAACCCTAGTCGAGACTCCACAAACACCATTGAATCACTGAATTTTGGATCAAACATCACAAACACTCAATGATTTCTTTGAACACCAAAATATCATCAAGATTAGGGTTTATGATCATCTTCAAATATTCATCACATCTTCAACAAACCTGCAAAACTTCAATTAAAACATCATTAAACTTATCAAAATACCTTCAATGAACTCAAATCCTCAAGTCAAGAACAGAGTATCGCCGGAAAAGTAGATAATATCGCCGGAGAATGAGAGAGAGTTTGAAAATGACAAATGAGTTGTTTCGAGTGCACATTGATGGTCTCGAGTCAAAACCATTTAAATATATCAAACTTGTGGGCCGGGCCTTTAACAACATGGGCCGAGACCACAGTCTCGAATCGAGACCATTCCATCAATCAGATAATTGGATTTATTAAATAAAATTTCACTTATTTTCAGCAATCCAATTTTAAACATTTTCTTATATAACCCATTAAACTTTCTGATTATATTTTATTAGACTAAAACCTATAAACACAAAAATAAATAATATTGAAATATTATTTACAAAATAAATAAAATAAGGAAATATCATAATTTGCTCAGGGATCAAATCACGGGTTTCGGGCTTGACCACACTTATCAACACTGATCTACTACTGAATGATCTAGACGATTGCCAGTATATTTGTCCACCTAAACTCATCTCCCTAGACCTTTTTCATATAACTGCCTGTAACAAATTTATCATGTTTTAATTTCTTAACAATGAACACCCAAATAAATACTAATCAAATCCTGGAATTATAGACAGCACACCCTATCATGTAAGTAGCTTCCCTACCACATATTTCACAAGTCCAATCCAGATCTCTGAAATCTTAACTCGGAATAGATTGAGAAGAGAACAGAATAGATCTTAAGCAAAGATGGTATAATATACAAAATCAAATGAGTTTTTCTCAATTTGATATAGGTTTCTAGGGTTTCTTTTGGGCACTTGAGGGCCTCTTTCGGGTGTTTAATTGATCTACAGAGCGACAACGTACAGCTAGGTCAGCATGTATCTGGATTTAGCAGAAGCTGACGTTGCCTAGCACCTCCAGGTCAGCATATATCTGGATGCAGCAAAGGAGATACACGACTTTTTCAGAGAAGATTTCAGAGTCAGATCAAAATTGTGTGTATCGGGACAACATACAAACATTCAAATAGAAATGAGCTAATTCCAAGTGATTTTCTTTCCTGAGGTCATGTACTATTTTAGTTCTTGAACAGAAACAGCCAATGCTTCCAGCCTAAAGAATAGAGCCTACCAACACATCATACTAGAGTCAAACTATTTCGATACTGGTCTTACATGAGTCAGCCCTCAACCATAATGTGAAAATTCATTTCATTTCCCAGTCATGCAACACCTCTTTTTGTATTTTTCTATTTTTTAATGTTTTTGTATTTTTCAAAATTTCTCCCCCTAAATTTGAGCATAAATAAAAACTACCTAAGAATAGAAAACTTTATGAACAAATTTATCTACGAAAAACAAAAACATGCTCAGTCAGTAAAGCGGATCATTTTCAGAAAATCCACAAGCACTTTGAATTTTGAGCTGCTGACAGGTTTGGTAAACAAATCGGCAGCATTTGCATCTGTGTCGATTTGTTCAAGAGTAATAAGACCTCTGTCAAAGCAATCTCTAATAAAATGAACTTTTATGTCTATGTGCTTGGTTTTGGAGTGAAAAACAGGATTTCTAACAATTTGTATTGCAGCATCATTATCGCAGTAAATAGTAGTGTTGAGATAAGTCAAACCGTAGTCCTGCAATTGATGTTGCATCCACACCACTTGAGAGCAAGATGCAGAAGCGGCAACATACTCAGCTTCAGCTGTAGAAATCGCCACCGTTTGTTGTTTCTTGCATTGCCAAGAAATGAGCCTGTCACCCAGAAATTGACATCCAGCTGATGTAGATTTCCTGTCACTATCAGTACCTCCAAAGTTGCTATCAGAAAAAGCAAACAAGTCAAAATTGGAATCCCTCGGATACCACAGACCAAACCGAGGTCGGCCTTTAAGGTACCGAAAGATCCGTTTAACAGCAGTAAGATGAGAAGTTTTAGGATTAGCCTGATATCTTGCACAGTTGCAGACAGCAAACATAATATCCGGACGGCTAGCTGTCAGATACATCAACGAGCCGATCATAGACCTATACTGACGTTGATCCACAGAAGATCCTTCTTCATCTTCAGTCAATAACGGTCTCTCTGCCATTGGTGTTTCGGCAGGCTTTGCGTCCGAAAACTTAAATTTTGCTAGCACGTCATCCACATACTTCCCTTGATGAATAAGAATCCCTTGAGAATTCTGCTTGACTTGTAACCCCAAAAACAATGTCATTTCTCCAAGAGCACTCATTTCAAATTTCTTCTTCATAACTCTCTCAAACTCCTTGCAAAGTTCCTCACTTGTAGATCCGAAAATAATATCATCAACATAGATTTGAACTAAGATCTGATCCTTGCCCACTTTCTTGATAAACAGAGTCTGGTCTATCGTGCCACGTGTATACCCATGAGCCAAAAGATGTTCAGTTAGTGTGGCATACCAAGCACGTGGTGCTTGATGTAATCCATACAATGCCTTATCTAGCTTGTAGGCATATTCTGGATGATCTGGATGCACAAAACCTGGTGGCTGCTCAACAAAGATTTCTTCCTTCACATCTCCATATAGAAACGCTGTCTTGACATCCATCTGGTATACAGTGAACCCCATATATGACGCGTAAGCTAAGAAGATCCGAATAGCTTCAAGCCGAGCAACCGGAGCATATACTTCATCATAATCCAGACCTTCTATTTGTCGAAACCCTTGAACCACCAACCTTGCTTTATTTCGAACAATAACCCCTGCAGAGTCTTGCTTGTTTCTGAACACCCATCTAGTTCCAAGTTTGCGCTTTCCCTTTGGTAACTCAACAAGTTTCCATACTCCAAGTTTCTCAAACTGGTTCAGCTCTTCATGCATAGCATCTACCCATCCCGGTTCCTGCAAAGCTATATCAACAGTTTTAGGTTCGATTTGTGAGATATAGCAAGAATATAAACAAGTATTGATGATTCCTGATTGGCTCCTGGTTAAAACTCCTGCATCTACAGGACCAATCACATTCTCTATGGGGTGATTTCGTTGGACAGTTGTAGGTATTGCCATGTCAGGTACAGTCTCGTCTTCAGTGATGTTGCTAGACTCCCCCTCATTAGATGCAGCAGTATGATGAACTACTGGAGTTGTAACAATGCAATCTTCAGGAATAGATTTAGGAAATAGTGCAGATCCTGAACCACTAGGTATGGTACCACTTGATGAAACACCTTCAGGAGATGAATGGGACATTTGCTGAGACGTAGGATGCTGAGTGAAAACCATTCCCGGTGGGTCAATGGTATGATTTCTTGATCTTTCTTCAGCTTGTTCTTCCTCTTCAGTATCACCAAAGGACATCGGTTGTTTTGGTGTGGACACACCTGAAACAGTAGGGACACTTGACAAAATGTTAAATGACTTAAATAATTCAGCATAATCATATAACCAATCTGGACCAACTCTAGCATCCGTAGCATTTTCTTCGAGCCATTCAACGTTGCACGACTCGACGACCTTTTTAGTTACCTTGTTGTATACTCTATAGGCTGAACCTTTAGCATATCCAACAAAGTAACACTCGTCCCCTTTGACCTCAAACTTTCCATTAGCGTCCATAAGTAGTAACACACATGGACAACCAAATATACGAAAGTGTGAAACCGAAGGTTTACGTCCTTCCAGAATCTCATAAGGAGTTTTCATATGACGTTTGTTTACTAAAGCATGATTCTGGACCTAACAAGCCGTGCTAACAGCTTCGGCCCAAAAGAAACTAGGAAGCTTCGAATCGGCCAGCATAGTACGCGCAGCCTCTATAAGTGTGCGATTTCGTCTTTCTGCCACTCCGTTTTGTTGTGGAGTTCGAGGTGCACTGTACTGTTGCTCAATTCCCTTAGCAGCACAAAATGTGTCCATGGTGACATTTTTTAATTCCGTCCCATTGTTTGATCGAATAGCCTTGACATTTGTACTAGCTTGATTTTCTACCAAAGTAACAAATTGTTTAATCAATCCAGCAGCCTCATTCTTGTGACTTAAAAAATACACCCAGGTGTAACGCGAGAAATCATCAACAATCACAAGACAATATGCCTTCTTGCCAATACTTAACACATTCACTGGACCAAAGAGATCCATATGAAGTAATTCAAGTACAGCCTTAGTTGAAGGAGTAGACTTAGATTTATGAGGCTTTCGATGAGCTTTTCCTTTTGCACAAGCAACACACTTTTCTACCAACATAAAGTCTTTGATTGGTAGATCACGGACCAGTTGACCTTTGGCAAGACGATTTAAGTTTTTCATATTCACATGTCCAAGACGACGATGCCACAATAAACCATCATGTTCTGATATCTTCGAAAATAGACAAGTAATTTCTTCACACGGTTTTTTGTTCATATCAATCACATACGCATTTCCCTTTCTCTCAGCTGTCATCAAAAACCAATCTTCAGGAATAACAATCCCTGGTTTCAAAACATAGCATCCTTTCTTTGTAAAATGAACAGAATTTCCTCGATCACAAATTTGAGAAATGCTCAGCAGATTGTGTTTCAGTTCTGGGACATAATTCACATTTTCGAAGCTTAACACGCCGTTTTTCACTGTTCCCTTCAACGTGATTCTACCAGATTCTCCTCCCGCAAAAGAGACATATCCACCGTCAAATTCTTTTACATTGACCAGTTGAGACAAGTCTCCCGTCATATGCCTGGAACAGCCACTATCCATGTACCAGAGGCGCACGGTAGTCCTCCACAGCTGTTCCTGCACGATTAGCGGGATCAGTTAGATTTAGGAACCCAGCCCATGGTGGATCTGGGTTTCCCTTGTGCATCAAAGTAAGTCACTCTCTGCCATATCAAATTTTCTTTATCTAAGAATTTCGAAGAATTTTTAACAGCAGAATTAAGATGAGATGTATGAGACAAATTGGAATGCATGGTCTTAGTTTTCGGTTTCCAATGCTTACCTGACCATTGAGAATTATAATTACCAAACACTTTAGATTGATTTTTTCGAAAATCCTTTTGTTGATTTTGATTTCTATGTTTGGCCGCATTCCAATCTTGATCAGAAGGCTTAGCCTTACGATAGTTATTCCTCATTGTCTTAGACTTTTGAGTTGTCGCTGACTCTGAATAACGATATTGGTTAGGCTTGACTTTCTGATTTTGTGCATATTTATTTTTTGACTGCACACTTGGGAGATGAACACAATTTCTGGCAATGTGTCCGGCAATTCCACAATTGAAACATGTTTGACGTTTCAATCTGTGGAAGTTTTGATGCTTCATAGCAGGCATGTATCTTTTGGGTTTATGAGAATGAGCTTGTTTCATGTTCTTTGCTTGGTTAACTTGTGCCTTTTCTGAGCATTTAGGTACCTGTTGATCAGATGTAGAACTGGCACAAGTATGAGATTTAGATGGATTAGATTTATCTTTATCTGTATCATTATGAAAAGAAATTTCAGACTCAGTGTCAATTTGCTTCTCAGAAAACTTTTCTTGTAATTTTTCATTCAAAACAATCACTTCTTCCTGTTGAAAATCAGATTCAGTTTTAATTTCAGAAGATGTAGGAACTTCATCAACATGTATTTCATCAACACATGTATCATCTGAGTTTGACAAGGGTTCCTCTTCATCCTCGGTTTTTAATGGGGTCCCACTAGGTTCAACATTAGGGACTTCCTCTGAGACTGATTCAGAAGAAAAATCAGAACATGATTGATTCTCTTTAGAAGGAGTTTCAGTGGTTTCACTGAATGCATCCTTAGGGACCTCACCTGTCATACTGTCATCAACAGAGAAGTTAGAGACATTAGAATTAGAATCACAAGTTTTATCTACTGAAAAACATCCATCGTCATGCACATTATTCAAAGTTTCATCACAAGCATTCATAGTTTTGCCCAAAACAGCAGGCCCAAAAGAAGACGAAACATAACTACGAAACGAGTTCAAAAACGATTGACCAAACACACAACCAGAATTAGTTTTATCAAAAGTAGGTTTAGAAACATCAGAATCTAAAGACGGTTCATCCCCAAAAACATCTCCCCATACTACTTCAGGTACGTTATCTGCACATGATGAAGAAACGTTAGGATCAACAGTACCTTTGGAAACAAAACTAACTGGTTTAACCACTGGTTTTTCATCAGGTCTGACATTTACTGATGACTTAAAGTTTTTGGGTCCATAAGTCATTTTGTTTTCGTTCAGCATCTCCTCCTCCGTCATGGGTAAATAGGTATAGTTGTGATTGTAAGGAGGAGGAGCCTGATTAAAACCCAAACCCAACCCTTTTCTTTTCTGATATGCCAGCTGTTGATTACACAAATTCTCAACCAATTTGCTGGAGGAATCAAATTTTTTAATATTTAACTCATTTATTTGATACTTATCTCTAACATCCTCCAGCTCTTTAGTCACATTGCATAATTTTTCTTTGACTATGATGAGTTGGGCTGTTGCTACACTAACATCATCCTTGAGTTGGATGATGTCTTTTCGCTGAGCTTCTATTTTTTCTTTAAAAAGTTTTTCGTTGTTTGCTAAAGTAAAATTTTTCCTTTTAATTTCATTATAGTCTTCAATTAGCTCAGCATTGTGTATTCTATAGGCTTCAACTCGTTCCCTACACTCAGGAGTACAGAAAACAGAAATTACCTCTTCCTTGGTGAGACCTTTGACTGGAGCTGAAAGAATCTGAGTCATGAAAGCCATGTTTTCAGCTGAACCCTCCTCTTCAAGTGCTGAAGTCTCATTTTCAGGAACAGAAGCTTGATCATTTGAGGCCACAAAAGCAATGTTGTTTGAATCAGACTGATTTTCTGGAGCTGAGATATTCAGTCGCTCAATTTCCGAGTTCCAATTGAAGTATGAATCAGGCTGAACCACCAAAGCTTGAGCTAATCCCAGAGGTTGAGGACTTCCACTGATAGCAGCATCAGCAGACATACTTGATGTGGTTACAAGAGCTCTTTCTCGATTAGGTGTAGCAGGAGCAACAGGTTTGGCTGGAGTTTTCTCACTATTTACCCTCGGCTTGGTACAGTTTCTTGCCACATGTCCTGGTTCATGACAATTGTAGCAACGAAACTCAAATGGCATTTTTGTGGGTCCAGTAAAGGTAAGATTTTCCCATTTGTTTCTCCCGGTTTTATTCACAAAGTTTTTGGCTCTAAACGCTGCCATAGCCATCTGCCAAGTTATGTCCATTTCTTCTACATCTTCAGGATGAATTTGATCTAAGTCATCCATGGAAAACTTAGGAGGATTGATTTTACCGGCAGTGAAGGCATTCAAGCAATTTATGACAGAAGCAGCTATGCTAAGATTTTCTTTCGACTGTTGTGAGAAGAAAGCAATCATCTCATTATTGGCAGTGGTAGTTGACGAAGCAGCAGCAGTAGCGTTAGCAGAAGATGGTGCAGCAGCAGCAACAGCAGGTGCTGAAGTTCCAGAGTAGTAAACATTTGATGAGGTAGGAGCAGTTTTAGTAGAGTTGCTGAACATTTGAAAACCAGCTTGAGACACAAAAGCGGTATTATTGCTTGAAGTTGAAGATGTTGCAGAGAAACCAGCAGCCAACATGCTATTCTTGTGATTTGTTTCTCTTTGTTTATCATCTAGCTCGCAGGCCTTAATGTGTGAAATCATTTCAGATAAGCTGCATCTTGCTAGATCCTTAGTCTTCTTGATCATTGCGACGTGATGATCCCAACTCTTTGGTAAGGCATTAAGAAGCTGTCTATTAGATGAAGCATTAGACGTCTGCATTTCCTCCATCTGCATTTGAGTAACCAACTTAACAAATCTCTGAATTTGATTATCCACAGTCTCTCCATATATATGATTAAAATTATTGAAGCTTTGACTTAGCAGATTTCTACGACTCTCTTTCATATCTTCATTGCCTTCATAAACATCAATTAGCGATTCCCACAATTCTTTAGCAGATTTGCAAGTGCGAAAACCGATAGCAATGTCTGGTCCCAATGCCATGGTCAGGTATGAAAACGCCATATCATCTTCCTCAACAATCTTAAAGTCTTCTTCAGTATATTTATCAACAGGCTTCTTTATTTTCACATTTTCATCAGTAGGACTATCCATCATAATCTCTCTTGGTCCTCTAAGAATACTTCGCCAGATTTTTGCATCTTTAACTTTAACATGTTTTTCGAAACGCCACTTCCACTCAGGGAATTCATTTCCGTCTAACAGCCGTGGAACATGAGTAGTGGTTCCAATAATGGAATCCAATTCTTGATGCTTAGACATAGCAGCCAGGTCAACACTTTGATTATTGGTAGTCATGGTTACTCAATAACTTAATTAATTAGTTGATTAATTATTTAAGTTCAAGAGTCCAAAAGTCCAAAAGGTCTCAAAGTCCAAAAATCACGTTGCAGAAGTCGTTGCGAGTCGAGACAAGAGTCGAGACAGATCCAGTAAATAAGTGAACTGAAGACAGAGTCGAGACTGAGGTTTCAAGTCGAGACAGGAACTATTAAGCTTGAAGGCAGTCGAGACAAACGGTTTCGAGTTAAGGATGCCAACTCGAGACCACAGCAATTTTAAGTCGAGACAAGATCGTGAAATCCACTCGAAACAAAGGAGCTTGAATCGAGACTACGCTGAGTAAGAGTCGAGACCAAGTTGAAATTGTGTCGAGACCCTGCAAAACAGATTTGTGAGATAAAAACAACTACGGTTCCTGACTTTTAGCAGCTTCCAAAATTCAAAGATTTGAGATCTTTGAATTTCTTATCTTCAACAATCCTCCGATAATTCAGCTAACACCTTTATCACGAATCACAAACCAAAATCAGTAACTTTATGCTAAAAAATTATGAAGAACAGTTTGAAGATGCAACTTCCAAACTCAGAATTACACCAACAAACTGAAGATCTGTCAAACACACTTAGCAAAACGATTAGTAACGAAAACAGTTTTCTTGAATCCGAATGATATCAAAAACCGAACCAAGAATTGGTTTCTTGGCTCTGATACCAATTGTAAAACCTTAAAGGATCTTGCAATGATATCACTATCGACTTGTGTAAGTGCGGAATCCAAACACAAGTGGATACAAGAAAAACTATTAAGAATAATAAGAATAATTATCAAAAACAAACTAATCTTGCATTCACCTTTAGATCGATGACTGATACAAGATAACTTTCTGATTTCGAGTGGCCTTCACAACTTCTAACTTCACGATCAACCCCTAAAAGTTACACAAGTTAACTTATATACTAACTAAGTTGGGTCGAGACTACCTAGGCCCACTCGAGATCTCTACATAACCCAAAAACACATAATTGACCCAAAATAACTAAGTTAAACAATACAAGACCAATCCCAAACTTTAATATCTCTCAATGTATAAACCTTTAGGTTCCAACAGGTATTGATTCTCTCTTCTGACTCAGCGGTAGGAGGAGCAACTTCCTTGAAGTTCACTGCATAAAGGTCAAAAAGAAGAATATTAATAGAGGATAACAATCAAATCGTCTATGAGGATATTTATGATCCTACCGGTGGTTAACCACTCCACCGGAAGGTTGGCACCCTCAGCAATGGAATCTCGTTTGACAAAGAAGAATTTGCGTGGCCATCCGTCTTCGTTTTTGGTGGCTTTGAGAATCAGGGGTTTGCTAGAGGTTGAAAAAAGCAAGAACCGGCTAGAGCCGTGGGATCGGAGGCGATAAGCAATAGGTAAATCCTCGATGCAGAGGTCAGAGCAATGGAGGTTTTTGATTTGGTTGAGTACAATCAAAACTCTCCAAACCATGGGCATGGTTTGAGCAAAAGAGATGCCAGTAATACGAAAGAATTGCATCATGAATTCAGGAAATGGGTATCGAAGACCTAGTGAAAAAGGATATGCTGGAAAACAGATCCATTCGGTAGAAGAAACATCCGATCGGATTGACCGATCGAATGGCCTAAAGACTATGCTGTCGGGGAAAGCGCCGAAGGCTCTTAAAGCTGCAATGTCTGCGTTGTCAAAAGCGCAGATCTCCTTTTCGGGATTTTTAAGAAGATTCTGCTGGGTGAAGGTCTCGGCGGCCATTGCTAGAAAGATGAAGTAAATTGACAGGAAGAAAATCAGAAATGGAGAATTACCTGAAGGGTCTGTTGAAGATATCTGCTTTTCAAACAAGAAAAGAGAAGATATAGGGGCATCGTGGATCTCCATTGAGTAAAAAACGCGTTGGAAGTTACGATGTGATCTTGACCGTCGCTTCGTTTTAAATGCCTTGAGTTGTGGGATAAGATTTTTGAAATATATCCGTTGGATTGGTATACCAACCGATATATTTGGGGACAATTGTTAGGGGTCATTTTCTTAACCATTATATATCCTGACCAATATCCTGCCTATGTTTGTTCATTTATGACCAGGATGCTGGAAGAGGATATTGCTAACATCTTGGGCGATATCCTGAGGCTTATTGAATTAACCGCGTGCAGGTTAAGGGCTGAGACTTGCTAACGGTCAAGAGGACTTCTTCTCCTCAAGACTCGGACGAATTTGTTGAGGAAGAGACGTTGAGCCCGAAAGACCAGGTCTACAACGTTCGAAGAAGAAATATTCGGTGGATCCCGCAAGTTTAGGCTAGTTTGTTATTTTATCTTTACTATAAATAGATGGGGGCGGATCAGCTTAGAACACACGATTTTCACTAACACTCTCATACACTTACACTCTCTAGCTCATCGCAAACACCACACTTGTATTCAAGTTTCGTTGTAACACTTAGTCGATCCGTTCCACATCTTGCACTGTATCCTGATTTTTGAAGCAATAGAAGAACTAGGCAGCTGCGATTGTCAGCTCCCGAGGTTTTATGCCGGCGATCTAGATTGATCAAGGGCTTTCCTCGTACATCCCGTGTCATTTACTTTACTTTTGCTCATTGTTTGATCATAGATACAGCTCTATATCATGAGCCGTATCCTGAAACTGTTTTTACAAATTAACTTGATTAACATATTTTCGACACTCACCTCTAGCACACTACCTCACTTAACTAATTTGATCACTTAATTACTTCGGTAATTTTTTACCAAAACAACATAGGTTCGAAGTCGTTCACACATAAGTCAATACACATAGAATACATGGATATGCATAAAAATCGAGCGAGTAAACTATCAACGCTCTAAAATGCAAAGTTGTTCCAAAGATGACAAATGAAAACATAAGGAAGAATTCAAGATGAACAACTTGTACGAGGTCCAAAAGACCTAGAGTCTAATCAAGTTAGTAAACACGTAGGTTACTCACGTGTGCGGATGCTCACCTACGGTATTACTTAATACGGAACGCAAATCTGTGAGTTCATGTCCCTCCTTTCAATGATTTCAATGTTTTGGTTTTAAAACAATCGAGGGGAAATACATGCTAAAACTACAGATATGTTAGCATACATGCTAATACTATGGGTTTGTTAGCTATGGGTTTAGATGATAACATGATCAATGTACATAAGTAGGATGATAACATAGTAACCATTAATCACTTAGTGACCAAGGTGCAAAAGGTATCTATTGAGCTTGAGACACGCTCCACTCCTTTGATAGGCCATAGGAGTGCTTTTGTGATCCCAGAAAATGTCAAAGTTGTTTCGGTTTGGTTACGTAACTTATGGCACATAATGTTAGGGGTTCGCTACCCACTGATAGATCCTTAAACTCCATATATGCTATTAACAAACCTGGATTTCAATACAATAATGCAAAGATTTCATATGATAACAATAACTGCATGAACTCGCTCAACTTTTGTTGACTTTTTAAAACTACATGTATTTCAGGAAACAGGTCTTGAGCCGGTGATTTACTACTGGAAATGGGAAAGTCAATGACAACAATGGCCATTTTTGGAGGGTTTGTCTTTTATATCCCAACCTCGTATGGGAATATAGGGGACAAAACCTCACTACGTCTTTTTGTCAAAAAATACCTTTCGTTATGTGTAAAATAACTTAGATTATGACATGTCAAACGTTGTTGAAACTTGGAAAACTTGTAATCTTTTGTGGAAAACAATATATCTATGGCATCGTTGTGGTTTATTATGTTTACTCATTTGGATGCAATGATTACCTTTCTTACGTCACACACAATACGCTTCCGCTACTAGCAGGGTGTGACACCTAAGACACATTACAAATCTTTTGGATATTTCCAATTGGGCTTTGCCAATGCTCACTCGTGAGTTTTGTTACATGTGATACAGGCTGTACTTATAAGCAATTTCTGGATTGCAAGCCTCTCAACTTTGACGGCACTGGTGGTGCTGTCGCTTTTGTTCGCTGGGTAGAGAAAACCGACTCCATGCTGAGGATGAGCAAGTGTGCTCCTGAACAGAGGGTTACTTATATTTCTGGATTATTTCTGGATGGAGCGCTTTCATGGTGGAACCTCCAAGTTCAAACACTTGGCGAAACTACTGCATATGCACTCAGCTGGGATGAGCTTAAGGAGTTAATGCGCAAGAAATACTGGTCAAGAGCTGAAATCCAGAAACTGGAAATCGAATTCTAGAATCTAAAGATGGATGGACCAAAGATAGCTGAGTATATTCAGCGTTTCCATGATTTATCAAGGGTCGTTCCCTATCTTGTCGAGCCGGAATTCAAGAGAATCGAGCGATTTATTTGGAGACTTGCGCCTCAAATCCTAAGAATGATTACTGCCGCAAAGCCTCCAACTGTTAGGCCCTATAGGTTTATGGATTAGTAGGATAATTACTTAATGGATCAAGTTTCTAGAAGGTGGGTATTAGAGTGGGCTTGGCATAATGGGCCTAGGGTTTTGGTGGAAACCCCTTACTATAAATAGTAAATGATAATTAGGGGCTTAGGGTTGGTTCTCTTGTTTTAGAAACCTGTATTTGAAAATTTATATTGTATGCAAGTTTAAGCATTTGAATCTTCAAATCTTCATCTTCTTGTTCTTGATTTCTTGAAGATCATCAAGTTTGGATTCCGCCCATCCTTGGTGATTGTTTGATATCGTTGTTTGATCCGGATTTTCGGGACTTACAATTGGTATCAGAGCCACTTTGATATCAAACTCTCAAGAAAAATTTGAATTTTTGGTTGAAGATCTTCATTGTGTTCTTCGTGATCTTCATCGTGTTCTTTGCATTCTTCGAAAAATCGTTATATTTTGGTTTTTAATCTTTGTGATTAGTGTTAAAATACTCTCAATCTTATCCAACATCATCATCTGACATCATATTTACAAAAAATCAAATCATCATTCCATCATTGTCATCGTACATCGTACATCATCGTCATATTCATTCCATCCATCATTATCAAACATTATCATCAACAGTCGACAAGCAGACAACAACATCATATCATCTCGGATCAATCTCCTTTCAACCGACATGATCCGAATTACAACTTTTTTCATCCAAGATTCATAATCTTTCAATCCATAATCAATCACCTTCTCAATCCGAAATCGTCTCCAACAACATCATCTCATCTGAAATCATCTGGAACCGTCATCTCGGACCGTATTCATCACTTCATTCATCCGGAATCATATCATCTAATCTGAAATCATCCGGAATCGTCATTTCGAACTCACATCATTCAAAACCTTTACATCCGAGACAATCCGGAGTCATCATCACGGATCAACAAATTCCATCCGAGATAACCTTTTCAATCCGAAATCATATATTTACGTTCATCCTCTCTGTCACACTACATCTTCACTACCACCTTCGTACGGACCTCCATAAACACCCGCGACCTTCATCATTATCACTTACAAGTCTCCGGTCATCATCTCCGACCAACCTGCAACATCTGCCACTGTTCATCATCGTCGTCATCACTGTTTCTCATCGGTTTCAACATCGACCTCCTTCTCCGACCACTTTCGTCTCCGTCCTTCATAAACACCACCGCCATTCATTGTCCGTCACCGTCAATCTCATCATCTCTGATTGTCATAATCGTCGGTCACCACACTTTATCGTCATCATCACCTTGTCGGCGGCGGCTGAACATATTAGGGTTTGGGACTTGTTTTGCGAAGAAGACAACGACAGTGGAATTGCCGTTTTGTTTTTTGAATTAATTATATTATATTAATAATTAATAATTAGGTCATCATTACATAATTATTAATATTCACTAAAAGGTTTTATTAAAAATATTAATTAAAAGGTTTTTATTAAAAATATATGATTATAATATTAGTTTATTTTAAAATTAATTAAAATTAAATTTAAAAGGTTTTATATAATATATTAAAGGTTAAAAAATTTTATTTTCTAAAAGTTAAAAAAAGGGATTCATTAAAAGAGAGAGAGAGAGAGAGAGTTTGTTTGTTTTGCGGTATAAGTTTTGCCAGGTTTTTGAGGAGCGGTTCAGGTAGCGGGTTCATACGTTTGCGACGAGCTTGAGTTAGTGAGTTTACGGGTTATTGCTTGGATAAACAATGAATTCCTCAAGTATTGATTCTCAACGTCAGTTACTCTCGGAACAACTCAATAGTTTCGGTTTCATTGAGGGTGAAAGCGTAGAAGACGTAATCAGAAGGTTTACACTGCTGCTTTCTGAAATCGAGAAGAGCGGATTGTATGTGACACTTGATAGGGTTAACAGAGCCTTTTTGTACGGATTGCCTCGTAACAAGACATGGGACTATCGTGTTGCAGTTATCATGGGGACATACAATCATGCTACAACGGAAACAAAAGATGTGATCTCCTTAGTCAATAAATATGTCCAGTAAGACAAGCAGAGGAGTCAAAATCACGTAAACACATCGTCGTCTATGTCTAACTGTCAGAAGGCCGTTGGTACTTCGCCACTTGCTACCAATCCCAACGCTGCTCAGATTCCCTCACCTTCACCTGTGGCTACTGCATCATCTGATGTGAAGGCCCCACAATCAACAGGATGTCATCCCGATGAAGTGGCCAAACCAGCACCCCAAGCTCAAGTTGAAGAACCAAAATCACTTTCTGAAACACTAAATTCCCTTTTATGCACTGAACACTATAGAAAGAAAGTTGCATTTCTGAGATCACAAAACTCAGCATTGATCACTGATTATAACACTGTGATGGAAAAGTACATCAGTCTTCGAGAGAATAATAAAATTCTCTATGAAAAGATTGAAGCACTTAAAAAGGACATAGCTCAACTTCACAGAGACGTGAATCAACAGCAATGTTGGGTTCACGACTATAAACATAGACTCACAGTCAAAACTCTTGAATGTGACTCTGTGAAGGGTGAGCTAGAGCTCCTCACTGGAAAGTACAAATAGAATGAGTTAAACATCAAAAAGTTTGACACTTCCAGTGCCACAGTTAAAAATTTGTGTAATGTGCAACTTTCTTATCAAGAAAACAAAGGAAAGGGTTTGGGGTATAAACAGTTTCTGCCACCATACAATCATAATTATTCCAGATTTCCAATCACTGAGCAGGAAATGGAAAATTATGACACTATGATGTATGGCAAACCTAGTGATTATGTTGAATATGATCCATCTAAGTTTAAAAGGAATCCACATGCTGATTTCAAAAAACCAAAGAGTTTTGTCAAGAATGAAAATGTTCAAAATAAATCAGCAGATAATAAGTCCGATCAGATAGATGAAACCGTGATAAATACAGAAGCCGAAACTGAAACGAAAACGGAACCAGTTAACGAACCCAAAGAGGAGATGAAGGAAAGTTCACCAAATTCTGATTCTGTTAAAAATACTAAATGTTCTAGTTTGTGTGCAGAGTCAGTAAGAACTGAAGAGAAGTCTAAAGAGGATGATGAATCACATCAACATGCTGCTGATAATGTATCATCTGACGATCTTGGTGGTCAAACAGAGGATTCAGAAATCTCAGATAATGAACTCAAATCTTCAAGTGGTTCCGATTGTGATGAACAATCAGAATCTAGCAGTGTTGCGAAAGAAGACAATCAAAATGTGTTAGAAACAGACTGCTCATCATCTGAATTACCGAAATCGTCTAATGTCGAGAACTCAGAGGTTGATCCGACTGAAGAAGAGACATCCATAGAGTCCAATTCTGCAGAAACCCATGGAAACATGAAACCTATGGAGAAGGAATCCATGGAAATTGATTCCACAGTTGAATCTGATGATGAAACTGTAGAAGAAATTATTGTGAAAACTTTCTCTGCGGATACTCCTGAAAACATTGTCTCTGAAGAAAAGGGATCTGTGAAAGTCACTTCCACAGACGGTTCAACTATCAATCCCAAAGGTGACCTTAACAAATCATAATCAACTGAATCTGTTCCCCCTAAAAGGAAGCGGTCATGTAGAAACAGAAGGCCAAAGAGAAAGAATGTTAAAAGGGAAAACCGAAGTCTCCAGCAAACAGAACCCAAACTCAAGGGTAAGGTAGCGGATACTTACTCTTGTGGTTGTGAGACGGGTTCATCCAAGATCAAGCATCCTCGAAAGCACTCAGCGTCAAATGAAAGGAAAAGACGTGATCAGTTCTCGAGAATAACACAAGCTGAACTAGATGTCTTTTTCTCAAAAAGGCAGACATGTTTTAATTGTGGAATTCCGGGACACATTACAAGAAATTGTGTTCATCATCCCTACTACTCTAGGAACATGTACCATCAGAAGGCTATGCACTCTCATTTTACCAAAAATGGTCCTCCCAAAGCAAGGCCTTCTGACAGAGACTGGAATCTTGCGAAACAGGAGAATCTAAAATTTTCAAACATTAACATGTTTCAAAGAAAAACAAAAGTTTTTCCATCAAATGAAAGTGCTTCAGACACTAAGAATTGGAAACCTAAAACTCCTGTTGGATCCCAGTCTCCGTGTTTGAAACCATCTACTTCTACCTCGTCACCAAAAACCACAAGCAATGATAAAAGCCATATGATCTTCCGCGAAGTTACATACACAGATAGCGATGGTCAACTCAAGTCAATAATGGCATGGGTTCCAGTTTCTAATTAATCCCGCTAAGTGTGCAGGAACGGCTATGGAGGGCAATCGGTAGACCTTGGTTTATCGATAATAGTTGTTCCAGACACGTGACAGAAGACTTATCCCAGTTGAATAACAAAAAAGGTATTTGACGGTGGACTTGTCAACTTCGTCGGAGGGGAAACTGGAAGAATAACCATGAAGGGCACTGCCAGAAATGGAGTTCTCACTTTCTAAGACGTCAGTTATGTCCTTGATCTGACGCACCATCTTTTGAGCACATCTCATATGTGTGATAAAGGAATGGAGGTTCTATTCACCAAAAGAAAATGTGTTGTTGGAATGCGTTGGGTATTTAGAAACAAACAAGATTACCCTGGCGTGGTCATGAGGAACAAGGCATGATTGACAGTTCAAGGTTTCGAACAAGTTGAAGGTCTGAATCATGATGAGATATACGCACCGGTGGCACGTCTGGAGGCCATTCGTATTTTTGGATGATGGGAAAGAAATTCGAAATGCGCTCGTTGAGATGAGTGAAAATGTTTTTGGGCTTACGAGTTCATCAAAACAGGGATATGAAGTGTGCATCAGCTGGATACCAATTCTTTGGGAACAGTCTCATCTCATGGCAGTGCAAGAAGCAATAGCTCACTTTTGCAGTGGAAGCAAAGTGCGTTGCAGCATCTTCTGCCTGCTGCTCTCAGGTTCTTTGGATACAACACCAGCTCAAGGATTTCGGTTTGACTTATCTAAACTCTACTACTTATTTTGATAATGATTCCGTTATCCAGATTATCAAAAACCCTATTTTTCACTCTAAAACCAAGCACATTGATATTAAGGTGCACATTATTCGTGATTGCTATGACAGCAGATTGCTTAAACTTAAACAGATCCACACTGATGCTATTCCAGCGGATCTTTTTACAAAACCTGTCAGCATCACCAGATTCAATGTGCTTGTAGATCTTTTGAAAATGATACATATAACCAACTGAGCAATCAAAAAAAACCAGGGTTTCTATACTAATGTAAATAAATAACTAAATTTGCGCATAAAGTGTGATGCCCAAATTTAGGGGGGAGAGGGACATATACATATGCATAGTTTGAGGGGGAGAAAAGCAAACAAAAAAAACATATATGTACATACGCATCGTTTGAGGGGGATAAATAGTTGCCCGGGAAATGAAATAAATTTTCGTGTTACAGAACTTGATTAACACATGTAAGGTTTCAATGCTGAACAGGCTAGCATCCACTGTGATGTGTTGATAGGTCTAATGCTCGAAAAGCAAAAAAGAAGCCAAGTGATATATACAGAATGGACTGGACATCTCGTGGGTAACAGACCAACAGTGTATGATTTCTTGGTCTTAAATCTTGCGTTGATAGATAGCCAACGTTTGAGGTTTCGGGTCTTTATGCTAATGAATCATCCGGGATATCAGGGTTGTCCCTCTGTTGCATCCAGACTATATGCAGACCTGGGCACAGTTAGGATATCTTGCAAAAAGAGCCACAAAAGGGCCAAAACCTGAAAACGGAAGAAAATCTCATAAAAAGAGAACTCAGTGTGCTATCAAATCCAAATCCATACCATTAAAGGTATCTGTCTCACCCTCGTTAGAACTTCGCTGGCCTCTCCGCTGTATGGAAGTACTGACCTGTTCACCAGGAAGTCTGGCGTTGAAAAATTTAAGGATGATCTCAGTATACTCACCTGCTACGATGAACTGTTGTGCTTACCTTGATCGCGGGGGTATGCCTTGGAATGGGACACACAGATGTTTCGGTATAATTCTACCTAAAGCGTATCACAAAGCAAAAAGTTGAAGATTGAGCGTTAGATTTAAGAGGACAAGCATATTAACAATCGCGTGGACCAATCCAAGTAAGCGAAGAGCTGAAAAATGTTCCTTAATCGGTTCGAAAACGATTTTGATCCCATGGCAGGTTCTCCCTATGTTACCCCTCCATTATTATTCTATTATCGATTTATTTTGTTCTGTTACTGATATTTCAATGTTCAAAAAGGGTTGCTCGGTTGGTTGGATCGTTGATTTTGAGAAATATGTTTTCTCTCCTGAAAATGCAAAACATTAAAGTAATAATCTGGCCCACTGTTTCGGATAAAACGAATCAGATCCGGCCCATTGCTCTCAAATGTAATTTGCACCAATGTTTCGAGTTGGGGCTTGGCCGTTTGATCTCAGGCCCAATCCGAAACACCATAAATTGTCAACATTTCTCATTCGAGTCGCATATTCGGACAAATCTCTTTTCTTAAGTATTTCGGATCCTCTCATTGTCTTCCCGGACCACTTATTCGATTTACAAGGTTTGCAGGTTCTTATACTTTACAAACCAAAGCCTTTGAATGCCACAGTTGCCGAAGAACATGACATGCAACAGACATTTGCTGATGAGAAAGCTAAGATAGAAACAGAATTGCTAGATTCAGACGAAGAAGAATCTGACGACGACAGTGATGCGGAAGTGATTGTCTCTGAGAAAGCTGAGCAACCCGTTTGAGAATCAACGTTAATAAATGCAGAAAATATACAAGCCCTGATTGAGTCCTTGAAGGATAGTGTCGGAAACCCTCCTTCCGTATCTATTCCTGAGATTGAAGATAATTCGACAAATGATGCTGAACAAGCATCCAATAAGAAACGAAGAACTGAAAAAGCTCCTGATTTTCATTCTACTGGCCCAAGCTCATAACCATAGCCTACTATGCCCACCGATCAACAAGTCACTGCTGCTACTCAAGAAACAAGCACGCAAGATCTCGATTTTGATTTAAAATTCGACTTCGATCTCGATCTGCCTGAAATAACTCATTTGCAACCAGAAAGCTCAAGCGGCATCAGGTTCAATGTAGGAAGTTCCAGAGGTGCTGATTTCTCTGAGAGCGTCGAAGCAGCCCTGCGTTTTGCTGCCAACAAGAAGAAGTTCAAGAACGTAATCAAGAATCATTTGTTTGCTGATCCGGCTCTGTTGCCTGATGGTCCTCCTAACGGATTCAGCAACTAATCCAGTAAACCTAGGGGGAGATTGTTAGGCCCTATAGGTTTATGGATTAGTAGGATAATTACTTAATGGGTCAAGTTTCTAGAAGGTGTGTATTAGAGTGGGCTTGGCATAATGGGCCTAGGGTTTTGGGGGAAACCCCTTACTATAAATAGTAAATGATAATTAGGGGCTTAGGGTTGGTTCTCTTGTTTTAGAAACTTGTATTTGACAATTTATATTGTATTCAAGTTTAAGCATTTAAATCTTCAAATCTTCATCTTCTTGTTCTTGATTTCTTGAAGATCATCAAGTTTGGATTCCGCACATCCTTGGTGATTGTTTGATATCGTTGTTTGATCCGGATTTTTGGGACTTACACCAACCATCGCAGAGGCTATCGATTTGAGCGTTACTTACTGAAGTAGCTCTTCGAATGGGAAAGTTTTCAAAATTTGAGGCAAACAAGAAAGAGACTCATGTGGAGTCTTCATGTGACAACAAAAGAAATTTTTCAAACTTGAAGAAAGGCACTCAAGTAAGCCATGACAACTCAAATGCAAACAAAAGAAGGGAAGCGAACCCGCCTCGTGGCATGAAAGATTATGGAGCCACTAATAAGACCAGTGGTAAGGTTTATTTGGGGACTAATCCAAGATGTGACGAATGCAAGTTTCACTATGAAGGTCGATGTCGGAGACCTAAGTGCTACAGATGTGGAAAAGGACACGGCAAGGATGCTTGTTGGGCAAGATATCCCAACCAAGGAGGAAATGATAACTACAACTAGGGTGGAAACGATAATTGTAGAGTTCCATGTTGCTTCAAGTATGGTGACGTGGGGCACTTTAGAAAAGATTGCCCTAAGAAGAAGCAAGCAAGGAAGAGTCTTCACGATCGGAGCTCGTGAAGCACGCCAGGATCTAAATGCGGTCACGGGTACGCTCCCTATTAACCAAACCTATGCATCCATTTGATTGATACTGGCGCCGACTTTAGTTCTGTATCAGTAGAATTTAAGAATACACTTGACCTGGTTTCAAGTAAATTAGACATCTCATATTCTATAGAATTGGCATATGGAAAGTTAGTTAAAGCAAATGAGGTGATTAAGGGTTGTAATTTGGAGCTTGGAGAGCGGGAATTTTCTATTGAACTCCTACCTGTTGATCTGGGAGATTGTGATGTTGTAGTCGGCATGTATTGGCTATCCAAGGATAGAGCTGAAGTTGTTTGTCATGAGAAAAATCATTCGCATCCCGCTTGCGAGTGATGAAACACCTATAGTACACGGCATTCATGCAGTTGATGCGAGGACGCTGGACCCATAAGGCGGTGGATTGCGACATCCCACATTTGGTCATAAAGGCGCAGAAGTGCCTCTGAATAGGGTTTCATAGCCTTCCTTGCTCATATTGTCGATAAGGAGACCAAGGAGCCGAAGCTAGAAGACATCCCCGCTGTGAAGGAAATTCCAGAAGGCTTTCCCGAAGACTTGTCTGGGTTACCTCCACACCGACGAGTGGAGTTTAGGATAAACCTGGTGCCAGGAGAGGCACCAGTGGCGAAGGCACCTTACCGAATAGCTCCGTCCGAGATGCAAGAACTAACGACTCAACTACAGGAACTGTTAGAACAAAGGATTCATCAGACCGAGCTTCTCGCCTTGGGGAGCTCCAGTGCTATTCGTTAAGAAGAAAGATGGCAGTTTTCGCTTGTGCATCGACTTCAGGGAATTGAATAAGTTAACCATCAAGAATCGGTATCCCTTGCCGAGGATTGATGACTTAGTCGACCAATTTCAAGGCTCTAGCTACTACTCTGAGATCGACTTGAGGTCGACATATCATCAACTGCGAACACAAGAAGAAAGTATCCCTAAAACGGCTTTTAGGACTCGTTATGGACATTACGAGTTTCTTGTCATGCCGTTTGGCTTAACGAACGCACCGGCAGTATTCATGGATCTCATGAATCTGGTGTGTAAGCCTACATGGATGAGTTTGTAATTGTGTTCATTGATGACATCCTTGTTTACTCGCGAACCCAGGAGGGTCATGAGCGACACCTGCAAGCTACCCTATAACTCTTGAAGAAGGAACAGTTGTATGCGAAACTGTCGAAGTGCGAATTTTGAATTCGCGAGGTGCAATTCCTAAGTCACATGATGAACAAGAATGGAATTCATGTCGACCCTACCAAGATCGAGGCAATCAAGAACTGGGAAGCCCCAAAGACACCAACTGAGATACGACAATTTCTGGGGTTAGCAGGCTATTACAGACGATTCATAGAGAACTTTTCAAAGATTGCTAACCGCTAACAACCCTAACCTAGACGGTACCTATCTTGTCTTTACCTGACGGTACCGATGAATTTGCGGTTTATTGTGACGCTTCTCGACAAGGTCTCGGTTGCGTGTTGATGCAACAAGACAAAGTCATCGCGTACGCATCATGTCGGTTGAAGGATCGTGAGAAGAACTATATGATGCACGACCTTGAGTTAGGAGCTATGTTATTCGCGTGGAAGATTTGGCGACATTACTTGTATGGTACTTGCTGCACGATCTTTACTGACCATAAGAGCTTGCAGCACGCCTTCGATCAGAAAGACTTGAACATGAGACAGCAAAGATGAGTCGAGTTGTTAAATGATTACGACTGTGAGATTAAGTATCACTTGGGCAAGGCGAGCGTATTAGCAGATGCCTTGAGCCACAAGGAGTGCGCAGAACCTCTAAGGATGCGTCCTTAGAGATAACAATACAAACTGATCTCATAGTTTGGATTCGTAAAGCCCCGCAGTAAGCGCTTAGACCAGAGAACCTACAAGTTGAAGCATTGCGTGGAATGGGAGCGCAATCTTTCCCCAAGGAAGATGGAACATTGTACTTCCTGAAGCAAATTTGGGTTCCATTCTTCAGGTGATCTACGCGCACTTATTCTGGATGAAGCTCATAAGCCGAGGTACTCTATCCATCCTGGATCCGACAGGATGTACCAAGACTTTTACACAAAACTCATCATAAACACTTTTAAGCAACAATAACATAAATTTTATATATTTAACAAAAATCAAGAACATGAACTTGTATAAAAGTCTAGATCTTCATAAATAATCACTTCACTAGTTCATCCATTTTTAAAGATCTAGTTGTTACTATACTTTCATTGGCAAGACTTTAATTGGCAGCCCAAGATGAAAGCCGATATTGCTAACATATGTGGGTAATTGCCTTACTTGCGCTAAAGTTAAGGCAGAGTACCAGAAACCGTCAGGGCTACTGCAACAACCTGAGATTCCCGTCTGGAAGTGGGAACAAATCTTAATGGACTTCATTACAAAGCTACCAGGAAACCAAAGAGGACATGATATGATTTGGGTGATTATTGATCGACTCACGAAGTCTGCACATTTCTTACCGATCAGTGAGAAAGATAGCACAAAGAAGTTAGCAGAAATATACCCCAAGGAGATTTTGGCACGTCATGAAGTGCCTGTTTTTATCATATCCGACCAAGATGGTCGTTTTGTGTCAAGGATTTAGAAAACATTTCAGAAGGCATTTGGATCACAGTTGGATCTTAGCACAGCCTTTTACCCTCAGATGGACGGCCAAAGTAAACGGACGAAATAGACTTTGAAAGACATGTTACACGCTTGTGTGATGGATCATGGTGGAAGTTGGGATACTCACTTTCCCTTAGTGGAGTTTTCCTACAATAATAGTTATCACACCAGCATTCAGGTTGCCCCATTTGAAGCTTTCCATGGACGTAAGTGTCGGTCTCCGTTGTGTTGGGCAAAGACCGGGGATAAACAACTTATTGGTCCAGAGTTGGTTCAGGAAACTACAGACAAGATTGCTCAGATATGTGATCGTATCAAGTCAGCTCGCGATAGATAGAGAAGTTACGCCGACAAGCGACGAAAACCGTTAGAATTTGAGGTTGGAGATGGGGTTTTATTGAAAGTCTCGCCTTGGAAAGGCGTAGTGCGATTTGGAAAAGTGTGGGAAGTTGAACCCACGGTATATTGGACCTTTCGAGATCCATGACACGTTTCACGTGTCTAACTTTAAGAAGAGCCCTACTCAAGAAACAGTCGTCTTTCCCGCAAACGAGATTCACATCAACGACAGACTCCAATTTACCAAAGAACCTGTTAAGGTCATGGACTGTAAGGGCCACAAAAAACGGAGAAGTCGTTTTAAACTTGTCAAAGTTCGTTGGAATTCACATCATCGCCCAGAATTTACTTGGGAACACGAAGACCAAATCAAGTCTAAGTATCCACATCTATTTGAAAGCTCCCCTGCAACCGATAACACAGCTTGAATTTCGGGACGAAATTCTTTTAACTGGGGGAGAATGTGACAACTAGCACTTTTCCATGTATTTCGTACAATAATGAACAGTAAATTGTACTTTGATGACTGTGCATAACTGAATTAACAAGACGAATGATTTTCTGATTACTGTTATATACATACAAATGCATTTCATGTGCAAGATTGTTTATCATTATTACATGCAACATGGTGTGGTCCAATTATTGCACAGAACAAAGTTAGTACAGTTATCCGACAAACTAGAAGTACTTACAGGAATTCAGTACTCAGACAGACATGATGTTAAGACACAGAATAAGCCCCGGAACCAAGAGTTACACTAGAATAGTTTGTAGGAAAGTAGGGATCATAAAACTGCCTTCCGAGTAATGATTTAAGGGCCGGAAAGTGCCCGAAACACACTAAAACTGCAGAATTCTGCAGAAAACAATAAAATTCAACAATTTTCAGCATTTTAACATCACAATATAATGCAGAATTATGGTTTAATGGTCCAGAATGCTTTGATAAGGGTCGGGAATCAAAACTGTCATAAAAGACATCATATTGCACACTAAACTGTGTAATTTAGCACCTTAACGAACCGGTAACCAACCGAACAACCGGACACTGCCTGAAATACCAAAATTTAAATAGAAGCATTGTTTTTAATGTTACAAAGCTAGTTATAATCACTAAATATCATAATACATCCTAAAACACCTAAACACACTTAAACCTCTAAATTAGCAATTACATCCTAACTAGAATTGCAACTAACTTTTGAAACCTAACTAATACCCCCCCCCCCCCCAATTAGTGGACGTTACACTAGTGGGTCCCACCCATGATTTTTCTTGAATTGTTTAATAGATTTGTTAATTTGATATGGAACACATTAACCTCAAGATAAAGGAATGTTGGATAAAACTTTATAAAAACCTCATGTCTTTATTCATTATCTTCTCACCACATTCAAGCACATGTGCTCCTCTCTTCTTCCTTCCGCACTCACGGCCACACTTTACTCCCTCGACATCTCCATTTTCATTTCATCTCCATCCTTTCTAAGGTAATCCTAAGGTGAAACAAGCATAACTAAGAAGGTGGGAAGCAAAGGAAGTTGAAGGACCATCTCTAGGAGCCTTTATCCACCTCAAATATTCATCACTTTGCTTCTTGTTCTTCCCTAGCCGTAGTGCTAGTAGTAATCCCCTTCCATCTTGTTTTTACTTCTATTTTTAGTGGTTGTAGTGTTATGTATCATGTTAATCTAAAGAATCTCAAGAAAACATAAGCATAAACATGAACATAAAGCTTAATAACATGAAAATCAAAGATGTTTAAGTGTATGTGTTAAACTTGTTTGTTGATTTCTTGTGTTTATGGTGTAGATCACCATAAGAAGCTTGCTAGATGATGATTAAACACATGATCTAGCAAGTATAAGGATGGATCTTGAGAAATTTGTGATGATCATCCTTTATGTTAAACATGAACTTGAAGATGAACTTGTTTTAGTGTATGATGATTATCTCTACAAGTTATAAGTCTTGAAAATAAAGGATTTCAAAAATAAAATTTTCAAGAAACTAGAGTTTATTACAAGATTTAACGTAAGGTTGGTTTTTAAAGAAAGTAATCATGTTTTAGGGGTTAAAACAAAGCTAGTAAAGTATATGTAACAAGAAAAATACAAGAAGAATGATTTTGAAAAATCATCACACAAGTTGTAAAGAATGAAAATCCACAAGAATGAGATTTAAAAACTAAAAACCATGTTTTTAGCGATAAGTAAGCTTACTAAACAACATGTGAAATTACTACACATTTTTGTTAAACTTCAAGTTCATGACATGTTGTTAAAATGCATATTATGGCTTATGGTAAGTTATGTGTAAATTGTTGATGATTGATGATGAGTTTTTAAAAGAAAATGATATGCTTATGAGCATGGAAATCTCCATTTTTAAGGGGAAACTATGGCAAAACTTTTGTAGAAATTAAACACTTAGAAAAATATTTTTAAACAAGTGTTTACAAGTAAATTTTTATCATGGTTTTCATATAAAAATTTGCCATAATTTTTATTACAATAATTACAAATATTGGAGGTTGATTTTTTATAATAAAAATGAATAAGTATATATTTAGGAAAATATATATTTAGATGTCACAAATTTTGTGCTACTTGTATATTGATTGTATTAGTTATATTATTTTAGGAGCTTGAAAATAATATGACTCACCAATATACCAAAATTGTAATATGAAAATATTACCAAAATTTCAAGAAAATAAATATATAATTTATACCCGAATTTTGGATAAACGGACAAACGCACACATGGACTATAAATATATATATTCCGGAAATAAATTCATATTTCGACAAATGTGTTAAACGGTATTTTGAAAACCAAAGAAACGGTAAAATATGGATTTTTATAACTATTACAAATATATCATATTTTATCACATAGAAAATTATAGATATTTTTCTATAAAAATTCTCTTAATATATATATTGAGAATATAAGTTTGGTAATTTTTAGTTGTCTATAAAAATAATATTCTGGAATATTAAATACAAGTTAAGTATAAAATATTTAATAAATACAAGAAAATACGTATTTTCATACGTACAACTATACACTGGAATACACCACCAATACTTGGCAAAATACACGAGTATAAGAATACATAAGTACAAGTACAAGTACACCCATACTTGGGAAAATACATATGTGGGAATACATAATAAACCAAGTTAAAATATATTATTTTAACAAGAGTAAACTGCCATTTTGGTCCCTGTGGTTTGGCCAGTTTTGCCACTTTAGTCCAAATTTTAAACCTTTTTTGCATCTAGGTCCCTGTGGTTTCATTTTTGTTGCCATTTTAGTCCAAAAGTGAAATGTGACCAGATTCTCTAAATTAAACCCCCTTTTTTTGTCTTTTTGCACAGGGGTAATTTAGTCATTCTAGTATTATTTAAACTCATTACTAATTAAAAATAATTAAAGATAAATAATGTTTGACCCTATAAAAACCCCCCATCATCTTCCTCAGATGCACCAGTTGCAAAATACCCTAACACAAAACCCTAATTCCTCTGCAGATCATCACCACCATCTCCATTCTCAGGCCACCACCACCAAGCACCACCAACACCTCTTTCTCTACCCGTTGACACCTACCGCCCACCAACACCCTAATTCCTATACGACGTTGACCCCTGCCGTAGCGGCTCACCGTATTGTTTTAGATGAGTTTATCAAACCCCAAATTATTCATACCCATCTCATCAAATTCCAAAAAAAAACAAAAAACTTCAAGAAATTCAAGAAAATCATACCCATTTCATCAAATCAATAAAAAACTTCAAGAAATCAAGAAAAGTTTCATACCCATCTCACCAAATACCCAAAAAACTTCAAGAAATCAAGGAAAGATTCATACTTTCGTCAAGAAAATCAAGAAAAGATTCATACTCATCTCTTCAAATCCTCAAAAACCTTCAAGAAATCAACAAAATTTCATACTTCCTTCAAGATATCAAGAAAATATTCATACCCACCTCATCAATTCCCCAAAAAAACTTTTAAGAAATCAAGAAAAGATTCAAACTTTCTTCAAGAAATCAAGAAAAAGATTCATACCTATCTCATCAAATCACCCAAAAGCTTCAAGAAATCAAGAAAAGTTTCAAACTTTCTTCAAGAAACCAAGAAAAGAATCATACCCGGTTGAAACAGTTGAAACTAATCAACCCATAAGAGAAATCCGGTGATGTTTGTAACAGGGCGGCTAAAAGACCAAGGTTGGCCGGCGCCGGTGCCGGAGATTGGACGGTGGTTGACGGCGGAGGAATGTCTAGAGAGGAGGTTGATTTTGTTGAGATGTTGGAGAAGGAGACTGAGAAGTTCAACTTGTTCTTTGTTGAGAAAAAGAGTAAACGGCCATTTTATTTACTTTATCAATTATTAATAGGCTAAATGAAAATTAGTTGGACAAAAATACCCCTGCATAAAAAGACAAAATAGACAGGTTGCAACAGTTAAAAAGAGGGTTTTTGAATTTTGGACTAAAATGGCAATAAAAGTGAAACCACAGGGACCCAGATTTAAAAAGTTTGAGATTTGGACTAATATGGCAAAAGTGCCCAAACCACAGGGACCAAAATGGCAGTTTACTCTTTTAACAATATTCCAAGTAATTGGATAAATAAAATTTAAGTTAAAATATTAATATTTTAACTAATAATTTTATACTTTGGAACTATATAATGTACATCAAGGATGTAACTCAAAGTATACCAAAATTTCCAAAATAAGTCTTAATGAACAACTAAGACAAAGAGTCGTTACACGACCTAAACGTCTAATAAAACATGGCACGTGTGTAGGTAGTTGTACGACTCGTAGAAGGATCTTTGAGTATACGTGACTGCTGGACGCAAACTTGTGAGTTCATGTCCCCCTTTTCTCTTAATTGTTTTCGGATTTATAACTCTCAGGGGTAAAATACATGTCAACATGGGTATGATTTGGCTATGAAATGAACTATTCGATCATGTGAGCATAGGCTGAAACTGAAGTACCATTAACTCTCTTAAGAACCATGGACAAGGGTTAGATCTAACGGGTACGGCCGAGCCCCACTCATGGTCCTTATGTGACCACTTAGAGTGCTGTTGTGTCCCATTCGAGGTGATTTAGCAACGGTCAAGGTGATTTGATACAGTCAGGGGATTTGACACAGTCAAGGTGATTCGACACAGTCGAAGTGATTCGACAATAATAATCGTCTACTCGGGTTGAGTACTCCCTATGTCGTCACATATATTAATGTCCTTGCAAAACATTAATTGATCTGTTCATAGACACTTTACATACCTGTTTTCAAAGGATTCTCCCAAATGTTTACAAGTTTATTGGAACTCATACAAAACACATGAACTCGCTCAACTTTTGTTGATGTTTTCAAATTACATGTATTTCAGGAAATAAGTTGGATCTTGGGCGCTGGTGTTGTTTTCAAGATGTAAAGTTCAAGTTTAGATGGCATCCACTTTTGTTACTTTGTAACTTAACCTGAGGTTATGTGGTTGAAACTTAAATGACTTATGTTTGTAATGTTTTAAAACTTATGAATGGATGAACATCATTTTAATCATATAGTTGTTTATTATAATCGAATGCAATGAAAACCGATTAAGTCACACGTATACGCTTCCGCAAACGTCATGGTGTGACACTGCGTATAGAGCCATATGTAGCGTATATAAAGGTCAAAAAATGACCTTTATACCCTTGTATCCAGCATCGTATAGCCTCAACACAAGGGCAAAATGGTAATTTAACATATTTAAATTGTTAAAGATTGATTTGGGGGGGAATTTGTCCGTCATTTATATACGCATCGTATGGCTCTATACGATATTTTATATCAAGTGTCTATTTACCAATTTACCCTTGTGTTGAGGCTATACGAAGCCAAACACAAGGGTAGTTTTGTCTTTTTGTTTCATACGCTGCGTAGGGATCTATACGTAGCGTATATAAAGCTCCATTTTTGAATTTTTTTATTCCATTGTTTATTTATAAAAAAGAAAATTAATTGTGTGTATTTTAGGGTATTTCCATGTTTATTTATAAAAAAAATATTATTGGTAAATAATACAAATATCACGAATTATAACTATTAAAAATAATGAAAATATTATGAATTATAAAAACTAAAAAAGATACAAATATTATGAATTATAAAAATTAAAAATGATACAAATTTTATAAATTATAAAAATTCTACAATTAACAAAAATACAAATTTCTGCTTAATCTTCGACAAGATTTAAACTAGGGTCTTTGTCTTTGTCTGAGTCTAATTTAGGGTTGATTATCTCGTAGTAGTGCTGTAACCGCGGTCTATACATTTCTTCCCACCGTTTCGCAGCTATTCTTCGATGTGTCGACCACAATGGGCTCAGTGTAGGCATGGGGTAGTCTCTTTCCAACTTAGCAGGTATGAAGTGTCCCCCGTAAACATGTACGAGCGTTATCGCTTGAGGTCGTGGATCTACTGGGGCATCCGTTAACGGGAAAATGTGTTAAAAGTTATTACGAGTTTCTACGGAATTTTTGAAGTTATAAAGTTCATGTTCATAAAGTTGGTTTTAAAAGTATGTATGAAAGTATAGTAACAACTAGATCTTTAAAAATGGATGAACTAGTGAAGTGATTATTTATGAAGATCTAGACTTTTATACAAGTTCTTGTTCTTGATTTTTGTTAAATATATAAAATTTATGTTATTGTTGCTTAAAAGTGTTTATGATGAGTTTTGGAACTTGATTTGAAGATATTGAAAAATATAGAAATGGGAAACTATGGAAACAATTTTCTAGAAGTATAATTTACAAAGTTAAAAATTGATTAAATGCACTAAACATGTTTATACAAAGTTTTGGGTGAAAAATGTAAGTTTAAGAAAATAGAGTTTTCATAAACTTAAAATGGATATATATATATATATATATATATATATATATATATATATATATATATATATATAGGAGGGTTATCTTGAGAACGCTAAATATTGCGAGAATCGTGAGAACGAATGAAAACACCAATCAAAACCAATTTTTTAATACAAACCTTATTGTAATTAAGATACAACATCAAAAAAAGAATTTACAACATCAAATAATTCATTTCTCCATTTAAAATCACTCTTTTTAGAGTTTTTTTTTACATATGTGTAAATTTTCTTTATTTACGAATTCACGTAAATTTAAACGTGTAAATTAAATTTCTAACATTGTATTCGAATAATAATGATAGGCGTAGAAAAAAAATTTGAATTTGAATTGTTTTTGTACTACAACATATGGTTTTTGTCATGTAATTTTTTGTTACAAAATGGTAGCAATTTTCTTGTTGTCACCAGTTTACCACCAAAAATACGGTGACAAAAACATCCGTGTCAATTGCCCTAATGCAACCAAATAGTCACCATTTTTATATTTTGCTACCTTATTTTTACCACCACAAAATTGGTCAAAATTATTTGTCACCGCTTCATGTTTGCTACGCTCCACCTTGTTTGCCACCGAGTTTGCCACCAAGTTGTGACACGTTTTCATACCATTTAGCCACTGATATTGCATCATTTACCGATATTGCCACCATTTTTTACACAATTTATGAGTTTTGATACCATTTAGCCATCATTTTTTACACAATTTGCGACCAGGTTGTGGCCGCCTTGGTATAGTTATTTACAACCATTTGCTACCATTTATTTGCTATCATTTACTGATTACTGGAATATTGGTTTTTAATTCATAATTTTTTTCTCCCAGCTATTTTCATCAAAATTACATATTAATAAAACTACGAATAATATAAAAAAGTCTAATAAAATCCCAAAATTATATAAAACATCTCGTTTTCAAAAGCATATATATAAAATATGAACTCGTCAAATGAGTTTACAACATGTATAATATGCCTGGGTTTGTTCTGATTTAGGGGGCGGGTCGTGCCATTTTGTTATACCATGGGTTTGTTCAATAAGCTGCATTTGTACTAGTACCCATAATTACAGCAATGGCAACGTCGTCGTTGTCGTATCTACCTCTTGCTAATGTTCCAACTATATCATTCACCTGGATCTAGGGGTGTGAATTTCTAACACTGCCCGAAAATAGGACACGAACCTAACACGAAATTTATGGGTTTGGGTTTCGTCTAAACGGGTTCGGGTCAGTTTCAGGTTGAACCTGCGAACCCGTTTAGCTAAATGGGTCAGGTTCGGGTCAACCCAGTCGGTTTGGCGGGTTGACCCGTTTAACCCATTTCTATTATATTATATTTTTTAAAATATGTTATATGTCATAATTAAATTAGATGTGTATTTTTTTGCTATAAATACAACTTAAAAATGGAAATTGACATAAATTTTTATGATTTAATGTAATTTTATTATGTAAAATTGTTTTTTTTTTTGTAGTAGTAGTGTTAATTTTAATATATTAATTTGCTAAAAAATAAAAAAAACGGGTTGAACGGGCAAGGTTCGGGTCAATATGCGAGTATTCGGGTCGGGTTTGGGTTCATATGTATGGCACGATTTTCGGGATCGAGTCGGGTTCATCTAAAATTTTCGGGTTCGGGTTGAACCCCCCAACCCGCAAACACGACCCGTTTAACACCCCTACCTGGATCCAACATATGAGAGAAAGAGAAAATTATAGTGTGGTACTGTGGTGTAATGCTAATGACTCAATGCATAATGACTCCAAGTGCCATTGAAAGGAAGAGGCTTACAATCCATGAAAGTCTTGAAAGTACAAACACGTGGTTGCACAGGCGCATGCTGACCTCCAGGGTGAGCTGCGAAAGCCGCAGCCACCGTGTTGAGTAGGTTGGTGAACTGAGCCTGAGTCATGTTGACGTTTCCTCGTCCGCGTCCACTCATTGTCTTCATAGCCAGAAAACATAGTATGAGTGTGATGTCGTAATATAGCGAGAATGAGATAGAAGAGGAAAGGCATATCTATCTACTTAGGCAAACTAGTACGTATAGCAGAGCAGAAAGCATAAGACAAATCAAGCAAGTAAACATGGGTCCGAGCTATGAGGTCAGATAAGTCGAGCCTTGCACTTGGAGTGTAGTGTCGTCACGAGTCACGGGTTATAGTCTGGTTTTTCTCAAAAAGATTTTTCCCCTTTTTAAAACCAAGTTCACTATAACCAATGGCTCTGATACCAATCTGTCACACCCCCAAATTCCACCTGCGGAGTACCGTCCGCTTGAGGGCGTGACCGACCAGGATCCAGCCACCAATTATACTAAGCATTGGTTAATAGTAAGGTAATTGCTATCTAAAGTAGTTAGCAACGTCGTAGTTTAAGTTCGATAGTAAGTTTAAACAAAACAGCGGAAGCATAAACCAAATAGTTTTAAAAGATAGTTCATGGTTCAAGATAAGTAAAACCCAACACACGGGTTTTGACGAACACTACACATCCCCAAGCAGCAGCTCCTCAGTCACTGGTTACCTGCAAAGCATGCAGTAAGGTGTCAACAATAATGCTGAGTGAGTTCACTAGTTGTCCAGTTTTAATTACCAAAAACTTGTTTCACCAGTTAATTTATCCGTTTATACATGCCATGGGGAGCTACCCCAAAAGTTAGCGACTAAACTGTGTTTCCAATACCGAACACTAGGTGACCGTTGTGTGTCCGCAGAGTGCCCCGATGTCAATGTTCTATCATCATTGACGGATGCCTGAGTACATTAGTTCACGACCGATCCCATACCTTGGCACGGTGTGAGGTTGGTAAGACCTAAATAGCGCTATCAACTAATAACCCGTTCGCCTGGCCCCGGCGACTAATCGGTATTATGTAGTAGGGACTTTAAGTGATAGAGTTTCGTTTAGTGCCGTTTGTTGCAATCCGTATAAACAGTAATTAACTAAAAGGTTCCCAATAACAAGGGAAGAAAAGTAAGTTGTATCCCTCATAAGGGGATAGTGTTGTTTTTAGTTCCGTTTCCCAAACCACCGGGAATACATGCTTTAGGTTGTGAACTCACCTTGGGTTGCTCGGTAGATTAAATACCCGGTCAATCACGTTGGTCACCACGTCCTAGCATGGTTACCAGATATAGGTCAAGTTGGGGTACAAGTAATCACGTATAGCAAACACGTATAGACACACTTAATCATGCATGCATTCAAACAGTAACAGATATACATGCAGATAGTCCAACAAGCTTTTGGCCCAATAACACTTAGGCAGCCCAGCCGAGACAAGGGCGGTTTCGACTCGAGAATGCACGGTTTTGAGTCGCAACCAAGGGTTCCGACTCGCAACTTCGGTTTCGGTTCATCACGCTTTGGTTTCGAGTCGCAACCAGGGATTTCGACTCGCAACCTCGGTTTCGGTTCATCATGTGCTGCTTGCGAGTCGCAACCGGGAGATCTCGACGAATCACGTTTTGGTCTCGAGTCGCAACCAGGGTTTCCGACTCGCAACCAGGGTTTCCGACTCGCAACCACTGTTACGTGCACCTGAATCCTTCTAGAACCTGTCCTATGTACTAGCCAATAGCATTTTGATTTCATGAAATTTTGTATTATCCAATGAGAAATCACAAACATGTTTTATTGTCTAAATCATAACATAATCAGATCAAAACAAGCATTTTGAATATTCACATCACCTTCAAACTTGTTCTTCATATGTTTATATTACTCATATACATCGGTTCATGCATTCCTAGATTCAAAAATACATCTATAACTTATATCATGAGATTTTATGAACAAGAATCATGAGACACTATCATTAAACCCAATATTGCCCTATTTTAACATCATAAATCGGATGGTAATCATCATCATCAACATTCATCATTCAAATACAATATCACATTTTCATTAACACTTTTAACACATGAATCATCATTATTAGTAACATTTCTAGCTAAGAACATGGTAAGCACTTATCATCAACTCCTAGCCGTAACATATTATCAAACAATCACTTTCATCATCAAACATTCTAAGCACAAAGGTTCATCTTTCATTCATCATTTAACCAATCAAGCAAAACAACTAAAACATATGTATACTAACCGGTTAGAAGTAGGAGTACAAGAAATTGATAAACCAAGCTCCAAGTGTTGATCTCTAGCTAGAAATCCGAGAGCCTTGATGTTTCGGTTGGATCCGAGAGAGGGGAGAGGGTGAGGAGGTGATCTTGGTTTGCTAGGGTTTTAGGGTTTTAGTGAGAGGTAGAGAGTGTGAGAGTTGTGAGGGTGAAATGAATGAGAGTGTAAAGGAGAGTGTGGTGAGGGTTTTGGGTTTTTATACCCGTTTCAAGGCCGGCACCTTTGGTTCCGAGTGGCATGGCCCAACCGGCCCAAATGTTCATTGTTCACTCGAGACCGGGTGGTCTCGAGTTGGGCTTCGTGGTCTCGGCTCACTTCTACTCTAATATATATTTATACATACATACATATATATAATATACATACATATATATAATATTCATCACACCTAGCACAAGGATCACATAAAATCATCGAGATAACACGCACTATCATTTAATAACGTATATACACATAATGCTAATACAAGATATTTGCTCGGGAAAACCTAGAGTGTCACATTATCCCCAAGTTTTAGGAACTTTCGTCCCGAAAGTTAAGGCAGTCACTGTCAAGCTAGTGTAAGTGAGAACGTTTCAACGGGGTGTCACATCATCCCCCCGTTAATTTGGAATTTCGTCCCGAAATTCGGTTGTAGCTTCAGTGCTGGGAGTTTCATTAGGGAACAACTGGGGATATTTGCGCTTCATCTGGTCTTCCCGCTCCCAGGTAAATTCTGGGCCACGGCGTGAGTTCCAACGAACTCGCACGAGAGGTATCTGGCTACGTTTGAGGGTTTTGATCTCACAATCCGTGATCTCAACCGGTTCCTCAGTAAAGTGTAGCCGTTCGTCAATAGTGAGTTCCTTGAAAGGAATGATGAGTGTTTCATCTGATAGACACTTCTTCAGATTAGACACGTGGAAGACGTTGTGCACAGCACTCAGTTCTTCAGGCAGATTCAATCTATAAGCGGCCGTACCGATCTTTTCGGTTACTTCAAAGGGTCCGACATATCTTGGATTAAGCTTGCCCCGTTTTCCAAAACGAACCACACCCTTCCAGGGTGAGACCTTAAGTAGAGCCCGTTCACCAACCTGGAACTCTAGCGGTTTCCTATCCTTATCAGCGTAGTGCTTTTGACGGTCACGAGCTGCCGCCATGCGTTGCCTAATCTGGGCAATCTTTTCTGTGGTGTCAACTACATGTTCCGGGCCTGTGATCTGACTGTCACCAACCTCCGCCCAGCAGAGAGGTGATCGACATTTACGACCGTACAATGCCTCAAAGGGTGCCGCCTGAATGCTGGTGTGGTAGCTGTTGTTGTAGGAGAATTCCACTAACGGTAGGTGCTTCTCCCAATTCTTGCCAAAATCAATCACACATGCCCTAAGCATGTCTTCGAGGGTTTGGATGGTGCGTTCAGACTGCCCATCCGTTTGCGGATGATAAGCGGTGCTCATGTCTAAACGCGAGCCAAAAGATTTGTGCATAGCTTGCCACAATTCAGAAGTAAAATGTGCATCTCGATCAGAAATAATAGAGGTAGGCACTCCGTGCTTCGAAACCACTTCTTTTAAGTATACCTCTGCTAGGGTAGAGAACTTGTCTGTTTCTTTGATAGCCAAAAAGTGTGCAGACTTAGTTAAGCGATCCACTATTACCCAAATGGTGTCATTTCCGCGTTGAGACCTAGGCAGGCCAGTAACAAAATCCATGGAAATCTGCTCCCATTTCCATTGCGGGATCTCTGGCTGTTGGAGTAGGCCTGATGGTTTCTGATACTCAGCCTTGACTCTTGCACAAGTTAAACATTTTCTGACATAGGTTGCTATGTGGGCTTTCATACCAGGCCACCAATAGGTAGTTCTCAAGTCGTGGTACATCTTATCCGAACCCGGATGTACTGAGTAACGGGACTTATGAGCTTCATCCATCACAAGGTCACGTAAATTTCCATAAAGCGGAACCCATATGCGTCCGGCTACGTAGTAAGCATCGTCTTCTTTTTGTTCCAATCGTTGTCTCGATCCTCGTAGGGACTCAGCCCTGATGTTCTCGGCTTTCAATGCTTCAACCTGAGCATTCCGTATTTGATTAGGGAGGTTCGAGTGGATAGTGAGCTGTAAGGCACGAACACGCTTGGGTTTGGTCTCCTTTCTACTGAGGGCATCGGCTACCACATTAGCCTTGCCTGGATGATATTTAATTGCACACTCGTAGTCATTTAGGAGTTCGACCCATCGGCGTTGCCGCATATTCAACTCCTTTTGTTCCATTATGTGCTGGAGACTCTTGTGATCAGTGTAAATCGTGCACTTGGTGCCGTACAAGTAGTGTCTCCAAAGCTTGAGCGCGAAGACCACAGCTCCAAATTCTAAATCATGCGTCGTGTAGTTCCGTTCGTGGATCTTGAGTTGTCGCGAAGCGTAAGCAATAACCTTCTCGCGTTGCATTAACACGCATCCAAGCCCTTGAATAGAAGCATCGCAGTAAACAACAAAGTCGTCGGTACCTTCAGGTAAGGAAAGAATAGGAGCACTACAAAGATTTTTCTTTAGTTCCTGGAAGGCAGATTCCTGAGCATCTCTCCACTTGTAAGCAACACCCTTCTGAGTGAGGGTCGTAAGTGGTTGAGCGATCTTAGAGAATCCCTTGATAAATCTTCGATAGTATCCTGCCAATCCCAAGAATTGGCGAACTTCGGTCGGAGTCTTAGGTACAGGCCAATTCTTAATGGACTCAATCTTAGCGGGGTCGACATGAATCCCTTCCTGATTGACGATGTGCCCAAGGAAATGGACTTCTCTAAGCCAGAAATCACATTTCGAGAATTTGGCGTACAGTTGCTCATTGCGAAGGAGTTCGAGAATAAGACGCAGGTGTCGTTCATGCTCCTCTTGGCTCTTCGAGTAGATTAAAATGTCGTCAATAAACACAATTACGAACTTGTCGAGGTAGGGTTTGCATACTCGGTTCATGAGATCCATGAAGATCGCAGGTGCGTTGGTCATTCCGAAAGGCATAACAAGGAATTCGTAGTGACCATAGCGGGTTCTGAAAGCAGTCTTAGAGATGTCCTCATCGCGGACTCTCAGCTGGTGATAACCCGATCGCAGATCGATCTTGGAATAATAGCTCGACCCTTGCAGCTGGTCGAACAAGTCGTCGATACGGGGAAGTGGATAACGGTTCTTGATGGTAACCTTGTTAAGTTCGCGGTAGTCAATGCACATTCGGTATGAGCCATCTTTCTTTTTGACGAAGAGCACTGGGGCTCCCCAGGGTGATGAACTAGGACGGATAAAACCTTTGTCCAAAAGTTCTTGTAGTTGAGTAGAAAGCTCCTTGAGCTCCGCGGGGGCTAATCGATAAGGTGCACGAGCTATAGGCGCTGCTCCGGGAGCTAGCTCGATTTGAAATTCGACCTGACGGTGAGGAGGGAGTCCAGGTAGTTCTTCCGGGAATACCTCGGGGTAGTCACGTACAACTGGAAAATCTTCAATCCTGTTTTCCATTTTCTGTGTGTCGGCAACGAGTGCTAAGATAGCGGTGTGCCCTTTTCGTAGACACTTCTGGGCCTTCAAGAATGAAATGATGCCCGTGACTTCTCCGCTCTTGTCGCCTTGAACTATAAGAGGTTTGCCAGGGGGACGGGGAATACGAATAGCTTTCTCTTGGCAGAGGATTTCAGCTCGATGTTTGGATAACCAATCCATACCAATGATGACGTCGAAGCTTCCAAGAATGATGGGGAAGAGATCGATACAGAAGGTCTGACCAGACAACTCTAATTTGCAGTCGCGAATTATGTGTGAGGCCTCGAGGTTTCTACCATTAGCTATTTCAACGGTGTGCTTAGAGCTTAGCGGCGTAAGAGTGAGCTTAAGTTTCTTTCTAATACGTAGGGATACATAACTAGCATCTGCTCCGGAATCAAATAGTACGGAAACATAACGATCATTTAGTAGGAACTTACCCGCCACAACGTTGGGGTCATTCCTTGCTTCCCCAGCTCCAATCACAAAAGCTTTTCCTCTAGCACCATTCCCAGCATTGTTGTTATTGTTCCCAGCACCTTGATTGTTGTTGTTTTGATTCAGTTCAGGGCAATCCTTTCGCAAGTGCCCCGTTGCTCCACACTTAAAGCATCCACGGTTGTTTCCTTGTTGCTGCTGTTGCTGTGGTTGTTGCTGATTCTGCCTAGCGGGGAACTGGCTTCGGCAGTCTTTGGCTTCATGCCCCATCTTGTTGCATCGCTGACATTGACCTTTTCCACATGGCCCACTGTGATGTCGGTTACATTTGTTACACTTAGGGTGGTTTCCTCGATAGCCACCCTGTTGCTGAGGACCTTTGTTGTTCTCAGTCTTCCTTTGTTGAACTGGGGCCTGAGTGGGGTTAGCATCCTTTCCCTGACTTCCATCCCACTTTCGTTTATTATCGCTAGAAGTGCCAGTAGTAGCACTGATCCTCTTGGGCAGCTTGCCCTCTTCCACAGCCTGATTGGTGAGTTTGTGAGCAAGGCGAACCACGGGCTGTATAGTATTGAGGTTGGCTGAGGTCACATGACTTCTGATTTCTGGGACCAAGCCTTTGATGTACAATTCGATCCTTCGATACATAGGTCGGGACATGTTTGGGCAAAGTGCAGCATAGTCGTTGGACTGCTTGGTGTAGGTCTCGATCTCTGATCCAACCATCTTGAGCGCATAGTACTCGTTCTCGAGTTTGTGAATGTCATCCCTGTGACAGTACTCTTCCTTGATCATATCCTTGAAATCTTCCCATGCAGTGGCATTAGCAGTCTCCAAACCAAGCATTTGAATTTGCGCCTTCCACCACGAAAGCGCACTACCCTCAAGAGTACCAGTGGCAAACTTTACCCAATTAGCTGGGGGACATTCGCAGACAGCGAAAACAGCTTCGACCTTCTCGATCCAGTGAAGAAGACCTATGGCACCCTCAGTGCCATTGAAAGGAAGAGGCTTACAATCCATGAAAGTCTTGAAAGTACAAACACGTGGTTGCACAGGCGCATGCTGACCTCCAGGGTGAGCTGCGAAAGCCGCAGCCACCGTGTTGAGTAGGTTGGTGAACTGAGCCTGAGTCATGTTGACGTTTCCTCGTCCGCGTCCACTCATTGTCTTCATAGCCAGAAAACATAGTATGAGTGTGATGTCGTAATATAGCGAGAATGAGATAGAAGAGGAAAGGCATATCTATCTACTTAGGCAAACTAGTACGTATAGCAGAGCAGAAAGCATAAGACAAATCAAGCAAGTAAACATGGGTCCGAGCTATGAGGTCAGATAAGTCGATCCTTGCACTTGGAGTGTAGTGTCGTCACGAGTCACGGGTTATAGTCTGGTTTTTCTCAAAAAGATTTTTCCCCTTTTTAAAACCAAGTTCACTATAACCAATGGCTCTGATACCAATCTGTCACACCCCCAAATTCCACATGCGGAGTACCGTCCGCTTGAGGGCGTGACCGACCAGGATCCAGCCACCAATTATACTAAGCATTGGTTAATAGTAAGGTAATTGCTATCTAAAGTAGTTAGCAACGTCGTAGTTTAAGTTCGATAGTAAGTTTAAACAAAACAGCGGAAGCATAAACCAAATAGTTTTAAAAGATAGTTCATGGTTCAAGATAAGTAAAACCCAACACACGGGTTTTGACGAACACTACACATCCCCAAGCAGCAGCTCCTCAGTCACTGGTTACCTGCAAAGCATGCAGTAAGGTGTCAACAATAATGCTGAGTGAGTTCACTAGTTGTCCAGTTTTAATTACCAAAAACTTGTTTCACCAGTTAATTTATCCGTTTATACATGCCATGGGGAGCTACCCCAAAAGTTAGCGACTAAACTGTGTTTCCAATACCGAACACTAGGTGACCGTTGCGTGTCCGCAGAGTGCCCCGATGTCAATGTTCTATCATCATTGACGGATGCCTGAGTACATTAGTTCACGACCGATCCCATACCTTGGCACGGTGTGAGGTTGGTAAGACCTAAATAGCGCTATCAACTAATAACCCGTTCGCCTGGCCCCGGCGACTAATCGGTATTATGTAGTAGGGACTTTAAGTGATAGAGTTTCGTTTAGTGCCGTTTGTTGCAATCCGTATAAACAGTAATTAACTAAAAGGTTCCCAATAACAAGGGAAGAAAAGTAAGTTGTATCCCTCATAAGGGGATAGTGTTGTTTTTAGTTCCGTTTCCCAAACCACCGGGAATACATGCTTTAGGTTGTGAACTCACCTTGGGTTGCTCGGTAGATTAAATACCCGGTCAATCACGTTGGTCACCACGTCCTAGCATGGTTACCAGATATAGGTCAAGTTGGGGTACAAGTAATCACGTACAGCAAACACGTATAGACACACTTAATCATGCATGCATTCAAACAGTAACAGATATACATGCAGATAGTCCAACAAGCTTTTGGCCCAATAACACTTAGGCAGCCCAGCCGAGACAAGGGCGGTTTCGACTCGAGAATGCACAGTTTCGAGTCGCAACCAAGGGTTCCGACTCGCAACTTCGGTTTCGGTTCATCACGCTTTGGTTTCGAGTCGCAACCAGGGATTTCGACTCGCAACCTCGGTTTCGGTTCATCATGTGCTGCTTGCGAGTCGCAACCGGGAGATCTCGACGAATCACGTTTTGGTCTCGAGTCGCAACCAGGGTTTCCGACTCGCAACCAGGGTTTCCGACTCGCAACCACTGTTACGTGCACCTGAATCCTTCTAGAACCTGTCCTATGTACTAGCCAATAGCATTTTGATTTCATGAAATTTTGTACTATCCAATGAGAAATCACAAACATGTTTTATTGTCTAAATCATAACATAATCAGATCAAAACAAGCATTTTGAATATTCACATCACCTTCAAACTTGTTCTTCATATGTTCATATTACTCATATACATCGGTTCATGCATTCCTAGATTCAAAAATACATCTATAACTTATATCATGAGATTTTATGAACAAGAATCATGAGACACTATCATTAAACCCAATATTGCCCTATTTTAACATCATAAATCGGATGGTAATCATCATCATCAACATTCATCATTCAAATACAATATCACATTTTCATTAACACTTTTAACACATGAATCATCATTATTAGTAACATTTCTAGCTAAGAACATGGTAAGCACTTATCATCAACTCCTAGCCGTAACATATTATCAAACAATCACTTTCATCATCAAACATTCTAAGCACAAAGGTTCATCTTTCATTCATCATTTAACCAATCAAGCAAAACAACTAAAACATATGTATACTAACCGGTTAGAAGTAGGAGTACAAGAAATTGATAAACCAAGCTCCAAGTGTTGATCTCTAGCTAGAAATCCGAGAGCCTTGATGTTTCGGTTGGATCCGAGAGAGGGGAGAGGGTGAGGAGGTGATCTTGGTTTGCTAGGGTTTTAGGGTTTTAGTGAGAGGTAGAGAGTGTGAGAGTTGTGAGGGTGAAATGAATGAGAGTGTAAAGGAGAGTGTGGTGAGGGTTTTGGGTTTTTATACCCGTTTCAAGGCCGGCACCTTTGGTTCCGAGTGGCATGGCCCAACCGGCCCAAATGTTCATTGTTCACTCGAGACCGGGTGGTCTCGAGTTGGGCTTCGTGGTCTCGGCTCACTTCTACTCTAATATATATTTATACATACATACATATATATAATATACATACATATATATAATATTCATCACACCTAGCACAAGGATCACATAAAATCATCGAGATAACACGCACTATCATTTAATAACGTATATACACATAATGCTAATACAAGATATTTGCTCGGGAAAACCTAGAGTGTCACAATTTTCAGGGATTGTGACTGTTTAAAACAAATTGAAAGTTATAATCAATAAATTGAATGTTTAAACGAACCTGAAGGATGAAGAAAGTGAATGAGTGAGGGAAGGCTAAAGAACAGAAGGTGTTGCTTCCTGCTCCGGCGAGGGGCTGTGACGGCCGACGGTGGGCTGGTGGCTGGAGAGTGGAGTGGGTGGATGAGTTATTGGTAAATACGCTTGCCTATGGCCGGCCGTGGTTTTCAACCCTAAATAATGAGCGGGATATTAACCCACCTACTTAAATTTGGGCTTAAAATTTCATTTTGTCACCGTCAACACGGTAGCAATTAAAAAAATCACGTATATTTGGGATAATGCAGAGAAGTTATTCTTATTTTCTACGAATCTATCACCAAAAATAGATGGTGGCAAAATTTTCCACCGCTTTGCTACCAAACGATGTTGAGTACGCTTAATTTAAATATCCGTGGGAAATAGGTGGCTAAATTTGCCACTGATTTTTTTGGTAGCAAATTTTGGTGACAATTGCCAAATTTTCTAGTAGTGAAGTTCTCGCGGTTTTTTAATTTGTTCTCACGGTTCTCACAATATTTAGCGTTCTCATTTAAACCTTCCCCTATATATATATATATATATATATGGGGCCGCTAAAATAAAAACCACCCTCAGTTAAGAGAACCATTTTCCAACCATTGATTTTGGGAGATGATAGATAAGATTAAAAGTAATAAAAACAATATTAAATTCTTTTTTTCTTATTATGTTTTAAATATTTTAATGTTAAAATGGTAGTTTAGTGAACTTGTATGTTTTGTCTTTATTGTCTTTATTGTTTTTTATTACTTTTTTGTCTTTTTAAATAAATTGTTGTGTTATTAAAATCGGATTTTTAATTAAAAAACATTTTAAAATCTGATTTTTTTTACAGAAAAAAAAAAACAATTTTTTACAGATTTTTTTTATAAAAAAACGTTTTTACGAGCCGTTTTTTACGCGTCGTTTTTTCGCCCAGTTTTTTACGCCCGCTTTTACGCATCGTTTTTACGCCCGGTGTTTTACGCGCCGTATTTACGCCCCGTTTACGCGCCGTTTTTTACGCCCCGTTTTTTATATGTCCTTTTTTAAAATTTCGTATTTCCGCGCCGTTTTTTTACGCTCCATTTTTTGCGCGCCGTTTTTACACCCGGTTTTTTATGCGCCTTTTTTAAGCCCGGTGTTACGCGCCGTTTTTATGCCCCGTTTTAATGCGCCCCGTTTTAATGCGCCATTTTTACGCCCCGTATTTACGCGCCGTTTTATCACCCGGTTTTTTTATGAGCCGTTTTGTACGCCCAGTTTTTACGAGCTGTTTTTTTACGCCTCGTTTTTTTCCCCGTATTTACGCGCCGGTTTTTTACACACACGCTTTTAAACTTTTTTTTACGGTTTTAAACTTTTTTTACGAAAACTTTTTTTATGGTTTTAAACTTTTTTTTTTTACAAAAAAAAAACGACAAAGAATAAAAATTTGTACGAAAACTTTTTTACAGTTTTAACCTTTTTTTACACACATTTTTTTTAACTTTTTTACGTTTTTTGACGAAAACTTTTGTTACGGTTTTAAATTATTTTTTTTTACAAAACTTTTTTACCGAAATTTTTTTTACAAAATTTTTTTGTATAATTTTTTTTTTAAAGTGACTTTAAAGAGGAGAGAGAGATGATTTGATGGTTTTGAAGATAAAGAAATTGAAATGACTTTAAAAAGGAGAGAGAGATGATTTGTTGGTTTTGATTAAGTGACTATATTACCCTTTTGGTTGCCATTATCTGACTGGTGGAGAGTGGTTCTCGCGGTTTTCGCAACTGTGAGTGGTTTTCATTTTAGCAGCCCCATATATATATATATATATATATATATATATATATATAGGGTGGGAGTTGGCTACAAAGTCTATTTTTCCTACAAAGTCACAAAACACCACAATTTCAGTCATAAAAGACACTCAAAACCCACAAATAACAAAGTGAAGATTACTAAAACGTCATATTCATGGGTTTTGTGTTGTGTTTTGGATGATAAGACTTTGATTTTCGAATGACTAACATTAGTATGTTTTATGTTGATTATCATGTTGTGTTTTATATTCATACTTCTACGATGGTGTGTTTGAAGTTTTTATGGAATGTTAGGGTTTGGATATTGTGTTTTAGTGATCTTTACTCTTTTATTTGTGGGTTTTGAGTGTGTTTTATGGCTGAAATTTTGGTGTTTTATGACTTTGTACACTTTGTAGGAAAAATGGACTTTGTAGCCGAACCCCACCCTATATATATATATATAGGGAGAAGATCATGCGAGAACCACCTCTTATTGCGAGAACCGCGAGAACCAATGTGAACACAACCAAAAATGCCTAAAAATAGCTAAAAATCACACAAAAAAAAAAATTTGAATTTTTTTAATATTTTTTATAAAAAATCGCTACTTTTCGAAGCCTAAAAAAAATTTTAAATTTTTTTTTGCTTCTAAAAGTAGCGATTTTAACATAAAAAATATTAAAAAATTCAAAAAAAAAAATTAGATTTTTTTTGATTTTTTTAGATTTTTTTTAGATTTTTTTAGGTTTTTTTGGGGTTTAGTTTTTAGTATTTTAGCTTGGGGGGGTGGGGGGTTTAGGTTTTTGGGGGGGGGGGGGGTAGGTTTTTTTTTAGGTTTTAGGTTTTAGCATTTAGCTTGGGGGGGTTAGGTTTTTTTTAGCTATTTTAGGTTGTGTTCACATTGGTTCTCGCGGTTCTCACAATAAAGGTGGTTCTCGCATGAGCTACTCCCTTTATATATATATATATATATATATAGAGGGGATGAATCATGAGAAAACTAGTTTAAATGAGAAAACCAAAAAAACCTAAAAACATACCAAATTTTTTTTTTTACAATTTTTTATAGAAAAATCGCTACTTTTTATGTATGAAAAAAAATTTTAAAAAATATATATTTTTTTTTGTTGTACTGCACATGTGCACTAATACATAAAGCTTAAACCACTTAACCCACCCCCCCCCCCCCAAAAAAAAAAACCTAAACCCCCCACCCCCCAAAAACCTAAACCCCCCCACCCCCAAAAAAAACCTAAATTCACCCTCCCACCAAAAGGCTAACCCCACCCCCCCACCCTCCCGAAAATCTAAAACTAAACCCTAAACATAAACCCGAAAAAACCTAAACCCCCCACCCTCACCCCCCAAAAACCTAAACC